>JAWWLV010000180.1:7741980-7855187 GCA_035041135.1 Platyrinchus mystaceus | reverse complement strand
TCGAGAGAAAAGTTTATGCAGACAAAAGAGATGTGGGGGGAAAATAATATTAGGATTTATTATTTAACAAATAAAAATAGCAGTTGCAGATTGGCAGTTGGCATTTCTTTAACCAGCAAGGAAAACAAAATAACCAGCTATCTTACTGAGCTATGCCCAAAAATAATCACATGAAAATTACTTGTTCCACCAAATTTTTCTTGTAGGTTTGTGTTTAAGCTTAAGTTCTTAATTGACTTTGTCTCTTCAGTGATGCTCTATGAAGGTTTTGAAGTATTTTAATTTTGAAAATAAAAAATGTATTTTCATAACTGTCAGTAGTTAAGCAAAGAAACGTAGGTTTGTAATGTCTTCAGCAAGTGAATAACTTAAAAAAAATAAAAGTGCATTAAATGTAGTGCTGAACCCTAGAAAATAACCATCTGTTCCCACAAGCTGGAGTATAAATAGAACAAGCAAGAGAAGACAAGGATGAGAGTGGGTGTAAATGGTCTGCTGTTTCTGGAGTGTATGTTCAACTAGGATGTTTTCCTGAATTCTGTAGAAGTATGGAGTGCAAATCCGTAGTTAGATATGCCATAAAATTTCTGTCTAGAGCAAATTCTATTTATTTTATTTTTTCTTCCTCTTTCCGCATTTATTTGGAAGCACAATGTGCCTTAAGCATCTTGAGGAATAGAATGGGATGGGGGAAGCTCATCCAGAAAAAACCCGCCCCTGTACTGCAGTCTGTAAGGGAGGGATTTTAAGGGATTGATTTGGTTCTTTGGCTGCTGTGTTTTCTTAGGATACTGATCAAAAATGAGTTGTACTAACAATTTTCTCCTCCTTCTCAGCTCAGAATTCTGTGTGTTGTACCTGTAGGACATGAGATAGCTTTCAGGCACGGTGGTTAAACAGAAGATAGAGCAAAATGTAGAGTTGTTTCATTCAAGATGAAACCAACTTGCTTATAGGGACTAAGAGAAACCAGTTTTAGAAAACCCATATCACTGGCATGAGGCTAAAGCAGGTTTATTCCATGTCATAAGCACCATCCACATTTGAGGTCCTTACTTTTACGACATCACTCTTTTCCTGTTGCACAGCAGCATTTGGAGGCCTATTGGCTGAGTTCCTCCTGTATGTGTGCCGTGGCAGGAGTGTGGTTCTTCTTACAAAGAGCTAGCCCTGCCTTTTTGCTTTTCCAGCAGTCCTGCAGCCTGAGACCTTCTGCATCATGTCTTGGTCACTTCTGATCACAATGTCAGTATTTTATAAGCTGGGAGGCAGATCCGAAGGGATGTGTCGGCAGATCTGATGCGGAGGGAGAACCGTTACACAAGGGGCAATGTACCCCCTGTGTAACGGAAAGCTGCACGGGCTGACACGAAGGGAACCTGGGACAGGCAATGGCTTGGTACAGAGCTTTACAAAATGGGTGTGACTGCCTTTATCAGACTTTGGAGTATCTGTAAAGCATTTCTGAGGAGTGATGTAAGAAGTCTCTGACTTTTTGGAATGCCTAAATATTGGCAACCCAGATTATAAATTCAGCGGTTTCCCTCTGTTAACTGCTGCATACTGTCTAGCTGATAGAAACTCCTTTGGGGGGCTTAAGCAATTTTTTTTTTTTTTTTTTAGCAGGAAACCCACCTAGCTAATGCTGGTCATTAGAAAATAGTTCTTCATAGATATTGCTTTATTAGGTTCCACATTAGCTGAACAATGGTTAGTGTAGTAATCTTGAGTTTCTCTGGAATGCCTGTGCCCCTGTGTCCTGTTTAATCACTGTCGTTCCGAAGAACCTAGTCCTCCAGGAACCTGACATTTATTCCAGGATAAGCCAGCTGCAGGTAAATCAAGAATAAACATTTCTATAATTAAAATTATAGAATTGCAAGGCTTACTGGGGAAAGTTAATAAAAATTAAGGGAGAATAATGTATACCCTGTCTGTGTAGACAAGTTGCATAGGTTGCTTTCTGCTTTACATCAGGAAAGGCTGGAGTGGTGATAAAAGGCTGGAGTAGTGATGTTCACAGCTAAGATTTTGTTGAGTGTTTTTTTTTTTTAAACAACCCTGTCTCAAGGTTGTATTCACGAAAGGAGCTGTGGATTTGGGAACTCTTGCTTCCTTCCTTCAGTATTTCAAATGCGTCTTTGGTAGTTGGTCAGATTGAAGTCCCTGTTCACCTGATGATTTCCTTGGCTCAGACAGGAAGGAGTTTTAACATAGCTTTTGATAGACTGTCATCTGCCTAATTCTGTCTTGGAAATGCTGATACTGCTTAGTATGACCAAGTATGATCATTACTTGCTTCTAAAATAAACAGCAGTTAATGATTGCTTTGGTGGTTGGCTGAACTCTAAATAAAGATGTTAATCAGCTATGACATAGAAATTCTGCTCTTTCCTGTTGAACTGTACAGCACTCACATCCCAGAGTTAGTTTGTTTCCATTTTTAATTTACCTTATACAGAAGCAATTGCAGTGGATGCATGCAGCCTGTTGACTCTTAGAGAGTTGATCTCAGTAGGACACTCACACCCTACACACACCCCAGCTCTCATCTCCAGTTATCATCAAAGGTTTCTGAGAGTTTTGTGCTCAGCCCAACTGGGTTCCCTGGGGATGAACAGCTTTGCTCTCCCTCTTCACTGTCTTCTGTGTCCCTTCCTGACAGTCATGCTTTTCTGGATCCTCATGAAGATGAAATTTAATTCCTTCTTTAAGGAGGCTTAAATTTTCTTTAGCCAGTAAGAGATCCCTCTACACCAATTCTGTATGAGATAGAGGTGGTGAGGATAATAACATTCACATGTTAAGGACTGGTGGAAACAGGGCAGGGGGGAAGCTGGTTTATGCTCTGGCTACTTCCAAAAAGCAGAATTCCCCTGGAACTAAAATATGTCTATGCTGGAAAGGTTTGGGTAAAATATTGACTGACAGACCTTTCTGACAGAATTGGAATTTGCCATCAGGTACTTCCCCTGTGTTGCCCTCCCCAGACACTGTACCTGTGATCTCTGTGTTTTCTGGTGTTGTCACCAGTTCATCCCCTCGAACCAGAAGGTTCACCCACCTTGCTGTGTACCCTGTGCTTTTTCACTTTGTTCCCCTGCCATCTGTCTCTTCTGTAATACTGTGTTACTGGAGATTCTGTTTCTTATTCTGTCTGCAGCACTGAGTCCCTCAAAAGCAGAAACCTGTGCTTTTCTACTAGGATTTTGTAAATATACTGAGTGCTTTGTGTCTCAGCTTGATTTGTTAGGAGGAAGCATTAGTAACTTGGTAGAAGGAATCTGTACAACAGTGAGTGCTCGTGTGAGTGCTGGTGTACATTGGGACTTGTCAGGCATTTTCTTTAATAAATGTTCAGCTTGTTTATGAAAAATGGTAAAAGGTCTGCCTGAAATGATTAGTAAAAACTAACTGGTCTCCTTCTTTCTCTCCCACCCCAAGAATTTGTCCCTTTGTACAGCAGCTCTGATGTACATCCTGAGCAGAGATCGCTTGAACATGGATTTAGACAGAGCTAGTCTAGATCTGATGATACGGCTTTTGGAATTGGAACAAGATGCTTCTTCTGCCAAGCTGCTGAATGAAAAAGACATGAACAAAATTAAGGAAAAAATTCGGAGACTCTGTGAAACTGTTCACAACAAACATCTTGATCTCGAAAACATCACGGTGGGTAACATGCTTTTATTGGGAAGCCTTGGCAGTTGTGGAATGCTTAATAAAATGGGACTTGAGAGCATCATCTTTAATTTCATATCCCCAGCGAAGGAGTTGTGACACTTTGTCTGCCTTTGATGTATACATGACTGCACTGCAAGTATTTTCTTCTTCCAATATGAAATTTCCTTTTTAAAAGGCTGTTAGTAGGATAAAAGTTATGGTGTTCTTCAGCTGTCTGGGTGTCCATTTGCCCCTGCTAAAGAAGCAATTGCAAACAAGTACCAGTTTAAATAACCATGTGTTTAAAGACCATGCTTAGATTACTGGACTCCATTTCTTTGCCTCAATTTTATATGTACTTTCACAAGCAAATAGGGGCTTGTGCATAGCAATAAGAGTGTTTTGTGTTTAATTGAAAATGTGGTGCAGGTTTTCCCATTTAAAAAAAACCAACAGCAATCTGTCCTACAGAAACTGTCCCTGCCCGAAGTGTGGTGGCAGATCTGTTGATTACCATAAATGTGGATGATTTTTTTTTCTTCCCTTTCTCAACATACTTGCTTTTCATGAAAATACCTTTAGCTGCAGCAGAAAATAAATTTAGCCATGGTTTGATGTTAGCTTAGAAAATAAAGGGCAAGTTGCAAAGGCTTTTTAAAAGAGTGTATTTAAAGAATTGATTGACAGATTGACTAGACGAGTGGTCATAAATGACAAAAATTAGTAATGTCTTTGCATTCACCGTATTTCAGTGTAGTGGATGTTGGTATGATCTTAATTTTTTAGCATCCTGTAATACATTCTGTTCAAGATTCTTACTAGGTTTTTGCTATTTTTCTTCTAATACCTATACCCAACAGGAGAAGCTTCTGATTTATTGTTTCTGAAGGGAGTTTTTTAGACCTTTATCTCTGCCAGTAGTGTTCCAACTCCTGCCAGTAATGTGCAGTCA
This sequence comes from Platyrinchus mystaceus, assembly GCA_035041135.1. Lineage (NCBI taxonomy): Eukaryota > Metazoa > Chordata > Aves > Passeriformes > Tyrannidae > Platyrinchus > Platyrinchus mystaceus. The sequence goes on along the minus strand of JAWWLV010000180.1, from coordinate 7,850,572 downwards.
AGATTGTATTCCATATTCGGTTAGAGTGAAAGATGATATGCCCTGTTGAGCTGGCATTTTTTTCTGTAGCTTTTGTGACTTTTGTGTCACTTTAGGAAGGGTTTACTTGGGGGGTTTTCCATCCAAATTCTGGCTGTGAGGTAGATAGCTGAGTTGGTATGAAAAGTCAGTATTATGTAGCAGTAGTAAGAGCTGAATTTTGGGTGAGGAAGATAATATTGATGACATCATTCTTAATCTTTGTAATCAGTTTGTAGTGACAGTGGAGAACTGTTTAGAAGTTTGTTTTTTGTTTCCTGTGAATATATGAGACATGCAGGTAGGGGGCTCATATTAATTTTCTGACCATGGAAATCTGCAGAGGAAGAATGATTCTGAGGTTATTTTCTCCACTTCGTGTTTACAGTTTGAAAATACCAACAAAGAATGAAATTTGTTCTCTAGGTGGTGATCAGCTAGGAATTGGTATATCAGTGTCTTATTTCAGTGCTGTTTTGGCACTGAAGGCAGCTCACATAGCACACAGTTTGTCAGTGCCAGGATATCTCTTGCACTATAAAATGTAAGACTGCTCCCTTTATTAAGCATGGAACAGCTGGTACAGGTTCCTCATTGCTAAAGCATCCAGCCACAAAGACCACTGTCTCCTACTTGAGCTTTTCTCATATTCATAATCTGATCTAGCCTGATGCTTTTTTATGAACTGTAATTCTGTTCTTGTGTTTTCTTAGGCATGGGTTTTAAAGAGAGAGGATATATCAAAAGGGACTCTGTCTCTCTGTCTTGTGAGGAAGCTGTTCATGAGTAATAATATCCTAGGCCATCAATTTCAGCTGTTTTATTTGTGGGGGTTTTTTCTGAGGCAGCTCTATTTTTTAAATTGATTTCGAGCTGTTGCTGTAAATGCACTGAATACTGTAGTACCTCACAGATGGAAACTGGTTTCCTCCCAGCTGCACCATCTAGAAGCAGAGACTATATAGTGTTCAGAGAATATTTGCAAGCCAAATGAGATGATTAGGTTCTCTTCCATTTTGAGATAGTAGCAATGGTAAGTTGAGACAATAGTGAACTTCATATGTAGAAGATCAAGCTGCTTTCGGATGGATCTCTGTCACAAGATACAATAAGTAGTCTCTGTTTCATACCAGATGACAGACAGAAAATGCTAATAAAAATGCAAATCTTCTGGGAGTAAAGAAAAGATCTGGGCTTTTTCAGACTCAGACATATCCACTGAGAAACAGGAGGATTGCAACAGATGTTTTGATAACTTCAGTTTTTGCCTAACTAGTTAGAATTACACCTTCCCTTTTTCAAATCTTACACAGACCAAGTGAAGATGATCAATACTGGCTCTCTCTTCCCACAGACCACGTTGTTTGTGTGACTGTCTAGGAGCTAGGTTGGACTAATTTTTGAGTACTCAAACAGGTATTCAAAGGGTTTTGCTCTTAATATTAAAAATATAAACCCAGAAACTAAACAGGAGTTCTCTGTGGGTTGAATTTGTTCCAGTTTTTTGTACTGGCTTAGAAGATAAAACCTGAAGAACTCAGCCGTCACGTTAGCAAACAGCCCCTGCCTGTCAGTCAGCATGGCTCTCTGTAGCTCATGCTTGTAGCCAGCTCCTCTCTGTCACATCATAATAAGAACCTTCAGAAGTGACTTCTCTTTCCAGATGATGAAAAGAGGTTATTCTGGTTTTCACTGTCAGCATAAGGCTGAAAACATAAGGGAACCATGTTTTGAACCTTTGGTGTTAAAATTTTGTAATAATCACATAAATATTGGATGTTATGGACTGCTTCTCTTAAAAGCAAAAGGGTTACAAGGTTTCATTGTATTTATTATTATTAAAAAAAAAAAAAGAAAATTATGTTCTTATGGCCAGTAGTACAAATATCAGATTATATTCTCCTGGAGATTTTTTCAGTTTTATTGCCCTTTGGCAAAAAACTAATCACCCTATTTCAAACTTTGTGTGGTCTTTGAGCTTTTGTGGTGAAAGTATTTAGGAAGTTACTAAATCTTCTGTAGCTGTGTCATGGGTTCAAAACCACAACAACCTGTAAAAATCTCCAAGGAGAGTTTTTAATCAGCTTCTATCAGTCAGGTCTAGATTATGCATGATTTCAGTTATCCTTGTTTCAAGCTCAGTCTGTAAAGTGAGAGGAATCACCTGAGCTCAAGCCTGGTGAGTACTGTTATTCCAAGGAGGGCCTGAGGTTTGAACTGGTGTCCTGGAACATCCTGCACAGCTCAGGGAAAGCACAGCCCTCCTTGGAGCACTGCACATCCAATCTGTCAGGGAAGGAAGGTAACTTGAGAGTGGTAAAATTCAGTTGGTTTTAGTGAGATCTTATGGCTTTTTCTTTGACCTTTCATTGTTGTATTTATGCACCATATATGAATTTCTTAAGCTTGTGGTAGTTCAGACTTGCCTCTGTGTTTTCCAGGTGTTACAAGAAATCTGTACTAGTTGCTTTTGCACAGGTGTAAATCTATATGTATACAAATGTTTTATTGTTAACATGTCTTTTTTTAGAGGCCTTTGAAAAAAAAAGGTAGAGTCTTGACTTAACAAATGGTGTTGGTTTTGGTTATGCAGGGGATTAACAGTGCAGGGGATTATTTAAGCTAGTCACCTAAAATCTCTTAACTTCATTTGCAGGGAGTAAACTTACCTTTGCTATAGCTGAATTTCTATATGTGTTCCTCCTTTAAAAAAAAAAAGTAAATCAGTAAATAGAGTAACATTTTTCTACAGTATTTCAGTTTAATTACTTATTCTATGGGTTTAAAATTAAAAACACAAAACACCTAAGTTGGAAGCAAATGTGCTCTACAAGCACAGAGCGAATGTACCTGGGAGACAGAGAAGCTGTGTTCACTCTGGCTTTTCATGGGTTTTTTTTTCCTGCCTGGCTGATTTGTCCATTTCCTTCCTCCAGTTGTTTATTTTGATAACAAAAGAAACAAATGACAGGAGTCTGCCTGGGTTTTCTAAGCTATTAATAAAATAAAGAAAATTTGAAAATGCAAAGTACCTTTTTATCAATACCGACATTTTTTTTTAAGATACGCATATTTTTAAGTCTGTTCTTGCTCCCTCTGCTGGTTCTTCTACTCAGAATCTCTACTGCTGTTTTTCATGGTTTTTATGTGATGTGTATTTGTATGATTTGATATATACAGCTGCATGTAAGGATTTCACTAATTCCAGAACCTGCCTATTTCAGACCGGGCATTTGGCAATGGAGACGTTACTGTCACTCACCTCAAAGCGAGCTGGGGACTGGTTTAAAGAAGAACTGCGACTTCTGGGTGGTCTGGATCATATTGTAGATAAAGGTAACTTGAAGATACTGCTTTGGCAGTGTGAAAAAATAATGAATCATAATCAGATGTTTGCTTTTATTAATGTTCATTTCCTGTGGTTAGAAACAGAAAAGTTATTAGCTGTGTTAAAAATAAAGTACACAATTCAATATCAAGTTATTGAGAAATATTAGTCACTTTATTCTGTTGCATGTGGGGTCGAAAGCAGTTTTAATGTTAAACAATGTGTATAATGTTGCATATAATGTGTGAGATTAAAAATGTCTTAAACTAGAATAGAGATTACTGTATTACATATCTCTGTTCAGCACACAAATACAGCACACTTTTTGTAGAGTAGATCTCCTTTGCAGTCTTCTAGAATTATATTCAGACCTAAATATCTAAATAACTAAATATCCCAGAGGAAGTCAACCATTCAAGAAAAAATGGTGGGGGATTTGTTTTCATTAATTTTTCAAAGATATGTCTCAGGTTTCTTGAGCATTTTACAGGTATGAAAAGGGACATTTTTAAAGTGAATTCTTGAGCTGAATAAAGCTTGGTCTTAAGTAAGCAGAGGAAGAACAAAGGAAATATTGGAGAGATGAAAGTGTTCAACTTGCACATGGTTTCAGGTTATGGTTTCAGATTTGTGAACTGTGTGGGGAATGTGTGCTTCCTGTATCTCTTTTCTCTGCCAAAAAGCAGCCTGTTACAGTTAAGGAACAGAGTCATGTGCTGGATAATCTCTTCTTTGTCAGGAGAAAATAAAATCTATGATTAGGTAATTTGTAGCAACAATCACAAACTTGTAAAGCCAAAATGTTAAGGTTTGTTTTTTAAATTTGCTTGGAGAAATGAAAAATGCGGATCGTGTCTTCATAATTGTTTCATAGCATTCATTGCAGGTGCGTGAAGTGTGAAAAGGGTTGATAGCAACTCTTTGAGTAGCTGCTTAGTTTGTACAATTGACTTTTGAAGACCTCTTTCTGATAGTGGAAAACAACTTCTTTTTGTGTTTAGTTAAAGAATGTGTGGATCACCTAAGCAGTGATGAAAATGAAGAGAAGTTGGTTGCTTCCTTATGGGGTGCAGAAAGATGTTTACGGGTCCTAGAGAGTGTGAGTATGAGCAGATACATTGCCTTTCTGAAAACCCTTCTTAAGCAGACCTTTTCAGTGTAACAGTCTTTCAGGATATACTTATATTATAACACTATAATGTTGATTTTTTTCACAGACTGTACTAACTCTCTGGTGTTTGTCAGTATTCTGTATGTATGTACTGCATTCCATGTTTATTTTTGGTAAGAATAACTAAATGTAACACGATGCTTTTTCTTAAGCTCCCATGAAGAGCTGCTGTTTATGGATCTTGTTTTCACGGCATGAGTTTGACTCTTTAGTGTGTGTCTAGTAATAGCTGATCATTATAGAAGCACTATTTTCTTAGAAGCATTAAATCAATGTATATTTTAAGAATTGCTAATTTGAACCATCGTCTGGCTAAGCGCTGAAAGAGAAAACTGCCCTGAAAGGCAAAGTACTCCTGTCATATCAGTTAAGCATGTAAATGGAGATGGTAGATATTTCTTTGAGAGCTTTGAACAGCATCAAAATATATGGTACTTTTGTAGAGGTTAATTGACAAGAATGGTGTGTGCTTCTCTGTGGAGTTTGGTGTTTGTTACCAGTGTTACTCTGTTGTTATTGTGATACCATAAGCAAGCAGGAGAATGTTGTTGTGTTCCAGCAACACATCTCCACGTATCACAAAGCAACATTTGGGGTCAGAGTACAGTGAACACCTTGAACTCAGATTAGAGGACAAATAGCTACAGTGGTAACTTTCTTCACTAAAATAAAAGGACAGACTCAAAGGCAGTATAAACACAAGCTAAAAACTGAGAAAGACAAACAATTGTTGCAGGGTGTCTGCCTAGAAATACTGGTTACATGCCTTTTCAAAGGTGAGAGAAAAATTTTCAGATCCATTTTCTACTTTTAAATTGGATAGGTGAAATTTCCAAGCAACACTACAAGAGCCCTGTTTTAGTGTTAGAATATTCAAATTTGAACTTAAGGGTGGTTCGTGGTGTAGTAATGGACAATGAGAAGAGAAAGTTTACACTGGATAGTAACCAAGAAATGTGGAACTGAATAAAGTGGAGTAGTAGTGAAAGGGAATGCTTCTCTGTAAGGGAAAGAAAACCCCTCCTATTTTTAATATTACTTTCTCCTTCTCTTTTTAGGTAACTGTGCATAATCCAGAAAATCAGAGCTATCTGATAGCATACAAAGACTCCCAACTCATAGTCTCCTCTGCTAAGTAAGTTGTTTAATAAAAAAAAAAAAAAAAAAAAGACAATTTGGTGCAACACTTCACATGATGGGGAAAAAATAAACAAAAGGTTATACCAGAGTATTCTAGGGGGGCATAATCCCACAATTTCGACTGTTGCTTTGCATTAAGTAATGCCGAAGTTAATTTAGATGAGGGTGTGGGCAACTAAAAGAGTACTACCAGTGTGTAGTGCTGCTACTGCTGGTTCTGTAGAAGCTGCAAACTGTGGATTCAGCTCCATCTGTACCAAGTTTAGTAGGAACACAGAAGAGGGCAGTTATGGAGCTACAATTATTTGCTGTGTTTTCATTATGCTTATGTATTTGCTGAAGTGGAGCATAACAGAATTGACAGTGTAAGTAAGAATTAAAATAGTGAAATTCTGTTCTTGGCTGTTCTCCCTGGCAGAGATTCTTGTACAAACACCTCTAACCCATTTATCAATCTGGGTGAGGTCTCAGCTGGCTGGCAGAGACTGTCTGCCCCTTGTATTGCTCTTCATAAGAGAACAAATGAAGCTGAAAGTTTGACTTTGCAGACCTCATTGGAAACATAATTTAATGGTTGTAGCTTAGATATTGGAGTATTTTTTTAAATGAAAACAAAACAAATGCTATTTAGACCAATATATATTTTGGACATTTCTAGTTTTATTTGTAATTTAAATCAGTGTAAGGGTTTAACATGAAAGTGATGTTATGCAGTCGAATTGTGCCCGTGGTCCATTAGTGTTACAAGATTAAGATTTTACTACGAGGAAGTCATGTGTCATTTCTCACAGAATAGAAATAGCTCTGAGAGGAGAACAAGAGAAACTTTAGATAACACTGTAAGAATCATGTTGTGCCTTGATGGCCAGAGGATATGAGAGGCTGAGTTTGTAGGAAGAGGAGATATCTTTTGTAAGACCAGGTGTTGAAGCTGGGAAAGAAAATTAACTTTTGCTCTGGAAATAACAAGCTGATAAAGCTCTAAGCCCTGGTCTTTGTTTTTCATAATTTCACTTGAGTTTATAAAAGATTTTATAGGTGATAAGTTTATCTCTCCCTACACACTTGGCATCTGGATATCAGAAAAATTCTGCATAAGCTCTCTTTGTGTTTTTTTCCTGGTGAAACAAGTATGAAGGTGGAATGTTCTGTGTGTTGTGAAGATAATTTTGTTCTGCATCTTTTCCCTGCAGAGCCCTGCAGCATTGTGAGGAGTTAATCCAGCGGTATAATCGTGCTGAAGACAGTATCTGTTTACCAGACAACAAGCCTTTGCCTCACCAGAATGTAACTAACCATGTGGGTAAAGCAGTGGAAGACTGTATGAGAGCCATCATTGGGGTCTTGCTCAACCTGACAAATGATAATGGTAAAACAACATTTTTTTTACATATTCTCTGGTACAGCATCAAATAAAACATTAATGTAAACCTTTTTATGGTACTGATTAGGGTTTTTCCATGTACAGTGCAATGAAGCAGTTATGTATGGTAGATGCTTGCTTAAAGCCATGGATGATTTGTCTTTGCAAGCTGGACAAGTAATTGCAAGTGTAATGTGTTTGAGGTGTGTGCTTGGGCTGGGGGAGGCTGGTTTGTCCTTAGGGCCAAAAGGTTTTTATCAATCTGCTTACTATTATGGACATGAGTATTTTCAAAATTGAGCCTCTCGACTCTCTTTGTTTACAGAATGGGGTAGTACAAAAACAGGTGAACAAGATGGTCTGATAGGCACAGCAATGAATTGTGTGCTTCAGGTTCCAAAGTTCCTACCTCAAGAACAGAGATTTGATATTCGGGTGCTGGTAAGCTTATTGTGGTTGTTACATTAACAGAAAGTGATTTGCCCCCTTCTTGTCCATTGAACTACTTTGGTTCCACATTAAGAAATAGTTTCCTCTGCAGTTTTCATTGTATATATATATATATGTATACATTTAGTGAGGTATTTAAAGTTTCTGCAAGGATTTGGTGAGTTTGAGGGGTTTTTTTTCCTGTGTTTGGTGGGGAAAAAAGTGCACTGCTTGGTGAACAAAGAGGTTTAGCTAAATAAGACTGAATTGCTAATTTTCAAACATCTTTTCAACTTTGGAAATATGATGTTATTATGTAAGATAAAGGCTTTGTCAAATTTACCTCAGCTTATGTAAAATGGGCCAGTGTGGCCTAAATAGCAACAGCAAAATTGTGTATGTGAAGGATCTCTTAAGAACATAATCTGAAGCTTGGATAAATGAAACACTAACCTGTAAATGAATTCTCAGCTCCAGAAATGTTTTCATGTTCACAATTGGAAAAAAGGAGATGCCTCTATAAAAGTTCTTGTGTACAGGGATCTCTGCCTTGTATTGCTCTAAATCTTGTTCCCTCTATCAGACTGTTTCATAAGGGTGTGTTAGTAAGTTATATATCCTCAGATAAGGCCTAAAGAAGACATTTATCTAGCTAGATGTTTTTTGCTAGAATGTCTTTTTTTAATGTGTGTAATCCTTTTTGACTCTCCAATCCTTGCAGGGATTGGGTCTGTTGATCAATCTGGTAGAATACAGTGCCCGGAACAGGCACTGCCTCGTCAATATGGAGACATCGTGTTCCTTTGACTCACTGTGCACGGGCGAAGGAGACGAGAGCCTGAAGATAACTGGACAGATTGATGCTGTTCAGGCTTTAGTGCAGGTAAGAAATGCCTGTCCTCTATTTTAGCTCCCATTTCTCATTATCATACTGTCAAGGGGGAAGGGAGAACTCGGAAATGAAGATGTGTCAGAATTTTTTCTGTTTAGTATTTTGAGCAACAAAATACAACACAGTGGGGGAGAGGAGTGCTGCTCAAAACTCTGACTTTTGCAGTACTGTCCATTGCAGAAACAGCTTTCCTGGTACAAGACAGTGGCATCATTATCACAGGCATCCAAAGACTGCTCTCATGTCCATAAAGCTTTTTTTTACTATACAATTTATTTCTAGTTTTATTGTTCCTAAATGGTTTACTTCGACTGTAAGCTACTTTTCTCTTACATACAGATATCATTACGTTCTTAAACACTGTATTGACTGGCTTGTTAAAAAGAAGAAACCCACCAATAATTTTGGTGAATGAGTTCCACCATGCAAACTAAAATTAAAAAACGGAAAGACTTTTTATTTCAGTGGAGTTAATTTTGTGGTTGCTTTTAGCATTTCTGTTTAACTATATGGAATAACTGTCCAGCAGCAGACAAAAAAAAAAAATCAACAATAAAAATAATTATATGAAATATCTTAATGTATACAGTTTGGCAATGTTTAGAAGTGGTCAGTTTATGGTTTGGAAAATAATTGACAAGATATAAATGCACAATATGAGATTACTGGTTCATTCACATTCTTGATAAGTCATTATAAATTACTCCTTCATACATTTGCGTTTTGCATATCAAGGTAAAAGCTAAGAAAGCTGAGGGTGTGTAGCTAGCAGGAGAAGAAAATGAAAATTGGTAGACAGCAAAGATGGACAGGAAATTATGGCAACTTTTAGTCTTCAAACCATGTCTCAAAGAAAGCAATTAAATATTTACAGGGCCCAGGAGGAGCCTGGCAACTGGTTCAACGCTGGGGAGGGAGGTCTTGCTGTGGAGCTGTTGGGACAGATTATATTTTCCTTTGAAGAAGAAAAGGCTATTGTTAAGAAAAGTATTGAAGACTAACTGTATTAAGGGGTGAATTGTGAATGGGAAATAAACCTTCCAGTATTAACTCAGTGTGTTTAGGGTTTAACTTATAATGGAAATTGTCCTGCAATTTTCCCCGTTAGCTGTTCCTGGAGTGTGAGCGAGCGGCACAGCTGGCGGAGAGCCAGACAGATGAGCTGATTAAAGAAGCTCCTACTGCTCAGCATGACAAGAGTGGGGAATGGCAGGAGACAAGTGGGGAGATCCAGTGGGTCTCCACAGAAAAGTCAGATAGTACTGAAGAGAAGGTTAAGAAGGAAGAAGATGATGAAGAACTTGATCTTAATAAAGGTATGTTGTCTGGCTGTGACGAGCTCAGCAAAGGCAAAGAACTGTGATTGCATGAAGTTCCACCTTGTCCTCTGCTTCCCATCTACATGCAGTCTCTTGGGCTGAGATTTCTGGTTAAAACTGCTACAGACCATAAGTAGGAGCAGTTCAGAGCTGAAGTATGAGAGGTGGAAGAAATTATGCTATTTTTATTTTTTTTAGTAGTACCTTTTATCAGTTTCTTAAAAAAATCCAAAACAAAAGAGACCCAAAAAACCCAAAACCTTTTCAGGGAACTTTTTGTTCTTCTGAAACAGTCCTTGTAAGTTATCTGCCTTAATTTTGTTTCCCAGGGTTCTTGTTTTAAGCTACTTATAAGGGTTGGGGCTTTTTCCCCTCCTCTTCCTATTTGCATGTGTGCTTCCTCTGCCTCTGTCCTCCATGTCTGTCTTCTGACTGCATCAGTGGTATCTCAGGTGTCTGGGTAATGCCTTGATGTGCTGCATCTTTGGTAGCTTGTCCCAGGAATCTGAGTATCTGTAAGCTGTGATGTAGTTTGTCTCCGGAAAAGAGACAGGTCTGAAACATCAGTCCTTTTTTTAATCTTCCAAATGTAGGTGCAGTGTGTTACTTCTAATAGTGTTTTAATCTTTTGTGCATAGGTGTGGTATATTACTTTCTCCAGCCTTGCTTTATATCTTTCCTTCTTTCTGTAGCTCCACAACTGGTGTTGTTTGCATTTATTTGTAGTTTGCAAAAAATGCTTAGTCATCATCAAAAAAAAAAAAAAAAGCTGTATCTGCTGTCCTTAACACTATAAACTGCTCTGGGTGGAAGTCTTACTAGCTTATAGTATCACATGAAACATTTACACTGGTAGTTTGGTGTGTTCAGCATAAAGTTTGCACATTGAAATGTGCAAATCATAAAATACTGTCCAGCAGAATGAGTTAAAAGTGAATGAAGACCATTTTTCTTGTTGAGAATGTGCTGCTGAGTCAGTAAGTAGGGTGCTTTCTGATTCCAGTCTCTGAAATCTCAGTCCAAGAGCTCATTTTGTGTGAGAAAAAGAATTCTGGAAAGTGATAATGAAAGATTGTATTTGAAGCAATAAAAGATAGCAGCTGGTTAGAGAATACAATACACTCAGTTGTCTCTTTTTACAGCTCTTCAGCATGCTGGGAAGCACATGGAAGACTGCATTGTGGCCTCATACACAGCATTGCTTCTAGGCTGTCTCTGCCAGGAGAGTCCAGTAAGGGAATAAGTTGCTCTTAAGTCCAGTATAATTTTTAGTAGAGTAATAATTTGCTGTATTGAAAGGCTAATTGAATTAGGCTTCAATGTCAGCAAGTACATTGATGAAGCTACATTGATGTGTACAGCTTTGAGAAAAGTTGCCAGACCTATTCCATCCAAAACAAATTTTCTGAACATCAGTATGTTCCTCAAAAACAGTTGGAATTGAATATTTAACCGCTTTCACCTCTCTCTCCTTATTCGTAGCCAGCAAAAGAACTTACTTTGGAAAGGCAAAGGAAAATTGGCAGCCTGTGCTTTCTCAGTAGTTTTAATAAGCAGGTTACCATCAGACTTGTTTATTCTTTATCAGTCTGCTTTATTTTTTCCCTCCATTGAAATGCCATGAAATTGTGTATGTCCATATTAGTTCAGGATGATTGCCTCAGATTGGAAAGACGTAATAGAAGCTGAAGTTTAAAGTACAGAACTCTAATGGCTGAGAACTTCCTCAGGTTTCCTCTCAAATATATGCTCAAATGAAAATGAGGTTCAGACCTGCCTTCAGGCTTGACTAAATTTGCTGTGGTGGCAGAAATGGTCTTTAAGGTGTTGTTCTGTGCCTTTGTACTGATTAGTGTCTGTACAATTGTAGTGTTTGGAGTGAGACTGACAATAAGTTCAGTAATTCTCAACTCTTAACAGTTGTAAAGGGAGAGTCTCTCCATGTCAGAAGAGTGATCTGGTGGGGTTTTCAGTTCTTTTTAGTCTTGTGGGTCCTGGGGAGATCTGACAGTACTTTCTTTTTTTTTCCCCTATTTTTTAAGGGGGGGAAAAACCAAACCATCAAACCAACAACAAAAAATATTTTAGCAATTTTTGTTGTCTGGAAACATAAACACTGTAAAAGTATAAATATTGCTTAAAAGAGACTTAAATCATAAAGATGACAGCAAAAGCCATCTTAATAACCCTATGAATATACTTGTCTTACTGCATATCACATGCAGAGTACTATAGTTCTGAGTTGGAAAAATATTTCCCAAATGAAAAAAGATTGTTTTATTTCTTAGATCAATGTGACTACTGTGAGGGAGTACTTACCTGAAGGGGACTTCTCGATAATGACTGAAATGCTCAAAAAATTTCTCAGTTTTATGAACCTTACTGTAAGTAATATATATTTTAAATTGATGTGTGTAGATATTTTTGTAACTGTGTTTTTTGTTAATGTTTCATACATTTTTAGAAGCATCAAGTTTTCAGGTTTTTTTCTTCTTAAGAGCCCATGATGATACTCTCTCTTTAAATACTGAAGACCCATTTGTCTGTCCTAATTTTGTCTGTCATTATGTTGTGATTGGTCAGGAAAATACTTTTGATTGTCTGCCTGAATCCTAGTTGCTTTTACTGATATATAATGGTAAATACTAAAATTCTGAAACTAGAATAGCTCTTTTAAAATTGACAAGGTGCTACAAGTGCTTGTTTGTTACTTGTGTTTTCTGTTCCATTTCCAGTGTGCTGTTGGAACAACAGGCCAGAAATCTATCTCTAGGGTGATTGAATACTTGGAACACTGCTAGATCCTTAACTTCCGCTGCAGGCACTCTAATGCTGGAGCTACCCTTAGACAAAAGAAGAAGTCATGAAAGAAGTCCTTGAAGGATATACCAAGAGCATTCATCTGTGTCATTCGTGTTCGGATTTTTAAGGCTACCTGGTCTCTTAACCATGCATTCAGCATTTTCTAAAAGACAGTTACTACATCAATCTGCAACTATCAAAAATGAGGGGAAAAAGGTTCTGAGGAAAGTAAATAAAGAAACCTTGCTGTTTATGATGCAGTGCAGTATTTAAATATTTTTGGCAGGGTCTGCCCTCCCTATCTTTTTTTTTTCTTGCTTTGTTCGTGACAAGTTTCAAGGGGGAAAACTTGCTGCTGATAGTGCAACTGCTGTTTACTGTTGAGCCACTGTTTCATGCCAGCCAGGTGCAAAGGCAGCTTAGCTACTGAGGTATCAAACAAATGTTCTAATAAAGAAGTTCTGGACAGCAGCACCGCTCCTATTTGAGTTTAATTTGCTCTTGCTTTTTTTATTACTAGATAATTCCAGAATCATAAAATATAAATTTTTAAATACTTTTGTGATTTTAACTACTGTCTATATTTAAAATTTGTTGGAATCCAAAGAGGTGAGGATTGGATAGTTTATTTTTTATACTGTTTTGATTGAAATTAGGTCGCTGAACTATTTCTCAGTTCTACAACTCCCATGGCCCATGTACTGTAACCTGACAGACCATAATGCTTTGTAGTTCCAAGCATGCAGCCCCATCAGCACACAAAGCCATTCTGAGGGTATGTTATCCACTAAAGAAGTAGGAACTGTAAAAAGTTGTGCCCTGTTTAAAAAAGCAAATGAAATAAAGGAAAAAAAAACATTAAAAAAAAGATACTTAATCCCAGGGTAGTTTACACTTCTAATAAGCAAAAACTTTGAAATGCTGTTTTAAATTGTTTCAAGGAAGAACTCAAGGTGTGTTTTATAATGTTCAGTACAGAGAATTTGGATGCTTTAGGGGGAAGAATTTTAAAGAAGCTAAAACACCAATGGGGATTAATGTTTCCAGCTGACATAATCTTTCTATTTCATTCTTCTGTAGTATGACAGAGTTGAAATGCATACAACACAAAGCCTTAAATTGCTGATATAGCTAAGATTTTGTTCAGTCTGAGGTCTAGTTCACAGCAAAGCATTGTGTTTGAAGACTGAAGTGGAACAAAGAATCCCAGAAAATACACGACTTTTTTTAGCAATTTTTTTCTTGCACTCACTATTCAGACCAACAAAATTGGTAATTATTTTTATTAAGGTGGTCTTGAATATTTGCAGACTGTTCTGAGCTCTGCTTCGCTGACATTTCTAAATACCTGTATAGGTAGTTACATCGTGTTACTCCATTGAATTTGTAAAACTTGAAGCCATAAGAATATTAGTTCTATGTATAATGAGGAGGAAATAACAGGAAATCTAACCTGCTTTTAGATCTTGTGTTATCTCCATGTATAAAGTTAAGAACTTGTGCTTTTGTATCAGTGCCAGCTGTAAATTTTTTACATACAGTGGCTGCCTTCTATGTCTTCCTATTTTTGATAATGCAGATTGTTGGGAATTCTGTAAGGAAGTAACTGATTAGCGGCAAAAATCTTATGTTGGTCATATTTTTTTGCATTTTCTCTCATCACCTTCTAAAACTTAGTGTATCAGTGTAACTTAGAAAAGTTTTTGAGGTTGTATTCCCCTTTGTTAAAAAACAAACCGAAAAACCAGTACTGAGAGAGAGGGAGAAGCTGGATGAAAATTATCTCTATCAGGAGGAAATTATTGGATATTTGGCCCATCTAGTTTTCTGATTTTAGAGATTTTCACTTATAATGGGGTTTCAAATTGATTATATAGTTTTCTGTGGAGAGATGGCAAGAGAAAAGAAAATCCATATATGATGATGGGGGACAGCAGGGACAACTACCTTTCTTTGTTACACTGGTAATTGTTTGGGAATTGATTTACCTCAGTGTTTAACAGTTTTTTTTAAATGTAACTAATTGTCAAGCACTGACAAATGCAGATACTTTTTTTTGAGGGTGGGGGGAGAAATCACCCTGTGAACTGCAGTGCATTTTTGTGTGTTATACCCTCAAATAACTCTGCATTAAAGGGTACTTGAGGCCAACTTGCAAATTAAAGTTTTAAAGTAACTTTTTTTCCACTGTAAATATTTGTGTAAATACTCTCAATTGGAAATTAGAACAGTAGAGTACTTTTCTGAATCCAATCCTATTTTTATTTTATACAGTATTTCTCAGCTGTGATCTTTGGAGCAAAAGCCAACGGCAGGAAAAATAGTTTGTACCAGTTTCATGAAGTATGTCTTTGGGTTTTTGTAAATAATTTTAACTCAAATAAAATTGCTACTTTCAATACATATCTTGTCTTTTAACATGCAATAAAACACTCCTCTGAGTGATTGCAGCAAGAAGGCAGTGTCAGGTAAATTGCTAAAAGACAAAAAAAAAAGACAAAGAATAATAATGGAGCATCCTGAAGGTGGTGCTTTGCTTTTCTCTTGTGTGTTGGGACAACAAAATTCAGTGCCTGGACCTGAGGCTGTGGTCAGTCAAACCAGCCAAGCCTGGACATTTTCTGGAGGTGATGTACTGTGTCTCTTGATGCATTTTGAAGTTCTCTACCGAAGTTGCCACTGATCTTTCAGTAACAACTCTCAGGAGCTGTAGTCAGAATAACAAAAATGTGGTAGAGCGTAGGGGAAATGGGGCAGTTCTTATTCTGGTGGTACTTTTCACATCAAGGGGCATGTTAATGGCTTCTTTATTCAGTGAAAAATGAGGAAATTACCATGAGCGTTGCTCTGTTTCTCGATTAATATGAACGATGCTTTAATTTCCGGATGGATTTTTTTCCCATGGATTTTTCCTTAATTGGTACAACTTGATACGGGTACAATATGCAATAATTCATGAGCTGTAAAGTGAGTTGAATGTGATGTGTCATCTCGTTGCCACTTCAACAAGCTTCAGCATAATGTAACTACTTCTGTGCTGTAAAGGAACGTTACTGGAGTTTGAAATGCTGAGTGGTATGTTATTGGTATGTGGTACTGTAAGAGGCAAATGCAGCTTTATGTAAGCAAATGTTTAAAAAAAATCTGGTAAAAGTATTTCCTCTTGTTTATTTTGTTGGTAGTTATGTAATGGAAGCACTGTGTGTGGATGCTTTGAGATGACATCAGCATTTTTAGATTAACAGGACAATTGTGAAGCTTCTGCAGAAGATTTGGGAGTCATAGCCTTTCACATAAATTGTTTCCCTTTCAGACTGTCTGAAATGCTTGATTTGCATAATAGCAAAGTGATCCGGCATGATGTGACGACACTGATTTCCCAGGAGCTTAACACAAGAGCAGGCAGTAGTGCTGAGATGATTCCTTAAGCTGGCCTGACAGAGCTGTTTCTGTGCTGTCAGTAGAAGGTGGTCACAAAGGTATGAAAGCTTCACTCTTCCCCCCACACCAAGCACACAGCTGGAATAGTGTGGTTCTGCTGGGGGGCCAAGGAGTGCCCTGGGTGGGCAGGGTGACAGTGGGGACTCTCATATCACCTCTGTGTTTTGAGTTCACAGATTTCACAGAATATTCTTAGTTAAGGGGGACCCACAAGGATCATTGAGCCCAACTCTTAAGTGCATGGACCATTTGGGGATTGAACCCACAACCTTGGTGGTGGTAGCACCATGTTCTAACCAACGAGCTGATCTCAGGGCTCTGGGATGTTACACTGGTTTAAGTGTTTCTGTAAAGGAATATTCTAAAAGGAGTTCTAGCTTTGAACCATGTTTTTAGGCTTGAGTGCCTCACTGAATTGATCAAGATGTTTTTGGTGTTAGATGCACTAGTGAGCATTCTGTCTTCCCTCATTTTTCCTTTCTGGACATCACCAATTCCTGCTTTTAGTAAGGGGAAGTCAAAGCATGCTTGGTTACCTGGGGCTCCTTTTAGCCAAGCCACAGTAAAGTTTCTTTTCATTAATGTGGTACTCTTCTTGTTTAAAGGGCATGGAAAACAAAAATGTGTATTTGAGTTGAAAAGATAAGGAGGACTTAGGTAGCTGCACCAAGCCCTTCCTTATAGGATGGCCTATTAATTGGGTTTTTGAAGATAATGAGATTGGAATTTGCCCTGAATTCTGCTAGCCAAGTGTTTTCAAAACCAGGCCAGTGTAATTCTTGATACTGCTGCTTCTCTTCCTCTGTGTAATATGTTAATTTGTCTTTGGGTAAAGGACACTACTGGATTCTTTTAGCTACCTGGAACAGAAGCCTTTCATACACGTTCTTTTTTACTTGCCCTAGAGGTCCCCTGCCTAAGGGACTGTAACTTATTAGGATGTTTGCAGCATCAGTGTGTTCAGATAGTCTTACTGTAAATAAAAGTGAAACCCTTATAAATAATGCAACTGCTAGAAATCCTTACCCAAGGGTAGATTGGTTTACTAATGCCACAGAATCTTTGTTCCAACTGTGAAAACTGAACTTAATTTCCAGCACTAGGTTAGGCCCTGGGTTTCCATGCTTGGTATGATACGTGTGTCCATGACAACAGGCACTCTGGTGATGAGAGGGTGGAGTGAGGAGCCCTGGAAAAAGCAGTCCTTGTTGGGAGGCAAATGAACCACAGAGACCACCTGACATTTGAGAGACACATGTGTCATGTCTATCACCTCCTGTCTGCAAACTGTATCTCTTAAGTCTGCCAACACACAACTTGAACTTGTGTGTCATCAGTTTGGAGGAGTAATGGCCGGAGAATTTCTTTCTGTGTGTGTGAAGCTGGACTGCTAAATATTGAGGAGTTGTACACACAGCAGCACCAATTTCCTTTAATGTAGACTCAAAGGTGGATCAGAGTTATTTAGAGGAAGGTTCATTAAACTTCTGCAGAGTAAAATTAGGTGTTAGGGAAAAGAGGACTCTGCTTGAAGTAAAGGAAAGAGTAACAGGAGTTTTATTTAGATTTGCTGTTTAGTGTGGGAATCCTTTTAAGTTTCCTGTATTATGACAGAAGGTTTAGTTGTGACTCTGCATTTAGTTTTTTAAAAGTGAGGAGGAAGAGCGTTAACCTGGAGTGTGAAGTGGATGAAATGGTTTTTATTCTGCCTGTAAATCTGACCCTGTGATCGTGTCCTAGAACAGCAGTTCAGTGTTGGTCAGATGAGTGAGTAGTAATAGTTGGTGTGTGTGTGTTGCTCTCTTCCCTGAACTTTCTAGCTCTGTCATTTCACCCATTTGAGGGGATTAAATGTATTCTCACCACTGAAAACAAGGAATAGAGACAATGAAAAAAAGAGGAATATTCTACTGGGGGAAATATTTGAGTCAAAGATGCACCGGAGTGTTAATGTTTAACTGGGGAGATTAATATTTGCCACCTGTATAAGTATTTCTGTTAAAGACACAAACCAGACTTCTTCAGTGGATTCTTAACTTGCATTGTTTTCTCCTTTAAATTGCCTAATGTTTAATCAGTAGAAACCAATACTTGAGCAAAATTACAAAGGCTACAACTTGAAGTAAAAAAAAAAAAAAAGGCAACAAACAAACACACAGGTGCTATAAATAATTTTATTTTGTCCCAGCCAGTAACTGCCATGTGTTGAAATGTGTGTAAGGAGCCTGTTTGATGGGAGCAGGGCTTGTGAATGTGGCTGTGATGTGTCCTAGTGCCATTTGCTGCTGTTTGGTGCCCTCTTGCATTACACTGTTCACATTCACTGTTTACCAAGTTCACACTGTCGAACTTGGGGTTTTATTCATGGATGTGTTGTTGGCCTCTTATCCCAAACATTCAGCTCTGAAAAGCATTTTTGAGGCAAAAAGTTTTAAAATATGCAGCCTAAGTTGTTTTCTGATCTGCTGTTAAAGTTATAGCCTGTGTTGGAATTGAAGTATAAATCATAAGGAAACCTTGCAGTAAGAACAGTTTGTGTCAGAGCTTTACTCTGAGGCATGAATTTAGGTTCAAAAGGTTGATAATCAGGTTACTGAGCCTCAAAAAGTAGTTCAGTAATGTGTTACATAAACTGCTGTAAAACATCTGTTGTCATTTTGTTTGGCTCATATTTTAAATTTTGTCTTCATTCAGTAAGGAATTTTGAGGCAAACGTTTCTTACCCGAATTAAAAATGTCTAGGTCAAAGTGCTATAATGAAATTATAGTTTAGCAGCAGAAATGGAGCATTTTAAATTAAATAGAACTGATGCAATTATTGTTTCTAGTTTCCTTTGCCCTAACTATTTTTAAAGCCTGGTAATAAATTTTTAACAGGAAAAAAATGTAATCTTTCTAATGGAAAAATCCAATTGGAATTTGTGTGCTGAGCATTTCATTCATGTCATACATCCAGTTTTAAGATGGAGCTTCATCTTGAAAAACAATGTTTTTTATTAATGATACCTTAGATTGCAGTGAGAGTCCTAGTGAGGATTTTGCGAGAACAAATTTGTAGCTGTTTTTTCCCAGGTAACTATAAAAGTTCCTTCTTCCTTATTTAGTGTAAGTTATGATGGACTTCAAGCCATTTTATATATTCTTGTAGAACAGAAGTTAAGATTGCTGGGGCAAACCAGTACTCTGATTTGTTAGTCTAGTGTACATCCAGTCGAGGATTGTAAATAAAAAAACCTAAATCAATTTTGATGCTTCTCACAAGAAGACACAAATATACAGCTGTCCTGTTGGTGGTGTACAGTGTTAAGAGGTTTATACAAAGATGAAATTATGTTAATTTTATGTAACACTTCTGATTAGCCTTCAGAAATTCTCAGGAGAACTGGTTTGTGCTGTTTGATTAACATACATAATGTATGTTGTTTAGCCTTTTTTAGATTTGAAAATCACTTAGAATCTGCTTTGGTTTTTGAACTTTGGTACCTGGGACCAAGTGAAGTGGCTCTTGAACCACAGGTATCTACAAATTCCTACCCTGTGCAGATTTTACCTGGACACGGTTTTCAGAATGCTCAACTCAAAGCCTTAAGTTACGAACCTTAGTCTGTCCTACATGATGCTGATGTTGTGTAAAGCTGAGCCCGGTCTGTGTCCCTTTTTCTGGGAGAAACCCTCAGAAAATGCTCAGTGCTCAGCAAGACCACAAGTGCTCTTATGTCAGTGTGAGCATGAGGTCAGAGCTCGGGGAGCTGGGCTTGTGGCCAGGCCCATGGGCTTGGAGTCCCCTGAGCAGGGGCACGGGGCCAAATGCATCAGAAGAAGTTGGCGTGTTCATAAGGGGTTTGCTGAGGTCACTGCAGGTGACTCAGGCTCAAGCTGTCTCAGGCTCTGGCTGTTCACAAGCAGCTTGAGCTGTTCACAAAGGAAGGGTCTAAGATGGAAGTGGAGGAGGGCACCTGCTCAGGCTGTTCCTGCTCAACACCAGGTTTTGCTGACACCAGAACCCCGCTGTGCTTCCTGGGCCTGAATTCAGAACCTGGTGCTGAGCCATTGTGAGCCCATTGCAGTGAGAGCAGCACAACGGCACCGTCGGGATGTGCTTTCTTTCCTGGGTCTAGCAATCCATGCATTAAGATTTTAGAAGGGTACAACCAAAAGACTTGAAGGAGTTCTGTGAACCCAGTTTTCACTAACTATTGTATGTCTACTCTATCTCTACTTGCACTTTGTGAGTATGTGGCTTGAATTCCCAAGCGGGAGTTGTACTCTTGGAGAGGTGGAGATTATCTCTCTTTCAAAGAGGATTTTAGGCATATGTAAGAGAAGCAGATCTGGAAGAGCAGGACTGTTCTGTGCATCTTAGTCACTCTTAATTGATGAAACTTCCTCAACACCAGTAAATGTCAGATTATTTCAGGAGTGTGTGAAATTGTTGATGTCCTGGAGATAAGAATTCTACAGATTCAGACTTGTGAAAGAAGAGGATGTTTCAGCACTAGCATGGTAAAAACTTATCATCTGCCTGTGGCCAACAGTGGTGATGGAGAATACCCTCAGTTAACAAGCTTTCCCTGGAGATGAAATCAGAGAGACAGAGGTCTGACAAGATGAAGAAGGAAGGTCATGCAAGTTATGACATCAGAAGCTGGATCGACATCTGGGCCTCCTGTTCTGAAATATCAAGTATTTCTTCAAAAACAAGGTGCTGCTGAAGGCTCTCAGGGACTCCAAATGGGCCAGCAATTAGCCTGTGAGGGCCTTTTACTTCCCCAATGATATTCCAGGAGTACTGCATGCTCTCTAGGATTAGGTTGCTGTCTCCCAACACACTGCAAAGCTCATCACCTACAAGCAGTTGCCATGGAGACTGCACACCCTGCTGCCCCATAAGCAGTGTTGCAACACTGAGAACTTTGCGAAATAAGCCCAGCTCAGTGTCCTGCTCTAAGTTTGGTGGTGCAAAGTGTAACATCTGCAAACATGATGTCAGGCTCCAGGACAATATTGGCACTAAGCTGCCAGGTGCTTTCCTTGGAAGCTGCTTTGCTTATTTCCACTGAATGCAATTGAAAATTGTAGTACATGGCCAAGAAATCTATTTACATAATTTTTTATTCATCTCCCTCTATCTCATTTCAATAGCAATGCTGAAGTATGATTTTATAAGAGAGAAGTCCTTTGCAGGAGTACCTCAGAGTTGTTCTTTAGCACCAGGAAGAAACATTGTAGAATTTCTCTTCTTGCCTGGGGGAGAGAGGGGAGGAGGGCACAGGAATCATTCTGATCTACTGGAAAGACACTTAAAATTACTACGTTTCAGGATGCTGAGATCTGCTTCCATCAGTCTGAGGTCCAGGCTGCTTCATGGCACCTGGTTTATTGCCCACCTTTCCAGGGCCAGTTCCACAGAAATTGAAATTTTGAATCCTTAATTTTCACGCAACAGTGAGGACTAGCACTGACTGCACAGTACCATGCAGTAGTAGCAGAAAATAAGAGGTGGTTTACTCAGAAGTGAACTCATCAACCATGATGTTGAGTTATAATAATACTTGCTAGATTATAATACCAGTTGTTAGAGATGTTGTGAAAGGCGTGAAACATAATCTCTTGCTGTCAATGTTTCAGAAAAACCATCATAAGCATCAAACTGCAAGGAGCAAAAGGAAATTTACAGGTATTTTGCCATTCTTACTTGCATAAGGAGAGAACCGCAGCAGGTATTCCTTTAGCAGGTTTCACACAGATTCCTTCATCTTTCTAGAACCACAGTAACTGCTGGAAGCATGTTATTCCTCTGTCTCCTCTGATTGCTCCTGCAGCCCCCAGGAATTCTCAGTTGCTGCATTTCTGTGCCTCTCAGGGCACTTGAAGGGTTGTTGAACTACGTCTGGAGTCCTGTCTCTATGGTGCTCTGCCCCATTGCCCTGGGGGAGAGCTGAGCTCGGCCTTGCTGTGCATGTAAGGGCAGAGAAGGTGTGTGTGTGCTTGGCTTCCAGAATGCACTTATGCAAGGAGCTCTAAATGCACCTGGAGCCTCTCCTGGGAGATGCAGCACAGGGAGAGCAGAGGAGTCCTTTGCTGCTCTGAAGCTGTTGTAGTGGTTTATGCTGCTCTGGTCTCAGTGGCTGGAAACTCCTGTTTCTGCATAACAGGTACCACACTCGAGTCAGTTCTGGGGGTGTTCAGAGGAGATCTTCTGAACATAGGATTTGTGGAAATAATGTGGGGTTTGGGATGGGAATATGAGGTTTTATGAAAGGCAAAGTGTTTAGTTGTGTCCTGCAGAGGGTTAAATGAGAAAAGCCACCACACTTGCTGGAGTTAACAGATGACTTTATGAAAGAGATGGTGTGTGAATGTAGTATGCCTGTAGAGCTGCCTTGCAGCACTTCTACTTAAACACAGGATTTACTAAGGAGACATCACCACCAGTGTCTGCCAACCACACAATGCTCTGCTCTCTTGTCACTATCTGCAGAGGATCTGAAGACAGAGACCACATTGATTAAAAATAGACTTCTTGGAAACTTGGGGGAGGGAGAAATATCAAGGAGGTGCCAGTGTCCAGGGAAGAACTTTGGTAGGTATGAAAAGAGCTGATTATCACTGACTCTCAGGCCCACCTGGTGTGGACCAAGAGCTCTAAAGCAACTCAGCAAATGGCTGTGGTTTATAATATGTCACAGTTGGAACTAGAGGAAAGACTGTGACCACAAGCTTTCAAAAGAGCTTCAGAAATAGTCCTACTGACAACAGGCTAGCAGGTTTAGTTTCATTCCAAAAGACATTGCTGAAAGTTATACACTACAATAAAACATAGGCAGCTGACTAGGTACTTAGCTAAATATTGGGGGAACAAGAGAAACTGTAAGTAGGGATTGCTCTTAAAAACTGCGGCGGAGCTTATGTGTAAGCATAGACAGGTGTGACACAGTTAAAAACAGGCAAGTGTTCACTGAAAGAAATCTGGGAGACCATCTAGTCCCCACTTGTGCTCAAAGCTAGTTTGAGCTTCTTCAAAGCCCTAGCCTTTGTCTAGCCAAGACTAGAAAATGTCTAGTGAATGAGATTTCACAACCTCTTTGGCTATTACACACCAGGGCTGTGCTACTCTCCTAGTTGGGGGAAAAAAAGTAGGGTGTTCTTGTGAAATTAAAAAAATAAAAAAAAACAGAGTTTTCACTAAAGCTTCCTACAGACCCTAAGCTGTGGAAAAAATGACAAGTCCTCTCTTGGACTCATAACCTTCAATCCAAGGGCTTAGAAGAGTTGAGCAGAAATAGCAATCTCCTCCCTGTGGGAAAGGAGGACATGCTGAATTCCCAAGGGCTGTGGGGCGAGTGCTGTCCTGTTGCAGAGGTTTGTGACTGACTTGGTGAGAGGAGCCTGGTGGGTGGGAGGGGTGATGGACTGCAGGCCTTCAGCAGTCTGGGGGTATTTGGGTATTTGTGAGAGTCAGATACAAACCTGAATGCCAAGAGATGGAGAGGCTCTAATGAATGACAGCTTGATGAAAAGCCCAATGAAGCTTGCCACTGATAAACACAAAAGTAATGCACGTGAGGAAAAATAGCTCCATACGTAGGGCAGGTTAAACTGCAAATTAACTGTTCCCTGGAGGGTGGGAGTCTGGCTGTTCAATTTCAACTGAGGGCAGAAAGATAATTGTAACATTAGGTGTTATTAGGAAACAAAGAGAAGAAGAAAACAAGAACCATTTTTTTATCACAGGATGCATCCATGATGTTGCCTTGTTTTGACCTCAGCATGGATTTTAGGAAATAGCAAGATGGGCAGATAGAAAGCTCAGCCTCTTTATCTTCCTTTCTTCTGCTTTATACCCTGAATAACCAGCAATGTGAAATAGCCAGAAGAGGTTAAATAGCCCAGAATTCTTAAGCTTGAAGAAGAAATAATGACTGACGATATAGGACTGGGCAACCAAAAAAAAAGAGATGTGGAAAGTATAGATAGGAAATGACTGCTTCTCCCAGAGCTCTCCTTCGTTCTTATAACAGGGAGCCTGGTGCAATTACCAGGTATCAGAATTTAAAATAAGCAAAAGGAAGTACATTTTAACACAGCATGGAATTAAACTGTGGAACTTGCTCCCCCACAATCCTGGGAACAGCTCACTCTGAATATTTTGCTGCTTAACAGTAGCCTTTGCATACCAGGCAGCTCAAATGCACAGCAATTCATGAGGGAGTAGTAGCAGCTCTCTGGTGTCTACAAGAACTGGTGTCTCCTTTCAAATCTCACACCGGCCCCCTGTGCCCCTTGTTGGTTGGCAGCACGTGTGCTCCAGGGTGCACATGCAGCAGGAGCAGCTTTACTGGGAGCCTAATTCCTCAGTTACCCTGCAGTGTCCCAGACACCACTATGCTTCAGGATTAGCTGGGCTTAAAGGGTCATGTCCCTGGCTCCCGATCCTGGAGTGGCAGACTGGCCAGGCCCAGGCTCCCTCATGGGGCAAGGAAAGGGTTTCCACCCCCACTGCCAAAGTGCTCCACATCCTACAGAAGGATTTCCTTGCATCTGCTTGGGTGGCAGCATTGGTCTATTCTCCATAATTTTTGTATATAAATTTTCCAGAGCTTACTGTATACCTATTCATCCACTTCCTGCATCTGTTCTAGCTCTAATTCACCTCTCTGCCTTCTCCCAGCTTCCACATGCCTACCAACTCCTGTATAAATAATTTGTATTCTTTTCAGAAATAGCCCAAGTCCTCTCTGTATAATCTGCTACACTCAGATTGCATTTCCAAAAATACTGAACAAATGCCGCAGTCAGACAGACAGACAGACATGCCATGGCAGCAGATCTTGCTCCCACTTTGACCCTGGGTAGAGTTCCAGCTTCTGCTGGCTGGAGATGGCTTCAGTTCAGTGGTCACATGTATCCCCTTGAGCAGTTTGGGGCACATGAAACCAGGCTGGGGAGAAACCTCCTTATCCAGCCTTTCTGCTGCTCCCTGCCTGGTGCATCACACTCGCCTTTCAGGGCAGCTCAGCTCTTCCTTTAATGCTGTTTTCCCTGCGGCTCCCTGGGAGTGAAGGGAGGGAGCTGTGCGATGGATGTGTGGCCGTGGGGAGCAGTGAGGGGCAGGCGGAGCAGCCGGCTCGCTGCCATTGCCGCTGCCCAGGGCCGGGCTCAGGGCAGTCAGTGCTGAGAGCAGCAGTTCAGAGCCCCACGAAGCGGCAACACTGAGCTCAGCCCCTGCACCGACACATGCTGCTTGTTCTGAGCCTGTCCAGGGATGAGTGAGGCCTTCAGCGTAGTTAGGAAAGCCAGGCTTTAAACAGGACTCCCGAAACTTAATTGCATATGGAAGTGACACAGATTCAGGGAGCCGCTCCCAGAAATGTATACTGCGCTGGTGTAAGCCCAGCTCTGCGTTAATTATTAAGGACTGGTATTTTTAGTCAGTGTTTGCAATAGATTCCACGGGTCTGAAACCTCGTTCCCATGAAAGTTCATCGCAATGTCAAGTATTTCATTAATTTTAACCTTTATTTCAAAGGTGTTGCTGCAATTAGTAGAAATGTTCCTAAAAACCTCTTTGATTCCTTTCCTGCCCCCTCGCCATGGGGGAGGCTAAACAATGGTATAATGAGTTTTAGCCATGCTTTCTGACATCACAGAGTGGCAAGTTTGCCCAGGATATAAATATATACCCTCAGAAGGGGGGAGGCAAGAACAGTTGGTTTACAAGAAGATGAAGATTCTTTGAAAGAATGTATAAATGTCTTAAGTTCAACAAATAATCTGCTATTCTGCCAAGGAAAAAACGTATACTTTTTAAAAAAAAATTAAAAATAATTACAACAGTTGCAATTTTTCTTATAAAAGAGATGAAAATCCTTAAACAGTTGGCAGCCCCTGGTATCATTTGCCTAAATTCATAGACTGATTTACATGTATGAGTACATTACCATGACAACTTTGAAATCTTGCTGAATTCTCTTCTTACTACTGCCTTTTTTTTTTTTTTTTTTTTTTTTTTTTTGGCTTGCTGTACTTTCTTCAAGAAAAGGAAGCTGTAGTCTGGAATCTCCTCCACACACAAGGACCTGCATCTCTAGCTCTGAGTGCACTTTGAGTTGGACTGTGACAATGTAGACTAGGCTTAAAGCATATTACCCTCAAAATCTTGTTTGTGAAGAAAGAGAAAACAAATCATATATGCAAATCCAAGAATTTATTGTTAGTATAGTTGGAACCTCACGTTTAATCTAAGAATCATTATTAGCCCAAACTTAATTGTTACAGAAAAAGAAAAAACACTTATATGGACAAAGAATTGATATAATAATAATAATAGCCATAATATAACAATAACACAGCTGAAATTGATTTACTCACAGTTCCTAGATTCTTTCCCCTTTCCTGGTGCTACACTCATCCTGCCACTACTCCTCAGGGTCTTCAGGTTGCTGCCTTCAGTGCAGGGGTAGGATCTGCTAAGGTTGGTCACCAGCACGTGGGGTCTTTTGGCTGGGAGGGATGTGATGAGGGCTTCATCTTTCTCACTCCATGATTCACGTGGGGTCTTTTTTATGTTTGCCAACAGGCTTTCACACCTTGCTGCTTCCTCACTGGTTTGCAGCCTACATGATATCCAAAATTACCGTACATGCTGTATCTTGCATATGCTAGAAACTTGTTCTTTGTTCTGCTATCCATGAAAAGGTACTTTTTAATGGAAAGCTGTACTTTTTAATGGAAAACAATTATTGTTTTGTTCATAGCTGTGGGGTCTCCAGTGGCAAGCCTGTCTCCTGTCTTTTGTCCCCTGTGTCTCCACCTCTCCAGGCCTCTGCCATCACCCCAGGTCTGTGTTTCTCTGCACCACATTGTTACGTTGCTCGTATCTTGTTCCTCAGAGAACAACAACTTGCTCTTCCTGTCCGTACCCAGCTAGATACAAGGATAAGCAAGAGTAAAAAAAAAAATCATCCATGGCCACGTGGTCAGAATTAAAAATGCTGTTACAGCTAAGCCAAGTTAAAAGAAAACTTGCAGGCAGGTCAGCAAATGTTCTGCCAAAGCAGGCGAGGGGTGACTCGGTGCTGAGGCCTTGCAAACTCAGTGCAGAGCACGTGGGCTGTCTCTGACAGGGGCAGTGCCTGATCCAGGGCTACAGGCAGGAATTGTTGCATCAGCAGGATGCAGTGACTGCTGTTGTAATGCCGCTGTGTCACATTCCAGCTGCAATGGCAGCAGTGCCTGCCCTGCTGACAAAAACAAGGCTGTGCAGGTGCAAAGCAGCAACATCTGGGATCTTAATTACTGCTCTTACAATAAAAGAACCCAGGCTGGCATTACAGTCTTGCTCCAAGTTGGCTTGGCAGATGCTTGAGTGGAAAAATAGCTTGCTGATGAGATCAGCCTGTTCAACCCAGAGAAGTGAGAAGAGCCCTCGTTATTAAAATAGAAGGCAAAATGAGGCAATTCCTCTGCCTGTCAAATAATTGGGTAAATCTTCTCAGAGTCTTTGTTCCACATGCTTTTTTGGATTTAGTTACCTCTGCGCTATGAGAGTAAAATATTTTTGGCAGAGAAAATGCTGCTTTCACAAGAACCAAGTGCCAAGCTTTTAAAAATTAATACAATGTAGAAAACATGCTTTGTTTTTATAAAAAGGTTGTCAAAACAGCCCAAGTTTCAGACAGATCTTTTTTTAAATAATACTGTGCTTATTTTCAGGAGCTATGCCTGGTTTTCACTGGAAGCATCAAGAGGCTGTAAATGTCTCCGTGGCTACAGCTGGACTTTGCATCAGGGGGTGGGAAGCCAGTAGTCCTGATGTGCCTCCAGCCAGGAGGGGCCAAGGCATAGCTTGGCAGGTGGGAGACAGTGGTTTGTGCTTGGCCAGAGGCCTCTCAAGCTACTTGGACCAAGTGTCCTTTGACGTTCCCCAACCTGTGGTGCTCCAGGAAGTCCATCTAAGTTAATGAAAGGCAAGGCTGCTAGAAGTTCATTAGACCTGCAGCACGGCTGCTAAGCCCATGCTTTAGTTTAATTCACAAATGGGATTGAGTCAAGCATTTACCAGCTCTCCCTGACCCCAATCCCCAAAGGCTTGCCGTGTTCAAGCTCTGAGCTTAAGTGTCTCTGCAATCCTGCTTCTAGGCCAGCCTGGAAAATGAGGACGTGCGTGTTTCCCATGGCAGTGGTGGGGCCCCTGCACGAGGTGGCAGAGAGCCTGTGCCCTGGTTTCCGAGGGGATAGAGTTAATTTCTTCTCAGTAGCTGTTACACTGGGATTCAGAATGAGAATGGTGTTAACACACTGATGTTTTGGTTTTTTTGCTGAGGTGTGTTTATTCTAAGTTAAGGACTTTTATTTCTTGTCTCATGCTCGGCCAGTCAGGAGGTACCCAAAAGAAATTGGAAGGGTGCAATTAATAGCTGGGACACGTGACTCCAACTGGTCAAAACTGGTATTCCACACTAGAGAATGTCATGCCCAGTGTGTAAACTGGGGGAGTTACCTGGAAGGGGGAAGATCTGGGTTTGGGAAGGAGGTCTGTCATTGGTCAGAAGGTGGTGAGAAATTGCATTGTGCATCATTTTACGTTTTTTGTGGGGTTTTTTTTCTCCCTTCCCTTTTTCTTATCATCTTCATTATTATTATTATTTAGCATCATTACTGTATTTTACTTTGTTTTCAATTATTACACTGCTCTTATCTCAACCTACAAGTTTACTTTAATTTTCCTCCCCATTCCACTGGGGAGAGGGGCAGTGAGGGGGGTTGAGTGACTGGCTGTGTGGTGCTCAACTTCCAAGTGGGCTCAAACCTGTCGGCTGTGGGCAGCCCTCGCACGCCCGGCCTTTGCCCAGCCTGGCAGCTGCTTCCTGTGGCACATGGGGTGGGCATGAATCCCACCCAGCCCTTCCCCTCATACCACAGCTCTGCCGCAAGCAGCTCCTCAGGGAGGCACGGAGCCGAAACAACCCCCTAGGGAGAGACGAAAGGAAAAGTGCTGAATATATTCATTCAGTTTAGGTTGGTTTCTGGCTGTTTGTCCCCTGGGTGGGACTCTGGGAGTTTGGGGGTGTGTGGCCCTGTAGCCTGAGACGCCACCTGAGCCCTGAGGGCTCCTCGCCGGCTGCTGCCATTTGGGGTCACGAACCTTCCAGGCAGTTCCTCAGGCAGGAGCTCAGGCAGGGCACCCGTGGCACTTGCAGGTGCTGGGCAGTGGGTTTTGCCCTTGGTTTTTAGGGAAAGGTGGCAGCCCTACGCCAGTGCACGTGGAGGAATGGGCTTTGCACTCTTGTGCTTGGCTGTTCCCCTGAAAAGGGCCTTGCTAAGCTCACCCCATGTGACCCCAAAAGGCTTAAAAACATCCCGGTGTTTCACTTATATTTGCCTTCAGTTGCCACCAGAGGGGGACATGCTGAAATTTTAACTCCTGAAGTATGGAAGTGAGGCATTAAATTCTTTAAAGGTCAGAACTCACGATAAAACTCTGCAGGTAAAGAAGACATCTTCTTTTATGAGCTGTCCATGAACCAGCCATGTGTCTGCTGCTCTCCTGGGCTGTGTTTGGGGCATACAAGCCACAACTAGCTGTGAATTTCCTATGGAAATCTTTTCCCTTGTGGAAAAAATAATGATCATCTCCTACAGTTGGAGATGGAACTGTAGGAAAATAATTGTGAATTCTGTGTTTCCTGATGTGAAAAGAAAAAAAAAAAGTATTGATTTGTATATGGCTGAAGTATCCAGTTTCACTAATATTTACAGGAATATATTTATTTTGTTTTACTCTTCTGTTTGGAAATTTACATTGTCCTTTTTTCCTAAGAGACCAGACAAAATGAGTAAAACATGTTTCTACATGTTAACATCCACATTCTGAAGGTTTGTTTGTGACTCCTCCTCTCCAGAGCAGGACTGTGGCCCCCACAAGCTGCTCATGCTCCTGCATCTCTGTCCGGCCGTGCCTGACGAGCCATTATCTCCCCATGGCAGCAGTGTTTGCTGCTACCCAATTCACATCTCCCCACCATGCACTACACAGTTCTCTCCTCCTGGTCCCTCTCCTGTGTGCCAGCTCATGATCTGCTCTCATTCCATGCAAAGCCTGAGGGTTATGTGCATGCAGTACAGAGCAGCATCAGTACGACTGTGGAAAAGCTGGATGTGAAAAGTTAAGTGTGAACAGTACTCATATTTTTCTGTAATTTATAAATTTATAGGTGGTGCTGATGTGAAACAGGCTATATTTTGAGAGACTGATGTTGAAGACTTATTTCTGTAGAGATTAGAAGAGACTATGAGGTCACTTTGGGCATTATTTGTTCCTGATAGTAGACAGCCATGGTAGTTCCTTGATGTCACATGTTCCTTTGAAGCTTACCAACAGTGGATCCATGCTTAGTGACATGATCCAGTCAGTTCCATTTACTTCAATATCAAACACTATTGTTCTGTAGGTGTGAGTTCTGTGTGAAAGGACATAAGCAGCAAACTTCAAACTAAACATGACACAGGCCCTGGGCCCTAGGAATACACCAGGGCTGAGGAAGGCGCAAGTCCTCACCTCAATGAAAAGGAAATATATTATAAAACAAATGTTGAAATGTTACTATTTGGGCCTCTAAAAAGGTTCTTCATTGCACATGTGTAAATAAAATGATGGGGTACTCAAAAAAACCCCCAGTTAGTTGCTTTGACTAATGATCTGAATGATTATACCATTTAAGACCTTTGCATAATATAGAAAATGGCCTAATTTATCACAGCAGGTGATGGCTGGAGCTTAATCAATTAATAATTAAGAAGCAGGAGGCAGAAGATACTGCCTGAGAAGGAAACTTGCTATGTAATGCAGAAGTGACTGCTGCAGTGCATACACAAATGGGGCTTGGATACTTTGGTTCTGGACAGCACTTTGTTAAAATACAGATGTGTTGCAGATTGAAGACTCCAGTGGGATATATAAATTCATAGAAAGGAATTGCTCTTTTAACTGTATTCTTTACTCAGTTTTGGAAGCTTAGAAGGTTTTTGACTTCTTAAGGACTTTCACTGCCAAAATCTCTTTCGAATTTCCATGGTTAGACAACAACTTAGGTGGAATACATACCTTATTTTGAGGTGGGTTTTTTTTCCCCTACTCCTGTCCATTACACAAGGAGTGAAAAGGGCTGTAAGCAGTTCCTTGCTAAAATCCAAGCATGCAGTTTCTATTTTAAAACTCAAGTGTTTGTTTTTGTGCTACAATACTGCTGACTTTGCTATACCTATACATAGTTCCTTGCCCTCTGTCCAAGACATTTTTAACTGCCCTGTTCTGTTTTAAAGAGAACTGAATTGGAGAAGAAACATGCTTATAATTCAGTCTCTTTTTTTTTAGCTTCAATGGAGATGGAAATTGAAGTTGTTCTTGAGGGAACAGTAGTAGATGGACCAGAACTACTTAATATCAGAGTCATAATTCATGCTGCTCACATCTTGTCATAGAAATACAAACTGTACTGTTCTTGAAATGTCAATGCTTTTTTCCCCTCATTTAAAACAGGGTTTCTACCTCTTCATTTTTGAAAAAGAACTTGGTGTCTTCATTGATTTCCCAGTGTAAAATGTTCATGCAGAGCCTGAATTCTCAAAGAACTATGAGGTAAATGTTAGCTTTATAGCAATAATTTAAATAAGAGATTTTGTTTCTGCAGAGTCAGTTCTTTTTTTTATCCTGTATGTTTTGTTGATAATCAGACAGTTTGTTACTAACTTTTTGTGTGCACTTACAAGTATAGGAAGGCTTGTGAGTGGACCGCATTTGCAAAATTCAGCTGGAACTGAGCCAGATTCTTAATTATAGCAATTTAATTGGTATAATTATGGGATCATCCCAGTTGCTGTATGAACTTTTGATAGACCCTGCCCAGTGGCAGATTCTCAATAGCCTACTGATTTAAATAGGAGTTTCTCTTCTAGTGAAAATTATGAACATTTAAAAAAGGAAAAGGTCATCCCCATGTGGATGTGCTGTGTGGATCCTCTGTGCTAATTGTACTGCTTCCAATTCTTCATCTTTGTTCCCTGGCTATACTTTCTTGCCTTCACAGCTTGTTATCCACTGACAGCCAACTGAGCAGTCCCTGTGCAGCTCTAGTTCTGCTTCAGAAAAAAATATGTTATATCCACTGTGACCTCAACAAGGAGTGATTTCATCAGCTCTGTCCCTCACAACTAAGATACTGTAGCCACACTCTTCTCCCTGTTTTCAATTGGCATAATTGTGCTGTCAAAATGTTGTTGTGTACATCAAGCTGCAGTGTGTTTGCAACATCAGTGCTAATGTGGCTGCTCTAACACTTCCTTCTAATTACAATTTGCATATTTGCAACAGTTGGTTGAGCTGCAGGAGGTGGTGAGAAGGGTGAGTAACATCAGGGAGGCTGGATAGGAGTTGGAGAGCTGGTTCCAAGTGCAGCCTGCAGTGGACCCACAGCCCATGGCCAAACAAATACGAACTCCCCCACCAGCACACACAGAAGGATGGGAAGGAGGGAGGGAGAGGGGCAAGGGATGCAGGAGAAAAAAGCGTGCAATGATAAGGACCTGCAGGAGGAAGAGATGTCCCCTGAACCTGAGGTGCCCTTGCAGAACCACTTCACCACTCTGCAGGCTGAAAAGACCCTTCACATTGTGAGAGAGGCTGGAGCTAAGACAGCCCCATCTGCTCCTCGTGTAACAACCAGCACAACTAAGAAAAGACAACAGATGAGAGTAGCAGGTGACTCTTTTAATAAACATGGAGGCACCCATTTGTTCATCTGGCCTCTCTCCAGAGAGATGGGCTGCCTGCTGGGGGTCATGTCAGGGTTGTCACTGAAAGACTACCAAGCCTCATACAGTCCACTGACTATTATTCACTGCTGTTGATTCATGTAGGCACCAGTGATACAGCCAGGAGGAGTTTGAAGAATACCTGAGGAGTATTCAGTACAGCTCAGCAGGAGAGCATCTGAAGAGCAGCACAAAGGAATTTCAGCCACTCTCCAGCTTCACTGGGGGCTGAATTTTCCTCTGTGCAAATGCTTATAGCATTGGGAATAATTAAGAGGAGTTAGAGGTGTGCACACTCCTGCAGGGCTATGATCTTATTGGCATCAAGGGCATGGGTGGGAGGGCTGCTATGAGTGGTGTGTTGGAATGGAAGGATGCAGCCTCTTCGGGAATGACAGGCAGTAGAGACGAGCAAGGGATGTTACGCTCTACGTCAGTGACCAGCTGGAGGGCATGGAGCCTGGCAATGGATGAGGAGCTGGCTGACAGTTTAGGGTTCAGGATTAAAGGGAAGGTAGGGCAGATAACATTATAGTGCTACTGTTCAACCTGAAAGACTGAACAGACAGGTATGAGTGACCCCATGTTGACAAGTCCTGGTCCTCATGTGCTACCTCAACCATTCCAATATCTGTTGGAGGGACACCACAACGGAGCACAAGCAATCCAGGAGGTTCCCAGAATGCATGATGATCACATCCTTCTCCAAGTGACAGAGAACCCAATGAGGAGAGGTGCTGTGCTGGACCTTGCTGTCACCAACAAGGAGGGACTGATGGGGAATGTGGGGAATGAACTTGGCTGCAGTGACCATGAAATGGTGGAGTTCAAGATCCTCAGGGCAGTGAAAAGGGTGCACAGCAAACTCACTACCTTGGACTTCAGGAGAGCAGATTTTGGCCTCATCAGGGATCTGCTTGGTAGAGTGCCATGGGATAGGGCCCTGCAGGGAAGAGAGTCCCAAGAAAGCTGGTTAATATTCAAGGGTCACCTCCTCCAAGCTGAGCTGACACTATGTGGAACCCTGTGACAGAGGCAGTACAGTTTCTTAGCTGCTCTCTCAACTGGCTACAGAGATCCTGCAGAAAACTAGAGAGGCCTCTAAAGCAGGTTATATCAATGGTTATGAGATCTGTACTACAGCACTTCCTGAAAATTTGATGCAGTACAGTATACGAAGCAAACACTTCATCAGACTTACAGCAGTCCTAAAAAGAGATTCTTTGGGAATGGTAGGGAAGATGTAAATATTTGCCCAGAGAAGCTTTACAATGTCTTTTATCACAGGTAGTGCTCAGCAGAAAGAGGAACCAGACGTTTTTCTGTGATAACCATAGATTCTGAAATGAGAAACAGCAGGCATGAAAATTCAACCAATGGGTATATCTAACTGCTGTAGCCTTTCAGAGCTATATCTTCATAACTAAAGTGTTACCACACATGGGTATTGTTTAGCAAAGATGTAACTCAAAGAATTTTTCCCTTCAATGACCCAGACTGATGTTTTGCATCGGAGAATGCTGGAGTAGGGAGCACTGACTTTAATTCCTTTCTGCTTATCTCAAAAATCTGCAAAGGCTTTATGTTGTGAAGTGACTCTAAATTGCAAGCATCTATTAGCATGAGGTTCATCAGCAGACCAGTTTCTCCTTTCCTAAGCCCCTCTGAATCTCCAGTGCTTAATTTTTATAAATCTTAGGTCTAGATCTTTATCAAAACTCAGTTGGGGAACATGGTATGTGACCATTAATTGCACCTCTAAATGCAGTTGTTCTGTTGAAAACAAATGCCTCAGTTCTTCTACTCCTCACCCCCGCCCTCAGGTCAAAAAGGCAATATCCAGCTTTTATGGGTAATATGAATTACAATGTCCTTTTTCAGAGCAAAGTTGCTGTGAAGTAGCTGCAAATACACATTTCCTTTATCAGAAATACTGTGTGGCCTACAGGTCCCAGAGCAGTGACAACTGCCTCTGTCTGCTACTGAGACCTGGACAGCTCCTTGTGAGCTCACTTGGCTTCTCACCTTCCCTGTACAAACCTGCTTAAAGGGAATTCAGACAGATGTTCCCTAATGAGATCTATTTGAATAAGAATGGAGGTGGTGCAGATGTGGTTTTGTGTGTCTGTCCTGTCTGTCCCTCTCCTGTCTTTCATCTCTTGTCTCTGAACTGCCAGCTCCAGAGCATAAAACAAATGACTGTAGAGAGAGAATGGGATACAGAAATGCTAAATGAGAAGCTCATTGGTAACCTGTTTGTTTGGAGCAGACATTGCAAGACTAATTGGCAAAGAAGCATGAAACAGAACTGGCTAGCAAGGAGTCCCATAATGCCCTGCACCATGGCCCTTTCCGCCTTGCTTGGAAGAAAACATGGTAACTCACATCCTTGGCCTTGAAAATAATCCTATTAGACACTCTTTTGAAAAAAAACAAGAGGCATACAGCTTTCCACTTTGATAAATCCAATGTGCATCTATTGTAAAGACAACCCCTCCCATCGTGCTTTGTATTTCCACATGGTCTGGAAGAGAAATGAGCTCAAGACTGTTGCAAGCTTCAACTGTTCAGAAACCTAGGAAGAGAGGAAGAGGATGTGACAGCCTGGCCTGTTTTGCTTATTCAATTAACAGACCATCCAGGGTATAGAAGAGTTATGAAAGATCAAAAAGGAGCTGTCACTGTCCTTGATGCCCCCTGATGGGAAAGATTATTTTCCATAACTGAAACATGACAGCTACTCTTTGTCCAGGCCTGTCTTCCTCAGAGCCTTCTTATGGCAGGTGGATATTCCTGGGATCTCTTCTCAGGTACACACCTGCTACTACCACTCTCAAGGATGGACACCAGTCCTGTGGTGATTTACTTTTCTTTTCTGCATTAAAACAGAAGAGCAAAGGGTGAAGAAAAAGCTTTGGTGCCCCTCGGTGGACTGGGAAGGGGTTGAGCTTTTCTTAGTGAACTTCCTGGTGTTAATGGTTGTAGCTCAAGTAAGTGATGTGTGTGTTATTGCACTGTCTGTCTGCTCGATTTTTCCTAACACCATTTGAATACATAGGTCACATTGAGCTGAGTTGTCTCTAAGACAGGGTCTCCCTAAATGCCACAGAAGCTGGTGGATCAATAAAGAGGTGAATACCCCAAGGGGTAGTTTCACAGAGGGAAATACTAACAGCTTTCAGGTTGTCTGTGTTCTCAGCTTAGCAGGCAGCACAGCTTTAGTCCTGCATTGGCTGTCTCTTCCTGTGGAGTTAGCACAAGAATAGACAGAGCTGCTGCTGCTCCTGCTAAGACTGAGGATAGTGATGGTGGCCCCAAGTGCATAGGACACAACATGGTTTTGATTCCACTATTCTTGTTGTTTCTAAGGGAGCAATAACCTGTTTTGATCTACTTGATTTGAGAATTCAAAGTATCTTTAAATCAACCATGCTAACAACTTGTAAGTTTTCACTGTATAACTCTCCAACACTCAGAGCCTTTGGGAATTTCAGTTCATTTGTTTTTCCCCAATTAATTTTGTCTGTTACGTATGGTTGTTATATAAATAAGTCCTTAAGTTAAAAATAATATGAGAATTACATGAGTGAAAAAAGCACCTTTGAAACATACTCCTAAGTTAGAGAAAGCTCTGCAACTGGAGTGAATACTAAAGACAAAGAGGAAAATAATGAGATTAGGAGGGGAAATGTTGCTTTAGTATTTCTGCCCTGAATATTAGGAGTGAGGCTTGCTGAAGCTAACTGTAGCAAACTCACAAACTCCACATTTGCAGGAAAGTGAAAAGAAATTATTTCAGCTCAAAGAAATGGATCACAGACCCTGCTATATCTGGCAGGTTTACTGGCAGCAGAAAAATGGTGATTCTCTATGTGTGCAGCAGAAGTGATAAGAAGTGGGTGTATCTGTTGGATTTCAGTCCATCCTCATTAGCTCTGCTCCTATTACAGTCCCAGAAATGTAGGACTTGGGAGGAGGCAGTGTTTGTGTTTCCTAATGCCCTCTACAGGGTCTCAGAAGCAAAGCACCAGCTTAAAAATACAGAAATATGTTGTATTAAACATTACCTAACAGCAACTTGCACATGTAAGGAAGAAAGCTGAAAGGACTTTAATATGCATTATTTACCTCTGAACAATATACTGTTACCTTTCTGTGGCTAAGCTGGAAAATTGCACATGTAAGTAACTGATTGATTAAAGCAGCCTTTAAATAACCACAAAACTCCACAGTGATTCCTGCTACTTTCTGTTATCACTGGACTGGATGAGTTGCAAGCCCAGCAATACTGTGTGCTTTGTGAGCCTGGAACAGGCTCAGATTGCTTATTCCCCTCTCTCCCCAGGCCTGAAAACAGAATTCTTGTTTTTGTAACACTGCCATTTTAATCTACACATTTTTGGGGAAATCAGCATATTCCTATCTATCAAACAGTGCTTTTTAGTGAATTTGGCTCCACTTCTGAGGAGTCAATAACACTTGAATGCATTCCAGTTTCCATTGTAATTCATGCTTAGAAGTTTAGCCAGGTTAGAAATGTGCAGCTTAACTTGGGTTACATGGAAACAAACACTGCAGAGCTGAACAGAGTCCCTTAAAATCAGCAGGAGATTTTTCCCATTGCCTGCCACAGGTCTGGAGTCTGACCATGATCTGCACCCTCTTTGGACAAAAGGTTTCAGGCAACTACTTGAACATTTATATTTGTGTCATGTGCAATAAATCTGGGCTGGGCAGTTGCAAGGACAGGGTGTGATTCAGTTCTGCCTCAGCATTCTTATAGGCCTGAGCTTTTTCCCAACATAAGTAGGGCTGGTATTACTTAGTATTACACTGATCTCTAGGAGCATTTGTTTAGTGCTTTATAGCTCAAATAAAACATTTGGTCAGAAATTTTCTATACCGACGATAATTTTTCCTGGAATAAAAACATATATAGTATTATTTATTTATTTATTTATTTATTTATTTTTACTTGTGAATAATTTCTTATTTTGGAACAGAGAGTTATTATACAGTAAGAATGATGCTTCATATCAGGGAACCCTTTTTACTCTGTACCCAACTTTGAATGAATTTTTCATTATCAAACGCTGGAAATTTATATGTGTTTCAGAAAAGACTGGCTAGAGCTTAACAGTTAAAATTTCTACCCACATTCAGACTTACTTTACAGTTTTTAAAGTAGCCAGTGAGCAGTAAATTCACATCCCTCCCATTCTGAACTCACGCCCTGTCTAATCAAGTGCTGAGTTTGCTGTAAATCATGTTGCTTATGAAAAGAGACATCAGGAAATAAAAGTCAGAAAAATATACAAATGGGAAGCTCTAAGCAGTGTGATGAAAGGTGATATGTCTGTGGGCACAGGGCATTTTATTGCCAGGTATTGCTATAACATCTGAAGACCACTGACAATCAACATTAAAACTGGATCTGATGCCTACCTGCCTGTTCTTTTATGTTTTGTACTTGAATAATATCTGACCATTTAAAAAATGAAAATTGGTTGATAGCTGGTTTTCTTAAGGCAGAGTTTTCTTTTCTCACATAGATGAGTAATCAAATATGCATGTGCTTGTTTTTAAATCTCTCAGAGCAACTTTGTAATACTTCCTGTGTTTTTGGCAAAAGCTACTCTCAGCATATGGGCAAAAAGGAATAGTGCCCTTCAAAATAACTGTATCTATCATGTTGCAACTTTAAGAGAACAGGCTGATAAAATGTGTCAGTCTTCTATCAGAGAGTTGTGTAGATGAATTGCTGTTGACCTTTGATCACTTTCAGTGATCCATTCTTCTTTTAGGAAAATGGGTAGGTGCAACTTCTCTTTCAAGAAAGATTTAATGCCACAAGAGGCAGGGAAAGAGTGAACCAATCTGTTGCTGTTTATTTATTCCCTGGCCAGTTTCAATCATGAGGCCACTCATACCTGTTGCTGCAAGATTTTTATCACAGGATTTATTTTTCCTTCTCAGTCTTTGTGAAACTGTGATAAGGAGTTTATTTTACTGCCTTAAAGTCTTGAGAACACATGAGTTCAGAATTTGCAAGTATTTAATTCAGGATAGTTTCAAAAGAGCAATTAAATTTGCATTTGTATTTTGGAAGACATTGTGTATATTTTTCTTACACTGTAATAAGTAAATGTGACATAAATCTTCATTTCCATGTCATAACTCTCTTGAGAGTGATATTGCAGATAGCATTTAAATCAAAGTAATCTGTAATGCTAAAGTTCAAATCTTAGGTATCAGCTGTGTTGACAAACTTCTACCTTTACTTTGGGTATGCTGGGATAAATTAACCTGCAGGTTGAATTCCAGAATCTACCCCAGTTTCAATGAGGCTTTTTTTTTCTTACTGTACAATAAGTCTCTGATCCAAAATGAGAGATTACTCACAAGTAAAAATAAATAAATACAAATTAAAAAACTATATGTTTTTATTCCAGGAAAAATTATCATCAGTATAAAAAATTTCTCTTGACCTTTTTTTGTTTTGGTTTGGTTTTTTTTCCTATTTTTCTTTCTGACCTTTAATGGTGGAACTGCTAAACCATTATTTCTGTGGAATAAGTGACTCTGAAAGTTCTGTTACATTTTGTTCCTTTTATTGGCACAGTGCTTACTGAAGCTAACACACAGTGAGAGCCATACTCAGCTCCTGCCCTCATCTGTAATCAGGAAGATAATAATGTACCCTTAAATGTAGTTCTTTCTCTACCCTTCTTCAAGATAAAAGTGGATCAATAGAGAATTCTATAACAAGCTGAGCTTGTTTTGTAATTATAATGGCTACCAGTTGAATCAGATAAAATTAATTCACTCTACTTGCTTATCTATTGTTATTTTGCTCCACAAAATGTCTCTTCACATGAACACATTTTAAAGGCAGTATGACAAAAGCATTTTGTGGCATAAAACGGGTTTCTTTGGCATGTGGATGACAGCTGAATGCCAGAATGGAACATTCAATAATTGCTCACAACTGGGAAGCCCTGGTGGTCCCACCGGGATCAGTGACAGAGTTGGGGTCATTTGCCAGATGAGTGGCTGAGTAAGGAGTTAATCAGGCATGTCCACTAATAATAGGAGACCTCTGTCTCTTGGAGGAGACTGAGGGCACGTAGTGAGCCTTGTCCCACTTGAATAGTTCTTCCATTTAAATGACTGCATTACCAATTAGACTTCTCTAAGCTTGTTTTCTCTTACATCAATATCAATTGTGTTTCCCTTGTCTTTTAATGACCTTACAACTGATGTATTCTCTCTTTGATCACAACAAGCTGACCAGGGTGAGGTGGAGAGGGTTCAGTTTTCCATTGCAGTCACCTACTTGTTGGTTTTGCTTGATGATAATTTCCTTAGATTCATTGTTACTAATTTCCATTAAACTGTTTTAAGTTAGGAGATCAGAAGCAGAGCTGAATTCAAATTTTTACCAGTAATTAGGAAAAAGACAGAAAAAAGAAAAATCAAGCTGATCTCATACGAGTTGTAAAAGGTAAAATGCAAACTGTGACCCTAAAGTGTAGGTTTTTTTAACAACAACAAAAAAAAGCTTACCAACACTAGTTGCGATTTCAGGCTTTGTATTATTTTTGGTTCTGCCAGACGAATTTGTTTCCCAGACTATTCAGAGATGCTGAACTAGTTCTGTTAACCTACAGAAAATTTAGGCTTTAAGAGAAACTTACTAATATGATCATCCAATTATTCACTCCAAAAGGCAGGTAATGAGGTAGGTATTCAGTGTGTATTTACTTTGTAATTAAACCCTCTTTAGACTGAGGTATTGGAATATCTTTTTTACCTGCAGCCTTTTGTCATCTTTGCTTCTTTCACCTTCCCTGCATACAATTTTAGCTGACTTAGGGCGTAATAATTTTTGAATAAAAACTCTCTTAAAATCTTTCTCTTGAAAACCAGCTTACTTTAGGTTTGCATATTTTTCTCTTGCCTAAACTATGAGAGAGGGTCACTGGGAGTTGTTTGCAATAGGTGTATAGCTTGCTGAGTCATGATTTCCCAGGCTCAAATGACTGTTGCTTCAGTAGGTCTATTTCTGCAATGCATTTTTTTAATTTTAACCCTGTTGAGTTTAATTCATAATCTGGACAGTTCATTCCATATTTTTCTAATAAGAGACTTTCAACAGTTCACAAATGTACAGTCTGTGCTAGAGGATGTTGCTTTGTTGGAGAAAAACACAGTTATGACTCGAGAGGGAAAAAGTTTTAATCTTTATAGCCCTAATCACGAACCTGGATATGGCAGTAAAACTGAGATCAGTGAGTCTGGGCTGAACTCTGTCAGTCCACTTAATTTTTAAACTTGAGATAAAAAGAAATGAAAGGCTTCATGTTGTACAGTGGGCACGTTGTGTGGGTGATCCCAGCTGAGGTCTTTAAGGTTTTTAACCTCACCACACCTGGACACTGTTTCACCTTGTGCACTGGTGCCTCAGCCTTGGTGAGCACTGTCATGTGGGAAAGCTGACAGGTTAGCACAATGATCTGGCCTTTTCTGATCTTTTATAATTCACCTCATCTACCTCCTCTGTATCATTATTCTGAAATGCTCAGTAGAGCTGAGGAATTCAGTATTTTCAGTAGGGCAGATTTGATCCAAAATGCTGCCCTGATGTGTGACAGGGAATAAAGTAGCTGATATTCTATTCCAAACAGTTCACAGTTTCCTCTGATTTATGAGTGGAGATTTAAAACTATCCAATGAAACATTTCTCCCACTCACTCTTGGCTTCTGCTGATCCTTCAGGGTCAGGTCCCTGAATTCTGGTGTACTTACACGTGAGCTGGGGCAGAATAAGACACATAAACATTCTGTTGTTGGGATTTATGATTACCTTACAGGAGACAGTGAATTTTATGTGTTTTCTCTGGGATTCCTCAAAATGTTCTGATCAGCAAATATGCATGCCTGTAAGCCAGTTCAGTAGAACAACTGTGAAATAAAAATACAATAGAACACAAAGCAGACTTATTGTAGGACTGGGGTTGTACAGTTTTCAAAAGCCTCTAGAGAATTTTGGAAAACAAATCCCATTGAGAGTCAAAGAGATTTGTGTTGTTAAATCCTGAAGCCACTTTGGAAAAACTTCTCATAAAGGAATAAATATAGGGAAACTGTACAACAAATCAGTGTATGCACTCCCAAAGGAAGAAAGTAAGTTTAGGAAATATATAGGCTTCACATGACAGCAGGCAAAGCAACGTGAAAAATTTTAGGTGATATAAGAAAAAAACACACCTCCAAAGTTGAGGGGTTTGTTTGTTTGTTTTTTAATATTTATTTTTGATGTTTGGATTTGTTTTAAGAATATTTACCCTAACCAATGGCTGAATTCTGGATTGAGCCAAAGTGCAACTGCTGTAACTTCAGAGGTTAAAATTTTACTCCTGATGTTTTAGGGAAATAGATTTGGAGCTGGCTGGAGTACGTAATTCTGCATTATCCTGTAAGAGATGTTGTCTTCACTGCTGTCTTTCATTTAAAGACTGTATAACACTGTGGTATATCCAGCCCATCCATATAAATTGCTTACTTGGGAAGATGATGTTTGCATAGGTGTTTGCCTGCAATCTGTCAAGCATAGTCTAACTTAGATCATTTGTAGTCTGATACATCTGTACCTTAAATCCAAGTGTGTTACCACAGTGCTGGTAGTTCTTTCTGCAGTTCAGGTGGCTAAAGCAGTGGAAGTATATTGTACATGTTCTTGGATAATTTTTAAAATAAACCATCTCTTTTTATTGTCTGTATTCCAAGAAAGCCCTGAAGAAAACCTGGGATTTACATATGCATTTTAGCTTCTCTTTCCCTTCTTTCCAATCCTGTACAATGTGATTGCTTCATATGTTCAAATTTCATTTCAAATGCAAGGGGGTTCATTTAAATGAAGGCCAAGTTTTCCAATGGAAAAGAATCTAAGAAAAAAAAACCACAACCCACAGTTAAAAAGATGAGAGACCTCTGCAACCTCTGCATAGAAAGGAATTGTTTGGACTTATCTTTTTCCTTCTGCACAAACGTTGCCCTTGTAACTGTTGTGGTAGTTAACCAGATAATAGTTTTGTTGGAAACAAGTCCAATCAAAATTATATTAAGATCCCCAGGGTATTATTTTTTGTATGGGGTGTGATGTGGCAGTATAGGAGATAAAAAAAATTATTATGACAGCTAAGTATTAGCAAAGTCTGAGGGATGTTTTTTGCTCTTCCCTCCTCCTGACTGGTGCTTGAGTTATTTCTGTCACCTTATGCTGGTATGAGGGACTGTTTTCTCTAGTGCTCTGATACTTTCATAATTATTTTGATTATTTAACAGAAAAAAAAAATAAACACCCCCCAACTTAAATTAACTAGCTCCCTGCAGCAGTCCCTGAATCCTAAATATCTACAGAGTCAGGTGAAGAAATACTGTGAAACAGAAGACAGGTTCTTCCATCCTTCCAGTCAATACTGTAGTAGGAGATAAAGTGTATGGAACAGACCATTCACCTTAACAACCAAGACCAAAAAAAGAATGTTTTTTATAAATTAAGAGTATCATACTCCTTACCTCCAGAATAAATTAAATCAATAGAATTGTTTCCAAGATTGACAAATCTAGCAGTGTACTGGGTGGGGAGCTGTGACACTTCAGCCCTCCCAGATTGAAGAATAAAAGAGATGACAGTACCTTCCCAGGCTTTTACTGATGAGAAAGCTATTCACCACCTCTTTTGAATTTAAAGAGAGGATACCTGGCTGTAAAACATGAAATAAAATAGGACAACTGCTGTCAGAGTCCAGTAATAATCGAAAGAAAGGAAATATTTGAGAAAAAAAAAAGTGAAAGGAATAGGGGAAGGCACTTTTAACCCTTGAAATCAGTAAGTTATAACAAAGCAGTGCAGTTCTTTAAGACAAGTTGTAGTTACATCAGCCTGGAACTGAGATGTTCTGGGGCCTGGAGTCTGTAGAAGGTCTGTAGGAATTGCAGGCAACAATAAAAATGGAGGAAAAAAAGCAGAGATGTAAATGCATTACACTGCCTACCTGAGGGCTAAAGCTGAGAAAAGAATGTTTTGAGTGAGAAGGATGGACTAGGACTGCAGAAGGATGTTTCAGTCTCCTTAGCTCAAAGGGCTCATTTCACTCAGTGAGTGAGGGAGGGAGGGAACAGAGGGAGGGAATAGTGTTTGAGAGATTGGCTATGAACTTTTAGAAAGTGAGGAGACGACAGGAACAGAAATAGTCAGTTGGGAAAAGATAGAATCTGTCTTGAAGGCCTGTGAGCTTCCTTTGTGACTTGAAGAAAGAATATAGTAGTTTCTGTGCTAAGTCAGAATAGATGGAATCTGTAGTTTGGGAAAAATCAGAATTGGTCAG
The DNA here is from genome assembly GCA_035041135.1 of Platyrinchus mystaceus. Taxonomy (NCBI): domain Eukaryota; kingdom Metazoa; phylum Chordata; class Aves; order Passeriformes; family Tyrannidae; genus Platyrinchus; species Platyrinchus mystaceus. The sequence continues at coordinate 7,806,464 of JAWWLV010000180.1, read as the reverse complement.
TGATTAAAGCCACAGGACTGAGCTGTAGCAGGAGAGAATTTAAGGTTTAAGTGAACATGTGGTCAACATGGCTTTTTGCATTGTCTGTAAAAATCCCTGCCTTTCTCCTTCCCAAAACCCCCTTCGAAAGGCATTATCTCAGGAATGTCCCGGGAAGATACCTGGGTCCCCTGGATTGGCTCCTGTTAACCCTTTCCTATTGGCTGGTAATCCTACCTGTTTGGTCTGTAATTGGTCATCTCGCGATCCCCTAAAACCCTATATATGTTCACCCCCCAATAATAAACTTCTCTCTCTCTCTCTCTCTCGCTGACCCCTGCAAGCCCCGTGTGTCGTCTCTGCCTCTCAGCGGCGGCCATGGAGCCATGCAGGGGGGGGAGGGGGAGCAGCTACCCCCTCCTTGTGGCGAGGATTGAATTCCGGTCGCCTTGGCCGGGACGGAACAACCCGCTGCGGGGAGCACCCCTTCCCTACCCCTTCAGCCGTCAGAAATGGCTCCAATCATGGAACCGATCCAGAAGCTGGTGCGCTCCCAAACCGTGGGGGCTGGGATCCAGACTGAGCCACTTGAGTATCACAGCAGGATCTCTGTATGTGCTCCACAATTTCCATTATAACTGAATATTCATTATACAAGAGAAAGATTTGTTTAGGACTTGCATAAGTCTGTGAAGTCTCACTTTCCTCCACTGAGATACTTATCAAATACGAGGAGACCTAGGGAAATTGCATTACTGAGGGATTTTTACATTCCTGGGGACAGATGAGGTTCTGGAGCAAAACTCTGCATGTGGCTGCCTGACTCAATTGTAGGACAAATCTAGAATACTTATCACTGAGGAGATGGAGAACTTTGAAGAAAAGGGTTAAATTGTGTTCTGGACAATTACTTTGGTGGTGCTGTATCTCAAAATGAGTTCTTTACCCACGTGATAGAGACAGCAGAGGCATTATCAGTACAAATTACCCTGCCTGCATGTACCAATATGCCCTTACATTACTGTAGAAAGGGAGAACCTTCCTGGAGGTGTGAGAGCAGTGAGTCTTCAGTTCCCCTGCCACTGGCAGCTTGTCTCATACTGCCAGGAAGTTCTTAACTAGTGCCAGCTCTTAGTCCTGAGATGCTCTTCAGATCAGGCACCCTAAGCCAACATAAGGAGACTGCTTTATTTTCACAGTAGTTGTTCTGAATGTATTTTCATTCATGCAGAGGGGGTAAAACTGCATTAATTATGCAGAGAAAAAAAGGGGCAAGGAGTTGTTTATCTAAATTTCAAAGGGAAGATTATCTGATAATGGAGGCACACAGAATTAAAGACAAAGGTACATGCCTGTGTATGTCAGACCTTTGATTTACTAATCCTGCCCAGTTGCTGCAGTCAGAATCATAAAGATTATTTTTTGTGAGCTATTGCTCAGCAAAAGCAAAACAGATCAACCAGAGTTTGTAGAATTACATTAGCCCTGTCCTGAGGCATCCAGTACAAAATACAGAGCTTCTGGCAAAAACAGAGAGAAATATAACCAGCATGTCCTCCTTAAATCTAAGTGAGGAAAATGCATCTGGTGTAGCCATAAAATCAGAAGTGACTTGTTTTAAAAGGAAGAAAAGCATCGATTTGTCATTCTAGAGCTATGGTTTTTTTTGCAGTGCAGAATTGCTGTAGGATCAGAGCATTCAGGGATAGAGAAAGACTATTAAATGAGTCTACTCCCCTGCACTCATGGACATAATCCCTTGATGCAAATACATGGTTTATTAAGGTTGCAGTGTACTTACTATGGGAATCAGACCTCTAATAACATCATCCCTGGAGCTCTGGAGGAATAATGCTTCTTCTCTTTGATGTGTGCTGTGGATGGTTTTGCACCAATGCTATACACTGGTAAAAGTGAACTCTCCTTACTGTTAAGAAAGACCACTTGAAAGGAACTGTAAATGTTCAGGTTATCTGCAGGAATTAATTTTTTTCAGAAAGGTCAGTATTTGATGAGAAAACTGAGATATGTTTCTTGAGACATGCTTAAATTCTCCCAGCAGATGTTGAATTTCAGATTCTATTCTAGTAAACTTCAGCCTAAAGGGGAAAGTTCTGTTGGATGACACAGGAAGTCTGAGGAACATGTGTAAGAAGAAGATTAAAAAATTCTGGTGCTATTGGAATCTTCATCAAACAGCTAAATAAAAGACCAAAAGAAGTTCTAGAAAACCAGACTGAAGGTGGGGAAGAAACTTAGAGAATCAGGTAGCTTTGAATTTATTATGCATCATACTTCAGTAAAGACTTCTGCTGAATTCTGTGTCCTCCTTTCTCCTCTGTGGGATGTAGCTTTTGGTCTACATCTTAGCTCCTAACAGCAGAGTTGGAAACACAGCCATGTCATACAGATGTCTGTGGTTGTGTCTGACCCAGAATTCCTTCCTCCTCCAGGCTTTTGCAGCTACTGTGACTCTCATCTACACCAGAGCCATCAAATGATGGGTATAAGCTGCTGTGTTTGTGTATTACAGTGCACATAGAGAGCCTAAGCTCTGAAACCTGGAGATAGCACAACTGCATAAATATCTAACTAGCATCAGCAGAATGAGCTTGTGCTACATCCCTCATTTTTAACTGAGCTGATGTTTTTTTTATCACAAGGGATTCAGTTCATCACAATAAAAGTAATTCATCCTTCACTTGCCTGCCAGACCCTTGGGGCTGCTTCTCTTTTTTCTGCTGTGGGAGATGATGTCTTCGTAAAGGCAGATGAAATGCAGCTGAGGATAGTAATTTTGATTACTACCTGTTATTTACAAGCTCAGTGTAGCAGAGGACAATATAGTAGAGAAGTGTTGAAGGCTGTTGGTTTTCCTTGTATTTTGGTTGAGGTTTCTGGAAGCTGTAATTCATTCTGGGTTTCAGTTTGTCTTGCTGCCAGGATCCATAATCCAGGGAAGAAAGACCTAAACCCTCAGAAAACAGCTTCTTGTGAGGATGTTAACTCGGTTATTCAAAAACCAAGACATTTAATTGCTAATTATTTTTTTAAATATGGGTCCTGTTATAAATCTTGCTGCTAATTGTTCACCTATGAATATACACACAGTATTAGAAATAGCATCACTTTAAAGCTTTGATGTTCACCTTTTAGAAAATTAGTTACAGTCATTTTTCCCTTTCCTAAAATAAATGAGAGGAAATCAAATTAATCATGTATACAGAACTGCCTGTAGTGAGGTAGCTCATTAAGCTTCCTTTTACCAAGCTCCATGTTTCTTTCAGAATTTTCATCTCCATAGTTTGTTTTGGTTTTGTTGGAGTGTGTGTAGTGTTCTGCAACAATGAAATGCTTTACTGAGTCACTTACCATCCTTGCCTTGAAGAAAGTCATTATAATTATCTTTGTGCTTGAGTTACACTTTAAAGTTTAGAACCCAAAAGTGTAGGTGTCTGCAGGCTTTTAGAATTTGTGCAGTGGAAGAGGCACGTTAGAGAAGATGCATCGTTGCTTCTGAAAGCTCGTCCTCAGAAGTCATGTAGTTACATCTCCTGGCACAAGGTAAACTTCATTTTTCTGATGCTTTTCTCTGCCTTATAGCACCACCTATGAGGTACTTTCAAATTGCAGATGGAGGATGTTTGTGCCTCCTCCTCCATGACGCAGCTGCAGGTGCCTGCCCACCCTTCTGCAGCCTCATGAGAGCATCAATGACATCAGCCACAGCAATTTGCTGCTGGTAAGGACACTGTGGTTCAGTGGTTTTCTCTGTGTCTCAGGAACCACTGAACTTCACCCATTTCTGCAGTTCAATATCAGTCCCTGCATCCCATTTATTCCTCAGCTCTGGATTTTAATTAATGGGGGAGGAGGAGCCATGGAAGGAAGTCTTCATTGGCACTTAGGATGGACTATATGCCAAAACTTAGTAAACTACTGTAAAAGGCAGTGATCAGATCCACAATGGGCAACCAAAAGCCACCTTATCATTCCTTCGTTAGGTGGAGCTTCATGCCAAACCATTGGGTTTTTTTACTTCCAGCTCAAACCCTCATCAGTTTTACAAGTTTGATTACTTAGGTTTTGTGAGAGTCAAATTACTCACATTCTGTCAGAGGACTACTGAGGGAACTGAGCAGCACATACCAAATATTAGTGAATTATTGCAATGGCTGTAATGGCTTTGGTGGAGTTTTTTCTTCCCTGTCTTTCTCAGAGCACAATATTCCTCATGTACTTTCATAGCATTATGTGCAGTTCAGGAGATATTTGTAGCTCTCCTGTCAGTTAATCCATTTTTCTAGTGTAGTTGACAACTTTTCCTCTGATGGAAATTGTGATGATACACTTTATTCTTTCACTTCTGTTAAAAAAAAAAAAAGTATGTTATTTATACTCACGAAAATCAAAGGCACTTACCGGTGTGGATACACTCCACAGCTATTAGAACAGTTCATACACTGCTATTGCAGCTGCTGCAACAATACCAAATGAAACCTGTGTTCATACAGGTTCTTCTTGCTATTACTGAGTGCAAGAAGGAGGAGATAATTCTGTTCTATTTGAGGAAAATATATTTTACATTGATAAATTTTCAGTACGACCATTAATTAAACCCATATTTATGATTTTATCCAGTCTGAGTGTTAATTGTGGCTTGTTTGATGTACCTTCATCTAAGACTTCTTCCACAGTATCTGTAATGCAATCCCATTCAAACTCTCTCTGGTTTGATATGGGTGGCAAGGGAAAGAGAGTGTCTGATGTGAATGCTTCCAGGAAAGCAGAGGCAAAATAAACTTTAAAAAAAAAATCTAAGCAAGAGAGCACATCTTCTTTCAGCCTAAAAAGAACCACCAATTTCCCAGTGTATTACTATTAGCAGTGGGTAGCTTATCAAGAGGATTTTTCTGCCAGGGCTAATCATACTTCATAACACTGATGAATGTCCTGACAGAGTTACTGACTCCTGCTGGCAAATTTTGAAAAGCATATTGTTCAGCTGCAATTCTCCAGATATTGTTATTTTTGTTTTCCTTCCCTCACTTCATTTTTTTTATTGTCAAATACTTTTGCACGTGGGTGGGAGTCAGTATTTCAGAATTCAAGGGCTCCTCTTGCTTCAGAACGACTGAGGTGATTATGGCAGAAGAATGTGGTTTCAGGTGGGGAGAATAAGCAGCAGGAACAGAAGAAATGTCAAGTAATTATACAGGTTTCATATTAGCTACCATAATAATACCATTAAAAAACACACCTCCTTATCTCAAAAAAGAGGCAAAATTGCTACTAAACTAAGAATACCTCAAAAGCTTAGCATAGCATGTCAGGTGCTCTTTTGGATTCTGTTAATTTGACAAGCAGATTACCAACTGGTAGACAAAGAAAGGTTTGTTTTAGTAGTGTATGTAGTAGGATTTTACCAAGCTTTTTATTATACATTGCATTTAAGAGAAATGTAGTTTTCTTGTAACATGGTAACAGATGACAACTCTAGTGCAATAATTTTAGCAAAACCTGTTACCTGAGATCAGTGCTTTAGAAGTCTGTGGGAACAGCTGTAATAGCTACTTAATTGTTTATCTTGATGTCATGCAGAAAAGAGGGAAGACCAAATGATAGCAGATGTGGAAGCTTTAATTACAAGCAAATCAAACGAGGGCTTTGGTTTTGTTGTGTAAGATGCCATCAAAGCTTTTCACAGAGGCTCTGCTGAGTCAGTCACGTCAGGAGGAAGACTTGTGCTGTCCTTGCACACATGACTTTGTTTGAACAGAACATGTTTTTCAGGCAAGACAGTCTCCTTTCCTCCCCCTCCTTCAAGAAGAGCAGTGGAAGTATTACTCTGAGGCCTCCTTTAGCTCAGCATCTTCTCTGTCTTATTAACAAATATCCTGCATCACTGACTTTAAGAATTAGTGTGATCCTAGTTCTCCAACTAGTTGCAACGTACTGACTCCATCTTGAACAGTATTAATTTCCAGTTATCAGGGAACAATACATGGAAATGCCCACAGGAAAGATTTGCTTGCATTCTTATCCAACTGCTCTTTAAATGAGGACTCAGTGTTGCAGGTTTTGTCCCGCCTGTTCCCATCTTATCACTGGTATTGATATACTTGTATTGCTTCAACTGAATTACTGCATGTGCACCTTGTCTGCTCCCCACAGAGTTCTTGAGTTGGCTGCCTAGGATGAGTATGGATACACAGACCTAATCATAGCAGCTAGAAGCTTTTGTTTGCAGGTTAAAGAAATCAAATTAATCTGGATCCTAACTCAGCCACCAAGCACCTCTATCCCCTTGGGGGACTGATTTACTCTGCTCCACATCGCAGTTTTCCTTCTGTGAAATGAGGGTAGAATAAATTCAGCTGTAAGGTGAGAAGTGTGATAAGTGCCTCAGCAGATAGGAACAGCATCCATTGCAGCCTCCTTCCTTCATTTCCTTCATTCTCTGGGAATAGTTAAGCTTGCAGGGAAGGTGGACTTCTGAATCTTATGAGTCACTGACCTTATGTCTGTCACTCCACTGGCCTCAAGCTACTTCCTACAAATCTTATGATAAATCCACCTTTTCAGTTGGCTTTTTGTGTACTCTTTTAGAGAAACTCTAAATAACACCCTCTCCTAGTATTTCCTTTCTTAAGTTTTAAACTAGCAAAAGTTTAGCCCATTAGGAACTCAGAGCGATATCCAGCTTTACCATCTGATACAACAGTCAGGATCGGACCACCTATCCTGATTTCACAGCCCCTCACTGTGAGGACTCAGCCCTTTTGTTTGATGCAGCAGATGTAACCAGTGATGGGTGTTTCACAGAATGCCATGTTCACGTGCTACTGATTCAGTGACCCCAGCTGGCGTACAAACTCTTCAGTTCTATTGTTTTCATTCCTGCCATTCCACTGACACGGGTTGGTGTTCCATGTTGAACTCTAGTAGTAGCAATCACATAACCTTGCAGTTAAGATAAGACTTGCTATGGTTCTAGAACAGATAAAATGTCTTGTGTATTGGAGGCAAGAAAAGTTGTACCATAGATTTATTCTATTCCTTAATAAGTAGAAAGTGAATTAGGATGGTCTCAGATGCACTGAGCTCCCTTCAAGCTTATTGGACTACAGCATTTGAAGTGGAGAAATTATTTTTCTTTTGTTTATTCTTGCTTTCCAATTTTATCCAAGCATTTGAAAAAATAGGAAGATTTTGTTTTTAAGAATCTTCACTTTGTGTTTCAAGAAATAAATCCTTCTTTTCTTTTTTCTTTTTTTTTTTTTAATTTTCTTTTTTATTTTTTCCCTCTGGTTTATGCAGGTCATCTGCAAAAGGTGTGATTAAATTATATATTTGAGAATCATCCTCCTGTATATTTCTGTGCCTTTTCCTTTCCTGTAGTTATGGCCCTTTTTAATTTATTTGTGCTACCTTTTTTCTCTGTGACCACAGTTGTTTTAATGTCTCAACATTGCTTTATAGTCACACTTTTGTCTACCTGAATGCATTTACTCCTCTGATGGTGAGATCACCCTCTAAATTAACTCCATACAAAACCATCAGATAAGATACAGATAAAAATTCCTGGTTCCAAATATACTTAAGCAAACAAACCTACCTATAGAGAGCCTATGAAAAGGCTTGGACTGCTTGCTTTCCTGCAGAGAGCAATGTGGCTTGAAAAATAATACGTTTTACTATTTCTACTCTGCAGACCATGTGTGAGATGCAGCCAAATCTGAGAATCACTGAACGTATTCACAGCTCTCTGTGCACAGGAAATCTGCAATGAGATTGGCTATCATCATGCCATCAGGTTCTGTTCTATGGTCACAGCTGGCTCAAAGGGACAGTAAATGCTGGCTTTACAGCTGACTTCTCAATCACAAAAATACTGCTGTCCTTGCATCTAAGTGTTCTCACATAATGCAGGCTCCCTCCTCCCAGAGCTCAATTTCACTGCCACTGAGCCAGTGATAAAACCTGAGCACCGGCAGCATGAACAATTGGCATTCTTAAAGGTAAACATGAAGCCTTATCACTTGGCTGCTGCAGACTGCGATAGGGAGATGAGTGCTGGGTAGTGACAATTCAAGACAAGAGATTGCAACAAAGGGGGAAAGAAAAGTCTCTGTACTGATAATGAAGCTACTTAATAGTTCTGACTTATACAGAACTTTGAGTGAGTAATCTCTCAAACAAAGTGTCACAATTATTTACGTTTCCAAACTGCTCAAACAAGAACTAACAATATTTTTCATTTTTACCTTATATTAGCTTGGATATTTTTACCTAATGGGCATAAATTCAGTGAATTTGACAAGTATAGGAAGAATTCTAAATTATACTGTATGAAGGGCTTGTGTTTAATTCTTCCAACTGTTTCCTTTGCTTAGCAGGTCAGAAGCTCTAAAACTTGAGCATCTGAGTGCGAGTTACTTCTCTTTCTAAGGAGGTTGGCCTATCCTTTGCTCCTTGATTTTTGTTCATGGTTTCTCTGGCCCTAGAGAATATATAATATTGATGATCAGAGCTGAGGCACATTAGCAGTGCTAGCTGTGGTATTAGGTTTTTTCCTCTTTGCCGGTATAAGGTGCCTGTCCAGGCACTTATGTCTGTGCTTTCCACAGAGCTAATTATCTCAGGTGCAAAGTCACTGCTGTACAGCTGTTTCTTGTTTCACATTTACCTAATAAGGACTCCTCGTCTCCCTCTACTACAAATAACTGTGCTCAGCTGCTGCTTAATTCTGTTCCTGCTGATGTTTTGGTGCCGTTTGCAGTTCTGAGCGATGCCACACGTGACCTGCAATGGAATTTCATATTGAAGAGTCTCTATTTCTCCTGCCCGGGCAGCTGAGCTGACAGCCATGCCTGAACTTGAGCCAATTCATTTGAGGTGTTGAAATCTGTGGCATAAGTCAAAGCAAAGATGAGGAACTGGGACATTGCCTTGTCTCTGCAGGTGAGTGATGTCTTAGACATTTGGGATTGGGATGACGGAGTCATTCCCATTCTCTGGCTTCCTGAATATTTCAATATGTTTATGGGGCAGATCAGCTTTATACATGAGAAATTGGGAGCATGTATCAGCCCATGGCAAAGCAGAGTTTTACCACAGGACAGGTCTAGGTTCAAAATAAGCAAAGGAAACGTTGTAATTCAGGTTCTGATACTGAATGAAGGTGAGGCATCTAATTTCAGTATTTCCTGAAGATCAACACCCTAAAAGCAGAATAATGTTTCTTTTCTGACCTGTCTCCTGTGTAGTCACTGTTGAGTCATTTGGTAACCTGTGAATTCCAGTCAATCCACAGTTAATCTAAAAGTTAATTTTTTTTTTGTTTTGTTGACTCCGTGGTAAAATAATCTTTAAGGGAGGAGTAAAAAAGAGCAGAGTAGATGTGAATGCAAACCAAAGCAAAGAAGTAAATAACCCCTCCCTAGAGCACTGGGAGTTCAAAAACTAGTTAGCTGGCAAGGTCCCCTCAAATACTTACTGGTACAGGATTAATATCCTGCCCAGTGACAGAGAATGGGGATCACAGCTGTCCCCTAACAGGGCTGCCACCCCCTAGGGGATCTGCAGTGGGTAACTCCATCAAAGAGGACTTCAGAACTGCACTGTGTCTTCTAGATTTGACATTATGAATCTTTTATCATGAAGACCATTTATTTCTTGGCCAAGGAAGGGCCAGGTGGATAAATGATTTGACATCTGATGCATGTCCAGGGTTTAAAAGTTTCTCTTTGAAACCGAGAAAAGGCAGAGATGCTTCTCATGAGGGAAGGGAGAGAGTAGTAATCATGTTTACATTTGTCACTTCAGGAACATGAGTTGTTGGTAGGGTGTTGACAGCTAAGATAACAAACTGCATCCCCATGCAGCATCCCAATTCTACTTGTTGCACTTCTATAGTGTGTCCTTGAAGGGACCTGAAGGGTTTCTTTCTTAGCCTGCTGTTTGTATGAAAAAAAGCTAAGGGCAATTAGAGCATTAAAGGTGTTTCTTCCATTTTAATAAAATATCAGTTTTCTGTTAAGGGCAGTTGTGTCATAAGCACAGGCTGTATCCCAGACTTGCTTTGCCATTGCTTAGGATATCTGATGCCAGAATGAGCTCCATATGGGATCCCTTGGAGCAGAGTTGCTGTAACTCAGCCCATCATGAGAGACACCTGAAGACTTCAGTCTTCCTCTGAAATTTCTCAGTATTGTATTTACTATGAGTGGCTTCTGCTGTGGTTAATTAATGTGCTTTAAATCTCATTGTTTGACAAACAGAGACAGCTGTTTGTGTGAAGAAGTGCAAAGAAGTCCTGCTGCAAGACATACTAGGCAATGCAGTTTTGGTTTGTTGCTGCTGTTAGAGGGGAAGAGGACTTCCTGTTCCCTTGCTAAACCTGAAATTATTTGGTGTTTGCCTTAAACCTCTGGCACAGAGGGCCTGGATTTTACTTTGAGGAAGGTTGTACTTTCAGGTGGGTTTCAGTTACAAGCTTTTGTTAATTGTACCCAGTCTGGAAGGATGGGACAATTGGGATTGCTGTCCAGGGTTGCAAATTCAAAGGAAAATTTCTTTTAACTGTTCTGGGGAAAATCTGTAATGGTTTCTCATCTTGGAATGGGACCCAGTACATGTAGGAACTCTGTGCTACTTCAGTTAAATTCGTAAAGGTCTTGTTTACATTGATAAAGATATTTTTGAGGTAATTGCTGGACAAATTGTACCTGGAATATTGAGGCTTCCATTTTCTTTACCTTTCTGTACTTTATGTCTCCTGTATTAAAAAAGCACTATGTTATATCAATATGAAATGGGCTTTGTGCTGCATGAATTAGAAGGTGCTAAAGAGTGATTGCTTTGTCCTGTTCTACCCCTTTGAATGTTTTTTATGATAGTCCTCAGGTTCATAATTGTTAAGTACATTTTTTTGTTTGTTTAAAAGAATTATGCTTTTACGTACAGAGTGTATCATCAGAACAGACAATGGAAAAGAACAGACCATTTTCATATTCAGCTCCTTCTTTCATGGTGTATTTCTGTGTCTATCTGTACAAGCTTAATAGTGCCTTAACCTAGTTTTTTGCATTCACTATGAAATAAGATTCACAGAGGCTTATGATTGCAACCTCTATTTTGAATTGGGGGGAGGGGAAAACACACCTTGAAAATACTGCTTTAAGACAGTCAAATGCTAGATTCTCTCCAGTTATACAGACAAATCCCATTTAGCTCTTCCCTGTCTGCATGGCTATTCCAGCAAATATAAGCATATAAAAATAATCACTGACTATTTCAGATGCCTGACCAGATTAAAATAACTTGCAAGTTACATTGTCACATTGTGAGCACAGTTGAAACATCACCCGAGTACGGGAGGGAAAAGAGACCAGGAATACAAGCCAAATTCAAAATCCTTTGGTAATATATATTTCTTTGCCTCAGGAATAAGTGGTCTAGTTTAGAACATTTAGACACAAGGATCCTGAGGAAAGTAAAAAGGTTCATAGCTGGCAGGTCTACTTTTGTGTTAAATGATAAATATGGAGGTTTCAGGTCTGCAGTACAGACAGCAGGAACAAATAGCTGCTGGAGAGCAAACAAGATTCTCCTTGGCTCTCTGCACAATCTAGGGACCCATTATCAGTGGTTCCATTGCCGGGGCATTGCCTGGACTATGGTATGTACTGTAATGAACTGCAGGGAGCCACACCTACAGATAATCAGTTATAATCAAGGAATATAGCTTAATTTTTGAGACTCTGGGTTGAATTGGCAGGGCCACAGCTAAGAAAAAGGCTCCTCTTTTCTTATAAACCAGATATACCTGGGCAGTAAAACAGTGAAGCAGAAGCTTTCATAGAACTTGAGAATAGTTTGGATTGGAAGGGATCTTTAAAGCTAATCTAGACATGCAGTTGAGCAAGGACACCTTCAGCTAGATCAGGCTCACTAATGGAGTGTTTATTTTGAATAATTCTGAAAGACACTCCAGAATTCTTCAATAGAAATGTTCTGCATGGTGATGCATTTAGTGTGAAAATTGTTCAAAAAGGGAAGTGAATTAAAAAGTTAACTTGTTACAATGGGTTTCCACAATGAAACATTCAAAAGGTCTCCAGCTCCCATTTTCAGGTCAGGAGACTTTAACTTTTACAAGTCAAAATGAAAGGGATTTCTACATAATGCATGAATGATGTATAACTTCAAAGGGAACTTTCCTGGAGCAAAGATTTGGTTGTCCTTTCCTAACTTCTCTTTACTGCAGGGGGTAGAAGATAAGGGAATAGGCACACCAGGGTGCTTGAAGGATTAATGAAGTAGTAGAGAGATTTTTATTTCCGCAGTAGATCATCAGTTTGAATCCAGCAGAAATCATCAGTACTGACCAGCTGTCAGGTGGTCTTTTGGTAATTACTAGGCCTCTTTTCAGAGGGGATGATGACAGGGCAGCAAACATCACCTTGAGCTTGAGAGGAGTTGAAAATCTTGTCAGTTTATAATAATTCTTCATCTGAAAACCTGGTGAATTTGTGATACAATCTGAAGAGAGGAACATCTTTTTTGGGCTGAAAAGGCTGCTGAGTTTCAGCAGCTGTGTAATATAGTCATTGCAATAAACTGAGACTCCATTTTAGAATGAGTTGGGCTGGGTCTTTGCCCCCTTTGCTTCCTTTGGAAGGGTGCCCCAGGTTTCAATAATGGCCTTCTTTCCAGTCTGCTCTGGGCTGACTTTCTTGCCCTAGGCCTGGGAGCATCTTTGTGCTGCAGGGCAGACTTGGCATACATGTCCAACAGTTTGCCACACTGTGTTTCAATAGAGAAGTCCAGTGTCAGCAGAAAATTGTCTCGTCACTGAAAGACATTGAGCAGCCTATTGACCCTCTGAGCCGGAAAATAATCTATATGTGGCTCCAATAATTGGAGGTTTTTTCTGATTTAGAAAAGCAAGGGGGGTCAGGGGGAAGCATGTTTTTTTTGTTTTGTTTCTAAAACATCAAGCCTTTTTAATAGGTGTGACTAAGGAGTTAGTTCTGAGTTGTTTGACCTCTGTTTAAATTTGAAATTATAGTCTGGACATTTCTCAAAACAAAACCAACCACCAAAGAAAACCCTTAAGAAATCAGGAACCATTTAAGAAACCATTTGATGGATTTTAAATTTTATTTTTCTGCTTTGACAGCTATTATTTTAGTGATAATTTCAATTCTGTTTAAAAGAGGTTCAGTTCTAAACAATAGTTGTCAGATAGCTTTGTGTTTCCCAGGGGCTGGGAATCATGCATGTAATTTTTCAAATTAATGACAAGACTTGGATGGAGTGTGTACTCTTAGAACAAAACTGTCTTGTTAAAAAACACTGTGTTTAGACAGCTTGCAGCAACAGGAGATTAAATTGCTGGATTGGCCTTTTTTATGGCTTGATTGATGAGAAAACTATGCTGCAGTACTCACTGTTTATCGAATGCCACTTGGCCAGTGGCACTCACAAAAACAAATATTTACTGGATACAGGATTAAAAATTGATATTGCAGAAATGTGTGACTAGTTTCAGTAAAAATTTCTGTATCTCTGTAGGGGCAAAAAGTTAAGATGTGCTGAAACAGTAATGAGAGACACTGTGCAATGTAACCAGGGAAACACTGCCTCCTTCATAGAAAAGAGGTTCTTGTTCGTGATCCCTTACTGAAAGGCGTTGCAGGAGTAACTTGCACGTGTTTACAAAATCAACTGCTTTCTCTAACTGCCTTCTCCCCCTGCTCCTTTCAAAAATAATAAAAAAGAAGCCAGCCTTGATGGATGTTCTTTTATTGTCACTCTTCATGTGTAGCTTGCTCTGTGAGGGTTATACCTGTGCATTGCAATTTATATCCGCCCAGCTGCAGCACATTTATTCACAAGCAGCAGTGGGAGCTTATCCGTACAATTACCTGGTTTATGCATTGAATATGTTGTTTTGGTTGGGGCAGTGCTGTGGACTGTGGTACTGGAATGAGTAAGAACCTAAAAGGTGGATTATCCCAATGGTAACCATAGTTAAACATAGTTCTCGTATGGTGACAAGTACATTGTGGATGTATTTTATATTCTGCCTATTCTCTCTATCTGTAGAAGAAGATTGGCTCTTTAGAATTTTTGTGTGTGTGCATAAGAACAGATTTGGGTTTCCATTTCCTCTGTAATTGCACACCATGAATAATTATGAGTTATTACCTATTTATTTGCAGGGAATCCTCTGTGTGTTTGTGTTTTGGGTTTTAATTTCTTTCCTTTTTTAAAAAAAAAAATTGCTTATCTAAATATGGTGTTTGTGAAAATGAGTCTCATATTAGCTGTAGGTTAATGTAATGTGAAAGACACGCTGGGCAAACATCCCCTAGCCAGTCTGTCTGGGAACAGCCATAATCTGTGAAATGTTATCTTGGCTAGTTTACATCATTTCCCAGGGAGTCAGTTTGATCTCTGTTCTTTTATTGGTTTATTATTTTTGGAATGTAATTCTCAATACATTTGTATTCATGGCAATGGACAGTAAGTAATTTAACACCTGCTATCTACAATCTATGTCAGCAAATGGCCTTCTCCTAGTGGGATTTGTAGTTACTTCAAGTTTCAGAGGCGGAGAATTCAAATTCTGTTTAGTTTGCTGTGCTGTGAGCAGAGTTAAGTGCCTTCTTTCCCTCCACCTTTTAGTCTGGTCTTAAACTAACAGTGCTTCTTTTATTCCAAAAAAGAGAAAGAACCTGAACCTTGAAGGGGTTTACAGTTGTTTCATCCTGTCAAGGTATTTTTCCTCTCTGAAATAGGAAAGGGTGGGAGTGTGGGGAAGAAAGTTAAGCAATAATTAACCCTAGTCCCACCTTATTTACAGGGAATATTTTGTAGGCTTAGTGTCTTAGTCTCTGCATTGTGTTCTCATATCGATTTTTGAGGACAAGTCTGCATAGATGTGAGGCAAAACTGAGATGTGAAGCTGTAATCCCCAGAGGTAAGGGCTGTATGTGTGTCTGTATGGTTCCTGCTGGGAGAGCTGACTTAAGGGCCTTTGCATTCCCTTTGTGCTCTGTGACAACTTCCAGTTCTATTTTATTCAAAAGTGTAGAGACAGTGTAAAACAGGAGGGGGAAAGAGATTTTTAAGAGATAAAAAAGCCCTGTGTTTGGGAGATCATTCATATCAGCAATTGTGGCTTTAATGTTAATCAATAGGAATAAGCTAAATTCTACTGTGTCTTTCCAAAATTAGAGAACTGCCTTTTGGTTAAAAAAGTAGTCAGCACCACTTGATAGATAATAGACAATTATTGCCTTCTCACAGCAAAATTCTGCATAGAAATGTTCACTCCAGCTGTCTGAGAGACCATTAAAACTAGATTATTGGCCCACATGATCAACAACCTATCGATGATTTCAGTCTCTTGCTTTACAGGTCAAGAGTACTCAAGGTTAAGGTGAATTTTATCATTTCAGAGAAGGGGAAAATGTACCTCTCTTCCTCCTTCCCCAGGAGACTGTGTTTATTTACAGTGCTTGTCAGCTTTTCCGAGCTGTGTATATGGAGTGTGTTATAAAGCAAACCCTCTCTCTTCTGACTATGCATCCTGTTTCCTTTTTAATCTGTTGGACAGAGGAAACTGTGCTCTTTTTTAGCATTTAGAGTAAGAGCAGTCTTTGTGGTCTTACCCTAATTTCCATCCACTTCCCTAACCTATGACTGGCTTGAGCTGTACTTTGCTCCTGTCTGCATGTCCCAAATTCAACAGGGACGCAATTTAGAAGCAAATGTCTGAGAGTATGCAAAATGGAGACTTAAGAGCCATGCCAGAAGCACTTCTGAAGTGCAGGGAAAGATACTTTTTTTCATACTAGGCTTTCTGTTTAAAAAGTACTGTGGAGAAGCAGGAGTTGGTCAAAGCACAGTCTCAGTAAAAGGGAGGCTCAGAAGCTGCCGAAGGAGGAGCAGTCGTGCACAGTGCCTGGGTTGAACACTGACCACATAGGAAGATGGCAACAGTTGGGCTGTTTCACACAGAAGCTGTAGATAACCTTTGAGAATGGGGAAAAATAGCTGCTTCTGCAGGAAAAAAGTCTGTAGCCACGTAGAAGCAGATGGATGGAGCAGCTGAGGTGATGGGACTGAGCTGTGGAGTCAGGTCAGGCATTGTTGTCAGGTCTAGTGGAAGAGTTTAAAAGATTGCATAAAGAGCTGCATCTCAGGCACACCATGCAGCCAGTCCATGAGTACACTAGAAAACCTTGGTTTGGGTGCTGGGGTGCCCCTGTGTTCCTTTAGTAAGGTAGGTCATGTCAGGGAGGTTGTGTTACTTCTGTCCAGGTGAAGGCTGTCCTGCAAACAGAAAGGGCACTGGTTTGGGAGTGTGTCAGTCTCACACCTCTGCAATGCACTAAAGCACCTCCAAAAGATAAAAACAAACCAACCCCAAACAAACAATGTATTGGATGATCTATGAAATAAAGCACCAGCTCTGCTCTACCTTTGCAGAAGCAAACACAGTTTATGACTGGTTAAGTAGGGGCTTTCTATTACCATATGTTGAATTTTGCAGTTTCTCAGCCCTCCTGCTCTTGCATCTGTGAGCCCCAGTAGCAGAATCGTTGCTTGGAAACTCAGTTGTTTTTTTGCATTTCCTGGTAGAAAAGAGGGCTCAATTTCAGTAACTTGAGTATCACGACTTCTACAGAGATCTAAAACTCCTTAGCAAAGGCAGTTTCTTGACTGGCAGGATAAATGTTCCAGATATAAAAGAAGTGTTTAACTGTTTTCAGCAGGCGTTTTCCAATGTGTTGGTATTGTAATTGAGATATAAAATAGGTTGCATGGAAATGAACCTATTGTATATGTGCCACTATCTATGTGATATTTCTCCTTTTTTTTTTTTTTTTTTTTTTTTTTTTAATTTTTTTTTTTTTTTAATTTATTTCCTGTGGAGTAGAAAACCACCTATGAGATACAGGTTGCCATCATCTGATTATGGGTAAATTTGGAGTTTCTTTGTTTTTCTTATATTGCTTTTGTTTGTTAAATTTTACATCTACAGTGAGTATACACTGACAATTTTTTTGTGTGTCTGCTGAAGAAGTCAAACTTCTAATACCTAGAAATTTGTGGTAAAGATGCAGTCACAACATTTTTCTCTGGTGTTAGAATACACAACAGAATACTGAATCTTTTTGTATAGATATGGTCTTTGGAGTTAAGCTTGTCTGAAAGAAAAGAGTAAATGTATTTTGTGACTCATATCTAATATCTTGTACAGATAGACTATTTGGAGTTAAATTTTTCTGGAAGAAAAGAGTAGATGTGTTTTGTGACTCACCATATCTAATATCTTGATTCAAATTGCTTAGAAAAGAGGCACTCCCTCTTATTCCTTGAGATTTATATTCCTAAATCAAAAAAACTGATGTCAGGATGCTCACTCTATGATAGATTCACAAACAGTATGTTTGATGCTGACACCTGCTTTTTTTTCCCCCCATACATTTTAATTTCAAAAGGTGTGTTCCATGCTGTTTGCCTTAAAGAACTCCTATGGAACCAGAAATATATTAAGTTGAGGAAAATTTAGGAAATGGTCATAATATCAGGAAGCCTGACAATGCAGCCTCTTCTCAATTTTCCACTCCGACACCCTTATATTTTAGGGAAGCAAGTAGACAGGAGAGATTCTGAATTGCTTCATAAAACTCTTGGTCAAATTAATCTTCTGTATTCTGTTTGAATCTGTTCTGTCTCTGTCTCCAGGGTCCTTGTTTCTCTATTCCCACCTGCTCTCGGGAGCTTCTTTGAGAAGTGTCTTATGGACAGATATTCAGTTTGGCAAGAAGATTTTTGTTTTGATGGGATTTTTGGTTTGATGGGACACTTGATGGTTTTGGTTTCTTTGGGACTCTGGGTTTGGTTTGAAGGGAGTGAGAAGGAAACAGTGACCATTTTTGTGTTTTCTGGGTTGCTTTTCCTCCACCCCCATCCCCCTTGTTGCCTGAAGTAACATGAATTTCACAAACCTTGCAGGATCAATACCTAAACTGCATACTAATGTGTTTTGGAGAACTACAGAGAGGGTAGGTGTATAGGGAACATGAAATTACTCTTTTTTTGTTCGTAGTGTGGTTTGAGAGAAAAATAACAGCTGCAGTTGCCACCTTCAGTTATACTCAGGAATACCAGAATCTGAAGCTTAACAGGGCTTTTGTTTTTATTGCCATGGGAGTTTAAATATTGGATCTTGGGCTGTGTGCTCTGAAGTCATAGCAAAGAGTTATTTTTCACTCGGTTTCCAGGAGTTATCTCAAGGACTGTAAATGGACCTAAATGCCAGAGTGGGCTGTACGAAATGTGAGATCAATACTTGAAACTGGCACAGGTAATGACAGCTTGGGAACTGATGTGCATGTGGGAGTGATTGGTAATTGCATCGAGAGCCTTTTAAGAGAAGCTTGGGGAATCATTTTGTTTAAAATGGAAGGAAAACATTGTCAATACAACACTATGTACTACACTTTATTGTAAGTGTTACAAATGAAGGCTTCAAAGAGTATTTAAGTGTTTTATGCTATTTGTTATCCTCAAGGGTAATATTAACATCAGCATTCTAGGTTACAGAACTTGTGAGATGTGTTTTCCCCTAGGATGGAGAGGAATGGTTGCCTTTGTGGTTTGGCTAGTGCTTGGATTCTTTTTTTTTCCCCCCCCTTCTGTGGGGATTTTCATTAGTAATCAGGACTTAAGAATCTGGACTTCAGAAACATCTGTTTAATGTGGCAATGTACATAGGAATTCATTCATTTGTGATTTGTACTTTTAAGGACTGGGTATTCATTAGAAAGTGTCACCATTTGATCAATATTTCCCACTCACATCTCTTGTAAAGTTTAGTGACTGACTTTATTCTATGAACTTCAGATGGGTCTGATAGTATGGGGTGATATGAAAGTATTTAATTCCCCCAGGTATTCCGGTGTAGTCAGAAGCCTGGGCTGTTTGGACTCCTGAGAAAGTGATTTGACAGTGAATGGGATTGTAAACAGTAAAAGGAGAACAATGTGCTGATCCAGTACTTTGCCATAAAAGGCTATCCTTGTTTTCTTGCAGAATGTAACCACTGAAAAAGAATTATAGCTCCCCAGTTAGAGAGAGCCCCCAGCTGGGAGGGAGGTTATTGTGTTCCCTTTGTGGCTTGGATGTTTTCAGCCAACAAGAGAGCAACATCTCCCCCCACCCTCCCCTCGAGGATTTGGGAGTCTTCAATATTGGACCCTTAAGCTCCTTTACTACCACCAGAAGTTGTTTATTGTCAGGTAGGAGGTAGGACAATGATTGTTCTTGCAGCAGGATCTCACGAGCCTTTCTCTTTTTTTCTTAAAATTGACCTGCCAGAAAAGATTTCGTAAAGGGTGTGTGTTCCCAAGTGCTTTTCTTTGTGGAAACTCTTGCTCTAACTTCTCACCTGTCACTTGGAAACTAATTTTTGTGCTCCAGTGTTGTGTGTGCTGTCTATAGATCTCTTGTTCTTTCAAAAATCACTGAAGTAGTGGGCTGAAATTTTTCTTTGACGTAACACAAAAATGAAGATGACCTACCCTTTTCTGATGCAGTTATTGCTGGAGTTGTTAATCCAGGTGTGGTTTCAATGGACCCTGTTGTTTGGATCTGCTTAGCAGGCTGACTTCTTAATGTCTGAGCATGTAACTCTGTTGAATTCAGCCTAAATGAGGTTAACTGGAAAGAACAGAGCTGTTGTTGGCATGAAAGATGGGCTACGGAGAGGTGAGTGAGCAGAGGTTTAAAGCAAAACTCTGACTTGCTGAGAAGTGCAAACAGCAAACTGTGAAGTACGCTAATTAAATACTAGTAATGAGCAGCTGGGAAGACTATGCTTAACAAGACAGTTGTGTAGAGTTGTAAAGAAAATCTAAACAAGGCCTTGGGAAATAAATTAATTTTTTCCATCTTTGTTCCTTTGCCTTGTTGTAACAAAACTTTAAATAAAAAAAAAAGGCAAAATTAAAATATTTCCTCTAATCTGGAGGGATTTTATGCTCATGCAGAGTTTCCTAAATCTGAAGCAGCCCCACACTCCTGTTGTTGGCATAAGATGGGGAATAACAGTGCTGCTGACCAAGGCAGAATGGTCATGCTTGGAGGCCTGTCTGAGACAGTATGGGCACAGGGGTTAACTGTGATAGTATCTTTGATGATACAAAAAGAGGGTTCTTGCAAACATGATAATTTTCAGGATTTGTAAATATTTCCAGTTGAGGTCAACAGATACCAGACTTAAAACATTGTGACATTAAGGATTAACAAAAGGCTTTGGAGGCCAACTGGGAGGATTGCATGTTGGGGTTTTTTTTACCTTTTTAATATTACACTTTTATGTCTGGTGCTGTTAAATCCTTGACCTTTCTTATGAAGCCTTGAAATATCCTGTGGGGGTTGATGTTTGGTAATTGAATCTGAATTGGCTTATTCTGTGATGCACTTTTAAAGTAAGAGCTCCTGTTTTCTGGAAAGGAATCTGTGGCTGCTGGCACGATACAAGTGTTTGAAGGATGGACCATAGAGAGGCACATGTCATATCCCACAGGATATATTACACTTCCTTCATGCTGGCTTTATCTTGCCATCTTTTGAAGGTGAAGCTCTCTGCCAGCAAGATTGTTTTACCTTTGAAGGAAATCACACTCTTTGAGAACTGGTTTGAAGCAGACCTGGTTTTACCCAGTGCAAAAATAACTGTATCCTACCCAGAATCAAATGAGTGTGAAAATGAATTGCAGATACAAAATTCATTTGAATGGTGCTTTAGGAAATACTTTTCTTCACTTTTCAAGTAGCAGCAATGAATATGTAGCAGCGGATCTGCTGGAAGAGGTTCTGTATTTTACCTTCTCTGCTGAAACACTTCTCCAGTTTGCTAAGGTGGTGGAATTCATTGGGATATATTTTTTTAGTGGCATCATGTATATTCATTTAACCACAGAAGATACCAGAGAAGAGATCCCATGAACTTTGGTCCAAATGTCACTTTTGTACCACTCCAGTTGTTTCAGGTTCTATTTGAAGGGAGTAGAAAGAAAAGTTGCTTTGGAAAAAGTTGTTTCAAAGTATTTTAAATGGATGGTGATAAAGTTCTTCCATACCTTTGCCAGCTTCTGTGATAATTGTTTTAGGCACCCCATGATTCACAATATTGAACTAAGAAAAGTTACAATTCCACATCGGCCTCAGTTTCTTTTTGTCTTGAGCAAGGATGATGCTTAGGTTGCTTGTGGTCAGAACTGAAAAAGACCATCTGTAGGGGGTAAAAATTTCTATTCCATATCTCAAGTAATAGTCTCTCTTCTGTTTAGTAACCACTAAGTATGTATATTCTATAAAGGAAGCCCACATGAAGAAGCAAGTCTTGGAACTAACCAGGCAATTCTGTTAAACCTGGTCAAATAGCTTGCTGTTTGTTAGATCCAGGACAAAGGGCAGGCTTAATCTTGTTCCTCAGTTTTATCCTGGAGCTTGGGCTGCATAAGTCAATTTTCTGTATGTTAGAGGCAAAATCTGTGTATTTTCTTAGTGTAAGTTAAGCAAGGCTTCCTATAAATTCAGTCTAGGAGTGTGGGACTCGGGAGCATGGCATGAGGAAGCACCTCTTGGGAAATTTGACAGAAGTACTAAGACTAACTACTTCTTCCTAGCACAATCCTGCTCCAAGATTACATCTAAAACAGAGAGAGAGCTTAATAAGACAGTACCTCTTCAAAGAATAGACGTAATTTCTCTAGTAAAATGAGCATTTTTAACAGCACCACCTGGTGCCTGCTGTAGCAATATTTCCTCATTAAATTATAACTGATGAACCTGTTTCTTTGGGATAGGTGTCATAGCTAATTCTTGGTCATATCTCAGCTTGCCAGTAGTTGGGGTTTTTTTGCTTATGTAGTGCTGGAGGAAGAGATCACATCAATCTTCACAAAATGTACAGATGGCCAGTTATGTCTAAGGTGAAGTTAACTCCCATGTGCTAACTGGCAATTTATTAACTTCAGAGGTTAGATTTTGTTTTGTGTCATGTCCTGTGCCCCATGATTTCTTTTGTGAAAAGACTCTGGTAGTCAGTTTTGATTATAATAACTTGTTCACACCAAAGTGGCAGCTGACTTGCTTTAGTGCAAGCTGAGATATTAGGTAGCTATCAGATTCTGCTTCTAATATAGATAGGATTCTAATAAAATATTTCAGGCTTATGAAAATAAGAAATAAAATATTTCAGGCAATGTGTCTGTCATTTTTATCATATCCCACATGGAATCACTTTATGAGCTTTGAGCTCATACCAGCTGCAAATTGAAACTGGAACATTAATAGCATGCTGAACCTGGCTTGCTGGCTGATTATCTAGAAGATCATTTTAATACAAGGACCCATAAGCACAAAGAAAAAAGCTGAGGGTTCTTGGAAGTATTTTAGGGACAGCAGTGAATGAAGAGTAAGATTTATTTTCTGCTTTTCCTTTTAGGCGTTTCTTTTGTTTCCCTGAAAAGAAAGTGAAAAAGCCGTGTGGACCTGGCTTGGCAGGGATGACCGGCCCCAGGGAAGACCCATCACTGGTCCCCAGAAGGAGGGGCAATGTGAGTGTAGAAAAGCCAAGGGAGAAGGTCACTAACAGTTCATTTATTTCTAATGAAGCAAGAGAATCACACGGCTGCTGCATAAGAACTGCAAAATCTGCAGTTATGTTGCAGCAGCAGTTTCCCGAGAGACCAATTGTAAGAGGCAATACTTTGGACTTCAGTGATTTAAAAGGCTCTAATTCCCTGTACTTGTTCAGTGGAAGTCACCATAGCAAAGGTGATATGAAAAACACAACAAATCAGCCTTGCAGCTGCTTTAAAGGTGGTTTTGAACTATGATTGAAGCAGGGTAATCAGGGTAAATGTCTGACATCTCTGATTGAACTTCTCTTTAAAGTAATCATGTGGTGCCGACATCCACCTATCCTGACACAGCTCTCTAACTTAGGACTTTTGGTCCCTGACTGTCTGCGGGTAAGGTGGTAAAAAGACACTTAGACTGTATCACTATAATTGGAGTCTTTATTCTTCTGTCCTCTTCATCTCCATGTACGCAACAGGGAACAGGGAGGTGGTGAGCAGCATGAGAAATGGCAAAATGTCCAAATCCCCAATCACTGTTTATCATTTTTATCACCCTTTGCGCACGGACATCTTAAGCTACAGGGAGGGAAACATGCAGGGAACTACTTATCACACACTTAAAAACTTTTTTTACTCTTATACACACTCCCAGAATCCCCTAATACCATCACACGACACGCTGCTACTTCTAAGTGCTAGTCCATATTTCTCTTTAAACCACATCTACATTAAGAGTCCTTTTCGCTCTTCATTTAGTTCTTGACGTCAGGGGTTTGTTGTAACGTATTCTTCCGAGCATAACAGTAACATATTAGTGGCTGCTTCTCTCATTCTCACAGAATGTCCAAGGTTCTTTACTGAATTCCACAGTTATCTCAGAGGCCTTTGCTGAGCCTCTGCTGCACCTGCTTTCCCAGGCTCGACGTCTGCTTGGCTACCTGCTTTTTCAGGCCTGATACTTGCCTGATCTCCAACAATGTGATAGCCCATACTAGGGGATCAATAGCATGTAAGAGAACACTTCCCTCTGTGTAGAAGGTAGGCTTGCTCTTGGTCTGCAGGACTGATTTAGTATTAATCTCTAGGAAAAAAAGAGATTGAAGGAGATTGTGCAAGTGGCTCTGGCTTTACTTGCACTTAACTGAGGTATGTTTAGGAAATTGGCACTAATAGTGCAATGCACAAGTTGTGTGGTGTGGGTATTTTGGGGGATTTTTTGTTTGTTGGGAATTTTTTGCGTTTTTTTTTTTTTTTAAAATCTTCCCAGTAGACAGAACATAAGTTGTTCCTCACTCTAGCAAAGAATAATCAGCTTGAATTCCTACTGCTAAGTGCAGGGAATTGGTAACTGTGAATAATCAATGACACGGTCAGCTTGTTGCTTAATTTCAGTTTCTTCTTGTCCTGTTGTCATGGAAAGGATGAAAGTTAACATCTGTAAGAGACAAAAAAAGAAGGGCTTAGAGTAAATGTGCCTTGCACATGCCCTTAGCCCATGGAAGCCCCTCTTGGAGTCCTGTAAATGAAAATTCTAATTGGATACGCAACAGCATCTGAAATTCTGTAGGGAAATACCTTCGGGCATACCTCTGAATATTTACTCCTAAACTTCTTTGGCCTTCATTTTGTGTTGCAATATTCCATTCTAATTCAAGTTTTAAACTATGTATGTTGAGCTGTGGGGTGCTATAGCTGGTACAGTGCTTGGGAAGACATTTAATAATAAGTGCTTCTTGCTTCTAGTAGAAACAGAAGTGGACATGCAAAGCAGTGGTGCAAATGAACAGGTTTTCTTCAGAGATGTCTAAAAGTGTGTGTGAATTTCCTCCTTTTTGCTTACTACTAAAAGATGCAAAATTCTTTCCCTTCCCCAGACTTCATGCTGGGTATAACATGAAAACAGAGTTTAAATGTATGATTTCTGGAATCTCTGGTGATTCATTTTGACACAAAGTTGATGGCATTAGCTAGAAAGAAATTTCTTTCAAAGCTTAGCCTGTACAGAGGGTTTCCCCAGCAGCATTACTACGATGCAGTGCACGTGGCACTCGTGTTGGTGTTCTCGGGTAACCTTCCATGTGGATACAGCAGGCACCGGTGGAGCATTTCAGTCCTCGGCTGTTCCGAAAGAGAGAGGCAATGACTTCTGCAGACAGGGGATGGCACTGTTGCACTGTAGCTCCTCAGCCTTCCATCCAAAATATCTCTATTTATAAAAAGGGCTTGGTATTTACCAGGAAGGGAGAAGATGAACCAGATGCATTACTGCAAGATTTTCTTGAAATAATTCTGCATAAAATATCAGATTTGGGTTACTGGGAAGTTTATATGTTGATAAAACCCCCGAAAGAATGTGTTAACATGCATCTAAATTGAATGTTAGCAGTGGACATAGTTTAAGGCAGTCTTATTTACTTTAGATTTAAAGTGAAACCAGCAAGCATTTAAGCTTCTTTTTACCTGTCTTTTATTCTGGAAAATGCAAACTTCTTTTCTCAGAAGCCTTAATACATTGTTTTCTTCAGCAATTCACCCAGAAATTCTTTAGGGCAAGAGGCCAATTCTGAAGAATGCCTGGTCCATATGGGCAGATGTGGTGGGTGTGGAAGCAGCATTCAGATTGCTTGTCTTGGCTCACCACAGCCATAGGAACATGGCAGATGGGCCAAAATTATTTCTTTTGAAGGACAGGCTTTTGCCATGTAAGGCACTTAGACCTTGATCAGCACCTTCAACTTTAGCTGTGAGTTGAGTGCAGTCAGAGTCGTTACTTGTGCACTGACATCAGCACATGGCAGTGAGGTATCTAACTCTGCTTCAGTCATTTGATGATCCTCAGATGGAGTCCCATCTGGGATGTGTTGTTAACAGCCTCAGTCTTGAGGTGATGAAAGTGTAGGTAACAATGACAAAGTCTGCATTCAAAATACAGATGGCAGGAAGAGCTGAGCAGGCTGTTGCTGAAATTAGCTCAACAATTCTGTCTTTTCTTGGAGGAATGCAGCTACTTCTGTCTGTCTTCCACCAATCCACTGTGAGTCCCTTAGCTTTACCTGAAAGGTGGCTGTCTCATGTTCACCTGCACCTTTATTTTAGGAAGGCATGGGCTGTAATCTTAACCTAAACTGTACAATTTGGATAAGGTGTAGCTGTAAAGCTCACATGAGCCAGTACACAAGAAACACTGGCACTTGTGTTTTCTGCTTGTGCCCTTTGTCACTGACCAACCACTTCAAACTGCTGGTGTGAAACCTATAGTGAAAAAAAAAAGGGCCATGTCCATGACTATCAGCACGAACATCTGAAGCAAATATAATGAAACCCCAGAAAAGAAAACTTAAACTGCATCAAAATCTTGATCTTTCTCTCTCTCTCTTTAATTTTCCGCTCCCCTGAAAATCTCTGACTGACTGACCTGAAACAGTCTGTGTGATGTGAAGTCATGTAGTATTTTTGGGAGGGGAAAAAGAGGAAGATACAGATAATTCTGGTCAAACAATTTCATTGGCACTGCACTTAAAACCAAAAAAGTTTCAACATGGCATTTGGTTTCAAAAGTAAATATAAAAAGTTCACTATGCTTAGTTTTGGGACAAAAAAAAATTTACTCAGCTTGTACCCACCTCTCCCCATCCTCATCCTTTCTGCTTTACTGGAGCTTGATTTCTCATTTGAAGGACAGGCCCTATTGCTGCCTGCTGAGGTGTGTAGGTGACTCCACTCCGAGGCCTTCCTAGTGTGAGGAAGTCAATTTGTTTTCTGGACAAGACAAATCAGATTAGAGATAACCTGTGTGCTTCGGTGACAATATCAAAGGCAGCCAATCAAGCTAATAATAGCAGCATTATTACAAGACGTCTGATTCTCATCCATCACTAGAAAGAAATAATTAGCTAAGAAGTCCTTTGGCTTATTCTAAGTCCATACCTAGATTACAAGGGTCAAGTGCAAGGAAGGCATATCTGACCATCTGCCTGGTGAGATATCTCACTTTCCTGGGTTGCTGGTGGTCATTGCTGACCAGGAGTTTGGTAGTTGCCCATAGTACTCCTTTACAAAGAGATTACACAGGTTCAGTGGAAAAAGTGCCCAGCTTTTTTTCCCTTCCCAACACTCCTTGAACTTCAGTGAGTCAGTAATAAGCTCAGGCTCAGCAGAGCAGCCAGGGAGGTGTCTCAGAAGATTTCTCATCTACCTACTGGCCATGCAGTGCCACCACAGTCGTGTTCAGCACGTCTTAGCCTGGCAAGAGCATGAATAGAAATACACTAAAAGTGTCCCAGCTCCATTTTGTTTGGGGCCTTGCAGAGTAAAGGGAATATTCTTTCAGGTGCTGTTTTGGACAGAGTCCTCTTTATTCTGCTTGTTGTTTTGGTTTGAGTTTTGAACTTAGAAGAGTGTCTCTCAAAAAATATGTTGGAGCAAAGTGAATTTTTCGCCTTTAAGCTTCACCTGATCGTGCGATGTGTGTTTGTGTGTGCAATAGTATGATGACTCCTTCCTGGGAACTGAGAATGGAAAAAGTGAACTTTTAAAGACAGAAGCACTACTGGAAAATTACTTCACTTGTGATAAATAGATGGTCACCAGTGATGATGATTTAACTTGAAACACGGAAAGCTAGACTGGAAAAATCATTAAAATTTTATATTGTAAACCAAATAACATGAAGTAATATAGGAATAAAATGAAAGAATTTAGAGGAAAAAATAGGTATCTGTAATGCCAGGCACGTTTGAATAAGTATTAATATGATAAGAAACTGAATTATCATTATTCCTGTTTCAGAAAAAGGTAAACAATGCAAAAATGCTGAAAAACTCATTCAAGTTTACTCACTGCATTCCTGTCAAGGCCAGGCCGTCTAAAAATATTAGAACACAACATTACCTCAGGGAGTTGAAGAAGAACTAAACTTTTTCACTTAAAAAAAATTACTAGCTTAACCTAGGACTTCAAACTCGCCATGTATGTTAGAAAATGTTCCATGGAATGTCATGCAAAACTCCAAGTGTTCTGCATTAAGAGCAAGACAAGGTACATGATCATGGTGTTCCTCCCGTACCTTATATTTTTTTCCCCTGGACAACACTGAAATCTCTCTGGAACATCTTGTCTGAGCTGTCTCCAGCAAAGTCCCGCCTGTCATTCATGATGAGGAATGTCCATGTGAAACTGATGTAGGATGTGTAGCACTTAAGTGTTTAGTGCTGCTGAAATTGGTCTCTGTCAAAACGTTGGTGGCCTACCATGCACTGAACTGAGGAGGCACGAAAGGGTGAAATGTTTGTTTCAATACTAGGCTGATGATGCACTGTTTATTTTAAGACTACTGAACTGGGTAGTTCTGATGTTTTGAAAGGCAGCTATGAAATGTCCTGATTGTATATCTACCATAGCTAAAGATGAAGTGGAACTCTGGAGGCAAATGCTGTTGGATGCCAGTTTGTTCAATATCTAAACTTGATTCTGGATTGCTATAGCCTCGACATATATGTCTACGTAGAGGCATGTAAAATACGTAGAATATTCCACTGCAAAACATCCTGGTTTTGACTTCAAGATGTAAACCCTTTCAAAGCTCTGTTTGGATAGGGACTGGGGACACAGACCTCAAAAAGAACAAGTTTAACTCCACCTTATTTATCCTGTTACAGAGGGAGTATTTACACCAACAAGATTAGGTTGTGGATTTATGGATAAATATTGAGAATTTTCCTTCCCAACATCCTTGTGTTAGTGTTGCCTCATCCATTTAAACTACAAGCCTGAAATCTTAATATTTTTTTCTCCTCCATAGATAAATTACATAGTATTTTTATGCAGGAAAACAAAAAAAGGGACACTTTCTTGGAAGACAGTAGATTTCTAAGCTCTGGGTCTGTGACTGTGAAGCCTACCTTTTCATAGTTAGTCTAGGACTCCCCAGACTCTTTTGTGCAGAATTTAATGTTTTCCTGGGGAATGCGAGGCTTCCCTGCTGGGCCTCCCTGGAGGAGTCCATTCCAGCCTTCTGCCTAGGAGGTAGTTCAGCACATGGGGTGGGTAAAGTCATCCTATTTTTAAAGCTTATATTTGCCACACACCACAGAAATCTGAATATTTGGGTTTTTTCAATTCTGTTCATTGACTAACACAGTTTAAACTGTACTTGCTAAAGAGTTTAAAAAGGCAAATGAAAATCTACTGTCACTGCATAAGGAGCAGAACCATTTTTGGATATGCTTTATGACTAGCAATAGTTATTTGAGAATATAATATACTTTTATTTTACTATTGGGAAACAATCTATTGGTTGCCCTGTCTTTTTTAATTAGGAGAATTTGTGCATTGTCTTCTGAAGATCTTTTTGCACCAGCTGTGTGATATGAAATGGGGGAATTGGTTTAGAAATTCTCTGATGTGCTTTGTGAACTGTTTCACAGTGAAGTCTAGTGTGGCCAAACACTGGTGGATCATAAGCCTACTTGCTGTGTCTAGACCCCAGGGCCATTTGAAAGGTTCTTGTTTCCTAGGATCTTTTTGACCACTGTTATGGAAACTGTGCTTCATGACCTGTTTAAACAATTAGTGTTGGTGCCTAATGGCATAAATGTATTTTAGTTGTTAAACTGTGTATTGCAAATGAAAGATCAGTTTCAAGGAACTGGTTGAATGATCCTGTTTCCTCCTCCCATTCCGTGACTTGGTGTGCCACGTTGTCTGGAGGTATCAACAGAAACAAATGTCTTCCTATGAAACTGTGATTTACACTTTGTGGAAATAAAGTGTGAGTGATGGCCATGTTAATATCAGTCTTCAGAAAGGCTTTTTTTGTTAAACTGTTACAACTTTCAAACAAATAAGGGTTTTCTTTTGGCCGCTCTACCATGATCAGTCATAATTCAAAAATAACAAATGCATGTTTCACTTCTTAGGATAGGAAATAGGTGCTTTAATTATCTTTTTGTTCACCTTAGAGTGTTTAATTCACAATTAATATTGCTCATACTAAAAGAAGATAAGGACTTGTGTATTAAAGGTCATTGAGTTATAGACATCCATAATGAAACTGTCTTTGGTGATGATTAAAGCTGCGAAACAATAGTGACTGTCAGCACTGCTTGGGCTGTTCAATCCCTGCATCTTTTCTCTTTCGAGCAACTGATCAAAGGGGAAATTGACACCAAAGTCACGTTTTTCAAGATGAGAGGTCTAAGGGATGGCAGGTTCGAAAGTGTAATGTGCAGGGGCTGAGGAAAAAGATGTGTGGGAAGGAAGTGTGTTAACCAGATGGCTCCACTTTACTGTTTTTGGGAGCCCTTGAAGAGAGTGAGGGGGAGATCAAGGCAGCAAGTTCCTGCCTGAGCAGAGTTTCAGCCAAAGGGAGCTCTATGTGTGCTTTTCACCTCGCTGGTTCAACTCCAGAAGGCTCAAGGTACATCCTGTAAATAACTTCCTTTTGCTTTACTTTTCATCTTTGCAAGCACACTGCTCTTGAATTGGACACTGTGTGGTACTAAGGCAGATCCTCTTTCTTTCTGGAAATGTACAAGCCCCTATTTGCCTTTCCATTCAGATCAATTAAAAAAATCTAACTTTCATAACTCTTTAATTAGAGGGCTTCTGTTGATTAGGAGTTCCAGTTCAGTGGGAACCATTCAGTATTGGCTAATTGATGTCTGTGTTGCACCTTGGTGACCTTTGGAACAATTTAATTAAAATGATGCAAAATACCTTTGGAGACCTGTCTCTCCAGGCTAAGAGTGGATATTATCATCCTCTAGGGCTCCATTTAGGGAATTCTGTGACTTTTTAAAGGTAAAGCATAGGAGGATTCTAGGATACTGCAAAAGCACAAAACAAAATATAGGGATGAGAAAATGTTGCATAACCTGTAACATTGCTCTAACAACCATACCACTAGTTACTACTAAAATACTCTGTGGTAAATGATATGTGAGCAGACTTTAACCTAACAAATGAGAGGAGGGGAAAAAGGGAAAGATATTATTAGCAAGCATAAGATGAATCATGACTATATATTCTCCAAAGATGTGAAAATGATATCTATTTGTGTTCTACTTGAAAGAGATTTCCAAATGTGCGTACATTGATTATTTATTTGCTGCATCTAGAGATAACCACCATTAATTTCAATGAGTGTGAACAAACTTTGAGTAGTGCTGTACAACTAAATTACAGGCAACATCTTCTAATTCTCATTTTAACATTATTTGTGCCATCTAAGAGCATCTGAGTTCCTCATCTCAGCTATTCTTGATATTATTCACTGTTCGTCTTCTGGTTACCACATCACATTTAATGAACTGCAATTGCTGTGATCTGTGCTGACATGGTTTACTGAATTGCCCTGATCTCCTGCTAAACTTGTCTGCCATTAGTTAAAGACACTCTGAGTTTTATAAGAATACCCCATTGACAGTGGATTGCCTAGAAAAATAGCATGTTTCAATCATATGACACCTATAGGACACAATTAGGGACTTCTCCACACCCACCCCAAAAACAACAGTCCATTTGCACTCATTCTTGATCTTCTGGCCAAATTCCAGTATTTACTGTAAACTGGATAACACTAATCTGCTTTTTGGGTACTGAAAAGATGGATATTGGAAGTTGTTTGGGTGCCCTTTAATGAAACTGCTTTTGTTGGTTTGTTTGTGGTTTTTGTTTGGGTTTTTTTTGTTGTTGTTCTTGATGGCCTTTCTTTGACTGACTGACTCCAAACTATGAACAGCACATATTGCTCTTTGTGTACCAAAAAAGCAAATGCAAATTGATTGTCAAGGCTTCAACTTTCCTCAAATACTTTCGTCAACATGTGTTAAGCTTAACACAGTGACCTCATTTTTTTAAGAAATGCAGTGATTTCTACCATTTCTCTAACCTCTGAGAGGGAAGCAAATCCTGTGTTCTGGGATGGAAGGCATTATAATCCTGTTGGTTCAGACATCAGGCTGCTTTGTCAAAGGGCTGTAGAGAAATAGCAAAGAAGACAGCTCCTGTCCTGGGCAGCTGCTGCTTCCAGTTATCTGACAGACTGTGGTGGTGCAGCACAAAGAAGAGCTGTGGCAAGGCAGGGGTGAACACTGAGGCAACAGCACAGACTGCAGTCCAGGTGAAAGCAATTGAAAGAGGGAACAGAAACTGTATGTTGATATTCCTAAGAAACTGCTGAAGTTGTCCCTGAGTGTGCTTGGCTATTTCCTTCTATGTTTGCTTGCCCTATGAACAGCTTGGTGTTTATGGTTCCTGTTGAAGTCAACAGCCCTAATTAGACCTTTAGGCAGTGCTATAACCCCCTCCAACTTCATGCTGATATGAATACATAGTGACCCATTTCAAAAAAATCAATCACAGTTTCATTAATTGTATTTAAACCAGTAGTTTATGCTGAAATGGAGCCCAAGCTCTGGATATTGGCCATTTAATGACTTACTTAGGTATAGAAGTCATTGACCGTCAAACTTACTAGAGCTGATACACTCCAATATTGACCTTTATTACAAGTGCTTTATTTTCAAGGTTAATATATAAGAGAAACAAATCCTTTAGGTACTGATGAATTTAATGCAGATATTTCTGATTCTAACTCTGTGCCTTAAGAAAGATTTTTTTTTTTTTTTTAATCTTGTGGAGATCAAAGCAAAAAATCACTTCTATCACATTTGTGGATAATTGCAATATGTAATTTTGTGTGTGTTGTGCTACTTGAATGACTGATCAAAATCAATTGCATGAAAGTATAAACTGGTTTTTAAATAGATTAGAATAAGGAGATACACTTCAGGATGTGTATCCAACCTGCTTATTGGTGTTTAATGGCTCAAATTCTCATAACGAACGGCTTTAGTATTACATGTTGCAGCACTATCAACAGTGCTGAACTGCAGCTCCTGAAGTCAGAAATCCTATACATTAAAAAGAAACCAACAGATGGCATTTTAGAAGCCTCGTGTTTCATTGTCCTATAAATAGAGATTATCAAATGCATAATGAGCACCCTGCAAGAATAATATTCCTTCTGTGTTAACTACTTTATTAATCATAAGCAAGAAACTAATACGTTTTTTGCTTCTTGCTGGTAGTTCTGTGTGTAATGTATATGGTGTTATTATCATAGGTCTGTGCTCATCTGTGAATTAACATTTCAAGTGGGACACAGAGCACAAGTAGCACCCACTTTTTTGGTCTTTGCTAATCATATTCCTATAATGTGCATACACTGGTATTATGATTATATTGTGGTTTTCGTTAAAGATGGATTTCAAATTGTTGGGAATCAGGTTTTCTTTTTCTAGAAGGGGGGGTGGTAACTGGCAATTAGGTACAACTAAAGTCTTAGTTGAAAGGAGGTGAAAGAAATGGCATTTAAAATACTAATAATGCCAGGAAGACAGAGATTTCTCCTGCACAGCTGGTTACACCATCTATAAGCAATGTCAAAAGATGGTTATGGGAGCATTTGGAATGCAAAAAAATGGATATAAACAGTGTTACATAAAAACTGTGCATTTTATTATAATGTTGCCTTAAGACTATTATCCTGTATCCTGCCATTATGAGCTTCTTTCTGTTCTAAAGTTACTCTACCTTCTCTCATGTAACTCCCTTAATGTTATTTATTGTCTTTCATAGAAGGAAAGCAGTGTGCTGCTTTTAGTCATGTAAGAAGTAACGAACTAACCCATCCTGTTAAAAGAAAATAGATCAGCAAATCAAAAGTGTGCTTTGGAACACAGCAGGTATCACACAAAAAAGAACCCTCATTATTTTGTACATCTCCTTTCCCTGTGCATTTGGAGCCCTGTCAGCTTACTTAAGGCCTTGTTGATGCTGCACCCATGTAAAGGTTTTGGTTTTGCATTAGCAGTTCCTAGTGATTCCTTGGCAAACGTTAATCTCTCCCCAGATAGTAGGTCATCTGAGACTTCCTCACCTCTGAAGAAGGGAGGTGATTCCTACCAGTATTTATTTTGGTTTGTATTATTCTGGGGTTGATTTTTGCATATAAGGTCTTACTTATTTTGAATGTTGTTTTGTTTTATTTTATTCCAGAAAACATGTATTTTTGTTAGGAAGATGCAATGCAAACATACAAAGTGAAGCTTTGTTACTTCATGAATTGTTTTGCACTGTTTGTCAGCAGAAAATGTCATGAAAGGAATAAAAATGTTTCTTTGTCTTAAAGAGGAGTGAGACCAGTAGCCTGTCAACAGTTTCATTAATAACTATTTGTCTGTTAGTCAAAGTGCATAAAGAGTGATCATAGAACTGGGATTTGAACCTTTGGCCACGACTGGCTCTTTATGGGACTTGAGCTTACATGACAGGTTTTTTGGTGCAGCCACTCTGTTACTCCAAGAGCTGTCTTGGCTTCTCCAGAGCCAGAGGCTGTGCTGTGGCTACTGAGGACTGTGCTTATCCAGCCAGGAGTGTAGTGGTTGGAAAAATGGTCCAAAATCTGGGCTTAAAACCAGCCCTGTGATGAACCCACTGACTCAGTTCCTGTGCAGTCAACCAGTTTGTTCTCTTGTTTGAGGGCAATCGCTAAATCATAAACAAGGGATTGATTTTTATATTCCAATTGTCTTTTTAGGGCAAAGAAATACAGAGGGCTGGATTCTGTTCTAACTTACATATCTCTATCGAAGTACTAGAGGCAGACATACTTTCTGCAAGGGTATCCTTTGTAAACTTTTCACTGGTGGGGGAAAAGAAAAAGAAATGTAGAGGGGAAAATTTGAGCTACTTGGCAGTAGCTCAGAAGTCAGCCTGGAAAAATGTCATGCATTTCAAAGCAATTAAGATTTTCTGGCTACTGTGTGAGCCAGAGACCAAGAAATCAGGCATCAGAAAGGTGAGCTCTTAATTTTTATCTCATTTCTGGAGGGAGATCTCTATATTTTACTTTTCTGCCTGGTTTTGTAAAAGATGGGGAAGGCTTGGATGATTGAAGTGTGTATGTGTGTTTCAGTCACTATGTCACCTTTTCTTCAAGAATTTAAAATATTAAAAAAACAAACCAAAACCCAAGTTCCATGACAGTGGACGTGCAGATAGAGAAAAGAGGCCAGAATTAATAACTTTCCTGGGACAAGTCTACACTGTAAGTTTATGAAACAGTCCTGCAAAGCTCTGTTGTGTACAGAAGCACATCTGCATTAGTGGCTGTGTGGAGAGACCACCTCAAAAAATTTCCTAAGAGGAAATGTAAATGCGTCAGTGAAGGAGTAGATTTTTGAGAATTAAGCAGTAAAGCTACTGAGAAAGATCATATTTTGATTACTGTAAAAGAAGAATTATCACTGTGCAGTAGCACACAGTAGCAATGAAGGGTAAGTGGGAAGTGACATTGCTGTGAAGTTCAGTAAGCACAGCCTCACTGGTCCAGGACCGGAGGAGAACACCCCAGTTAAGAAACTTCTCTTGACTCAAGTTTGAGGTCAGACCTGCTCTTGGCCTTTTGGCTTTGTTTCCTCTCTTATACTTTATTGTGTCTTGAAATTTGAAGCAGTCTACTGAGCTGTTGCCTGTGCTCCTTACCAGCGTGGTTTATGAGCTATGAACAACCTAGTGCTGCCTGTGGCCTTGTATTGAAAGGGAGTTTGCTCTTCCTGTAAACCTTCTCTCTCTAGCATGAATCCAAAACAATTAAGTCTTTTTCCTGTGAGCTAGAAAGCTTATTCTTCTTGTGAGCTGATTTGGTTATCAGTTGCTGAATTAATTTAGTGATCTGATTCTTTGAATCTATTGATTTAATTGTAACTGTTCACTCAATTTTTTTCACTGCATTATTCCACCTCTAGTAAAACTGTATAGTGAATCAGCTTAGAACAACTATAGTTATTTAAATGTTTTTTCTTGTTCAGCCTTGAAATGAAATTCATAATTGTACTGTACAGATTTATTCCACTACATTGCAGCAAGATGAGCTCAAGGTTACAGAAAGCAACAGATGAGAAATTTGCTTGCCACTTGCTTTTGTTTCCCCACCAGTGTTCAAGAGACCCTTTTAGTCTAAGGCAGTATTCAGAATCCGTTTCCCTTCCACAAGCATTGTAAAGTCTGATTGTGCGCTAATGGAAAATCGTTTGAGCTGCTGTGTTGCCACCTTCATCAACAGTGTTTTCATCCTGTGTACACAAATTCACATGATTCGCTCCTAACTGCAGATAGTGAGAACTTCCGCTCCAGCATTTAGAGGTCTAAAGAGAAGAAATCATTCACTGTGCTTTTAAAATGCATCCTCTCAGGCCACATTAGCTAAAGCACAGTAAAATATGGTGGCAACCACTGACAGAATCGAGCAGGAAGGGCTACTGCCCCTGAAAGGGAGAGAAGCTGTGAACTTGTGCCCATGTACATGGTCAGCAGTGCCATGCAGTAACCAGCCGTGCAGCATGACCTCAGTAGGGAGGCAAATTTCCAGGGTGGCTTTCAAGGGCAGTTGGCCTACACAGCCAGGGTATGGAGCCACTAATGGAAACTTCTGAATTAGTGATCTTTGCTAGCAATGATCTTGATAAATATGAGAGCATGATTGAATGATTATCTGTGAAAGATCCGATAGATTTTTTTTTTTTTTTTTGTCTCTGCTAAGGTGGTTTTGTAGTCAGGCAGTGATGTGGAGTTGGACTTGATGATCCTTGTGGGTCCCTCCCAACTCAACAGATTCTGTGATTCTGTGAATGATTGGGCAAAAAGAAAGGAATGATGTTGCTCATGGAAGGCTTCAGCTTCTGAGGCCAGAAATGCTGCTGCTGAAAACAATACTGAGCCCAGATTATAATGCAAAATTACTCATCTCAGATTATTACACACAATCCATGCATCCATATCCACTTCACTTGGAACAGGGAAAAGGAAAATTCTACACTAGTAACATATAGCAGGCATTGCCAAAAACTTGTTGCACTGAGTTCCTTGGAGCATGCTGGGCTGAAAAGAAAAACAGGAAGGAAAGCAGTATGTCTCCTAAACTAAGTACTGCACCTAGTAATCACATCTGCTTGTCAGGCTTTTAGAAAAGAAAGGTTTAAGGTTTGTTTTCTTAAATGGGGGAGAGGATATAACTATGAATTGATGAAATGCACCAAGAAGCAGCGTTTTGCAGGGGTATGTCTTGTTCTAATTCTTTCTTTCCATAATAGCTCTCCAGTACAGAATTAGAGGGAGGTGGAAGTTCACTAAAACGTATCTGTAATGTATTTATTTAGAGGCTTTTTTAATGTGTATAATGCAGGGTTGATCGGTAGCTTAGTTGCAGTAAGAGGAACTTCTCAGCTTTTAAAAAAAGTCCAAGTAGGTGCTAACAGAGCAGGAGGACCAGCCTGAGTGGTTAAAGGAAAGCTGTCCAGCTGCTCTCCATGGTGTCGTGGTGCTGAAGCAATCGCGTCCCTCTAGGGGGGTAAAGGCTCCGAATCACCCTGGCAGCGAAACAGGGCACCAGTGCAGAAGTGACAATTCCACCGTGGTGATCTTAGGCCAATTTGACTTTCTTCCCTTATGGCATGGAAATTTTGTTTTTGCCATGCTGAGGGGAGGGCAAGGTATTCTGTTCTGTGGACTTTGCTAAATCAAATGCAGAAGGTTTTTGAGGCTCATGAGGACTATGGCATTTGCTGCTGATCCTCCTGAGCCCCTTTCTGTAAGCCCTGTTTATTCAGTTGACATAGATGAAGCTGGTGGAGCAGTTATGGCTTTTATTAATTTCTTTGGACTGGTTTTCCCTTAATTAAGGGTAATTCATGAATGCAGGTTGGAAAAAGATGCTTGGAGTAAACAACAGGATGGTAAATGCTGTTATGTCACCTATCTCTCCTAAATATATTTTGTTTAGTAAATTATAGGAATGATGTGAAATGATTGAAGGATGGATCCATCTTCATTTAGTGTTTCTACTGGACTTCTTTAGGTCCTGATTGTAAATCTGCCCCTTGAGAGGGAAACCTGTCTCTTAATTAGCCCAAGTAGGTGGTGGAGTCAAAGATCTCTGAGGAAAGTAAAATATATTTTGTCTCTAATGGTAAGTCCATCAAAAGCAAAAAATGCCTAAAAAAAATTTAGAGGTAATGTTCCAAACAAGGCTCAGAAAAAGAATTTTGCTTTATTGTAACACATGACACAAAGATCACTGTGTACCTGTGATTTTTTTATTCCTGGTGTCTATAAGTTCTGAGTGAAACAAGGGGCTTGTGGTAAAAAGGGAAAAGACTGTCTATTCTTGAGTTTTCACCAACTGCTGTGTGAGGAAAAGGGTGTTCATCTACTTGGGTAACAGGTTTTGTGGATGTGCAGATAGACCAGCGCAGGTGATGGCATTGATTCACTTAACAGTATTCCCAGCAGGAGGAAGCCAGAAGTGGATAAGTAAGTTCCTTGTACATTATCACAAGAAATCCACTTTGCAAATTGGGATTAAGTTAGCAAAGCAGTAAAAAAACTAAGAGGTCTTTACCAGCATGTAAAAAGCACAATCTGCATAGAAATCTTGGAGAGGTGTTTAAAGGTTATTTTGGGAATGGAGCAAGCACTGCCCAGGGAAACTGGTCAAGTAATGATATAGCAGTGATAGATCTGGAGGACTGCTCAGGAGCATGAAAACTCTGATGATTTTATACCCTTAAGTATGTCATTTAAAATGTAGGTGTAAGGATGTACTTTGGGTTTGAAGTTGAGGGTTTGTTTTTTTTTTTCCTTGCCCCCTCCCCTGGCATAATTTATTTAATGTAAAGTGCTCTTCCAAGGGTGCTGTGCTTACTTGCTTGTGGACTCTTGCATGACTCAGAGCAGTAAGTGAAAAATCTTCTTGTGTTTCCAGGGAAGAGAAATCCCTACCTAACTATGCTCTAAAAGGTCAAATTCAATTTAATAAATTTACCTCTTAGGGAAACAAGCATCTCTTTTAGCTAGTGGAGCTAAAAAAATCATTTTGCATTTTGAAAAAAATAATTTGAAGTATATTATCACTTTGTAGGTTTGGAGTGCTAAAAGCTTCTGTTACTGAGACCGTATTGGTGTAAATCCTCAATACATGTTGGAGTCAGTAGCATTACTTGTAATTCTGTTATATGGTCTCTGTAAAAGAAGGAGAGCTGCTGGGAAATGCAATTCAAATTTGGTCTTAAAGTACTTATCTAAAGGCTGTATCCTGACAGCATTTTAAAAATAAGAGTTGTAATCAATGCCATTGCTTAAAAATCAATGTTGCCTGGTCTATCCATGTGTGATAATACAGCACTGCAGCAAAAAAAGCTGTTTCAACTGCAGGCTTGCATTCAGCTGGATAGCATGTAGCTATATGTAGTAACATATATTGCTGTATAATGCTGCACACTTTGGACTGGGAGCATGATAGCAGTGTATTTAATGATATTATGAAGACACTGGGGAACGTGGGAACTTTAGAAACCGTTGGCTGGTGAAGTTTCATAAGGGTCCTGTGACAGGGAGTGCTGGATGCTTGAAGTGGCACCTATTTTTTTATCCTCTCTGACCTTTTCATAAACCCTTTACCACAATATCTCCGGGTTTTCAGAAGGCCAGAAGAAGTTTTTGGCGTCTTTTTTTCCGGAACTGTTGAGTCAGGTTGTAAAATAATTGAAGTTCATTTCTAATAAGAATCAATAAAAAGAGGTGATTATTTCCAGTGTTTTCTGGTGTTGTGTACCAGGAACTGAAATGTTTTGGAACTCTTGAACTAATTTGCACTTTTTTCTGTGGCTTAAAATTCTACACCATGTCAATAATACCCAAAGAGTGCTATGTGGAATGCTACAAAGTCATGTGGTCCTAGGTTACCTATTTCCACTGGCCACACTATAAAAACCACTGCAAATGTGTCTCTGATACACTTATGTTTTCAGCTGAGGCTGTATAAATGGGAAGGGACAGGTGTTGAAGGGATGAGGCAGCACTAAGATGTGGCTTACATGACTTAAACCATGGGAAAGGTTGTGAATGCCTGGGTGTGTTCATAGGCAGGAGTGTTCATAGAAAAAACTTCTGTTCAGGGAGAGGCATAAAATGCCCACAGAAAATCAACCTGACATAAACAAACTTCTTGACACGGGGAAAGCTGGGTTAGAAAGCTGCTACTCTGTTCATGCTCACAAACACCTTCTACAGCCTAAAAGTAGGAAGGAAGCAGTGTGACTTTTTCTTTTCCCTCCCCCTTTCTCACCAGGCCATATGGAAATATTTCAAGGTGTTGGTGGTTTTTTTTCCCCTTTCTCAAAAGAGGTGTATGTTCTTCCCCTGCTACTTTTCCAACACCTCGTCATCAGGACAACCCTTTCTCAGGTGGGGGACCTAGTTCAGGTGCTTACTCCAGCAGAACTGAAGAGACTTGAATGTAACTAAGAGATGAGTATAATCAGCTTGTAGTTCTGGGTGGGTTTGTCTCTAGAGCTTTTCTTATCAATCTCAATATAAGGTATTTTCCCCTACTTCACACACCCCTCCCCACCATGGTTAAAAAGTTGAAAAGAAACAAAATCATTAGACAACTGAAGTCCTGTCACTTGGGTCAGCAGTGAAGCTTGGATACCAAAAATTTGCATCAAGACTCAGTTACATGGAATGGGTTGTTCCCAACGACCACAAGAAGCATTTTCTGATGGAAATTATTTTAAATTAAATAATTTTTTATAGTCTCTGTATGATACACAAACTTGAAACTGCTTAAAATTACTTGTTTGACCAGCCAAAAATAAACAAACCATGTTTCCCCTATACCTTCTAGAGAAGTAGGACAGCTGACTGAGTGCAGTAACTGAGGAAAGGAACTTGATGTTCTTGTTCACCCTTAAATTGAGAATTGAATACGATGTTCATGCAACAGTCCACTCAATTAGTCATGAAATGAATCAGTGACTGTGGTGGGAATGGAGCCCAGGAATCATGGCCCTCTGCTCCAATGGCTGGATCACACTGCCTTTAAAAATAATCCCCTTTTCTGAATAGGAAACTTAAGATATTCCATGACAGTCTACCATACAGTTTTGGCTTTATTTTTGCTGTTGTGGTGGTTTTTTGTTTGTTTGTTTTGTTTCCTCTGAGAGACAAAAATTACAACAAGCAAAAGCTCCGAGAGGATAAATTTTGGAGTCAGGCATACAGTGAGAGTCAAGCTGATGATTCTGGTATAAAATCTTCATTTCAACCCTTCCTGGAAACATGAGTTTGAATTATAAACTCCATGACTGGGAACCTTTCCTAAAAGAGAACACAAATCCCTGGGAGAATATATTCTCTCCTGCTCTGTGTGTGTGACTGCCATTAATGCTAATGGAGTCAATGAAAAGGCAAATATGCCCTTGTTTGTACAAATGGCTGCAAAGTAGATGCCATAAAAACACACTGGGAAATAAACAAACAAAACAACCCCACCCCAAACAGAAAAAAACCCAACCCATCAACTCAGTGACACAGCACTGCAAGTCAAAAAAAGAGACCTCATCAGCTGGTAGAAGTGACCTATTGTGAGACAGTCACTAAGTATAATATGGTTTAGAATGGACTATTGAGAAAGATCAGGTTGTTTGGGTTTTTTTAGGGTAAAATTACTTTGCACTTAGAGTACTTTCCATTGTGAGGCTTTTAAAGGACTCTGTCCCATCAAACTGCATCACTATTTAGTGATGGCAAAGGATGGAATTAGTGCAGCTGAAAATGTTCCTATTCTTTGCCTGAGATGCAGCAAAGGGCAGTTTCTGCCTTGTAGCAAAATTTCCTGCTTACATCACTCCTTGTTGGAGTTTGCAGTGAAGTAGGAACAAACATGAGATCAGTTACTGCGTCTTGGCTGGAGGGCAGAACTTTACAAATGAACATGTTCAG
Source organism: Platyrinchus mystaceus (assembly GCA_035041135.1). NCBI lineage: Eukaryota > Metazoa > Chordata > Aves > Passeriformes > Tyrannidae > Platyrinchus > Platyrinchus mystaceus. Next base: position 7,764,960 of record JAWWLV010000180.1, on the reverse strand, counting down.
AGTCTTATGGTTATGGGCTTCTCCACACAGCAGCATCTGCTTTACTGGTTTTGTTGCTGTCTAGGGGGGTAAAGTAAGAAGTAGCAAGACTGTGACTTCTCCAGAGTCCTCACCCAACTGAGGTGAACTGCAGGTTAAATTCTAGTAACCTGCTTTGTCTTGTGTCTGGCATAACCACCCTGCAGTTTCAGTGAGTTCTAACAAAGCAAGGATATATTTTTATGGTCAGGTGTTGGTATATTTTATAATAGTGGAAACACTGGGAAATGTATTCACAGTGAGGTATCTATAAAACATAGGGTTCATTCTTGGCCTATTACTACCCGTGAAAGTGTGAGATTGGTCAGTATGTATTTATGGCAGCTATACAAGGAATGACATCTGGGGTTTTTCTTGTTACAGTTTTCCTTTTGGGATGTGTCTGTCTCTTTGGGTTGCTGTGATGGCAGAGGACAGCTGTCCTAGCAATGTCTCATCATCTGCAATAGGCAGCTCATTGAACAGCTCACGAGACTGGACTGTGTGTACAATGTGGATGGCTCAATGAGGCATGCAAGATGTTTTCGAATGGAGTTCCCCCAGAGAGGGTTTTATCTGTTCTGTGGAGAATCTTGGAAATTGTTTCTCCTCCTCAGATGAATGCCAGTGAAGTTAGTTCAGAGATTATCTTGATATGGCTGCTATTAAATCAGGAACAATTGACAAACACTTTTACTTGGAGAGCCTGCATTCTTACACAACTGCACTGTGACAAAGATGACAACCATACCTACTTTGCTCCCTTTTTTATTTTTTTTTTAAAGGAAGGGTCTCTGCTCAGGAAAAAAGCTTCCAGAGTTTAGCCTTTACCAGTGAGTGTTCAGTGGATATAATGACAAGGAGCTTGTTTAGAAATGAAGGAGAAAGCAGTTTTCCTGTAACTATGAGTTACACTCACATCCCATAATAGTAATTACAAAGGGTTCTTTGGTCACTTTTGTGTTAGAGTTCCCAATAAAATACATATTGATGGTATTAAAATGTTGTGAATAAAGAGACTCCTTTTTGAGTTCCTTCTGAATCAAAGTGTTTATTAAATACAAATGCCAAGATAGAGATTACACTTACCAACACTGATAAAACTTGCCTTGAACTACATTAAGAGTGTATTTATGTGATTATGAAACTGTGGGAGGCTGGAAAAGCCTATATAGGCCCTTACCTGTTGTAAAGAAAGTGCCTGTTAGAGTAAAATAAGCTGTGAAAAGGCACAGTTGGAAGAGAGGAGTAGGGAAGTAAATATGAATCTTATCAAGATGCAACAGATATTGAACTGATGAAATTAAGCAAATATAAGTATGAATTAAATCAAATCTAGGCTGTGTGTACTCTGCTGAATTAAATCAGGTATAAATATGGAAATAATAGTGCTTTGCCTTCTTTATGGCATCTTAAAAAGCATGTCAATCTAAATAAAGTATTGACTGTAGCAAAGTTTCAGATTGTTAGTAGGCACACAACAAATTAATCAAGAATGTTGACTGTCCCACAAAGAACTCTATAATTCAGCAGCCTCTTCTTGCAGACTTTAGTCCATTTACTCCTGGAAGATTATCATACTGTGCTGTCAACCATGAAAACAGAAAAGGTAGTTTCGATAATCTAAAGGAAGCTTCAATAAAGCAACTGAAACTTAAGGTTGTCAGCACAGGAGAATGACAATCAAAATGAATTTTTAAACATAAGCGTCCACAAAGTAAGGAATGTATAGTAGGTTTGAGATGTTGCATTAGTATTTCCAAAGTGAAGCACAGCTGTTCAATTTCATTGCAGTTTAGAATGAGAAATTCAACTTTTATTGTGTGTGTGTTAACAATAAATATCTTGGCTTGAGATTGTTACCATGTTGTATACGATAATATTTTTGTTTATTTTTCGTTTTCATTCTTCCAATTCCATAGACTGAGCAGCTAACAATTGGAGGTATTTCCTACATCTTTACACCTGATTTAGGGGAGGAGTTCCATTTACTTTCAGAAGGAATCATAATCATTGCTGTGTGTACAGATGTAGATATATGTACTTCCATATATTTTCATGTGTGGAAGCCTCAGCTTAGCTACAGTAAATGGGTGGAACTTGGGAGAAGACACGAGAAATGTTGAATCTTAAAGCTGAGCATAGGCTATAATATGATAAAAGTCTCAATGTTATGGTCTTGCAGAGTTCCTGCTTGTGAAGCAGCTTTGTAAATGCTCAGTAAACATGAGGGGCCTTCCAGATCCAGGCCATGTCCTGCAGCCACAGTTCTGATGTTGTCTTTCAAAATGTGCTTCATTCTTGCCATGGTAATGCAGAGCGACAGAGCCCTGAGCACAAGGCTCCCAGTGTGGCACTGCACAAGCCTTTCAGTTTACCTTTATAGGATACTCTGTTTCTGACTGCAGTGTAGTTTTGGGAGCATTCCTCAGGCCATTCTCTTGTGGTAGCAAACCCCGTTTGGTACAGGTTTCATACCATGTTCGTTCAGATAACAGCAATAAGCACAGCAGTAACTCATGATAGGTAAGCCTAAAATCACCACAGTGGTTTGCAAAGGTAATGGAGCTGTCTGAAATCTGCGTAGAATCACATCTGTTACCACAGAGTTGAATTTTGAGTAGTGTCTGTCACTTGAGTTGGGTATTTACGTTGCATATGGCTAATGAGATGTCACTCTTCTATTGGCACTGTAAATCCAGTGGTACCTCATGTAATAATGGGCCATGAGTCTCCTATGCAGTGATGATGGAATATCACGGTGACTTACAACATTCTTAATATGCAAAATGTTGGCAAATGGATTAGCCTTTTACTGTTGATTGCTGCACCTAAACAATGTTCACCCACTATAAAATGTCAGCACTCTCCTGATGGCAAATGATGAGTGGCAGAATTGAAATGAGTGGTCTCATTTATGCTGGGCTTAGAAATGTAACATTGATAACTTTTTTGGGAAGGAGGGAAATCACAGGGGAATCAGTAAGTGTTATGAAAGACATAATCCAAGTCAAAGTTGTCGACTTTTTTTTTGTTGTTTAAAAAAAAAAAAGAGTGGAGGGAGAAATAAAAAAATAATGCAAATAATGGGAAAGAAAAGGCAATGCAGCCTGACTGCTGCAACTCTTCATCTTGAAGAGCAACTGAAGTTGCAGTTCTTCTCTTTGCTGTGGTGGATCCATTTAGGTCTCATTGTACTTTGCATGTTGCATATCAGATTTTATGGCACTTCGGATTTCTTCTAGGCATTTTCTTGTTTGTTGTTGCCCTCAGACTGTAGCCTTCTGCACAGTTTTGGGGCCTGTTGGTCTGTTTTACAGTGTTCTGGGCTCTTGTCTTTCTCCCATCCCTCCCTTGGCTGGGACTGGATCCTTTTCTGCATGCAGAGTGTTTGCTCATGGGTTTCACAGGAAATTTTGTAATTTGTCCAATTCACTGGGTTTAGATTTTTAATATTTTATATTACTAGTTTATTATTACTAAAATAGCAGCCAGAGGCATCTGAGCTGAGGTCAGGACCTCACTGTGCAAACTCCAGAAAGAGGCAAGCCTGCTCCCAAGTGCTTGGAGTGCTATTGATGGGTGCTTGGGTGCCTGCATAAATCACAGGGTTAACAGCTGCATATTTCTACAGGTTTTGGGCTAGGATGCGAAAACACTGTTGAAACACAAATAAATTTAGCCTCCTTTACTCTATGAAAGTCAGAGACTGGTTCTGCGGTAACACTTTCCCCCTCTCTAATTCCCACACATGTACTTGTTACTGACATATATATGAGTCTGGTCAATATAGGTGCTTAACTTTTTAAAGAGCCTGTGTAAGTCACTAAGTGCATATTGATTTGAAGCAAATGTAAATTAGAATTAATTTTGACTTGCTAACGTAGTCAAATAAGGAACATTTCTATTGATCTCTGTCCCAGAAGCCAATTATCTGGATTAAGTGTTTTTATTACATGAAATGCAGAGTATAGTATATATCATTCTGCATTGATCAGTGTGAAATTGCGTATTTAAGACAAGGACTGTAAGCAAGAGTAGTTAACAAGTGATTTATTTTTAAAAACTATATCTTGTTTTATTTACCCCCTGCTCTTCCCTGTTCAAAAGCTGTGCTTGTAACTACTACTGAATAGGAGGTTGTTGATGCATGTGGATCAACAGGGATTCTTGTTCATATCATTTCCATTTCGGCTTCCTTCCCTTTCACTCTGCTCCATCTATACTGTGCGTTCCCTCCCCCTTCTGCCTCCTCAGCCACTGTAAAGCTTATCTAGATTTCCTACTCCTTAGCAGAGAGCAGTTCTGCCGTACTGTGCTCTGCATGGAAAAAAAATAATAAAATGTTTCCTATATGGAATAAATACATTGCAGATATCGCTCCTGCAAGTAAGCAGTGCTAAGTATCCGGAGAATTTACTAGAGCATATACAGGTGATGCTTATAAAGTGTGCTGAATAGACGTGACAGGGATGCTGTAGTTAGTGACGGGGTCCGGGGCCGCCGGCCCCTCCGTGACCGGCCTCCCGGGGCTCAGCAGGCGGCGGGGGCCCGGTCATTTCCCGCCGAGCCCTCGGGCTCTGCCTTTCCCTTCCCGGGAGCAGGATGCGGCCACAGCTTGCTGTTACCAGGCTTGCGCTTGCAAGACTGCGACCTCCAGGAATCGCTCTGCTTCCCGTTATCCAAAGGCTGACATTATCTGTATGTATCGCTATAGCGGTCCGTGCCTCAGCCCTACAGCAACTTAATCTTGGTAACATCCTGCACTCAACTCATTTTCTTGGCAGTAGTTTTAATTACGTTTCGGGCTCCTGAATGAATTAGTTTTCTCTGGATCCTTGGTAAATTGAGACGCTTGTCACGTTTGGGTGCCTGCAATCACTGATGCGTTTGTTTTAGGGGATGAATTAGTCTTCTGAGCCTGAGCATGTCCAATTTATGAATTAGATTTCATTGAAAGCTAGAACAAAACAAAACAAGAAAAGGTTATGCTGTACCACTTTTCTCCCCCACCCCTTCGCCCCCAGCGCGGGGGTAAAAGCCTCTCATTTCCATTTCGCTCCTCAAACGCGTGGATCATGTCCCGGGCCCGAGCGTGCGGAAGGAGGAAGGGGCAATCCCTCCACCCCGCTGTCGGCGCGGTGCCCCGAAGTTGCAGGAGCGGCGGCGGGCGCAGCCCCGCGCCCTCACCTGCGGGGGCGTCCCGCGGAGCCGGGCGGGGGCTGCGGGAGGCCGCGCAGCGCTGGGCGCCCTCCGGGCAGCGGCTGCGGCCCCGCGGACCCTCCCGCGCCCGGCAACCGGGAGCTGCCCACCCGCCTCGCCTCCCTGCGCTTCGAGCATCGGCCCCCTGCCCCTTTCCTCCGCGAGATATGCGCTATATATGAAGATATATATATATATATATGCATCTAATTGTGGATATCCCCAGCTGTACCCAGCCGCGATCAGTCTCCCCGGCTCCCCGCTGCCCCCGTCCGTGCCCGCCCGCCGTGCCCCGGCGGCACCGAGCGCCGCGGCTCCGCAGTCACGTGTTGCGGGGGGCGGGCGGCGGCGGCGGGGGGGCCGCTCCGCAGTTCGCGGTCTGCCGGCGCCCCGGCACACACCGAGCGCTGGAGGCTCCGCCGCGCCGCCTGCCAACCCGGGATCTACCTCCGTGATTGTTTTTTTTTTTTTGAGCCCCGGCTTTTTTTTTCCTTTTTTTTTTTTTTTTTTTTTCCCCTCTCTTCCTGTCCCCATTGCCCGTTTTTGCTCGATTTTGGGAAATTCTTGGCTCGCTGCGGGAATTCGGGATTTTTTTCTAAGAGGGGGGTGTCTGGGCATCTCCACCCCGGCGCCCGCTGCCTTGCTCCACCTGCCCTTGCGCCTTTTTTCTTCTTTTCCCCTGTCTGTCTCTCCCACCAAACCCGGGCTGATGTGCTGTGCGAGAGGCTGGAAATGGAAGTGTTGATGCTCTGGCTTTTCCCCTGGATATTTCAGTGCGTTTCGGTGCGGGCGGACTCCATCATCCACATTGGTAAGACCGGGAGCGGGGGGGGGGGGCTTGGAGAGAGACGCGGTAAATAAATATATAAAGGGAGCATCTCGTTTAGCCGCGATAATGTCACGGGCAGCGGTTGAACCCAACTCCGTGGAGAGAAAGGAGGAAGGATGGGAGAAAGGCGGATGAATTCCCCACCTGGCTCTCCCTGATTGTAAAGTTAGGGGCGAAATGCCGGCTGTTTGCCCGGCCGGGAGCGGGCAGGGGACCCGCCGGGGCCGCCGCTGCGGTCTCCCATGTGCCTGGAGAGTCTGTGCTTGGACCTGTTTGCGTGGAAAGGCTTTCTTCCCCCCCCACCCCCCGCCTCCTCGCCACCGACAACAAACAACCGCCCCCATCACCCGAGTAGGAGAGAGGCATAATCTGAACGTGCTCACAGGGAAAACTTTCGGGGAGATAATCCCCTGGTTTGCATCCCCTGTCGTAGCAGGTGTCAGCCGAGCTGGAATGCGGAGCGGGGGAACTTGGCTGGGAAAGGGTTAGAAAGGCGAGCTTTGCAGCGGCTCTGTGTGTGCGTGTGTGTCTATGCGCGCAACTGTTGTGGTTTGAATAAGATCTCATTAAAACCCCTGGGCAGCAAGAAGGCTCGATCAGCAGTGGGAGGAAGAGAGGGATGAATATGAGGCTAAGGAAAGGCTGATGTGAACTTTTATGGCTTCTGGGAGCAAGGCATGGTGATGTCCGCGGGAAGCCTGGCAAGCAAAAGCGAGGCTCTGCAGTCACCTTTTGGCTGGTGTTGAAAGGTACCAGCAGGAACGAAAATGAGGATGTTTAGGGGCGGAGAGGGGGGAGAGAATCACTTGTGGAGGATAATGAGGAGACCGGAGTACGGCCGGGAAATGAAAAGCCGTAATTCCCACCAGCCTTTCGGGGAGGATGAGAGATCAAAAAAGGAGGGGGCCGGGGCAGGAGCCATCCTAGTGAGGGGAGGCTCCACTGAGACGGGAGGAAACTCTGGTGTCGGCCCGGGGCGAGGAAAGGGAGAGGGGAACCAGCCCTGTAACAAGTTTCCCGGCACGGGCAGCTCCGGAGCCGGCGGAGGAGGCTCCGGTCATCGCCGCTCGCCTCCGGAGCCTGCGGGCGCAGCCAAGGCAGACAGCATTGCGGAGCCATTAAGGAGACGGGGTCAGCCCTGACCGGAGCGGGGGTCTCCGACCCAGGGACACTCTCCCCAGAGCAGGCAAGGCACCGGGACCAGCCCCGCAGGGAGACGGTGGGGCGGCCTTGGAGAAGTGCCCTGGCCGGGGGCAGAGGGGTGGGCGAAACAACCTCCGAGGGTCTTCCCCTCTGCCCCGCTTCTCTTGCGTGTGGACGGTGTCACCTCGGCTTCTCCCCGCACGAACTTCAGCCCGAGTGGTGTTTGCTAACTAAGTGGTGGCAGAAATAGAGGTCCGGCGGGCAGGAGCGAGGAGCTGCTGTGTGCACAGCTCTGATTTCACACGGGCAGTGCACAGGCACGCACGATGTGAATCAGCAGGACTTTTCCAGGCTGGGGAATAACGGTTTTTTTGCTTGTTTTGTTGCCAGCTCTAAAGATCTCCCACTGCCGCGTACAGCAGGGCAGTAAGCCTGGCGTGGGCACACACACGCTCCGTAGAGAGGGATTTTATATAACACACATCGCCAGATGTTTTCACGTTAACTGCATAAACAGGACAGTGAAATTACAGCTTCCAGGTTACTGGACACAAATCCTGGCTTCCCGTTTGTGCGTGCTTGTAAGCTTCAATAAAACCGCGGCCTGAAAGGCGGCATCCCAGGAGCGGCGAAGCAGAGCGAGCAAAAAGTTGGTGGAGTTCCCAAGCCTGCTCCTTTTCTCGTCACTGGCGAAGCGAGTCCCTCACGCCGGCATGGCTGCCGTTCATGGCTCCGTAAATGCCAGGGGAGCAGAAGTGGCCCGGAGGAATGCTGAGCTTCCTCGTGCCCTGCCACCCCCGCGTGTGTCCCGGCCCCGATGCCCCGGGAATGTCCCGCCTGGCACCGTGCGAGCCGGCCTGGAGGGGAGTGGGGGCTCTGGGGCGGCGGGCGGGCCGAGCAGGTGACGAGCGGGCCCGAGCCCTCCTCACCCTCTGCCGCCTTCCTTCCCTCAGGTGCCATTTTCGAGGGCAATGCTGCCAAGGACGACGAGGTGTTCAAGCAGGCGGTGTCGGATCTGAACCTCAATGACGACATCCTCCAGAGCGAGAAAATCACCTACTCCATCAAGCTCATAGAGGCCAACAACCCCTTCCATGCGGTGCAGGAAGGTGAGCGCCCCGGGCGGCACCCACGGGGCGGGCGGGGCTGGGACGGGACGGGGCTGGGGGAGGACCGTCTCGTCCCGGCGGTAGGGAGGGGGCGTCAGCGCCGGGGACAGCCCGGACCTGTCCTGGTGCTCGGCTGGAAACTTTTCTTTGGTCGGGGGTCGGCGCTGTCTTACAAGGAAAGGGGAGGGACAGCGCGGTGCGGCGGCGGCGCCGAGTCCAGCCCAGCTCAGCGCAGCCGTGCCCGGCCGTGTGGCGAGGGCAGCCCGGGCTGGTGGGCAGGCAACCGGGCTCGGGAGAGAGGGCAGGGCAGGTCATGGGGGGCTCCGCATCGCTCCTGGATCCTCAAGCGCCCTCTCTCTCTGCCGCTGCGGAGGGAAGGCCGGGCCCCGGTCCCCCCCGCCAGCCTCGATCCCCCATCAGGGACGCGGCGGGACAGGGCCGGCGAGCGGGTCCCGCCCGGAGGGGAGGGGGTCGTGCGGCACCGCGGGGCCGGGCAGGGGACGCGGCGCTTGCGGGAACGGCCGCGGAAGGTGGCGGGGCATCTCTCCCCGAGCATCCGCCCCCCCCGGGGGGAGGCAGAGACGGGGTCAGCGCGGAGCTCCATCCTGGGGAGCTGGGAAAAGGGCAAGGGAGCCGGCTGGAAACCTGCCCAGAGTATGCGAGGTTTAACAAGTCCCTACGTGGCTAAATAATTTCAATTAGATCTTTTGCAAAAAGGAAACATTTAAATTAATCAGCTTGCCTTTACAAATAAGACTTTAAAAAGATATTATTTGTGATTTAATGAAGTGAAAGTTAATTATGGCCTAGTTTATTTCAGAAGCTGCGTTTTTCAGTAGTAATTATTCTAGAAACAGAGAGCTATTTATATATCCAGACTAGAATATTTAAAAAAAATGATTCATCACCAGCCTTACCCTTAGTTTTACAGAGCACAGTGAATCTTTCCCGGTATGAAAATTTGCATTAATCCATATGTATTTATGTCTAAGTTGTGTACATGCAAATTATGGCTATGAAATGACACCAAATGTTAATTTTCATGAACTCTTAACAATTTCTTTTGCTATCTCTTTGCCTCGAAGTAGGTGCTAGTTAATATGCACATCCAGGAGAAATAGCAATAGATATCTTTTCAAGGACCTCATCCCATTGACAGTAGGATTCCACCTGCTGCTTTGAAAGCTTAGCAAGGTGGTATAAAAATAATCTTTATGAAGTGGGAAGAAGGGGACTTTGAAACAAAACTCCACCCACATATTCAGGCACTAGAGGAAAATAAAAACCTCTAAATAATGGCGGGTTGATTTATTGGCAAAGAAAAACTGAACAATTGGATCCTCTTACATTTGCAAAAAGCTCAGTGTCCTATATTGGAGCTTATTCATATTCATGGAAGTGACAGTAGTTGGTGGCTGAACAATTGCTTTCAACAATGTCTCTTCTCAGAAGTTAAACTTTATGAAACAATTTTGAATGCCCAGGGATCTGAGCTGACAGTCTGGTGGATGGGTGTCTCTGCTCAGTTTTGTTGAAAGCAGAAAAGCATGACCCACTGGAGGATTCTTCTTGATCTATCTATCTATCTATTTAGTTTGGTTACTTGCAAAGCTTGAAGATTAGTGTTGCACTTATGGAGACTATGTTGAAAATAAATTTTCTCTGTTGAAATTCTGTGCTGCATCCACAGAAAAAAACCTGGTCAGATTTTCAAGCTTTTTGGTATAGAATCTTTGTGCTACCTCAATATATGTAAATAAACATGTTTTCTGCCGTCCCTTCCAAGAAGTTCTTTCAGGGCTCATGTGCCCATTGTAGTTAGAAATGCTCACTGATGAACTGATACAACGCTTGGAGAATTAAGGAAGTGGTTGATGATGTTCACAATTCCAAAAAGAACTTGTTCTCCGTCACTACTTCATTAAAGTATATCAAGGTGTCTTTTTTTGGGAGGACTATGAAATGATCCTATCTGCAAGCCATAGCTTGCCACAATGGGAGAGCTAAGCAAAGAGTGTCAGACTTTGCTCAATTTCCTGACTTGCTTTATTGGCTTAGGTCTTTTTTTTTTTAATTTTTTTTTTTTTATTTAACATTTAATTTCCTACTTTTGAAATCATTATACAACATGCTGACATAATCATCCACAGGACATCCAAGTTGCTGGTTTATTCTTACCAAGCTGTGTCTCATTGCCCAGTGTTACTTGGTGTTGTTCTGACTGTTCAGAATCTCGCTGTATCTCACCCTATGGATGTCCTGCTCACTTCAGTAAAATGTTGCACATAATAGTCAAAATAACCTGGAGCAGATCCACCACCCAGACTGCTCACAGAATCTTGCTGCTGCTCGGTAAAATGCCCTGACATCCACATTATTCTTCTGTAGCGGCTTTCCAAGCAGCACCATGGAAATCAATGTTGCAAGCCTTAGTTTCATAGGGATGGAACTTTTTATAGTAAAAACCAATCTGGAATAAAAATAGACCATTGTGATACTACCAGCAGAATAGTTCACATGAACAAACCAATCACAAATATTGCTTATATTGGAACTGTCTTTTGCACAATCCGGTGAGATGACATTGTAAATTACTCCTTAAGTCTTTTTGAAAGAGTGCTGCAAGCAAGGGCCTTCATTTCAATGATTTTGTGCTGGTAAAATGATGGGGAGTCATTGCTCCATGTAACGAGGTCTGTTACACAATAACAAAACTTTAATTACTGATGGAATAACACACGTTTAACCTGGCATTTATTGTGCAGTTGGAGAACTTCTGCGTGGGTGGGAAGCATGGAAGGGTAATACCTGCAGGGTTTTCTCAGTAGAAGCAGTGCATTCACAGAACTAAAGGCCAAACAGAAGACAGCTTGCTTTGTATAGAGAGTAGTTGTCAGTGCTGGATGGTGCTGAGAAGTGTTGCAAGATTTTGAAAAACAACAACAAACCACGTAAAAAAGCTGTACTGACTTTGCTTTAGGGAGAGAAGGGCACTACTGTGATAGTCTCTGATGGCTGAATTAGGTAAATAAAATCCAGATGCTTTTTCTTCAAAGTCTTTGTGGACCCTCATGTTAATGGTTGTCAGGTGCCAGTGAAAAGTAATTAACAGAAGGTGTAAATTGTGTTTCATTCTTGGTTTTTCATTTTAATATATATTGCATAAACAAGATCCTCTTGTGCTGATAAATAATGAGATTGTTTTGGCCTCATCAAAGTCATTCCATAACAAAGTGTGGCAAACGGGTGGAAGGAACTCCAGGGGCAAGGGATGTAACAGTAAAGAATAAACAGACCCTGGTGTATACATAAAATAGAACTTTGTTGTCTGCCCTTGCAAGCAACCATTGCATTTTGTAGAATATTGCTTTTATGTATGTGGCAATTACTTGAGGGAAAAATTGCTTTCTCACTGACTGTCATGGGAAGAAATATGCACGGGGAATCATTGTTCTTTTCATAAGATTCAGAGAAACGAGCTCAGATCACAAACATGAAGTTAAACTATGTCCTTGCTTCCACAAGAGCTGTGTGCTCAGTTTCAGTTAAGTGATTGCAATGTGAGGTAAGAAGTGCTTGTTTGTGTGTGGTGTGTATCTAAGCTCCTACTGTGATAACCTTTTTGTGATTCAAGGATTCAAATAATCTCAAAGGTATGAGAAACTTTTAAGCTTTCAGTTCAGATTGGGATTTTTGAGCCTGCCATTGGTGTTGAAAAGGGACTGTATGTGACATATGGGTGGCAAACAGGTTTCCAGATGGGCTTGAAAACACGATGACATGTTGAAACTAAAAAAACCAAACAGAACTAATGTGTAGGTTTTTAACATGTTGCTTTTGAAGGGGGCATAGTTAGCTGTAGGTCAGAACTGGGGCATAGGAAAGCCAATACCTAACATTTGTAGTGCCCTTAAGGAAGGGATACAAAAGAGACTGTTATTCAGAAACTGCAAAACTTTCAAACCCTGTTTCTCAGCGGATGGTGCTTACACATCTATGGAGCTGAAACTTGCTGTTCTCTCTGCATAGCAATTTCAAATTAATTGTTTCTAATTTGGGCAGCCTTGTATGTGTGCTTGTTGATGTTAAAATGCTGTCAGTTCTGGAAACCAGAACAAACTTGGAAAATAAGAATGTGATTTGAGAGCAAGAATGGTGTTCCATAAATGGGTTTATTGTCAGTCCCATACACACTGCTGTGGTTTCAGAACAACTTGGCATTGATGACTTTTTGGGTGTCTGTGTTGAATACCACTGAGTGAATCTGATCTGTTCTCATAGTCTGCAGCACTTGGTGCTGATACATATGCGACATAGAATGGAATAGGACAGCCAGGATAGAGCATTTCAGTTGGAAGTGATGTACAACGATCATCCAACTGCCCGAATAATCCAGGGCTGACCCAAAGTTCAAGCATGTTGTTAAGAGCAATGTCCAAACATCTCTTAAAACAGTGACAAGCTTGAGGCATCGAGCACCTCTCTAGAAAGGCTGTTCTAGTGTTTGAACACACTCTCAGTAAAGAAATGCTTCTTCATGTCCAGCCAAAAGTTTTCCTGGCACAGCTTTGAACCATTCCAACTATCACTGGATCCCAGGCAGAAGAGATCAGCATATAGTTCTTGATCCATCTGTGCTTAATGCATATACTTCATGTTACTACCACAGTTTCTTTTGAAAAGTTTTATTTTCTGAGAAGGTATAAGTTGATCAATGTGTAGATAACTAAGATGAAATACAGACCTGGAGAATGGGACTCAGAGCTCCATTGCTATTTACATTTTTTCATGAAATATTACATACACGAATTAATGTTTGGGTTTTTTAAACAAACAAATCTTTATTGATCTGATTGCACTGGATTGGGGAACTTGGTTCATAGATAGAAATCATAGACTGAACCTAGGTTTTTAATGTAAAACATAAAAAAAAATTCATCTGCCAGAATTCCAAAAGGATTAGTTTATATTGACGTACTGGCAGTTTTTCTCCAGTGTTTCTCTTGAGTCTTTCACTGTCAGGTAACTTTGCCCTTATCCGCTCTTCTTCCATTGTTTGTTGGAGCAGAAGTTTCACACTATTTTAATCAGGATGCGCCGTCTGGTTTGGAAGTTTGCATTCTAAACTCTCTAGAAAAGCACATATTGTTACATACTTTCTTTTCCGAAATTTAATCTCAGCTTTCAACACTTTTTAAAACGAACTGCAAAGAGTGTAGGTAGGGGTTGCTTCCCATGGTCAGAGAGGCCTTGCTGTGCAACTACACATTTTTTCTACGAGTTTGCTGCATTTAAAAGCTGTTGCTCAGTGGGGTGAATGGGCCTAACAGTTTTACCTTCTTGTGCCCTCTGAGATCAGACAACGACTTGTTAAAGGACTGCCACAGTGAAGACACCTGTGACACTATCACCTCATTGTGCTTGTGTTTTTATGCTCTATAGTTGCATGTTTCGTGTTGTTATAAACCGAAGTGTTTTGCCGAGCTAAAGAAAACAGCAAATTAAAATGCCCATCTCTTCCCGTTGTTGTGGCTTTGTTATGCTGAAAGCAAAGACCTGCAGTAGGAAGAACAGGAGTGATAGCCTAAGGGGTCTTTGGGTGCTGAGGATGAAGGCAGGCTACAGACTATGGGGCAAACATCCAAAGACACTTTCGTTTTGTTGTTTCATCCCCATTTGTTTTGTTGCTTTGTAGCCAACAGCTGTTCAGGTTCTGGTCACAGATTAACCAAAATACTTGGTTCTTTTGGGAAGAATTCCCAGCAAACACATCCCCGGTACAGCTTGGGTGTTTTACAGGCTGTACCAGGACTAGTTCCAGCCCTGCCATAAGCTCTGCTTTTATGGAGGCTCCCATCATTTCAGGCTGGGGCTGAGCTTCCCAGAGCTCAGTGTGAGACAGTGTCACACATCCGAGTGCAGCAGTCAGGGGAAGAGGATGTGCTGCTGTGGGGTCACAGCTCAGCATCCCAGGACAGTGAGCATCTTTGTGTGGAAACACCAGCTGTGTGGATGGGACCTGATCAGGGCCCAGAGTCCTTTCCCAGCTTGGGGGAGTCTAGTGGTGGAGAAGTGGTCATGGGAGAAGTGGTCAGCACTGCTTGCTGTGGAGTGTCAGGGTATTCCTTATTATTTTCAAGCTTTGCAGTTAAAAGACTTTTAGTCTGAAAGAGTGGGTTTTTTCGTTTGTTTGTTTGGGTTTTTTTCCCTCCACTTGCTCCATCTGCATCACAGGTTAAACTCATTTCTTCTCTCTTTTTTGTTTGCAGACTTGCTAATACTTTTATTTCTCTGTTGGTTGTGGGTCACCCATCTGTTTTAGGGGTCTCATATAAAAGAGAAGCTGCAGGTTGGGCTACAATTCTTTTTTAGTACCTAATGGACCCATTGATCCTGCTGCTGATCCTGCTCATTTACCAAGGACCTACAGTTGTTTTTTTTATTCTGAGATTTCATTATAGAAAATATGCTACATCATTAACTGGTATGCTGGAAAACATTCCAAAATTTCAGAGAGAATCAGTGTTCATAAAAACGTTAGTGAGTGCATTTCAGGGTTAAAGATTGTCTTTACGGTTCTCTTATTTATTTATTAATTTATTTTTTAAAGGAAAAAAGAAAATTCTGAGTGTTTGTTTGTCTTTGGCAGCTGTTCTCAGTCATTAATGTGGAGGAGGATCTGTAAATGTGAAATGAGTATACAAAACCGCCTCAGCCTGATCTAGTTAAAATGATGCCCAAGACAAGGCTCCTGAGCTGTGAAATACAATCTGTATATAATGCATATTCATGCTGGCCCATATACTTCATACAAATAACTTAATTGCTAGACTTACTGTAATGTGTCCAGCAGGGACTATGCCTTGAGCCTTTCTCTGTTCAGAATCTTCAAGCTACAGATGATTAGGGGATTGACTATCTAAGGATTACATTTTAAATTACATCTTCATACTTGCTGAATGAGATGAATTTAATATTTTGATGTGATTTATCATACTAAGGTTGAGCCACACAGTGAAAGGAGTTAAAGCCAGACATTCCTTGAACAGAGGGGATATTATCATGTTTATTAAACTGTTCATTATTACCATAGTTGTTTACTGGAAGGAAAACAAAACAAAGCCTCAAAGCTCAGTTATACAACCATAATAGTGTCTGATTGTAAGACTACAGCACACTAAGACTGTGGCTGAAACAGTTACTTTGGAATTAACTTTTTTGTGGATTTAACTTTTTTGTTGTTTCAGAGCAACCATAGATTAGGGTGTTGAAGTGCACAAACTCTTTTTTTAGGCAAAGATCAAAATGTTTTTTATACTTTTATTCATAATGAATTTCTTCTGAGGGGAATTCCTGCTGTGTCTTTATTTGTCACTGTCATCTCATGCTTAGAGGTGTTTTTTTCAATTTATCTCTCAGAAATAAAAATTACTCAGATTATATTGTTGGAATCATGCTGCTGTGGTGGTCTTGTAATGATAGGAAATTAAACTTTTTTTTAAACCTCAAAATTTATGTGTTTATCTGACAGTGCCCTGTTAGAAATAATCCACACAGGTTTTGCTTTTCTGGTATGAGGTTTTTTTCAGTTATTTTAGGTTGGTGACTTTGAAAAATGGTTTATGTGTTATTTTTCACTTTTTTTTTTTTAATGTAACAGTACTTGCAGTGATTTTTTTTTACATATGGAAATACTGTGTGGTGTTTTCCATTTGGAGACCTGTTGAAGGTGGCCAGATTTCAGACTAAGAAATAAAACATTTTATGTACAGAGCACATACAAGTTTTGCAGTGTACATTAGATTACCTGACACAAAAATGTGTCAGCTCTGAGGCTGAAATCCTGGGTGTCATCCTGAGAATCCTTTCCATTTCACTCCTCACTGAGGAACAGGAGCAGCTGAGGCTGATCCTTAGTGTAGCTCTTTTGTTATTAGGATTCTTGTTGATGAGAAACTTCAAGTGAGACCATTAAATAGCATGCAGCATTTTGAGAACCTCATTTTATATCATATGTAGATCTGTAATCATTTCAAAGGCAGATAATAATGATATGCTAATATGCCAAGTTTTCTTTAATTTACATAACTTTAAGGCAATAAATATCTGAAATGGGAACTATGTTGAAAGGCTTTCTTTTATGTTTTTCCTAATAGCTTGCATTTAATAATAATTTGGAGACCTGATTGCTGTGTTTGAAACAGTGTTCAGGTCTGTGGGCTTGGAGTGGTTTTTACAGCCTGAAAGGTTTGTCTGATCAGGAAGCGGCTGTCTATGCTAGCACAGCTTTTGGGAAATTCCATTCCTTTGGCCCTGTTGTGACATCTTGGTGCCTGTCTGTGTTTTCCCTTTGCCTTTCACATATTTAGTTGTGCAGTAAGAATACTGGAAAGCACTACCAGCCAGTCCTTAAAGGTAGAAAGAACCAAGAGGCATTAATTTCAAGTGCTGTTTGGCTGCATTAAAACACACAGCAGGGTTTCTACTGCTTGACCTCACTGAGAACTATTCCCTTAGCAACCTTTCATAGAGGGAGTAAAAGGACAGTAAGAAAATGATTCCTCCCTCTCCCCCACCCCATATTCAAGAAAATAATATATAAGAAATTAATTTCTTTCTTATAAATACACCAGTCTCAAACAAAAAAATCTCCCAGTGGGCCCAAGCTTTCATTAAGTATCCTGTTTCTCAGTCCAGTCATTTAATCCTCTGCTTTTTAACTTACTTATCTGAGTCTTAGAGATTTTAACTAGTAGCATTGCTGATGGAATGCTTTCCATATCCTCAAAATCTCATTGACAATCTGGTTTGTTCTTGTTTAGAAATTGAATAAAAGGATTTTCCATAAAAGTGAATGCTTGTGAAGTTAACGAGAATTGTCTTTGTCAGTGGGTAAATAACCCTACTTTATACCATTGCTAGATGTTTAGGAAACATCAATTATTTGTTGCTTCATAATACTTTCAATAGAGAAACTGTGTAACCATCTGGAGCACTTCCATAGCCCTTTGTCTTCTTAACCCCTCTGCTCCTGGATAAAGGTAAAACTTGGGATGATGGAAGGAGGAATTGACTTATGGGAGAGAGAGCTTCTCAGTGTCTTTCGCCATTTGCAAACCTTCGACTTAATCTTACATTTATTTTAAAAATGCTTTAGAATGCCAAAGTACAAATTGTGTGAAGTATTAGCTGCATTTTAATAGAAAGGACTGATGATTTGCCCATTTGCTATCCTACTTGAGAGTATTTTTGGAATGAGAACAGTTATCTGAGATGCTCAGAGAAAAGGAACATAGGATGTGTTGTCTGCAAGGGTCAAACCACAGAGGGCTAGGGTGTTGAAGTACACAAAAAATAAAAGGGAGCAACCCAATTATTCGCTTTCATTTTACTGAAACTTTATTTTTCTTTTATTTCTTTTTAGCTTGCTTTTGTCCTGAGGTTCTTCAGTTACTGTGCAAGTAACTCTGTTTCTGACATAGGTGGGAGTTAGTGACCCACAGAAACAGAAGAAGCTTGCTCTTCCTCTAGTCTAAGCAAGATGCTTGCACGGTATGGGTCTGGATTTTTAAAGAGGCAGAGGTGCCATAACATTAGCCAAGGAATCATTTTGCAAGTAATCAGCCCATGGCAGGTATTTCACTTTCCAAGAAAAGAAAAGGAATTTCCAAAGTCTGCTAAGAGGACAAGATTGGGAAAGGTATAGTCCAGCAGAAGTCGAGGTTGACTAAACCTCAGCTTGCAGAAAGCCACTTGCCCAGGACACCTTGAAATGAGAGTGCCTATATCTGGGTTAAAGTGTTGGATAGTCCACATAAAAAGTAATTTCACGTTTCAGCACTACCTATTTTTCTTCTTCCCATTTTTTTTTCTTTAAAAGGCTCCCAACAAATTTTGAGGGAGCTGTGTGTGGTAACTCTTAGAACATTTGGAAGGAAGGTCTTGCAGCAAGGCTTCTAGACAAGCAGTATCCTCAGCCATGAGTTAGTGCACCCATTAAATGTTAGAGTGCTTTGACAGGCAGTGGGATCTTCCCTTGCCTCTGGATGGGTACTCACAGAGTCAGCAGCACAGGGAAGCAGAGGTGTTGTTGTCAAGCATGATTAGAGACATCCTCCTTAAAGTAGGTGGCTGGAGGAATCTTTGTCTCCCTTCTCTGCCTGCGGCAGGCAGGGTGTGGAAAGCTTGGTTCACAAATGGGTTTCTAAAGGCCTAATGCCTTGTCACGTGTAGAGGGCAGTTTACATTTTTGTGACCATGGTGTGTCCTCTTTGCTTTTACACTTAAGAATATAATGTGATGTCAGCTAAAACTGAGAGTCATCTGGGCAATGCAATGACTTCTGATACCTGATTCTTCCAGAATCAAATTTTTAATGCTAGTTCTCAAAAGGCATTTTACTGTCTTTCATTAGACTCACTTTGCAGTAATTTAGTGTTTATCTCAGGAAGGGTTTCCTTCTGTTATCCGTTTGGTTTGTTCTTAATGTCTTATTGCCAAGCCAGGGATTGTACAGTTGTAGCGGGCATCTTTATGCTTGGGGTTCTTAACCAAAACTCCAGTTTCTCCAAGGCATATATCTGGGGAGACACATTACTGACTGTGGTTTCTACTGTTCAGAGCCACTCATCCCTTCTAGCCGTGCCCCATTTTGTATGGACAGCAGGTCCATCATTCTACTTCCTGGTGAGGTTTGTAAATGCAAATCATTTCTCCAAATTCTGATGTCTTTCCTACCTACCTTCTCTTGTTGGGCAGCATGGTGTTCCCCCCATACTTCCCTCTTCCCTGCCTCTGCTCAGTGCAATAGATTTTATGAACAGGCTTTTTGTGATTTGCTGGATTATTCTATTTCCACTGCATTTTAATCATTGTGATGACAACATCTGTTGGCAGCAGTACACAGCTCCTTTTTCAGAGTACATTCTAAGGTTTATAAATGTAAGGTTTGCAAATCACTGTATCTGCATGACACAACTAAGGTTTTGTCTTTTTCATTTACATTAAAAGAAGTGACACTGCATTATGGAAATGAAGTGTCTCTGTGAGACTTTACTGCCTTACGGTGACCACCAGGGGAAACCTTTAACTTTCACGTAGTTTTATCTATGCTACCTGCTGCAATGAGCCTTGTATTACAGAATTAAGCCTCTCATCCTGCTTTCAGTGATAAGTGATATTCCTCTCTCTTTTTTTTTTTTAATAAATTTTATTTTAGATTTTAGCCTTTAAAGCTGTGTGTCACCAACATTATAAGGAAATGGAGAACACACATGGACAATAAGCCAGAGGTGCTCCTTGAGGGCATCACAGTTGCTCTAAAGAATGGCAAAATATCAGGAATGTAAAAAAAGAAGTTACAGCAGTGGTCAGTTATATTTGCTATAGGGTTTTCTGACAAGGTTAGCAGTTAAGTGCTTTCAGACTAAAATGGTCAAAAAACACTTCATAAAATGCCCATGAACTAGAAGGCAGATTATGTATTGCCGTAATTTTAATATATTTGTATATTCTTCCTTGTGTTAAGCATCTTCAAAAAGATGTTATTCTTTAGGCAGCTCAACACGCAGAAAAGCAGCTGGTGGACATGCAAGAAATAGTTTGTTGATCAAAACCTGGAGTTCATTTCCTGCACTCACAGTGGCAATGGGGCTCTAAAGTGGATTTTGGTAATCCTGATAACCAGTTTTTTGTTGTTGCTGGCCTGCAGGGAGACTATTTGTAATCTGGAGTCTTGTCTCCTGCCTTGAGAAGTAATGGATGGTTGTGTTGAGTCAGTGGAAGTGGCACATCTCCTAAAGGATGCTGTAACATGCATCCTGCTTGGAGCAGGGTGTATGTCATGACTTGGTTCTGAAATATACTTTCTCAGAAAAACAAATGAATAAGCTGTGACATGGTCTAATTAACAGAGCAACAAATTATTTTGGATCTCTTGTGTTTGTAAAAAGAGAAAATGTGCTTTAAAATGTTGCTGTTCTGTTGTGCTGCAGGTGAGAAAAGCTTACAGTCTGTAACTTACTTGTGACAGACCTACAAAAAAGAAAGTAGAAAGTTGGGTTTATTTCTTTTTCTTTATTTTTTTTCTTCTAGAAATAACATTGCTAAATTGCCCAGGGGTGTAGTTTGCCCCTGTACAAAACCTGTGCATGGAGTGTAAGTTAACTGTAAAATTCATACACTGTAAAAGGCAGCACATGAGCCCGGAGAACTACTGTACAAGGCCCCAGAGAAAAATGTGTATCATACGTGCACACAACACTTTACCTGGCTAAATTCAAGTTAAACTCAGTCTCAGGATGATCAAGGGACAGGCAGTGAGCCTGGATTACTCACTTCAGTTTCTGGGACAATTGGGTGAACTAATAAGCTAAAATTGTTCTCTCTGAGGTTGAAGAAGAAATAAGAGGAGTTTCTATGAGTGCAGAACAGCACAGTGACAGTCAGAAAGGCTCTGCTGGCTCCAGTGCCCCTGAAAAGGGCTTAAGGCAAATTGAAGTCCTGTGTTGATTTACCATTTGAATCTATTCCCAGATACTTTCTTGGTTAGGTGTGTCAGACTTAGGAAATACAAATAAATATATGGATTTAGAAAGTTCTGCCATATCTCCATCCCTTCAAGGTTGACTTGAATGTGTAATTTCCAAATATCTTGTCAGATTATCAGATTAACTAGGAAATAGTCATAGATCCCAGGGCCTTTGAAAAATGTGCTTTGAAGCTAAGAATTTTAAGTGGTATCTTCAAGATCTAGCATGTTATTACAATAATGGTAAATAGCTTGAGAATTGATAGAAAAACATGATTCTGTTGATAAGATGCTAACAAGCTGAAGAAGCTTGTCTAAATCTCAGATAAACATACGTGAGAGAAAACAGAATTGCTCCTCAAAAAAAGTCTCTATATATGTGACCTTTGCAATCCTTTTATTTTATTTAAATATTTAAATACTTATTTAAATTTTTTTGGATGTTATTTATTGAAAAGGGTCAAATTATTTTATCTTTTGGTCAGAAAGTTCATTAGCAGATATGACATTATCTTTGCAGACATATTTTGATCTTGGTCTCATAAATCTAATATTACAAAGTTCTGTGAGTTTCTTCATGAGAGGTTGTTAATATGAAGTGCTGTCTGTGTTCTTTCGAAAAGATTACCAGTTATCTTTTTTTTTTCCAGTGTATCTATATTTGCAAATAATGGTTCCCATGGGAAAAGAGTGGCCCTCAATGTAATAGAGTGTTCACACTGCTTTAAAAATTGTGCCCACAGTGCATTCATCTAGAATAATATTGAGATTTAAGCTGAAGATGGGAAATATTTGCTGACAGGACTGGCCTCAAGGCATTCTTTTTACTTCCTAAATGCTGATAAAATTGCTTGAAATGTTCTAAAGGATATTGATGGTTGTCTCAAGATGGATATATTGGCTTAAAGAAGAATTATTCCATTCTCCCCATAATTATATACTCTTTTTGATGAGATTTCATAGGAAACTAATTCTATCTCTTTTTCTATAGAGAACTATTCATATAGAAAGTAAACTTTTTGAGAATATCAGTTATCTTGATACAGAGAAAGGTCAATTGATTTTCTGGATGCTGGTCCTGGATTGAGTTTTAAATTGTGGAAGTCTGACTCTAATTGTGGTTGCTGGTGAATGAAAACTCCTAATTGAAAAGAAATGGGAGTCCCACTGCAGTTTCTCATATGTTTTCCAAGCTCTGATGTGTATAACATAGAAAGGAAGACAAAACTTTGTGATCTCTGTTTGTGTCCTTGGGATTGGAGTTCCTCTTCCCAGTGCTCTCGTAGTATTATCACATAGTTCGTGTCTCCTGACCAAGAAGGGGGTTATTCCGCTTGAAACACAGCTTAAGGTGCATGGTAGTCTTTTGCTTCATCCCTTATTTTCTTTCCCTGCTTTCTCATTTCTGGCATCCTTTGATCACCCAAAGGACCCGACAGGCCAGAGGAAGCAGTGAGATGTTTGATGTATCAGTCTGGTACCTCTTGGTTAATTCTGTTATCATTCAACTGCATTTGCTTAAACCAGCAGTGGGTTAAAACAAGATGTGGACTTGTGAAGACATTTTTCTCCGTGGTGACATAAGTGAAGAACTGCTACTTATTTCATTTTTTACTCTCTGTGCTGTATGGGTTGTGATCCATTTCTCAGGATTTTCTGAACTATTTGACATAATGCATTTCTTGATATTGTTTGGGTCAGCACGTTGGCCTGAACTTCCTCTGCTGTGCTCTTGATTTGTGTTGTAGTTCTGGCTTTTGGCCTCTTACTGTAGACTTTGGGATGGATGTAGGCCAGTTTTTTTCAAGCTTTTTCACTTTCTGTACCTCTGGAAAATTTCCTGAGAGGGGTGACAATTTAAATACATTGAAAACAGACTTGATTTTTTTTAATGCCTAAATTGATCTGTGAACCACAGGTTGAAACCAGTGGTGGAAGATTTAGGAAATAATCCTTGGTGTTCACAGGACTGATGTGTGACTGACTCCTTGATTTTATTTTCCTGTGAGTTCAGAGCACTGGAGTCAGTGACCCCAATGATCTTTCCAGCTTTTCCCTCCTGGCATGGAGCATAAGTACAGAACTGTGGAATCATTTAGGTTGGAAAAGACTCTTAAGATCATTGAAAAAACGTGGCCAGTCTTCACGAA
>JAWWLV010000180.1:7687584-7741163 GCA_035041135.1 Platyrinchus mystaceus | reverse complement strand
TTCTAGTGATGAACTTGGCTGCTCTGTGAAGCTTGCCAGCATTGCCACTGCCCTATGAGAAGGGTTGGGAATTGGGAAAGATAGCTGTTGTTGGGGCCAGGGTAGGAACATGTCTCCTCATATTTTCCATTTTTTCCCAGCTGACATAAGGAACAATAGGATCTGATCACCTGAGCGCACCACTGCGACTTCACCTGGGGCTTGTCCCTTCATATTTATTTCCTATGGCAGAAGCAGCAGGACTTGGCCAGAAATAACTTCTTATCCTTGTGACATCAAAATTCAGTTCTGCTTAAACTTGGCCTGTGTGGGAATTGAGTCCATTTTCTGAAAGGTGCAGCCAATGGGAAAGGAATTTCAAGGACACAGCTGCACCATGAACAAAGTTGAAAGAACAGTAAGTGTTCTCAAACTTACAAACTTTTAGCTCAGACACAAGTGGTCATCTCACAGCTGGTGGTGTGCACAGCTGCTGATGGCTAAAGACGACCAGAGCTCTGCACTGGAGTAACTGCTTCCAGATAAGTCATGTGTCTCAGCAGACTTGGCTGATCTGTAAAGACTTGAAGTGGTTCATTTCTAAGGGAAAGAACAGCAGTCTGATATAAGCTATTCAGTATAGCCACAAAAATAAAGACTATGCTGGGGGAAGTTAATTGTTGAAGATTGTTCAGTCACCTCTAGAAGAAATAGGCAATAAATCTGCTTGACTCTCTTCATTAAACCCCAAAACATCTGTTGCAACACTTCTTATGGTAACCGAAGTAGGTATAAGTCCGGTATATTAGGTAAAAGTTATAGAAAACAGAGCTTTAAAAATTTATTGCCTGTTTTACTAGTCATTGACAAATAATTCCTAAAAATAGGCTTTAAAGGGTCTGATCTGTGGAGTTCAGAGGTTTGTGTTTGCGAGTATCTGGCTTTTTCACAGGGACTCTGTTTGCAGATTTATGATTGGTATCAGATGTTTTTCCAAGCTTGTAGGTGACTCTTACTAAAGAGTAAGCAAGAGCTAACCAAGAATGGACAATGGGAGAATGAGAACAGAAAATTCCCTACAGGGGTCCCCCAGGCCCTAGTGTCATCAGCCATGCAGATGAAGCTTGGTAACCCTTCTCAGGAATATCCCTAAACTGTAACAAGAGAAAGGTTCTACTTACTCCAAACTGCCACACTGCATTTACTAATTCACTGGAGCTTCAGAAAGTGAATCTAGTGATGGATATGGCAAGAGATATGGCAGAGCTGCTGTTACTGGATAGTACAAATCATACAGAAGGTAAGAGTTCCGAGGCTACACTTTTTTAATACCCAAAAATGGTTACATGTAACACAGAATGTATTCCATAGTGGATTAGAGATTCAGTGTCAGTTTTTGAGCACTTTCGGCAGCAAAATATAACAAAGGTTCTTTGAAAAGGCATATAGGCAACTTTTCTTTTATCATACTTCTGAGAGAATGTAAAACAGAAAATGCAAACAAAATTAACCCCACAACTGTTTCTAAAAATTCATTCAATGAGATTTGTGAAAGAGTGATTGGAAAAATCCTTTATTTCATCTTTGCTTCTTTGAAAGCTGAATAAAGTGCTGTTTTTCTGTTACAGACTTCTTATTAAAAAAATTATTCCTGCCTCAGAATGTCTAATTTTTGGTGACAGTGATGTTTTCTGTTACCTCTCCTCACTCTTCCAAGTAAAATTTAAGGAAATCCTTGCTGTCAGTGCAGATTCTTCTTGTGGCAAGGAATATTTTTGGTCTGAAAACTAAACAGCTAATCAGGCTTGGGCAGTGTCCGTAGATAGAACCACTGCCATTTTTTACCTTCTGAAGTTCCTTTTGTTTCATATCTTGAGAACTATATTTCCAGGGAACTGTTAATTCTTTCAGTGTAACTGGATGTCTGACAACAGAGCCTTGTTGTGATTTAGAAGACTTTAAAGCAAATGGAATGACTTTTACCTAAAAACTTTGGTGTTTGGCTTTGCTGTCCCCATAGTCAGGGGTAGCTGATGCCAGGGCTCACTGGGGCACCCGTAGTGCTGTTCCTCTGCTCCAGGACTGCCTGGCTGCTGACCCTGCTTCTGCCAAGGCACCTCCCAAGGCAAGGAGGCAGGAGAGGAGTGTTGGGGCTGGCTCTGCTCCCTGGGCAGCCAGCCAGGGGCTGCAGAGGCTTGCAGACAGTCAACCTTCAGAGACCTCTGGTCTGACTTTGGGCCAGTAACAAAAGGACCCTAACAAACTGTCTTTGGGACTCTTGTCCAATGAGGGAACAGGATATTTTGGATTGCTCATGGATGATTGATCTCTCAAAAATTTTTACTGAAAATTCAGTGTATGTGGGCAAAATTCCCTTTTAACTTCAGTGAGGAAGCTACAAATTGAGGCAAGTCCCAAAAGCTGGAACTTGAATCAATCAAGTGGCCTGTATTTCTCCCACTTCTGTGAAATTCATGTCTATATGTGTGTATACCTATCTGTTTGTCTATCTGTCTAAAATAACTGTTCACCATTAGGAAGATTATGTACACATTAGGGAACTCTTGCTTTTCTTTCTGGAAGGCTTTTTCTCCATTCCCATCTGTTACTTTGTTATGATAGAACCAGTGTTCTTATTTTCTATTGTCTCTTATAAGATTTAAACTTGTTGTTTTTGTGCAATTGTATTTTTTTTTCAGTAAGTTTCCTATATATCTTGTTTTATGCCAAACCCAGACATTATAGGAATTTCTTCCTGAGATCCTTGCAGTTAGGACTTGAATCCCATGAAGAACTGCTGTGATGCCTAAGAATGTATGTCTCGTAACTTCCTGTAAAGACAGTTCCTAATGATTTGATGCCACGGAAAGAAGGCATATTTCCATTCAGAGTATTTTTGTTCTCTTCCTTTGTTCAGCCAAATGCTTCAGAATAGCTGTGGTGCTTGGGTTTACCTCTGCAAGCCTGAGTTTTTTTGTTACTGAAAATTTTCTCTTAAGAAATGACTAATTAGCTAGAGGCTCAGAATAAAATATGAAGGTGTCAAATATGGTAAGTATATCTAGGGAGGTTGCTGTGTGCCTGCCCTGTGTGTTTGATTAAGGAACACTTCTAAAGCATAGGAAATAGAGAAGCTGTCATTCTTGACTCTGATGGGAGGTCTCAGAGATGGAGCTGTTAACTGCTCTAGAGACAGCACTGTGGATTTTCCCTTTTGAAAGAGTCTTGAGAGATAATTCTCCTTCCCCAGATCCCTGGTGACATGAAGGGCTCAGGAGTGTATGTCTGACTTACAGCCCCTCAAAGCCTTCTTATCCAGCAGAAATCTTCCCAGGAGTCTCCATAAAGACACTTGAAAAGAACAGGAGATCACTGCCTGCACATGGCCATAAGATCTCATAAAAAGGAAAAGCTTTGCACAGTAGAGGATTTTTCTTTTCCTTCATGTACCCCCTAATGACTGAAATCAGTAAAAATCCCCCTCAAACTATAGCCTATCACACAGCAAAGGAAAGGACTTGGGTTAGACAAAGTTTTTAGCTTGGCATAAACCTTCTTTGTGTTTTATATAATAGCTGTGTGTCACTGTGAAGGACCCTAAAAGGGCTTTTATCAAGAGGGATTTAGATGAACGCTAAAAGACAAGGTGATACTAGTACTGGCTTGTTTCACATGTAGCCTTTGTCGTTTTAGCAATGTCAAAATTTCTTATAGCCTAGATGTTAGAGAAAGGCAGAGAGGTACATGTAAATGCATTGATTGTTCAGGATGTTTACAAGTTTTGGGCTTGTCAGGCACAGTTTAAAAGTATCGGTCTTTATTTGAAAAAAATGCAGTCACTTTCCAGTAAATCTGTAGTTTCTCATCCAGAAATATTTTAGCTATTCTAGACCATTTTATTGCCTATTACTACATAGATACTGATAGTGTTGCTCTGTAATAATACAATCTTTCTCCTCTACCTACTTGTGAGGAACATTGTGAGAATTAATTAACAAGTCCTGATAAGAATATTCAGCACACTCTAAAGTATTTTATTCAGAGAGATCTTGCCTTCACTATGAGAACTTGAAATGCTTTTCTTTTCCCCATATGTATTAAAATAAAAGGTCAGGAAGCAGCGTTGCACTGTTTGATATGAGGGTTATGTGCTCAGATGGTGGGGTGGGGGTTGGCTGCTGCACCACTTATGGGAGACAGTCTCTGAAATTGCTGTTTTTATTGCCTTTTGATGGGTTTGCACTGAAAGTCTTCTGAGTGTAGCTGTCCCTTCTCTACTGGTGTCAGGCTTTGAAAGTGAAAGAGAAGTTGATAGCATGTCTTGTGAGAAAACTAGCAAGGTCCTGTCAAAACTGCAACCACCTGGTTGCACAGTGGTACCTATTTTGAGAATATCTGTCTGAGGTTTTATGAAAAGCAATCAGTAATACTTTATTAGTTAGCTGATCACAAGAAATAGCAGGACTTCAGTGCATGTGGATCACCTTTATTTAAGATAACTCCCAGCTTTCCTAGCAATTATCCTTAGTCTTATCACTTTTTCCCTGGCTTTTCTTCAGTTACCAATGATCAGCTATGGTGTTTAGAAGGTCTTTCATCATTGGAAAACTTACTAAATGACAGAGGTGTCAAGCTTTGGCAAGGAAGGAATTTATATGATATTAATAAAAGTATGTTATTTTTTTACATCTCGAGAGAGGCAGTATTCTGTAATTTGATGAAAATTTTCTGGCCAAGTCCATCAAGCCTTTCAATTCTTTTCTATGACCTTTCCCAGTCCTTCCTGTTGTCCCTTCAGTTTACATTTGTCCTCAGAGAGCTATGTCAAGGCGTGGTTTGGCCTTGGAATCTGCCTGTAACTTTCTAAAGGAAAATAAATGAAGACTGCAGCATTTCTGTTTACCTTTTAGGCTGATCTTCATTTGCTACATATCTTTGATAGCTGCCAGAATGCATTTCCAGCTTCCTCAAAGGTTGAGTTTATCTCCCTTCAGATCTCATTATGTTCTGCAACTTTACTGCCTTAGGAAGCAAATATATATATTTATTATGTCATCATGTTATTATTTTCCCCCTTTACAAACATCATTGCTTCTATTTTCTCCCTTTTCTGAATGTGTGGATAACAGCAGTTTTCCAGAACACTTGCCTTGTATTCTTTAAATCACTGCACCACAAACAAGTGCATCCTTTTTGGATATATTGATGTCTCTTTGGCCCCTCTTAGTCTTGTCATCACACATTCCTGCACCATGAAGTGCTTTCTTTAGGCTCATCTCTTTCCTTCCTTGACACTCCAGACTTCACTGATTTTTTTTTTCCTCATCTGTCCCTTTCCCTTTTCTTCTCTGCCTTTACTGTTGGACCTCCCTTCTCTTCTATTTCTCCTGCCAAGGCAGTCACAGTCACCACGCGTTTGTGATGCAGGATGTCTGTTGCCTTAGTGCTTTCAGAAAACTTACGTGAAAAGGAAAAGGACACAAACCCACAAATTGCTTAGAGGTGAGGGAAGCCAGTGTGCAAGGGGGCCTTGTGTCAGAAGAAAATCTTTGTGTTCCTCTCTCAGGAGAAATATGAGGACTTCACCAGGAGGAAAACATTTTCCCTTTGTATTTTGTCCACATTCCTCTCAGACTAGATGGGCATAAACGTAAGTCAAAGCAGGAGTCATTTAAACTGTCTTGGACCATCCAGGTCTCAAAATCATCACATGTGCACCCTTATTACAGCAATCATGCTTTCAGATTTTTATATACCCTGATATCAATATTTTCTCTCTATCCAGGCTGTATTCCCATTTAAAGTGGAAGAACTGATACATCCTGTCCTTTAAGATTGTTTTGTTCCCCCATCTGTTTATCATCACAGCTGGAACTCTGAAGGATACACTTCAAATGAGTGCTGAATTCTTATATTGTTTGCAGCAACAAACACTACAGTCACAAAACCACTTCCATCATAGGCTCTAGCTCGGCTCTTGCCTCCCACTGAGTGCCATGGATTCCCCTTTCATTTTCACTGTTCATCTTTAAACAGCGTATCTTATCTGCAGACACAATGAGGAGACAAGCTCTTTAGAACTGTGTGTAATAATAACCATCTACAGGCTATTCAGCATGAGTTGGTGAGTACTTTGGAATCTGTCTTTCTGTAGGAAAACAGTGGTGTTTCAAATGATCTTTATTTTAGAGAAGTAAGGTGAGGCAGTCCCTGTTTTCCAAACAGTGAGGGAAGTACTTCATATTAACTTGGCTTTGTGAATTTTATCAGTAAACATGAAATGCTCAATTTTTCTCCTGTATTGAGGTGACTTGAATCTAGTACACTGAATCAGAAAGAATGATGAGTGTTTGTTTTCGTGTGGGGTGTACAGTGGTGAGTACCAAACCAGGGCAGTGCCGCAGGGTTAAACTCTGCCAGTCTCCAGTTTGCTCAAGCACCTGGCACTTGAGCAGGGTAGCAGGAGATGGGATTTTGGTCTTCCTGATGTGAGTTCCCCTCTCTAAGCAGGGGTGGGGATTTCATGCGCTGTAGAAGGTACCTTTTGAGTACAGTGATCAGTAACTGAAAGCAACTTCTATTGTAGGGAGAGGAAGAAAGCTTTAGTTTACTTTCTGTTTGCCACATTTGTCTGTGAACATTTTGTGAAGTAGGATGAGTTTCCTTAGATGGGCGACTAAAGTAGGCACAAATGCTCTGTTCTTAACTGTGCATTGGGTAGTTGTTTGTTGATGTATTAACTGGGACGTTCACAGTGGGCCATGATTTGACTTACCAAACCCAAAGACTTTAGTTCTCTGCATGTGTGAGACAAGCTTCCAGCTTTAGGTATTCCAGTGGCATTGTGCATCTGCAGACTTATGTTCTTAGTTTATTTAAGGCTCTGGACTCAGTTTGTTGCCATAAAATGAGGGTTGTTTGCACGGTCTGGAAAATAACAACTCCAGACCAATGCAGTCATTGTCATGTAGCTGCATTACATGAAATTTATACTGTGCTTTCCAGTTTTCTGAAGATTTGTGTTGTTTCTGCAGGGAACAGCTTATAGAATCCAGTAGATATAAAAGAACTATGGGAAATTAGAGTCACTGGGAGAGCATTTGTTCCCCCTTCCTCTGGTTTGATTCACGTCGGTTTTCTGTCTGGGAGGGAAAAAACATGTACCACATTGCCATTGCTATAAGAGAATTCCTGCTGCTAAATGTGCAAGTTTGATGTGACACAGTCAGTATCGGGAGGATTATGATTAATATCATACTGTCCCTGAGCGTGATTCTTTTGTGTGTTTGTCTTGTTGGGTTTTGTTTGTTAAATTGTTAATGTCTTCTGTTTCTAGTCTTTCTATTAAAAAAAAAAAAAAAATTCTTCTGCATTTTTATGAGGACAGAGATAGGAAGGATAAAATGAAAGTTTGTTTTCAAATACTTTTAATAGGCAGTGATCTCCATGCTTTTCTTTTTTTTACAGTTTAACTGAAATTTAAGATTTTGGAAATATTAAAAAAAAAAATCTTCATGGCACTAAGTAGTAAGAAGGATAATCAAATAGGCATCTCCCTTAACCCAGGCCATTCTATTGAATACCTACTTTGACTTTCCACCAGAAATCCAAGATCTGTGTTTTGGATACCAAAACAGATGGACAGCTTGCGACATTATGACTTTTGGAAATACGAGCTTTAAATGTGCTTTCGGTGCTTTTTTTTTTTTGGAAGGGTATTCAGAAGATCCAAAGTCCTGAACTTACCTATTAAATTTAATTTTCTTTCATTGTTAGAAATATGGAAATGCATTAAGAATTCCACATAATATCAGACTACATGGCTGTGGAAAACCAGCTTGTGTTCTTCATATGAACTCTTAGTCAGATCCTGGCAGATTTTATACTTGGCAAAAACTGGTGTTTCAGGGTAGGAGGAGAAAATGGGCAAATTTAGGGTGAAATGCAAGAAATTTTTAACAGAAAGAAATGGAGTTAAAAATGTTTTGCTACATTTCTTGCAGTGTCTTCACATAAAATATTTTGACTTTTTGCTTCTGGAAATTACGTTGTTCGGGGATGAAACCCAACAGTTGTTTATGCAAAACTGTGGTTGGAAAGTTTCTGTACCTTTGCCAACTTTCTTTTATCTACAGCTATAACCGTTCAATCTGTCCCAATTTTTGGCTCTAAGAAGTCTCTAAACTAAAAGGAAATATTGTTGAAAGAGTAAAAATGTCAAATATGCCTTGCATTAAGCATTCAGTCTTTAAGAAAAAAAGTGCTTAAAGAAACATTCTTTTTTCCCAGTGTTTTGGTCCTGTAGTGGATTTTTTTTTTTTTGTTAACCCTAGCTCCAGCTATAATTCTAAGAACTGTAACTGGTAAATAATCACAGGTAAATGAAATATCTCAGCATATAGCCTGGCATTCTGATATTCCCTTCAGGGAGGGAAGGCGTTGTGAGAAATTGAGTCTGCAAATTATCTGTCATAAAAATGCATTATTTCTGGCAAAGCTACAAATGGGGTGTCTGTGTTGATGCATGCCCACAGTGTCATTAACCATGTTCCTTAATAACCATTAATTAGTTTCACTGGAGCTCTGGTAGATCAGATTAACTGCAGAGGGAGGGCCAAGGAGAACTAGGACTCTCCTTTATTTCACTGCATTTATGGACTGCAGGCTGCCTTTGGCCATTCTGCAGCTGAGTGAGGTTAGCTTCCTTGGATCTTTTTACCTGTCATGACTGAAACAGCACCTATTAACAGGAGCCAAAATTATGACTGGGAAGAAGAGTTCTCTTCCTTTGTATGCCAGTGTGCAGCTTTCAGGACCTCACACAGATACTGTGCAGGTTGTGTTATGGAATTTCCTTTAATCCAGGTTTTTATACCACTCACAGTCCATACACTTGAATTTTTGAGCTGTTATTGAGGAGAATAAATAAATGAAACTTGGAGAAATCCAGAGGGAATAGGAACTCCAGAACTGAAACAGTCTGTTTTTAATGGCATTTGCTTGTTGCCTTTAGAAACCTTTGCTGTTTTCTGTGGTGTTTTGTTCTCTGCAGATTTCATGTATTGACTGATCTTCATAGAGGCAACCTGCTGGGAAGTGGAAAACTGCCTTTTTTAATGTATTGACTGAGATCTTTAGAGGTGGTTCAGAGTGGGAGTAGAGGAGGGAAAGGGATGTGGAGTGCGTTAATAAAAATCAACTGTACTTATATTTCTTCTGAATATGTCCTCCCTGTACAGGAAGAATTAAAAGATACCAGCTGCCTGTGGCAGAGTGGTGTTCCTAAAGGCAATGGGTTATCCATTGTGTTTTGGGATACTAATACTGATGATGGTTGGAATGAATGGGAAGCCTTCCATATAGGTAGCTAGAAAATTGTCAACTGTGGTCATCATTAAAAAGTCAACTGTCCTTGGCAGCAGCACAGGAGTGTTTGTAATGTTTCTATATTTAATTTGAAGGGTTCTACTGTCTGTATAGGGACAAAAGTAATAGAAGAATAGTTACTTCTTCATGTTTTGTTTCTTGTAGTTATAGTAAAAACGAGTGTATCATTTGTTTCAGTGCAAAGCACTGATAATATTTACTTTTTCTTGTCATGAAATAAGACAGGTAATACTGTATTCTTACAAATTGGATAAAAAATTTTATTCTCCTTAAATGAATTACTTCTGTAAGCAGCAGAACTCACTATGTAACATGAGACTTAGACTACAATCTTCATTTATATGTGACATTTTTCTGGACTTTAATGATACAGAATAGAATTGGGTGTTGACATTTTGATTTTATTTTAATAAATTTGTTCTTGTTCTTTCTTACTTTGTTTTTATGTATTTTTTTCCTGATATCTGAAAGAGTGGCACAGTAATTCTTTTAGTAGCAGTCTAAACACGTAATAACTGCAGTCTTGCATCTGGATTTTGTAAACTAGCAGGCAGTCAATGGCTTTTGTTAGGACAGCACCCTCTCTGTCTGTGTGGACCTAACCCAACTTAAAATTGGGCTCATTTCTGAACAGTCGCTGTGTGATTTTAAAAGTCAGAGTTGAGAACAATTTTTTTGGTGGAAAAGATATAAAGCTATATGTTTAATCCATGTATTCACACTGCTTAATGCTTATGTGATGTTAAACAAACCAAAAAGAAAAACTTGGATCTCAATTTTCCGTTATTTTCAAGGAAGAGATATCGCAGGGTCTTAGTAGCAGATTGTCTTTACACTGAAGATTCAGAGCCACTCTACTGCACCTTTTAGCTCAGATAGGATAAGGCCTATTTTGTTTTCATTAGATTTATAATCCCAGAATTACTTTCAGCACAGATTGCTTAATGGAACAAAATTATGCCGACATTAGATAATAAAGTTGATTTTCACAAAATTGAAGATGTGAATATGACCAAACGTGAATATATATCACTCAGAGCCTTTTAAATTATCAGTTAACTCTTGGCTTCAGTAACATAAAACGGATATTAAAATGCAGTTTAGTGATTAATCCTTGAGCTTTTCTCTGTTCTTATAGAAGGTTTTTCACTAAAGTTGCAGTCCTAATTCTTTGTACAAAAACATTGTACATCTGTTGCTCAGAGTAGGCAGGATA
This sequence comes from Platyrinchus mystaceus, assembly GCA_035041135.1. NCBI lineage: Eukaryota > Metazoa > Chordata > Aves > Passeriformes > Tyrannidae > Platyrinchus > Platyrinchus mystaceus. Next base: position 7,730,581 of record JAWWLV010000180.1, on the reverse strand, counting down.
TTGAAATACCAAATAGATAAATTTCTCTAGCCTTCAGATAGACATTTAAATGTTTTTGATCACAAGGTGTGGGTATTATATGATTTAAATATTTATCATCTTGTTTTATGAGGTACTCATTTTGATATTGCAATTTCTATTAATACTGACAGATACTCGGAAACTGAAGAAATGAACCCAGTCCTGGATGTGTTTTCCCACTACAGTGGTGTTTTAGAGGACAGTTTTCTATATAACAATTTGTGGTTCTCAGCCTGTCTGTGTCACTGTGTTTTATTGTGCCAGGTCAGCATTAAAAAGGAGAAAGAGGCAAAGGTGAATATTCTCTTCTATCATGGAAATAAAATTGTGTGGTGGCCTTGTCTCATTCTACGTGTTATTCCGTGCAACTCTTATAAAGGGAGATACTTTAGAGTATGCTAATGTGGAAGAAACCTAGTTTTTGCTCCAATAGCACATACTGTCTCTAGGATGTCATTTCCTCCCAACTGTTCCCAGTCTGTATTTCAGTTGTAGCCGTGATCAGTGGAGAAAAAGCTACTTGACATATGGTGGTCTTGCTGGGCAGCAAAAATATACCAATTGAAAGAACAGCTTGCAGATGTATTGCTGTGAGAAAACAGGATTGCTTCATGGCAGAAAAAACCCAGAATAAGTATGTGTCTATTTGGGTTGTGCTTCAGTGTGGTGCATGAAACCGTATTACTTTGTGACTTGGAGGCTAAGTCTCAGTGAGAGAACAGATGAAATTCATTATGTGCTGGCTTTTAACCAAATTTTAAAATATGGGAGGAGGTTGTAATTTTAATGTTTTATTTTACCTAATGTTGCAGGAAAACTTGGTCTTTGCAGTCTTACTAATCTACTGATACATCTTGTGTAGCTGACACCAACTTGATCCTGAGACATACCTATGAAGTCTACAGAGGTCTTAATGAACACCTAATCTGATTCTCAAAGCCATGTGTAACCTAACACTTAAAACTGATGGTGAGGTAATAGTTGTTTTTTTATGCTGATGGACTTGATATAGATTTTCTTGTCCTAGGAGGTGAGGTTTTTGTCTGATCTAGGATATTACTGGGAGGTGCAATGTGGATTTGGTGATGAGATTCATTTATAACTTGCTGTCTACTATTACGTTTAGTGTTGCTTACGTGTTAAAAGACTTCTGAAATAACACAGGTTTAGTGTTGTTGGGAGTATGTGCAGGTCCACAAGTGTCATTTTGCAAACAGATTCCTCAACACTGGGACCATTTGTGCTGTGTTCAGACTTTACATGTTCTTACTGAGGGTAAGTGGGATTAAAAGAAGAGTTTCTCCAAAATTATATGGGTGTAGTGATTTTTAAAATGGGAAACAACATCCTGGGATCTTTCTCCTTTTGCAGCTTTTGTGTGAAATATTTGACATCTTCCTTGAAATATTTGTGCTGGTGAAAAGCCACAGCCGAAGGATGCAGCCAGATAAGGAGTGAGAGTTGCTGGCAATGTTCAGATTCTTGGAGGTCTGTGGTATTACTTGTCTTAGACTTGTCATAGGCCAAACTGTTTTGTCTGGCACTGCTTAGATAGGTCCAAATCACTTCGCAGAATGCAATATCTGAGGAATATTTAACCTTTGTTCTTTTATACCGTTCACAGGGGTAAACCTGCTGCAAGATCTCACATGAGTGTAACATAAAGCTTTATGACTGTAGTTCTACTGTGATTACTTTTATAAAAGAGGAATTAAAAGACTCTAAGGTCTACTGAATTCCCTTGTTAACAGCCCCCATATAGTAGAAAGCTTATTATACCTGAGGGAAAGATAATATAAATGATATTGTAGTATGTCATTAACAGGAGGGTGACAGCTTTACTTGCACTATTAGTTTCAGGTTAAAATCATGACGAGCAAAATATTTCATGTGCACTTGACTGTAATTAACCCCTTATGCCTTTCCCCAGTAGTCATGTCATTTAACAAAGCTCCGTTTGCAGTGGCTCAGTGACACAGCATGTGCTCCCAGACCACTTCAGTGACTCTCTTGTGCTAAGGGCTGGTTATACCACAGGGCAACTTGCAGGATTAATTAGTCACTCTGAATTTCTTACAGCTGTTGCAAATTTTAAACACTAAGACAATAGGCAATTCTGCATTCCCAGAGTCTGTTACAACCTTCTACTTTTAATTCTGTTTTTGTTAATACTTAGTGCTGTTGCTTTGTTTGTTCAGTATAACATGGGCACACATAGGACAGTAAATGCAGTTTTTCAGAAGAAAAGAGAGTGCTGACAAAGTTGGATGAAACTGAGCATTAATCATGTTGTAGCTGTCAGAGTTTGTGCCCTGTGTGTATCTTTTATCCACAGCCCTTAGCTGTATCATCACAGTGTGTCCTGCAGCTGTCTAAAGCTGAGAAGGAGGGAATGTCCCTTCACCCTTCACTCAACCTGAGCGTGGTCCTGGTGATGGGCTGCAGAAAGGTAACCCTGCAAGGTGTTTCTGTCAGCACCAGTGCTTAAAAGAGGCACATGGTTGTATGCTTTGCTGAGCTTCCACAAGGCTGGCTTTTTTGACATTGTAGAAGACAGATCCAGGCAGGATCTAACATGTCATTCACCTGTTACTGTTAGCCAGAAGGATCTGAAGTCTACAATTTTAACTATTCTTACTGGATTTATGACAAAGGGAGGATAAAGGTGTGTGACTTGGCAATTTGCAGCTTGTATTGCTGGAAGTGAAATTGCTTGAATAATCTTTTAACAGCAGATCAATTACTTAGCTCAAATGATGACTGCCTATATGATGACTGTTACACAATTAACAAGTGTGTTCTGAGTGTGTTGTAAAATATACCAGAGCTAAGATCATTGAGTTGGAAGTGGGGAATAAATTAAAAAGAGTGAATTGGATAAAGAAGAAAAAGTTTTATTGTCCTTTCTAACTTCATAGAAACATAAACTACATAGTTGTATTGCCATGTGCAGTGGTTAAATACTGCTGTGAATGCTCCTTTTGCATGTTTTTCTTGCATATCGTGTACCATCCTGTAGATAAGGTATGCAAATGACTTTTTGTTTATGATTTGTGTGTGCTATAAACTGGTAAATCCATATATGCTGAATTGGATCTGTACTAGAGATTGATTAATGAAACAGTAAACTCAAGAGCAACACAAAAATCACAATGATGTTTTGAGAAATTAGTGTCTATATTTTTTTCCAGTGTTGGAAACTTGAATAAGTCAAATGCATTTGCACTGGAAAGTCAAAATATTACTGCATGGTTGGATAGAAAAAGTAAGGAAGGAACAGGACATAGTAAGAATAGTTCAAGTTATTTCTATTTAAGATTTTTTTAATTATTATTGATAAACTGTATCCACTAGGTAAACTAGTTGTATCTACGTGTGTTTGTTTCCTATTGATTTTAATAATAGTATGGAAAGAACTTCGTAATTTCAGACTTATGAAAAATCACCATAGTAAACCAATATTCACAAATTGGAGACATCACTGAGGGGAGGGAGCTGGTAAAGTAGAGCTGTACAATAGAACCATATTCACTTGTTAGCTGTTTGGATTCTCCTGGTCAAGAGGGACTAGACAAAAATCTAAAACTATGTTGTCACTAGTTTGTCTGGACCAAATAAGACACAGACCCTCGTTCTGCAGCAGCAGTAGTATGATAAACATGCATGGAACATGCCAAGACTTACAATCTTTTTTTCAGTCCAAAAGATTACATCTTGTGTGGGGAATGATGTACTTTATTTAAAGAGCAATTCCTGTAGCCTCTGCCATCCATGAGTCAAAAGGAGTAATTGATTCCTCTTCTCCTGGTGTGAATCTAGCTGTTCAGAATATCTTCAGAATTTTCATAATGCAAATTCTGGAATTCTTCATCGTTACATTAGAAGAGAACTGCATCTCAGGTTGCAGAGAGTTGGATCACAAATTTCTTTTCATTTATTCATTTATCCCCAGTCATTTTGCAAAAGCCTATCCTGCCCACCAGAGGATATAATCATGAATAAGGTGGCTTCAGCAGCTTTTCTTGCTGCAATGAGAGACCATGACCTTGTTTTAGAATTCGGGTTTTTGGTCATCCCCCCTAAAGGGTGATTACATCCCATAAACACTGAGGTTCTAAACACTGTGCTCCGATGACTTGTTCAGGCCTTGTATGTGAAAAGCCCAATGTCTACTTGCCTATTCTGTGTTTATTCATGAGAATAGATTTGCTTTTTTTAAAAAAAAATTTGCTAATTCTGTATGATCTCTGAATTGGAATAAACATTTAAAAGTGCATAAAAATCAGGGCAAAACCAGCTCGTGAAATAGATGTTTTTTTTGTATGCAGTGAAATGCTGCATGGTGGATGATGTTGTAAGGAGATGGTGATGTGAGATGGGACTTGCCTGGTTTTCTGGTGGTGTGTTTTTGTGCATTGCATTGCTGTATTTTTGTTGTGTTTGTGCTTCTATTTTGTTTTAAGTAATATGATGGTCACTTTTCTCAAGTTCTATGAAAAAAATCAGGTAGATAGTCTTAGAATAAATTTTGAAGATAGAGACTATGAAATTAAAATTAGAATTAATATCTTGCAAGTTTGTACCGGAAAGGAGTGATGAAAATATAATTCTTTCTGGGTGATCACTTTAAATACAGAGGAGTTTGTAACAAAATCAGATTCCTGTTAAATTGAAACTAACATTTCTGCACAGTTTCAATGCCACAAGGTATTCTTTTCTTCTCCTGTATTTAACACAAAATGTTTACATTTATTTTTTGTTTGGTTTCAATAAAGGAAGTGATAGCTTATGTGTATTGAATAAGCAGACTTTCCATTCTGTACCCAATTCTGTTTGTATACCTTTCTAATTGCTCAGTAGACTGATTTTCTAACATATTGTCTGTATTTTTTCTAAAAAAAGTAAACCAAGCAGTACTTGGTTTTCTTTTTGTATTTCTACTTCTACTGCTAGCATCACCATCTTGAAAACTTCACTCTAAGTACCTGTAATCACCTGCCATGAAACAGATGAAATGTTTAAAAGTGGAAAATCACATTTGGCTCATAAAGTGTTTATATGAGTCACAAGCCTAGTGGTGATTCTGGTGCTCTCTGGATTTCTCAGAGGGAAGTGAGAAATGTTTCTGCTGCTGCTGCTGCTTCCCGATCCTGCAGTGTCTGTCTCTGCTTTCATTGCCATAGGTGAGATTAATGTTTCAGCCAAAGCCTTGGCTATTCAAACCTGTGCTAGGAGGTGGGTGTTCTCTTTTGGGTGAATTTCTTTCTTTTGGTTGTTTTAGGGTAAGTTATAGGAGATAAGTTTACCTTGGTCTGGTTCCCACCCAAGCTATACAGTATTTTAGAGGAATCCAAGTTGTGTGGTATGTTCACAAAACATATAAAAGAGTTTTTGTAATCTTCTGGTTAACAAGTGTGACAGGTGTGGTGTGTTCTCATTGCTCTCATTTGAGTTTGTCTTTCTTGTCAAGCCTCTAAACACATTTATACATTAGTGATAATAAGCCATGAAATTATCAGTGTTTGTTTTTTACGTGTACCCATGTATGGCCATGTGCATATGGAGTCTGTGCATTGCATTAGCTTTGATTGCAGTAAAACTTCAGGACAGCCAAGTACTGTCTTTTCATTTGTGAACTGGATGAATTATGCAATGCAACAGCATTGCATATGTGCAAAACATGTTTATTTTTGTTGACATGGTATTTACCGTGAAAGTTTGAAACATTTATTCCTTTCTCCTTTTTTTTAAACATTTTTCAATTAATCTAAAAATAAATCGTTGCAGGGCTTATTTTAGCTCTTACAGATATTGAAACATTATTAGATACATTTAAGTGACAGATACAGCTTTAATTTCTTTTAAGGTAATAGTTTTTCATCAGCACTGTCTCATTTCTTCTGAATCTGGACATCTGGATGACAGAAGAATTATCAAACACCGTTATAGAAAGTGGGAAGGGCTGCTTGGGACAACATTAGATGCTACAATGAAAAGCAGACAGTATTTTACTGACATCTGATTGTTCAGCTACAATAATAGCTTTCATGTCTGCAGCGGTACAGTGCCAAGTCTTGTAGAAGATATGCATTGAAAGTGGTTTTTTTGACAGACTAAATAAACTCCCAGAATCCCTACTCCGTAAGTCTGGATTCCATTAAAGAAAATGTGCAATTTATTCAAGACTAACTACTTTCTTTATGCTTTGGAGAGTCTGAAAACAAGACTAAAAATCTGGTAAGATTGCCAGTGTTCACTGACACGGGGTAGAGGGAGTCCCTCTAAATGAACTCCAAGTTCTTTGGAATAGCATGTTGTTAATGATCAAAACTATGTAAGATTAAGCCTGGAAAAGATTGACTTTATGTAATAAAAAGGTGTCAAGCTCCTTAGCTGGAGCTAAGAGAATTAAATTAATTAAAGGCAGTGAAATCAGGTCTCCAGTGAGTACAAGCATCCACTGATCAATATAGCATGTTAGAAAGTACTGGGGAAGGATCCGTTTGGGATGCTAACGGCTCACAGCCCACTGCAAACAACAGCAGCCAGCTGGGGAGCCGGGTCGGGTGTCCTCGCTGTGCCCGCTGCATCCCCGGCCACAGAACCACGGGCTGGCTGAGCTGCCTTTAACTGCTGTAAGCTGAGTGCAGGGAACAGGCACAGTGGTGGCCACGAGAAGTGGGTTGTTGGCTCTGAGCTCATGTTTGCAGTACAGCCCTTTTCCAAGTGGGAAAATGCCTTTGTGTAAATGAGACGGGGAGGATGTTGATCTGTGTGCTTTCACTCAGATCTAAGGGGCAACTGCCTTGAGTGGGCAGCTATTGCTGTCAGCCCAAGGAACCAAGGCTTATTTATACCAGGTCTTCTATACTTTTACATTTACTTTATAGAAGCTTTCAGGAATAATTTAGTAAAAACAAAATTTTACTGCTTAGTCTAAGACTATCTGAAGCCTGATAGCCTGTGTGCCATAGTGTGTGTGACAGCTGAATTACGCAGCTGAAGATTTACTCCTATTTTCATACAGTGGAATAGAATCTGATTATCAAACTGCTTATGCAAAATGCTGCTACTACTGAGCAGCCCCTCGCAGGGACAATTGTGAAAGGATTTCCCAGTTTATGAAGGGGATCAGAACCCTTGAAAGGGACGTGGAGTAAGAACTAAGGGAATGATCTCTTAAAGAGTTCATGCCTTAAAAAGATCAGCCATAGCCATGAGCCTCGCACCAAGTCTGTCAGCCACATTACAGAGGTAATTTTAGACAGCAATGTTAATAATGAAAGTTAGAGACAACAGCAGTTATACAGTTTCTTACTCTCTATGTAATAAACTACCTTAGAGGCTTCTGTATGATCACAAAGCTTTACATGCCAATTAGTTGCTTAATTATAATGATTGTAAGTAAATTAACAAGTAAGACGACACTGGAAGTGACAGTACACCTGAAAGTTCCAGCAGAGATAAGCAACAGGAGGATTTTGTATTTGGCTTTTTTTTTTTTTTTTGGTGTTGGAGTAACTGTCAGGCTATTTGATATTTTTGCCCAAGGTAGGTGGGAGGGGGAACAAGACTTTTTCTTGCCTGGCTGATGACTGCTCTGATTCTTAAAGGGCCTGAGGTTCACAATGGAGCATGTCAGTTCCATTGTTCTGAACAAATATGAACTAAAGAATTATCTTCACTGTATTTTTATTGCTGTAGCTAGGGATGAGTACAAGAGTCTCTTACTTTTAGATCAGTCAACTGTACAGAATGCTGCTTGTTTTAAATTGCTCAAGTTCAGGAACTCTTCAGAAGTGTGTAGGTACTTGTTCTCTAAATATTTCAACATTTTTCATTTTGTACTTACATATGAAGCTATTTTTAAAGAACTTGCCAGTGTCTTTTCAGGAAGCAATAGGAAAAATAATAGTGAAGAACTGCTAGAAGTATCATTCAAAGGCAGGTCTAGAAGGCAGAAACTTGTGACATTCAGTCTCAATACTAAACCAAATACTTCTATGGCATTTACTTCTCCTAGGATTCCCCTAATCTTATTACTACAAAAGTTACTTTTATAACTGTCATCCAATCTTTAGCCTTTAGCAGTTAATCTTCATGCCTCATTGGACCCACTGAACAGACAGGGGTGCTACTTTTCTTCATTCCAACACAAACATGTTGAGATAACTATGGCTTGGATTCCCAAAAAGCCCTGAGGTCTTCAGTCCATTCTGTTTATTAAATTAGCTATATACATGCACACACTGACTGTACTGTGTGCATGTTTTGGTAAGAATTATTTGTGAGGAAAATGGAAGAAGCTAAATCAAATTTACTTTAAATTTAATGCCAACCAAACTGTTAGTTCTAGTGTATCCTCACAGTTATCAACAAAGAGTTATCCCAGATTTTTGCTTTTAAAACTGTCTGTGAGGTTAAATGACCAATTGATTCAGGAGACTGGTTGCTTTTATCAGACTATTCCTTAGGAATGGACTGTTGAGATAAATGTTGTTAATTAAATACAAATCCTTTTCCCCATTGTACAGACATAGCCTTGCTACTGGTCCCTCTCCTAATCTTGTTATAACAGTCCCCTGATAGGTCTCTTTAGATTGCCTTGTTAGCTGATACAAAGTCTATTTTACAGCAGAACAGACAGAAAAGTTAATGAGTTGTAATGTGCCTCAACGACTGATGTTTTTTTCCTCTTAGTTTATTCACTGTTGTTCACTCCCATCATCTAGTTCCTTTTGCTCTGTTGCCCAAACAAAAGACACGTGTGAAAACAGTAATTTATGTACTTTGATTAGTTTTTATTTAATCTGTCATGGTTTATTGAATTTAATTATTTTAAAATCATTAACTTAAACTGAACAACATGAGGGGGAGAGAAAAGCCCCGAGTGCCTTGTACAGTGTGAATGGGACATGCCATGAGCTAATTCCTGGTTTGCCACATGAAATTAAGTTCTTTGGACATAGAGCTTTAATCGAGGATACCCTTTATGTTGTCAGGAGAAGTTATGAAAATATTGTCACCCATAACTGCATGTGTGGGATCTTCTCAGCTTCTTTCCCTGCAACTTTCTCAGAAAGTCAGCTACAGAACTGACTTCCAGTTACTTGAGAGGTTCAGAAGGCCAAGGCCTCTTGAAAAATGGTTGTTCGTAGGAAGGAACACTTGCATAAAGTATTGTATCAGTATTTGGAGTTGTGCATGATTGTGATAATCAGTTGATGACACATGAGTTCATGAGATGGCCTGTGGAAGGTGAATTTAAGGAAAAGTAGAATGTTCTATGTGATAGTCTTCTTAACAGGAGAGTTATGAATTGCTAACCATCAACAACTCAGTTAATGCTCTGTTACCTATCAAACTGTTTTGCTGAACTGTTGCTTATATAGTGCTATTTGTGTGTGATGTTTCTTTAAAGAGGAGCAGCTGGCCACTGAAACTTTAAATAGCACATATGATGAGGTGCAAAATCAGAGAAGAAACTAGTAAAACTACTGAAAAAGCCATGCTGTTGACTGCATACAGTGATCTGGAGTTTCTTGCTTCATTTTTTCTCCTGTTTCTTACACTGATACACCATGTGAATTATCTTTGTATGAGCAAGGTTTTCTTATTTTTTTTTATATCATGATTTCAATAATTATTTTTATTTCAGAATGAGACTTATAGCAAGAGGAAAAAAAAAATGTTTTGTTGTCTATTTCCAAATATTTTACATTTCTTTAGCTGGTTTTCTTGAAGAAAGTTTGGAGGGAAATGGTATGCAGAACAGTCTTGTTAGAGTTTAATAATATACTAAATCCACAGATTTGATTTTTTTTTTTTTAGGTTCTTGATTTATGAAATTGAGGCCTTATTGCAAATGCTCACCTTCACTTTTTGTGAAGGACATCTGGCATATTGTCTGCTTACTTGAGACCAATAGTTTTTTTGACTTTGCAGAATGATTCCAGAACCCCTCAGATAATAAGGACCTCCCACTTTTTCTCAAAAATCACAGTAGCAGAGGTACCTGCCACTGCTGAGCTCTTTCCTCTCTGGTACTCACACTCTGCTTCTCCTTCTTCCAATGGATCCCTTTGCTTTTGAGCCATAACTTGGTTAAAAATTTAAGGAGTCACAGCCTGGGGATTTTCCTCTTCCTTCTTAGAAATCTTTTGATGAAGTGAATGTACCCTAAGAAGGTGATGTCAGCTAAATTGATATTCTCCACCAAAAACACTAATGTGGAGTGCAGCGTCAGGTGCACAATCCGTCAGTCCTGGCTTCCAAATCACCTTCCTTTTTCAAATGTAATTTTTTTCTCCTGCCTTTCTTGCTCAGCATTATGTTTGTGAAAAATCCCCAGCTCGAGCTGGCTCTCTGAGGAGGAATATAGGTGGAAAAAGTGATGGCACTCTCTAGGCAACACTGCATGTTTACATTTATTAACTCTTGCATGGACCTGGTTTTATTCCATTTGGAGATGGTGCTCTAAGCTGTCTACTACCGCATTTGTAAATACCTTTGTGACACTGGCTCACTGTTCAAAGTGGGAAGGATGAGAGTATCCTTGGAGAACAGTGCTGGGAGTCTTTGCCAAATAGCTGTAAGATTTAAGGACCGACAGATGATTGCTTGGCAGATGAAAAGTGGGTGGGCTGATTCGAGTGTGGGTGCTGCCATGAAAGAAGAAATAAAGCTGAGAATAAGTACAGGAAACAAGTGTGCAGGTAGGAGGGACAAGGGAACTGTTTACTCAGCACCCCAATAGCACTTTCAGCTCCGGCTGAACAGAATCACAACAATCTGGGTGATTTTTGCTTAAATGGTCAAGCACCACAAGTTTAGTGCCCAAGCCTTTTTTAAAAATCTAAAATGTGTGTGGGTTTGGTGAAACTCGAGGCATGTTAAAAGCAGTACCTGGCTACACTGGAGCAAAGAGTGGATTTTAGCATGATCATCATGTCTGGTTTAATTTAAATTAAGAATATTATACAAGATTTTTTATAGGTATGACTAAGTGATCAACTGTTCTTATTTCTGTTACATCTGAGTTCAGACCAGGCTTCTGGAATGTGTAGTTAGAGTTTGGTCTTATAATACATTTGTTTTTTTCTGGATAAAGCCTTTACTGTTTGTTTGTTTAAACTTTGTGTATGGGTACAAGGAGAGGTAACTTCTTCCTGGAAGCAAACACTTTGTCTCTTTCTAGTACCTTCGGTTTTCAGAGATCCAACGTCAGCAATATACTGTACAAAAGAGCACTTGATGAAATATGCTTGAAATATAAAGCTGGTAAAGCTGCTTTTTGTGTGTAGTCTAATAAGAACAAAAGGCATGACTGATTACTTGTATTTTGTTCTAGAAGACGAGAAGTCTGTCACTCTTCAAAGACATCAGGATACACTTGAACAACAGCCACTGCAGGTTCTGCCTTGTATAATGTGGGTAGTATGGGCTTGCAGTATGAAAATGGCTCCCATTTCTTTGGTGAGCAGAGCCCTGTGGATATCCTCTCTATGAGCATATGATGAATTATTCTATGGGAAATAACAAATGTTTTCCTCCAGCCCATATTGGATTTTTAACGTGCATCTGTTACTTTACCAACAGCCTCCATATGCTGCCACAAAATCATAACTTGCACATTTTGGTCTTGGAAGCAAATGCTACCTATAGGCCTTGGCTTCTGCCTCAGAGTCCCAAAGAATGGTTATGAAATGTTGGCATATTTAATTTTTTATGGGATACTGCTTCTGTTTATTTAAATGATAGAGTGTAATAATATCCAGGTGTCTTAAACTCCTACCCGTGATAACAGTGGAGAATTCATAAGTATTATAGGCTGAATCCTTCAGAAAAGACTGCAGGATCAGTCACCTGCAGGAATACAGTGAGCAGCCCCTGCTGCTACTGAAACTCCTTGCATGAAGATTGAGCGTCTGACCACCTGTAATTCCTGAGAGCTGGAGAGTGTTTGGCATCTCCTGTAGACACAGAAAAGAAAAAATCCTTCCTTTCACCTTGCAAAAGTTCAGTCATTAAATCAAATAGTACTTTCACAGTTAGTTAAGCCCCATAAAATGTGAGTGGCTCAGCTTTTAAAAAACAGTTCTTACAGTTTTAAAGACCCGGTTAGGAACAGAATAGAGCCATAGGTTTAGGAACTGGGAGTTACCCAAGTTTTAAACAAGAAACTGTCCCCCTTTGCTTGCCTAAAGGAGTGCTGAGTTCTGTACCTCACCCTGTCAATATAACTGACAATGTCAGAAATGAAAGACAAAACCAGTTTATGTTTTCCAGTCACTACCAAAGAAACATTAAAGAACAACCTCAAATTTCTTTTGCAATCTACTGATCACAGTGGTAAAGTACTAAATGATCCAATGCAGAGCCAGCACCTTCTGTGGCTTCTAGACCAGATTCTCTGAGCCTGACCTAACTTTGCCACAATGGAGTGACAAATATCCTAATTTTGTCAGAGATTTCTGTATAATTTACCTCAGAATTATTATTCCCAGTTACAGGGGGAGTAGCTTTAAGCCCTTGATGTCTGCTGTGTGAAGCCAGACAACCACTTTTACTTCCTCAGGTAGCCAGAACCTAAATGATGATAGCAAATGTAGGAGACTGGGTGTAGAATTTGCAGTGCAGTGGGAGAGGATAAAGTATAATGGCTAAAGGAGAAGTGTGTTGGCTCTTCTGATATCAGTGATAAAAAAAGTCCAGGGACTTTTACTGCCTGGTTAATAGAAATGCTTCCTTTTGGGGAAGGAGAAGGATTCATATTCTAAATGGTTTTAATCTAAGAGCTGATAAGTTGCTTGATCTGGTCCTATTCTTGCAAGCATTTTAAGAAGTAAAATAAAAACATATACTAAATAACATGAGATTACAAAGAGGGGTAGAAAGAGATATTTTCATTATTGGACAGGTTGGACAGGTGGGGTTTTTTTGTGTGTTTTTTGTTGTTGTTGTTTTGTTTGTTTGTTTTTTCCTTTTACTTTATCAATTTCCTTTTCTTTCTTTTTTTGTGTTTATTACCACATGGATTCAGTTAAATTTTTTTCCTTGTGATTTTTTCTTTGGTTTTTTTTTTCCCCCTGTATATTTTAATTTATAGTGTTGCATTTACATAATGAGAATGATTACATCTAATTATATGTCATCTCCCCACTGAAACTTATAATTACAGAGATATGATGTGTAATGTTAAATTTAGTGGAGGAAAATATAAAGGAAGACTGTAGCAAATTCATTTCAAAATTAAATTATATTGAAATAAACCCACCCACCACCCTCACTACCCCCAAACAGAAATAATTGAATTCAACCAGTTGAATGGCTACTACTTGGACAAGTTCTAATTTCAATAGCATTCACTTTTTTTCCCATTTTTCTGTTTCAGATCACATTTTACTTCTCAGATTCAGAGACTAAATTTTAGGATTTCCCCCTGGCCAATAGTTACGCAATGTTTTGTCTAAGCATTTCACTTATGATGTGCAGTTACATTTAACCAGAGAATTAAAAAGCTGCACACTGTGTGAGGAGTACAGAAATAGATACAGATTAAAGGAGATCTTTTGTATCTTAAAATCTTCTACATTTTAAGAGGAAGTAGGGCTTTAACAGTAGTAAATATTTAATCAACAACCTGAAACTTCTTCTAAAACCTAGAAATTACTGCCTCTGTTATCCAGACGGAAGAAGGCTGTAATCAAAGTCACAGACCATAATTTTAGATGTTGATTTTTAGTGTTGCAAGTGCATAATTAATTTTATAATTGAGAACCTACTAAAAGGTTAAAAATTTACTAGTCCTGCTAGAGATTGGATAGCAGCTAAATAGACAGATGTGTAGCAGCTGTGGGCCTTGACAGAGATTTTTGAATATAGTTCTTTGTTTCCAGGCACTGTGTGGTTTTTCCTCTCCAGAAGGTGAAGGACAGAGCTAAGTGACTCACTGAGTTACTTTGTGCTGAAGGCTGAATGTCTCACTGAAATGAACGGCTCTCAGCGGGCATCACATGGGTGCTGAAGCACTTGTGTGGCAGCAGAGGCCTTGGGGAGGCCACCATGCAAAATGTTACTGTCTCCCTGTCTGTGGAGAATCTGGAATATACATTGCTTCAGGTGATGTGGCAGGACTTCAAAGAAACTTAGAAAGGAACTCTGGAAATTCTGGTTAGCAGCCTGTGAAGAGGAATGAGGTAGCCTTTTCCAGTTCCTCTTGGGCATGCCTTGAATACTTAATGGATGATCCCTTAATTATTCTGGTGACTCATATTTATATTGTCTTAATTAATTTGTTCTTGGTATGAGATGCAGACCTTTTTCTAATAGAAAATATTCAGAACAGGCTTTTGTGAGCTCTTGAGAACAAAGTGCATTAGGCAAGAGGTGGAAAATCCTCACTTTTGGCACATCAGGGTGAACCCCCCAAAAGGTTCTAACTGTCCTGTGTGGGTAGCTAATCCTCTCAGAAAGCAGCAACCGTCTTTTAAAAGGAAGCTGATCTGGCCCAGTTCCACCTTCAAACAACTCCTCTTCTATTGCCTCCTGAGAGCCTCTTTTGCCTCATCAGTGCAAGGTCAACGTTTGACCTTGCAGTGAGTTATCTTGTGACAGATAATTCAGTCCACAGTCCATTCTTTCTGCAGTACAGCCTTGTCAATAGCCTCCTCTCTGAAAAAATGCTTCTAGGGATTCATTTTGCAATCATCATCCCCTTTATAAATGGGCTTTTTCAGGCAGATGATGGCTGAGCTGAATTCCACCACAAACCACATCACTTGTAACATGAAAGGGACTTCCCTCAATAGGCTGGATTTCTAGACTTGTTTAGCAAAACACAAGAATTTAATGCTGTACTCCACGTCCACTCACAGCTTCTTTATGCCCTTCCTCTCTTCTCCACTTCAGTCATTCATTGTAGCAGGCTCGTTCACATAACTGCCAGCAGGACACATTGTCCTACTGTACGAGTGAAATGGAAACCACTGAGCAGAGGTGAATCAAAGACATGATTAAATATGTTACAAACTAATGGAGGAATGTAAGGAATATGCCATAAAGGCATCATCTGTCACAGTGTAAGTGGGGAGAAAAAGTCTGTCCACTTATTCTGTGTTAGTGTCATGATAAATTGGTGCTTACCTGCACATGTGCGTGTGTATAGCTGTTCAGTCTCAATTTCTTTGTGAATAGATGGAAGAACAGCTAAATGCCTGTGAAGACCTCTCAAGCTATTGCTCTGAAGTTAGCTAATACTTGGCACAAAGTAGCTTTCTTGCAAATGAAGTCTGAAGGCTGTTTATGTTTGACTGAAATACCGTAATCGAGAACAAATGAATGACACACTTAATTACATCTGTGGAATTAAATAAAACACGCTGCTAAAACATATGCATAAGGGTTGCAGCAGAGTTTTATTTTCTGAGAAATTAATTGCTTTATTTATTATTCATAAAGTAAAACCACACAAAATGGTATTTAACATGTCTGGGGTTTTTGTCTTTAGCATATTTTCATTTCCTCTGAAACAACATTTGTTCAAAGAAGCTTTGTCTGTTGATGTTTTCAGGAGATACTTTCTGAGCAGCCCATAAGTATTTGATAGTGACTCGTAGTTTTCCACTTTTTTAGGGATCTGTCACTGAGTACACGTGTGCACAGTTAACGTGTCTGCTTTGTAGTACCTCTGTACTTGCCCCTTACCAGCACGGCATCTGGGATTCCTTAGCTCCAACTGAAAGCACTGAGTAGAGTATGATAGGGAAGCTAAGGAGACAAGACAACAATTCATTGTTTGTGATGTTTGGTCTATGCAGTGATCCATGCAGCAACCCTAAGCTTAAGCAGTCGGAGCAGTTGGGTCTGCCCAGGAAGCCGAGTGAGTGAGGGATTGAAGAGGACATCTGTCTCCTAAGGGACATTTGGGATTTCCCCTTGCTAGCTGTTCGTTTCTGTGCTCCATGTGGTGATACACTGTTTCCCAGAACTGAGTCTCTGCACTGTTTTGTTGCAAATGACTTTATTCATCCCGCTGTAAGCAATAATATAAAGTGCGTTGTTCACACTCAGTGATGAGTACGTGGGACAGCAGGCTCCACTGCTGATATAAAGTACTTGTATTGAGAAACAGTAAGTTGGACATGGTGAAGTTCTAGTCAGAAAAGAGCTATAGGTAATTCTGGAAAAAAAAAAGGGCAGGCAGAAAGGCAAACATGATGGCTTCTGTGAGTACTAGGAAAGGAAGAGGGAAAGACCTGTTGGAAGAATAGAAAGATGGATGAGATCGCACCAGGTTGTACTATTTGAATCTAGCTGCATGGAGAGCTCAGGCTGTGGCTGAGGGGCACTGAGAACCAAGCACACTTGAAGGGAACTGTGGGACCATGTATCAGAGAAGAGGAAAAGCCTTAAGGCAATTGGAAAATACTATGCTGTCCTTGCAGAACCCTGGGCTACCCAGGATGATGCACTGTGGACCTTCTGCTTCCCTACCACAGTAGGAGCTATCGTAGGGAACTGTGGTCTTGAAAAGTCATAAGGAAAGATCCATGTTGACTGTTGGGATACAAATAATATTTTCTGTTCTTTTCCTTCCAAAACTGCATGTCTGAGGAAGGAGGAAGCAGAGAAGGAAAGCACTAAGGCTGCTGCCTTTCTCCTGTCTGCTTTTCTTACCCTCTCTTCCTCTATCCCGCTGTATCCTAGCAGCCAGACTGCAGGTGAAACAAGGGGAGTCTCAGCTCCAGAGGGAGTAGTATGAAGTGGCTGTTTAAATACCAGGGATGTGTTCTGGTTAGGAATGCTGAGCCAGCTGGTAGAAACAATATTAGAAGGTAAGCTGCTGTTGTTTTGGTGCTAGCCATCACTGCCAGTGGTTGAATTTTTCCATTATGAACTCCCAAATAACATTAATAAAACTCATTCTTTTATAAATCTCATTTTAAAGCTTAATTTCCCATATAAAATTTTTTCTTTTATAATTAGATAAGGCTTTTCTGTGAATGCTTAGCATAATGAAGTTTTTTCTCAGATGACTAAAAAAAATATTTGACATGTTGAGCTCAACATGGTGCTGATACTACCTAGAAGAAAATAAAAAGTGCATTAAAGCTGATGATGGAGTTTTCAGTATGCTCAATGACTGCTAGGACCCTAGCAGACACATTTCATTTGGGTGAGTTTCACAGTTAGTTGATTAATGTCATTAATGAAATTTGATGCTACCTCTGTTGCCTTTGAATGAAAGCTGGTCTGAAATTTGACAAGAGTGAATTATTGTAAGTTGGTTACAGAAAGACTGGGAACCATTAAAAATGGGATGACCAGTACACAGTTCATGTGGTTGATAAAATGGCGATTACAAAATCTATGGACAGGCAGGGTATTGAAAATGCAAGCTGAAATAAGAGGCATGGACAGAAAAATCCATGCCTCAAACTTTTCATGCATCTCTGTGAATTCAAATTAGGTATTTTGCAGTAAAATCTTATGAATTCTGCACTATTTGCACAGAAAAGCGACAATTTAAATGCTAGATCTAGAGAAAGGAAGTGGTTTTTTTATCCACCATATGACCACAGTTACCTGTTCCATTTTTAATGGCAATTTTGTGCGAAAAGGGTGGCTTATTTCCGTGGTTATTTTGTGAAAGAATAATTATTTATGTGGAAACAAACTAGGGAACATTTTCAATTCTTGAAGTAAAAGGCAGTAAGTGTATATGATCTGTTTTAAAAATCAATTTTCTTCCATTCCAGGTTTCTTGCATGAGACAATTGCTTTTTTTTTTGTCATGATGGCTCAGGGTGACTTCAGGCTAACAAATCTTTCAAAATGACAGGGTGCACTTGGTGCTCTGAGGACATAAAATGGGTTCTGTCTATCACGGTCTTTAGGGAATTATATATATGGTGGAAGTTATGTCAGAATTTATCTCGGTCAAAGCTAATATTAAAATCACTGTCAGTTTCCAGGCGCCTCTACTGTCTTGGAAAGTGTTGCAATTGGTTAACATAGTCATGTTTACTGATGTCAACTTGTGATGGATTGTGTGAGTAAATGGACTAAGGAAAATATTTAGTATCTATTGTACCAAACATCCACATTTCAGTGAACTATGGGCAAAGTGTGTTATCTCTTACAGTGTTGCTCGTTACAGCACACTTTATATGGAATATAAATGTTCTTTTGCGTCGTAATTCTTGAGGTGAATTTCCCTGGAGGAAAAAATAACTGTGTAGCCATAAAGCAGGAAATAGTTTCCTTGTTTGATAGATGTACCGAGTTCCATTTGGTAACAAAGATGAGCAGATGTGAATAGCAAACTTTCCTGATCCACTCGTGTTCCAGCATAAATTTCGTGTAGTCACAGTTGCCAGAGAAGTCACCTCATGTGTTATCCCATTTAACCTACGTGGAATGAGGTCCCCTGAGTTCAGTTCCAGCAGTGGCTTGTACACTGATGAGGGTAAGGGTTGAAGTTATGGAAAACAGGCGCTTGAAGGAAGTTTACAAAAGGCAAAATAAGACTTAGAGGTCTGTTTCATGGAAACACAGAAGCTGCTTCTCGGCTTGTTAGAGGGAATGAATGTATTTTGCTTTCCAGTGTGCATAAAAAAGTAGTTTCAACACGAGAGTCTCTTACACATGTGCAAATATTGCTCTGGGAGCTCATGCATCAATGTGATTATGGGTGTAATACCGGGATTTACATTTCTTTCTTTATGAAGTTCTTACTTCTGTCAACTGGCTAAATCTATTGCATGCAGCAAGGAAGAAACCTATTCATATTATCATATATAGTGTTATTGTTTTGGAGAGCTCCCTCTTTTTTGTACATTAAAACAAATTAAAGTCATATAGAAGATAGAATCCATATTCACAGCAACTGAATTCTCAACATCAATTACCTCCATAAACACTGAAGTAGGATCAGTTAGAGAAGAAATAAATTTCCAGTAATACCTGAAGCCCATTTTAGAAAATGTGTATAAGAGGATGTTGCAGTTGGAAGCTGTGATTTGATCTCAACATAGGAAATAACTAAAGGGACATTAAGTCAGTAAGAATGTGTTTTTACTGTGGAAAGATTTCACTGAATTCATCCCCACTGACTTTATAGGGGTGCCCATACAGCACTGGCAGAAGTTTCAGGCTGTTGTGACTGTTGCATGACAGTTTGATTTTCAACAAACAGGAGTCTTTGAAACAGTACCTATCAGAGTACAGATTATGAGTATTTAATTACTTCATTGTATAATGAGTTAATTGCTAACAATTGTTAGTATATAAAAAAAAAAAGTGTGACGATTACCCTGTAGTAAGAACTCTGGACAAAGAACAGAATTCCCATTCTTGTTTGTCTCCATCACTCACTTGTTCAGTTTGGAAAGGATGGCCCTCTCTTTCATGGAACAAGTGCCCCTTTTTTTTCATGGGAAGGTATGCCAGCAAGATCTGTCATAAAGACAGACACCTTCCAGGAGAGTATGTGCAGTTTTACTGTTTTATAAATACAAGTTCTCAAATGCTGAAACGTATATTGGCTTAAATTAGTGTGAAATTGATCTGGTTTTAGAAGAGGAAGGAAAAAAAAATAAATGAGCACAGAAATATATCACCAGTGAACTCTGCAGTCTTAATTGGTAAACAATAGAGCTGTAAGTATTTTGTTTTGATTATATTCACTAACGGAGTAATTATCATTTTAATTGATATGTATGAACAGGTGCTTACACTGAAAGCAGTTTCAAACTGGGATGCGTTATGTTTGAAAAGTAGCCTGGGTGGTTGTTCTCATTAGCCAAACAGATGGCTGGACGTTTGCTTGCCATTTTATGGAGAGAGAATTATAATCTGACAATATTTTACATAGCATGAAGTATTAATAAATCAATAAAAGATGAAATTTATGCTCAGTGTTAGTGTAGAGTAAACCAACTCACATGCTGGGGAATGGCATCCCCATGATAAATACCAAGCTACCGTTCTAATTACCTCTTTTGGAGGGTTTACTTTCAAGTGTAATGAGGCCAGAGCATTGGCATGCTCAGCAGTATGTGGAAGCAGACCCTATTTTAAATGATGGATTTTAGTGTCCTTCTCTGGACACCATGCATCTATCTGTTTCATTCTCATCTACTGCCTGGTTTTAAAAAACTTCAGGGCTTCTTAGGAGAAGCTTTGCTGTGCATCCCTGAATGTTAATTGAGCACACTCTGGACGTGGCTTCTATATTTTAGCCTTGTTGCAAATGAGTTTGTTTGGAAATTCCGAAATATTTTATATGAATTTACTTTTACTTTTTTTATCCTCTTGAATTATATCCTCTGTATCTATATATCCTGTGTTTACTGTAGGATAGGTCTCTGTAATACTTAGAATGGTTGTGATGGATATATTGTGCTCCCTTGCCTGGATAGTAGTGCTTGCTCCAGTATAATTTGAACTTCCTCTCAATTTATTGCTGTTTTAGGCCCTGAAAAAATTTCTGATTTTGAAAAATTCTATTTTATGTCAAAATGAATGATTGTGTAGGACTTTTGCTCCATAAGTTTGAGAGAGAGAAGATATGCTCTTTAAAAAAAGTAAAGGCAATCGCTTCCAATTTTGGAGTGACAGAACAGAAATATTAGCACTGTCTTTCCATATCCCCCTGAGCTACATAGACACTTGGATAATAAATGTGGTGTACACCTTTTCTCGTCCTGATTCTGGATCTAAAAGTCCATTTCCAGTGAGACTCACTGACCCTTGTAAAATCTTCTGGGAAGTCTGGCTTCCAACCAAAAACAATCAACACCTAAAATAATCCCAGAAATCTTCATTAGCAACTTGTTAACAGAGTTTGCTTGGTACTTTTTAGTTTTGCAGTAAACTGAAAAGGTATTTTTGTTACAGGTGGTTTGGTGGTGGGCAAGCACCTGTTAAGTCTTTCAGGTATCATCTCCTGCTATGAAATGCTGCACTAGAATGAATCTTCTTTACTTGGCACTGTAATACTTTCCAGAATGTTGACTGCAATATCTGAAAGAGAAACAGATGACCAGCTTGAGGGCTCAGCAATAGCTCTTCACAAACTTCAGAGTTCTTGATGATTGCATTGCTTTAATATAATGTTCCTGTTAATAAATGTCAAAGAAAAAGGAATTATGATACTGTGGCATAAATATAAAACTCAGAAAGAGTAATTTATATTTCAAAAAATATTCTAAAGTCCTGCTAGTAATTTTTTAACATTCAAATGCCATAAAAGCTCACATATTAAATATCCAATTATGGCTGCATACCTGGAAAAAAATTTGAGGGAGGTAAGGAAGGCTTTTGCTTAGAACTGGAACAGAAGCAAAGCTGTAGCCACCTCTTCCTTTTACCTCCTCCTCCTTTTCATACCTTTATAGCCACACGATGAGCCTTTTTGCTTTAGACTTTATTTCACATTTGGGATCCAGACGGAACTGTAACCACACAAACGGCCGTGCTGGCACAGAAACTCTGAGTGTTGTGGGCTAGGTGGAATGTTTGGGGCTAGAGGAAAGCAGGACTGCTCTTGGTAACAGCAATTGCTTTTGCTGCCTTAAAATATTTAAAGTCCTGCTGTTCCTGGAGTCCTCTGAGTACCAGGCTCGGTACTGCCCCAGCTGGGGAGCCTTTCTCTGCAACACACGCTGCCTGGTCAGACGCTGCAGTGGGCCGGCCCTGTGCATCAGGTGTCACCCGGTTAAATGAGCAGCTGGGAATTTCAGTTGCATAAAAATGATTTTTTAGCACTTCCTTGTTTTCCCTCCTGCACGGGATAATGCCCCAAGGGTGCAACTTCCAATTATTATCTGTAGCCAAACTTGCACACTCTATATTTTCGCTAAGCACTTGCAGATGCAGAGTCTTTCACCGCAGACAGACTGTAATGCACAGTGCTTCTAAAATAAATTGTCTCCTCCTTGGTCCTTTGGGGCCAAGTGATAAGGCATTTCATGCTAACCACTGAAGACATTTTTGGTGCTGAACAGCATTCTTCTTCATTTGTTAGTGCCAGGGGCTTCAGAACAGTAAATAATATCAACAGATTTTCTCATGTTTTAGCCGTATTGTTCTGCAAGCCAAAGACAAGGCAAAAGGCAAAACTAAAAATGAGTTGTTTCAGTCAAAATATGATGAACACCACACTTTCCTGAAACTCAGTTACAAATCATTCTGTCAACAAACTGAGATCAATTGGCCTTCGGAAAGGGGTGGTCACCATGGTAACAAAAGATACCAGATACTACATTTTCCCCCAAACCTTTATTCATGTCGTAGATGGAGCAGGAGCCCATCCTTCTTTTACTGAGGGAACAGGAGGAATGTTTTTGCTGGTGCTTGTTATCTGCTGAAAAAAAGCTCACAAACTTGCACACCGCTGGGAAGTGTTTGCTGGAACAGGTGCTGCTGCAGCAGGTCTGTGTGCAGGGACTTCACTGGAGTAGGAGCCGAGACCCACCTCAGTAAAGCACTGAAATGGTCCATAATGGCTGGTGAATTGCCAAGGGAGGTGAGACGAGGAGAGAGGGAGAAGGGAGTGTTTGGTACTGCTTGCATCTGAGTGCTGGAAGACAAAAGCAAACTTTCTCTAAAGCTAGTTGTCTTTATTTCCCATGGTGAATTTATCATATTTCAAGGGCCCAGAGCTCATAAACGCACACCTGGCTCTTGAGTTGCAATTTGTGTATCGAAGCTTCTTGTTGTGAGGTTCCTGTACTGGCACAGGCAAAGTTGTTTTACTATTATTGTACATGCAGTCAGTTCGTTCTTAATTTAATTTTATAAGCATCACACGTATTTTGTCTGCAGCTTTGGTAGGCCATCTGGAGCAGTCTTGTTTTCCTTCTTTTACCTTTATTAGCTTCACATTGAATGGTAGCCCTTCACTTCACAGTTCAATTATACTAAAGATTACAAGGAAACAGAATGAGTCAGTTCAAACTGAAAAGGGATCTTGAGCACAGTTCCACACTCATGACTGTACCTCAGGAAAATGAACAGGTTTGAGCATGGATTTTGCTTGAAATACTTCAGCAGAGTTTTTCACTGTAGTAAGAAGAAAGCTGGAGTAAAAATGGATGAAAAAATGAGTTGCCTCTTTCCTCCTTCTGTTTCTCCCTCATTGTTCTTCTCTGCTACTGCTTTATGAAGAGACTTCAGCAGAGACTCAGATCTATTTTGCAAAGCTGTTCTTTGCTTTGTCCCAAGCACTATCTGGAAACAGTCCCTGATGGACTTAGTTGATTATGCTACATATATGCATTTTTGGGAACGATTGTGATGCCAGAAGACTTTGATTAAGAGAACAGGATTTCTACATGCATCCAGTTGACCTTCCCTCTGACTCCACCTTTCACTAACTATTGCCTTTAAGGACAGAGTCTATTATTTAGGCTCAGAAATTACAGGTATAAATGACTATTTTAATTCCTAGATTCAGAAATAGTTTTGAAAACCAGCATTGTTTCAAAGCTAGTCTTGAAGGGTTGGTTTTTTTTTCCCCCAAATCCATCATATATACAATATTTTGACTGAAAACAATAGAATTACTACAAAAATAAACTTGAGGTCCTCTCATATAATGTGATCTTCATCATAGATCTGTCTTTATTTGTCATACTGAGATGTAATGGGATTTTCTTTCTGTTCTTTTTGATTTTTTTACATAATTCTATGATGAAACACTGAACTTGAGGTTTCTTGTTTGAAGTTCTTAATTACAATTTAGACTTTAAATTGATGGTATGATACTTCAGATAAAACCAAAAATTAAGGATGTAGGTACATAATCAACTTGGCACCTGTTCTAAGAAGAGAAACTAAATGTTAACCAGGAGATACTTTCATCAACACAAAAAACCCCCACTGGCATAATAAACTTGATCCCTTAAAAAGGAAGGTCAGGTAATTCTATTCCAATATTCAGCTGAACTACAAAACTCAGAAGTCTGGAATGTATTAGGAGGGAAAGTGTCCCCCAACTCTTGTCTATCATTCCTGAGCTTTGCCACCCCTAGTGGCTGCTACTTCCACTTAGGAAGCTGCTCATATGAGATGCTGATAAGAGCATTTGGGACGCTTTCAATTATCTGCTCTGTTCCTGTAGTCTGTTTTACATATCCAACAAGTAGGCCCTGATGTCAACATCAAAATTATAAAAAAGACTTATTGTTTGTCATATAATTCAGTGATAATGGGAACAGCTTTCATATCATTAATCTTTAAACTTTTCAGAGAGAACTGGAATACTTCTTGCGTGCATGTAAATATCCACATTTAGTGAAGACATTGTTTAGGACTATCTACTGGATTAAGTTCAGTTTACTTCTGTTTCTAGGTAGTATTAATTCAGATAAAGCATCCTCAAACTCATTCATTATTTGAATAATCAAGTAAAGTTCCTGGTGAATGTTGTTTTCTTTTTGATATTCTTACATGGTGCTGTCATAATTATTTTCATTTGAAGAAGTGCTTTCTGCTAATGAGGTAATATTTCTAGTAGAATTGGCATTTTAATTTATTAAGATCACACCCATTTGCTTTCTTCCATATATCTTTCTCGTTAAAAGTAGACTGTATAAATTCTTTGTGGAAAAGAAAGGAAAGAATAGATCAAATGTCTGGTCAGGTACAATAAATTTTGAACTATATAATTCCTGAAAGCTAGAAATAGTAGATGGAAACCTTAATTTACATCAAATAAAGCTTTAATACCTGTGAAATTACTGGCCAAATAGACTGGGTAGGTGTATGGGTGTGAAAGACTGGGATGTGATATCGAGCACTTGATTGAAGAGATTTCAGTTTTTTATATATTTGGGGGGGGGGCAGGAGGGGATATTTAATTCATTGTTATATATCAGCAGGAAAATTTTTGTTTTTTAAACACACATTGATTTAGGCACTGGCAAGGGTGGTGTGGGATCTTTGCTGATGGCTTAGGGAGATAGCTCTAAACAGAGGTTAAAGGAGAACATGAGCGAAATGCCAACAACCTGAACAAATGTATAAAGATAAAAAATCATAATATCACACTGTAAGTACAAAAGCTTTGCATTTTAGTCGTTTACAAAAGATGATGAAATGAGGAATCTGGTGAGATGATTTTTAATAAATGATTTTATATTGACACAGAATTTAAGGATAGGTAGGTTGTGAAGTTTAAATAAGAAGGCATTATGGAGGGTATAACATTAGTGGGTGCTCAGCAAAGTCTTAGAATTCATCAGATTGATGAATTGAAAAGCATTTGTTTATTGATCTGTTGTTGATAGGGACAGTGCAAAAATGGAAATTATTCAAACAACCTTCAATCTGATTGAGCCAAATTGAATACTGAGGAAGATAGGTTGGGTGGGAACTGCTGCAGGGACAGAGAAAAAAGGAGTTTAAGAACACAGACATAAAACTTCAAGATTTCCTGGGGGGGGGGGACGGACTGTCTAAGGAAAACAGAAAGGAAGGTGACCTGCTTTCAAAGAGATGACATTAACAACATTATTCAAAATTATCCATGTGTGGAAGGATAGCAGAGGAAGATTGTTAAAGACTAACTTGACTAAATCAGGAACTCCCCACTGGTTTTATGTAGAAAAGAAAATTAGTTAGTTTACTAAGAACAGCTATGAAAAAGTAACACTGATTTATTGACAGGTACTTAGACAACCGAGGCTCAAAATTAGAGGTTTTCAGCAAGAAATATTGAGGATTACAAGAAATACTTCTATAATCACTTCAGCAGCAAAAGGAAAAACTTCGATCTTCTCTGTCTCTAGAAGGGATATGTCTCAGGAGATGATGTTAAGAGGGCCGTTATTCCTAAAGCCTTTTGAAAGAGATCAAATGTAAACAAGAGGGTAGCAAAATTATTGCTAACAATAAAAGGAAGAGATAGGTTCCAGCTTGGGAAAGAACTTTTCACTTTGATAGTTAAAAATGTTTTCCCATCAGCCTAGTATAACTTCAAGATAAAATTTTTAAAACCTCCTTGAATGAACCTCAGAACCAGGAGTAGTTATCCTTTGGGAGCTTGCAGAGGGTGGCTGAAGTTGAAAGTAGTCACAGGTTTCTTCATCTTTAAAAGGGGACGTGGAGAAGAAGGAGAAAATTAGTATTAATTTGGGCCATTCATTTCCTACATACGTTTCTGAAACACACAAGCTATTTGAAAACACTTGTGATTTGAGGAGACTAAGTAGCTGCCAATTGGGTCAGACAAATCTGATTTTCCTCTATGCTTGGAAGACAAGGCATTGTATGTAGGTGAGAAGGAGTGGATGCTCTTTAGCTTGGATTTATTAAAACTTTTGTCACAGTTTTATATGCTCCATACACTTCCTTCTGCTTTATATGCTGAGCATGATGGCATGTGGTATGGAACATCCCTTGGGTCAGTTGGGGTCAGCTGTCCTGACTGTGTCCCCTCCCAATTCCTTGTGCATCCTCAGCTGATGGGGCGGAATGAGGAGTGCAAAAGGCCTTGGCTCTGTGCAAGCTCTGCTCAGCCATAATGAAAATATCTCTGAATTATCAACACTGTTTTCATCACATTACAGCCCCAAACCAGCTACTATGAAGAAAACTATCTCTATCCCAGCCAAAGCTAGCACATATATCTTACTGGGAATTATGCACCATTCATTATGGTACCCATCCCTCAAAAAATGTGTTGACGAGAAACATTATCTTTTGTATCACACTTCAGATAAACTTGATCCTTTCACTTCTATCAAAATTCTGTCTGTATTTTTTGATCTACTGGTGGAAATAGTTGACAACAACCAAGCAATAAACAGACCTATCTACAAAGAGGACCCAAAAAACCTTTTGTTCTGTTTATGTCACTGTTTGCCATCTAACATAGGACCAGTAAACAAATTTGTCAAGAGTCTTAAGGAGTACTTACCTTCAGCTCGATAAAAGAGGTAATGAAAATTAACCCATGGGTCTGTGGGGTTTTGTTTGTTTAGGTTGGTTTTAGTTTTTTGTGAGCACTGTAACACAAGAGTCCTTAAAATAGAGGTTTGTTTTCTTTTAACAGTCAGAAGAAATTATTGATTTGATAGAATCAAAAGGACTGCTGACTCTGAAGTAAAGGTCACTGTTTTACTTTAAGAAATTACCAAGAGTAAACCTGCAAGAAATAGAGGTCTCAAAATGGGCCTTGCAAAATCTGATGACAGCTGAGAACTTGATAGGGTGAAATACTTGTGGCTGATTGATTTATAATGTTTTCGTTTTCTTTTTGCTCTCCATTTCCCATGGAAGTATAGAGAAATGATCTTGAAGCACTTAGAAATTACTTTTCTGTGGAATGAATGCAAAGCTGTGTTATGCCTATGCTTTGTGTGGGGATGAGAAAGGACAGTGTATTTCTCACTAGTCAAAGTGGGTATACAGCTGCAGTCTATAGCAGATGTTGTCTGATACAGCAGCCTGGAGGAGGTGTGACACCCTACATATACTCCATAGGCAATGCCTTTTATAACTAGACCAAAACTTAACAATGAACTCCATCAGATCCTCTGTCAGCCCTAATATCTCTACTTTAGCAACCTCTGAGCCTCAGAGAGAAAAAGCTTGTAAGGGAGATAAATACCCATTTGTCTTTCTATTTAATTCTATTCTGATTGTGTTATAAACTTAAGCCATAGCCAGACTCATGTTGCATAAAAATAGTAGGTGATGTGAGCCTGAACATTCTCAACAGGGTACTTGACCTATGAGGCCATGGAGAGATCCATGTAGCCTGTATGTTTCTTTTCACTTTCCTCAGGACTTCTGTAATTACTCAGGGAAGGCAGAACTGTTCAAAAAGCCTCTTATCTGTTCCATTTCCTAAGGTGTCATGGCACCTGGTGAGTGGAAGCATCGTGTGTGTCTTGTGGCCAAAATACAGGTGTATTTTGTCACAAAGTAGGCAAATTTGCTGTCGTATGTTGAGCACTAAGAGTTGAATGGCAGGCCCAGGTGATGCTCTGTGAATGAGGATATGGTGTGGGGAAGCCATTCCCAGATAAACTAAGAACTAAGAGGGATTTTAGACTCTATTATGCATAAGCCCAGCTGAGCCTGCTGGTGGCTTGTACATTCTCTGGAGTCCATCCCCCAGAAGTTTCTGCCAGCTGATGCTGCATTTCAGGCCATGCAAGCCCAGATCATAGATCCTTTTTGGGAAAATGAGGAAACAATTGTACAGGATAAAAATATGTACTTTTAGAGGTTATTTTTGGTGGTAATTTCTGTAAAATTCAGCAGTTGGAACTAAAACACTTCCAGATTTATGGTTTGGTGACATTCGTTTAGATGGTTGTGCCAAGTAACTTTGTTAGACTTTTACATGACAAGATTGCATCCTAATTTTTGCATATGATCCATATTCCCTTCTGTGTACAGTGAGATATGTGGAAGGTTGGTTGACAGCAGCTTTTTAACTTAGTTACTTATATTTTAGGAAACAGAAAAATCAAGGATAAGTATTTCAAACCTAACTGTTAGTCAATGTTAACTTTTTACTAATGACAATAAATGGAGTATAGTTAGACACCATTAAATTTAACTGCATAGGTGTCTGGAACTAGGTATTTAATTTGAAATTAATAGTAATCACTTGCAAAATAAATCAGGAACAAATATATTATAGACATATATTAACCATTGCATGAGAACTAAAAGTTTTATGGCTGTTTAATGTGTTTAATATTTACATATCATTAACATACTGTGATTAACATACTATTAAATCCTAAAGGATAACAAACTGAATCAGTTAAGTTGCAGTCCCTTTCTTCCCCTTCACTACTGTAACTGGTTAGCATTCATTATTTATACAGTAGATGTTTGTAGCCTCTTTTCTCATATGGCATGTCTGCTTTTTCCTCTTTGTGGCCTTGTTCCTCACTGCAGATACGTGCTTAGGCCACAAAAAGTGCGTTTGCAAATGCCTGTTAAACATTGTCTGCTTGTGCGAACTCTTACTGCTGATCCCTGAATGTATTCATTGAACATTTGCAGTTTTGTATTGGCCTTTCCTGTAAATTGGACTTAGTGACTTCCTAGGCTGTAGCAGGATTGCCTATTGGGATATATCTCTTAGAGTGTGAGTAATTGAAAGTACAGTAGAGGTTAAAAAAAAGAAAGGTGGAGATTAACCAATAAGGCTGTATTTGTTAGATCAATAGGATCTCAGAATCTTTTTATTCTCCCAGAGGTAAGAGTCTGCTGACAGAAGCTAATTGGCTTTATCTTATTGCAGTAAAAGGTACCATTCCCTGTCCCTACTGACTCAGGATCTCAGGAGAGGCTGGAGCCCAGGGAAGCTTTCTCAACTGGCTCTGTCAGGGTGAGGCACAGCTACATGAGCACTGTGACCTTGCTGATGTGACATGTAGAGCAGGAGACGTGTTGGCTGTGTCTTCTCTGACACCTCCAGGTCAGTATGGGGCCTCTGCTGTGTTGTGCTTCTCACTTGTGCTTCCCACTACTGCCCTGGCAGTGCAGTGGCAGATGAGCAGGGCACCCTTGAGAGCAGAGCTGACAGTCCCAGCAGCCCTGAGGAACAGGCCATATGCTTTGCTGGTGGGCTGCAGACCCAGCTGCCTGCAGGGCTCTGCGTTATTTACCCTGTGACAGCCACTGTGACAGTGACTGGCTTGGACTGGTCTAACGAGTGTGAAAAACAGACCCTCAGAGTGTGTGGTGAGAGCCATCCCCTGTGCAGTGAGGACACTTTGCTATGAGACATTGGCTTGTTTGTAGTCAGAGCCAAGGTTAGAAAAAAAGTAATTAGGAGAATGGGAAGACAGTGGTGACTGATGCCTGAAGAAATTGCCTACTGCAGATGGCAATCTGGGAGCTGAGCAGAAGTGTAGAGATGGAGCCTTCCATCACTGTGAAGAAGAAATCAAGAGAGTGAGGAGGAGGTTAGTGAGACCTTCCTCCCAAGCAGAGCAGGAGGAAGCCTCCTTGCTGCTGGGTGCCCGTGGGTGTCCTGTGTCCCATGGATGTTGCTGTGATGGGGCACTGCATATCACCCCACCTGGGACTCTGCTTAGGACAGGACCTGTCTTGCAGTGTATTATATACATGGATGACATGCAGTCTTGTGCCTTCCGTTATCACCAATTTTACAAGTTCTGATATTTGTTTTATTCTTCCTGTCCCGTATTGGCTCTGCAACATCAATAGATAATTTTGTTTTTCTAACCACTGTCAGCAGTGGGTGATCTACAATTTGATTTCCTCTCTGTCTTTCATTCTGTCATCATTCAGCTACAAGAAATATGTATCCCTTTCCTATCTTTTCCTTTGCACTCTTTTATGAGAACAAATGGATCATAGCAGATTTGCAAAATTACATAATACACATATTTTACTTTGGGATGACCAGCCAATAAAAGGGGCTAGTGAAAATATTCTTCACTAGTCATACTACTGTTAGAAGTGCAGCTGAATTCAGAATTACAATTGTAATTTTAGATTATCACATTTGTCATATCACCAAAAAGGCTACTTACCTGTTCTTATGCTACAGGAACACAAACACTAATTGGTGTGCTTTGCATTAGGGCTGAAGAGGGAAAATTCTTTCCATTCTTCTGTCAAGACGATAGCTTCTGGCTTGATGGCTTGTCAAATTACCTCAGTTTTCATCATGCACAGGAACCTTCATTTTTTCCTATTTTATGGGACACCCAAAAATGGTTATTCTAGGGGGGTGGGAAAGTAATTTCATTGTTAATACTGTAGTTTAAGTGATACAATAAGCATTTAACTTCTCATTATCCATTTGGCAGGTAAATGTTTTCCTGTTGAGTTAAGCTGGTTTTTCTAACCAGTTTTGTCTGACTGAAGAAATGGTGATTACATGCCAACTCATTTTTAAATGTTGATAAAACAAGACGTAATCCTTTAGTGTGAAATGCAAAGTTTGAGCTATGGCTGAAGGAAAATCGAGACTCTAATGTTTTAAGTTTAGTTTTACCAACAACAAAGTTTTTATGTTCTTTTAAAACAGAGAATTCTGACATGAAAAATAAATACATGAACAAGCTTTTATTAACTCAGCATAGGGTTGATTTTCTCTTGTCTCTTTGATTTCTGAAATTGTTGGCTGTCAGTTTGTCTTATCCTAGGACATTTTTCTGATTTATAGGAGTGAATGTTTTCGTTGTCTCTTAGAATCAGAAACTTTTATATGCTGGACTGGTACTGCCAACAGAATTAATTTGTTTAAGGCATGGAATTTTAATTTCTTTGGAGAGAAAGATAGAGCTTCAGCATGCTTTATAGTATATAGCAGATCTGCAAGCAGAATTGGTGAATGGCATAATGAATAAAGCTGACTTGAATCTGACTTGCCTTCTTGTCAGAATCTTAGGTAATTCCTGTTAGTAGAGAAGTGAGAGTGGTATTTACAGAGGGAGAGGAATGACATCTGTTTTATAGATGCTGGAATAAATATGCCACAGAGGATTAAAACAGTCTTTGCCCAAGGTCATGAAATAATGTAGTGAAACAAGTTGTGTGTAAATATGATATCTACTACTCATGTGTTGAAATGTGACAAACCACTCCCTATTTTCTTAGATTCATTATTATTAGGACTTTCTGCTGTCACTTCAAATTTTTCTATTCTTATGGTTTTTTTCCTCTAGGCTATTTCTTTTATGACAGTTTTATGCCCACTTTTTTCTGTATACGTTTGTTACTGTGGTGTCTGAACATGAAATACAAATATAAATAGAGTTGATCCAGAAAAACACAATGAGAAAACCCAATATTTGTGAAATTCCATGAATCAAAAAAAGTAATTAAGATTAATTTTGAAAAGAAAAGTAATTATTAATATTCTTTAATAAAACTGAAATATACTCTCAGAATTTTTTGCTGCCACTTAAAAATGTGTACAATCAATTATAAGTAAAAATATTACAATTTAGAAATTTAGAAATTAGAAAACTGGTAATCCCTCAAAACCTTCAGATTTTGAGAGCTAAGCAACCTCAGATGACAAAAATGCTGGAGAATTGGCATTACATAAACTGTCATTGTCCTTACCCCTTCCTTTAGGCTGTGTTGCTGTGTTCTTTTATAGAACACGCCAAAGCAGGGAAGAATGAAATTTGTCCTTCAGTGGGGTAAAGGTTGTTGGATCCTTGGTGAACACCAGGTAGTAACAGGTTCCTGTAAAGTGAGCTTCTGTTCCTGCTGCATCATTGTCCTGTCTTTTTTTTCTTTCACTTTTTTGAATAAATTATCATCTTTGTCAGTCTGAGAGAAATGAACTTCTTTTGTACTGTTTTGTAAAGTGTTTTGTTGGATCACTTTCTCCTTTGTGATGCTCTCTGCACTGATGGTCCTAGTCTTCCTTCTTGATTTGTCTCTAACTGCATTTTATTGTTGTTGACTGGGTATTTTTGGGAAATCTGTTGAAGTCATTGCATTTGTCCTTATACTGGGATAGTTTTCTGGGACAAGATCATTATTTGCATATGACATACAATTTTTGCTAAGCAGTGTCTTTTGATGGCATGGCTGTCCAGAGACACTGTTGACTTTTATGCTTTGCAAAGGTTGTATGTTGTTTTATTTTCAAATTAAATTTGCAGTGTAAAAAAATAAAATCTTTGTTAATGCACTGTCTGATGTGTCTTTGTGGTGGCTTGTTTTTTATTTGTGTTTTTTGTTTGTTTGTTTTGTTTTCTTTTATTTTTATTCAGGATTTTGGTAAGAAACTGTGTTTCTTCTCTGTAATGAAATGTTAAAGATTCATTTTTCTAATTTTGATGTGGGTTTTGAGCTTTTTTATGTGGGAAAAATATTTCATGCTCAGCAATTTTTATTTATTTAATGATCAATCTACAAACTGAAGCTAAATGAGAGAGTTTAATTCTCTTGGGAATGACCTCAAAATTTAAGTTCATATATTTGCATTTAAGACAATATAAAAATGGAGTTTGAAATTGTTACTTCATGCTGAACTATATTTTGTCATGTGTCAAGTGTCTGTAATATTTTCCAAATGACATGATCCTTATTACATCTTCAGCACCGTAAAAATTTGCTAAGTTTGGGGGTGTTGTTGGTTTTTTTTTCCCTAAACTTGTTGGTACTTTCAGAGGCTTTATGGAAAATATGCTGGTTGGGCCAGTGTCTTAATGTTCTCTATGCTTTTTGTTCCACAATACTTAATTGCAAATCAGTGTAACAAGATGCTCTAGAGGAACTGCCCAAGACTCTTCCAGGGCAAGAACTCAGGGATGAGTTTTAGAGGATACTGTGCATGTTCCTGAACAGGTCAAAGAGCTGCTGATCCTCTGAGGAACATTCTGTTTACCTATGCTTTTCTTTGGAGATTTACCAGCTGACAAGAAATTAATAGAAAGGAGTGGATTTTACTGAAAGGTAGCGATTAGTAGTCTGTCCCTTAAGTAACTACAACGTGATGTCTATATGGGTCTAATTTTCCCCCTTGTGCACAGACAAAACTCCATTAGTGAGAATTCCATGCAAGTGTCAAGGGAAGAACAAACCCTTCTGTAAACTATTGGAATGAGCCTCCTTATTCCTACACAGCAGTGGAGAGAATAAGACTAACTCTCTGCTTTACTGGGGATGGTTTTACTGAACTAAAAATCAACATTGACAATAGGTAAGTCAATTTTATAGCAAAATGTTAGAAGCAATTAAATAGGTTTAGGCCCTCCTTGCTGATTTCCTGGTGAAATATAAGGCAACAAACTGTCTCCCGGATCTTGGAAAAAGGAGGATCCTTCTCTTTCCAATTGTCCTTCACATTCCCTGTCAGATAGGTGATTGCCTGTTGCAGTCATTACCTCCTGTCTCATCTTGTGTGGGCAGTAAGCTCTGTGCCACTGCTATGCTGAAGTGCCAACATATGCTGTGCTGCATATTAGAACAGCTGTGTGACAGTGACAAAATCATACAGTTTGTGCTGTACAGCTATATAATCAGGAGAGAAGCTGGAGGTTTGACACAAACCCAAATGTTTCAAGCCTTATTCAAAAAAATGCATTGCCTTCTTTATGCACTGCAGAGAGAGTTCTAATGCTCTTACAATGCCCAAACACCTGTGAGATTGTAGATGAAAGGGGGAATTTAGCAAGACCAACAAGGTTATGGTGTTGCTCAGTGTGCTGGTTTCTTGGGGCACTGAGTGGCTTCTCACAGCTTGATACCTAAAAAGAAATTAAGGCAATCTGCATTTTGGCAAAGGGTGCCTCTCTTTCACAGTATTTTTTTTTTTTGGAAAGTAGATGAGGAGGAAACATAGTGGAGGAAATTTATTTGCTGATAGAGCCAAGTGGTTAGCAACATAATGATGTTGATCTCTTAGTAGCACCTCCTGTGAGTAGCAAAAGTGAGTGGGAGGTGAGCTCATAGGCACAGCCATCAACAAAAAGGCCTGTTGGCTGCTTTATTGATTAGAAGGAAATTTCCATGGTACTGCTGTGTTACAGTGGAGTAAGTTGCATTCTGATGTGCTGCTTTTGGTGAAGTTGAAGAACATATTTATGCTCTGAAAAGTAATTTAATGGTTGTGAGAGATGCAGGGGTTTTGTGGCAGCATATTTATGTCTTCTTTTAGAGAAGACTTCTTTTCCGAGATGATTACTCCTTCCGTCTTCTGTTAAGTTTCCTTGTATCTAGAAGTTCTCAAAGATGTATGTGTATTTGGGACCCTAAACATCAGACATCATGGTAGGATCTTGAATAAACATGTCTGCAAATACTAATTTGAGAAGCATTTGTAGTGAAGCAACAAAATTTCTTCCTTTTATTTTCTAGTGCACTTGAAACCTTGCTTGGCAGTAGTTGTTCCAGAGAATAGCAATATTTTTCTATAAAATAATGGAAGAGCTGAAAAATACCAAGGATAGTGTACTTCTTTCCCCTTTCTCAGCTGCTTGCCTTTGGCTTAAATTACAGGGATTAGTTTAACACTGTACTTAAAATTGTATTTGCAGAGGAAATGGGAGTCCTGTAAACAAAATGACAGTGAAATATACTCCTTCCAGTTTTCTTTCTTCATGCCTCTCCTGCCGTGTTGAGTAGCCTTCAGCTTTGAACTGTGGTGTCGGAAAAATGTTGTAACAAAGATAACAAAGACATTTTGCCCCATAATATAGTGCCCATCTTTGCAGTTATTGTGAAATCTCTCCATGGTGTGACATGAAAATTTTTATGTTGACGGATTGCTTTTTGAAGTATTGTACATTTATGTAACTTAGAAAACAGTGATATGGGGATGACAGCTGGGAAGGCTGACAGGACTGCTACTGTGTTGTTCACTCATAAGGGATGCATTACTAGAAGTTGTTTTCAATACAATTATGTTTTATGGTGTCTGCCACAACTGCAGAATCACAAAGTTTTTCCAGCAAATGAGGTGTTTAGTTTTCAGTGAATCAATAACTACTCGGGCAAATGTAGCAGGTGATGTGCCTTTGACAAAACAATGGTAGTTAGGCTGTAGTTCCAAGCTCTCTCACTGCCTTGGTCACTGTGCACAGTAATTTTGCCCAGTGCTGCTGTGCTGGGACAGTTCTGTTCTGTTCTGGTATGGGAGCCCTTTAGGGTCATAGCTTTGTGCTGGAGGGTGGTCTAATGATTATGCATCATTACCCAGACTTGTATTGTTCCAGTTCTGCACCTCTCTCTGGAGGTGGTCTTTTATGGGTAGTAAAGAAAAGTTACTCCAGTTACTTTACAGTATTAGAAATCTCATAACACAGTGAGAGCACCAGTGATTGCCACTTCCTTTTAGTGCAATTTCCCCATTTGCCAGGCTATTTCATCATCTTTCAGTGTTTTCATTATAAGGAATGAGTTAGAATACAATTATCTGAGGGTTTTTTTAATGATTATGATAGGTCTCCTCATTTCCTGTCCTAAAATTTCTGTAATTAAATAGCTTATCTGCATCTCAGAACTGGCTGAAAATCAGACTAGGGATGTGATTGCCAGTCTTTACATGTCAGCAGTGTGACAGCATTTTGAGGTGCCAGTGACCTTGTGTTGTCCACAGTTAAGTATAGACACTGGCTAATTCTTCTGCTGTGGAGAAAAATCTTACATTCAGCTAAGAAAACTGAACTTATTAAACTCTCTGCTGTTATAATTTCCCCACTGGGCTGAGAGATGAGTTTTGAAGGTCACAAACCTATCCCTCAGTTATTTTGCAACATGAGTTCATATGCAGATGGTTGCACTACAGTGTCACATTTTGCTAAAAATCCACAGAGATAGGAAGAGAATAGAATAAAGCAATTGTTCTGTCAAGGTTAATAATTTTCATTAAAATCTGATCTGTTTAGTTGCTATTTTTCAGTTTTTTAAAAGGCTCTTAGAAATTGGATTATCAATAGTGTGTTATGCAAGTCTTTATTAATGCTGTCAGTTCATCTTTTCATGGAAAACTGTGTAAAAGTTTGGCTATTTCTTCATCTTTTGACTGATTAGTGTTATTTTTCAATGGAAAGGCAAGTAGTTTTTGCAGAAATTGCAGTTCCTTGAAATCACTGTTTTTAGGTTGATCAGTTAAATTTCTTTCTTTGGTCTGATTAACATGTGGTTTGATGGTGAGAGTTTTGAATTGCTTTGTTGTCCTAATTTTGATTTACTTATTCTGAAAGAAGAAACCATGCAAGTCAACTCTGAAACAATATAATATAATATGAAAACTATATTATATTCACTCCAACCAGACTAATTTTTGGAAGGATTCATCTGATTCCTTTTGTCACACTTGACCCTCCTTAATATGGTTAATACATGGAAAGTCCCAGAGAGAAACATCTTAATAAAGCAATAAAAGAAGGTGAATTTGCAATGTAAAAGGAACTATCAGAATGTCAAATTGTGAACAAATTCCTTTCTTTCAATGATACTGAAGAACACAGCTCACAATAGTTGAACAATCCTAGAGCTACACACAATAAACAGTCAACCCATAGATGGCAGGTTGACCTAGTTCTGTTTGGGGTTTTTTTTGGTGTTTTATAGTAACTATTTTTGAAAAGGAAAACAGAGACAGACTCTATTTTCCGTTTCTCTTAGCACCTGAAAGTGTTCAAAAACGTTATGGGTTAGGATTGGCTTCTCAGAATCTGCCTGTCAATTTTCTACCACTTTTTTTGTGGTTTACTTTCCAGTTCAAGAGAACTTTGTGTCCTCCTGGAGCAAAAATCTGTACAATAGAATTATGAATTATGATTTCTGCAGATTCCTGTAGGTCATCTGTTGTAACAGAGAGATGAAACAAGTTTTGGAAGTTACAGAAGAATTTAACAACACAAGCTTGATTGCTCCTCTAAGCTGTATTCCTACTTAAGAATTAGTGATCCTGGTGGGTTTCTTCCTGAGCCTCCTGGAACTACACAGGTTTTCAGGACATCAGAGGCTTTTACTCCTCATTTAGGTTCATGGATGTTTTGGGTCCAGATATTTTTGTCGTCACAGTCTTTTTATAAAACAAAAAAAGTATAGAAAGAATATATTGGACTTTTCACAGGGACTTTCAGTGGAAGTTCCTATTACATTTTATTTCTTCCTCAGTTGAAGATTTGCTAAAAGTTGATGAATGAGGTTTGTTTTGGAGAAAGATGGAAATGTGATTACATAGATGTTTTGTTTGAACATGAATTCCCTCCTTTAAATTCAAATAAAAATGGAATTTCAGTCTTGATCAGGTTTGGAACATCCAATAATTTTAACCATATTATTCTATTTTCTAAATATAGAACTCGGAGAACATATTTTGGTCAAGCAGATGCGCACACTCTGCAGATACTCTAACGGATTGCCAGGGCAAGGCTGTGCAGATGCTTGATTAACATTTAGCATCTTTTCAGCTAAGTGTTTTTTTTTTTTTTTTTCCTTCAGTAATTGAGGGTTTTATCACCATGTCTGCAGCTCTCTGTGTTTATCAATCTCTCAAATTCCTTCTCAGATCCAGTGCTTCCCTCCCCCATTCTCTCCCAGCTCTGGGCTCTTTTCTGTCACCCTCTCTTCCTTCCTCAATGTGCTGCTCTTCAGAGCACAGAGTTGAACCTATTTCCACTGGTGTGCAGGTCCCTCTGTCCAGGACAATCCTGTGTGATGTGTCTGTGCTGTGCCATCTGTATAACTGCACTCAATAATAACATAGCATCTTGCCTCCAATGATATTTTCTACATCTGAAAAACATGATAAGTGAATATTTGACCTTATCTCCTAGTGCAGGAATCTGAAGTGCTAAGATATATTTACTGGTTTTGTGGCCACCTGTAAATTATTTCTGTTCGTTTAGATATAATTAATGTACTTTTGACCTATTAGGGCTTCCATAGCTGCAGAGCTCATTAACTGGGAAATTATTTTTGTATGCATACAGGTGCACTCATTTAAATGTCACTGATTTAATCTAATAACACACAGTGTGTTTAGACATGCTGCCAATTTGAGGGAGTTGTTTGTTTCTTCTTTAATTTATACTTAGTCAGATTCTTTGCCCTTTTTTTTTTGGAGTCTCTGAACAGCTCAAATGATAAATAATTTTCCTCCCTTATGAAAAAAGTGATGCTTTGTTTTGGGGTTTTATGTTTGTTTGTTTGTTTTAGGTTTTGGTTTTTGTTTTTTTTAGTTGGTGATTACACATTTTAAAATAGGAACTTTTGTTTAGAAAAAATCAATTTCGGTGTTTGGGTGAGAAGAAGTGAAAGAGAACTGTATCTTTCCGAGGACCATCACTTTACAGAGAAAGTGTTTGTTTTTTAGAATGTCTTAATAAAATAGGTGTTGGTAAGTGAGTTAACATGTCTTGGAAGCATCTATATAATTACTTATGTCTTTAAGGAATGCTTTTTTCCTGTTTTTTTTTAGGAGAAAAACATTAATTGTACTGATGGGAAAATAATATTGCAGTGTGTTACATATCTAGACATGTCACCTAGAATCTGATATTGAGGCAAAATATTTCCTGCCATTCTTTCCCTGTCCTAGCACAGTTCCCCAGGTCAGGCATAGTCACAAAAATTGCCTGGGAGCTGTGTAAAATAATGATTGCTGGGATGAATCCCACTGGGTTTGCTGCAGGACTCAAGGAGCTGAAGGTTGTGTTTTATTCCTGCTCTAAAGAAATCAAACCTCACCCATTGGAAGGAAAGCAAAGTGACTTCTTGTTTGGGTGCATAAATCTGACATTAAAAAATATAAACCAGCTCTGAGATAAAATTTTAAGACAAAAGTACACTCAGAGTTCTTCATATACATATATTGTTGTTTATCAATATTGCTGGTTGCTTTCTTAGAAGTCAGTTCTGGAGGCTTTAGGGGCTTTTAAATTGTTCAGAGGATTATTGCAATGCTCTTAACTTCTGAACTAAACACAGTTCAGTTAAGCCAGTAATTTGCACAGAAAGATAAAGTGCTTCTCCTTCCAATCAAATTGCACTGAGCTGAATTTCTGGTTTTCTTTCTTAGCAAAGGATTTTATTGCCTACCCTCTTCACAAGAGAGCACAATCTCTGTAACAACACGATCTTCGTGTCTTGAGTTTCAAAGCTTACACACTGTAAGATGTGTCAGCCAGAGCAGTGACACTTATTCATAAGAGGGAACAGTCCTTGACGTTACCAGGGAAGAAAATCTGGGGTGTGGAGGGAAGAAAACCTTACCAAAGACCTTTCTCACATGAACAAAGACTTAGGTTTTTCAAAAAATACTTTAACAATAATGTACAAGAATCAAAGCACCTTTTTTTTCCATCATGAGAGGTATTTAAAGTGCAAGTCAGGATAAAATGTGTTTAGTTTTGTAGTTCAAATACACTATCTTTGCAATGTCTTCCTGAAAGAAAGTCTCTCAATTTCTTCAGTATCTGCTTGGCCAAATCTATAGCTGAAATATCTGCTGAAAATAGGCAGGAGCTATTCATTTAAAGCACAAATCTTGTGTCTTGTACAGAGCTTGGGTGCCCAAGAGGTATTAATGCAACTTAAGTGGGGCTGGCAGGAGGATGGCTGAAGCTGGAAATTCCTGCCTTGGTCTGGACTGCCAAATGTCATTACAGCTCTTCTCTCAATATTAACTTTGGATTCACAGCTCCAGTATCTGACCAGCACCAATTCTCATCTATCTCATTCTATCTTCTCTCATTCTATCCATTAGGGAAGAGCCACCTAATGAAGTCAGTAGCCCAAAACTATTCCCAGACTTATTCCAAATTCTATTGGCATTTTCTACTGTCATAGTGCTTGTCAAGCTCAGAACCACTTTGTTTCTTCCCAATGATCCTCGGACTCTCTTAGCACGGACATTTTTTTGAAGTTTCTTCTTTCTAATGCTACTGAAGAATTGGAAATTATTTGTTTCCCAGATTAATTGATTGTTCTCTTTTCCCAGATGTCAACTTTATGCACCTATATCAGTTTTTTTTTTTTTTTAAATATTTTCCTACCTTCCTCACTACTGTTTATTGCACATCCCCGTTTACCAATTAAGGTCCTTTACCTTTTTTTATTTTATTGACTTTTATATAAAATCTTAAGTGACAAGGTCTCAAGCAAGTTCTTTTATTATCCCACAAGATTTTCTCCTTACTACTTTTTTTTGCATACTTTGAAATGTTTTTCATCAATGTTTTTCATTAATTTTGAACACAAGTAAGAAATACCCTCCCTAAGAAGGTATTTATGAAAATGCTTACCTAAGATAAGAACCAAAGTTCTTCCTGAACAAGGTCTTTCAGTTAAAAGCAAAACTCTGGGAGAGAATTTATCAAGTTATTGCTGTCAAAGTATCCAGTTATTCTATGTTCTTTTTATCATAATGTATATCAGGTATTGCATGATCCTACTTTATGACCACCTGCTACTCATCAATTTCAGTCTCATTATAATCTCAGCTGAAACTTTTCCTTAGTATTGTTCTGTTCTTGTTACCATAATGACCATACAGATTAATTTTATTTCATATTCTGAACATTTACTCAAGGTTTATTCCTGCATTTTTCATTTATATAATATTTTTTACATTACTTGGAATAATAGCAGGAGTCACAAAATCGTGAGCTTTCTTTTCTACATTCTGTAAAACCTTATCATGTATAGCCACTCAATTTTTAAACACTAATACTTTCCAAGAACTTCTTATAAGCTCTTCATCAATGACTATTTCTAGACTTTTTGGCATACAGATAAATTGCCATTTTTCATTTTATCAGGTATGGATGGAAGGATATAAAATTATGTGTGTAGGTATTTACTATGAAGTTTCACACAATTTAATATTATTAAGCTCTGATGAACTTAAGAAATGAAAAATGTGTTTGCAGAGTATTTGATTAAGTGACTTCATAGCTTATGATTTCTATAATTCAATATTCATGGCAATTGAAAGTAGTATCCATGAAACTTCTGCTTTCTCACTTCCTTGCATTTTAGATTTACACATAATACTGTGTCATCTTTTTTCCCCCCTCCTTTCATGTGACTTTGCACTGTTGAAATAAGCAGGAGTTTCATCTCTGAAAACAGGCAGGACCTTAATAAGCTCACCTGCCATCAACTTCATGTTTTGATACGTTTTGCTTTAGATTAATCATGTGGCTGCCAGGGAATAGTGTCCAAAGCCTCCTCCTCACTTTGGCAGTGTTTTCACTGTTGTCCAGGAGGCTCTGAGGTTGGACTGTGAGGTTTGTTGCTTTTAATCCCAGATGAGGTAACAAAAGACTTGACTTGGTTAAGTGCTCATAATGGAGTTTTTCCTCAAGAGCCTTCCATTTATCATTATCCCCTGTTCTCATAGCAAATAATAAGACTTTCTTATTAGAAAACCCTCAAATCATCTGGAATGGCTTAAAGAAGTTTGGGAGGGGGGATAAAAGCACTGTCAAAAAGTTTCCTGCGTGTAGTCTGAGAGCTTGTTTGATGGTAGCATTTGAAAATGAATGCCATTTGAAAAGAGAATTGTGCAAAATGAAATTCAAAATGGTAAAAAAAAAAAAAGAGCATGGGAGTTTTTCACAGTGGCAGAGGCTTTGTTTTGCATAGTGGTGGTAACATCCCCGGTGCTTCTGCTCTTATGAAATCTGAGGGGGCACAACTGCCCTGGAAATTGGTCTTGTCTACATCACATACTAATTGAGTGACTGCTTACCTTTGGAATATCTTGACTAATGTAATAAATAAAAATCTCTGTTGCTGGGCTCTGGAGAATGTGGGGTTATATTTTTGCCCATACCTCTCATGAGTTATTCAAGATTTTGGAGGAGTTCTTATTGATGAAAAGGTTCTTCCAGGAAAACAAAGTGAAAATTACCTCCATGTGAATAATAAGTGAAAGCTCAAAAATATTATCTTGACTCACTTAAACATACGCTGCCCTATCAAAAACGTTGTCCTTCACTGCTGAGTTTTTTTTATAACTTTAAGGCCACTCCCATCTGATGTTACCTGGAGTCCTCAGATTTCCTTTACCCTTTTCAGACTGGCTAAGGCTTCCCTCTGTATGCTGAATGCTATTCCAGTTCTCATGTTGTTACTGATTTCTTCTGGTTAATGGACTAATGCCACATATCTGTATTTACTTTTTAAAGCTTTTAGCAGCCTGCAATATTATTGACCATTCAGGAATATTTTGGGTATTTTTAGGACCTCATTGTGGGTATTTGGAGTCATGTTGAGTAGATCCATTTCATTTTTTTTATCAGGGAAGATTTCCTGAGTGTGGTGCTAGGCAGATTTATTATTCTCAGGGAGCTCTGTGGTCTCAAGTGCCACAGGCATATGCCATCACCCTTCTTGCTCACATGGGGACCCCCGGTGGCCTAGCGGTTAAGATGCTGGTCTCTCAGCGCCAAGGCCACAGGTTCGATTCCCGGTCCCCCGGGTAGATGGAGCTCGTCAGCCCCTAAGGCCATCCATCTAAGAGAAGGTCACTCGAAACAAACCT
>JAWWLV010000180.1:7635487-7677490 GCA_035041135.1 Platyrinchus mystaceus | reverse complement strand
TTATCTCTTCTGCCTCACAGCCTTCTTTTCCGGTTTCTTGAAGATGTAATTGGCAGAGGCGTTACTAAAACTTTTGACTGGGGGTTTTTGTTCCGAAAATCCACTTGTCAGAACCATCCTCAACCCCCCGGGGAAGGCTGACTGGCAAACCCATGAAACGAGACTTACTCAACTAGTTGTTTCCTTAACTTGGCCATTCCTTCTGAGCTTTGGGAACATATGTTTTAATTATTTAAAATGAAGACACACACTTCACAAAGGCTTTATTAATGATTATTTGGGAATGGGAATGAACAACTTTAGAAGAAAAATTTCCTGAAAGAGCAGCGTACTTATCAACTACTCAGCATACATATGATAGGCTTGTAGCCCTGTCTCTTATGTTATACTTCAATGAGTATTCCTAGAAAATAAAAATCATTAGAGAATTGAAAATGTAAGTGTATAGGGGCGCAGGCCATGTTAGCTTTGTCCATAGCGTGGAGACTATGATTTGGATTGGATAAATCCTTCTATTTCAGTGCCATTTACAGCACTGCATTCAGTAATCACAGAATCATAAA
The DNA here is from genome assembly GCA_035041135.1 of Platyrinchus mystaceus. NCBI lineage: Eukaryota > Metazoa > Chordata > Aves > Passeriformes > Tyrannidae > Platyrinchus > Platyrinchus mystaceus. The sequence continues at coordinate 7,676,927 of JAWWLV010000180.1, read as the reverse complement.
ACTCTTTGGATTGGAAGGGACTTCCAAAGCTCATCTAGTCAAACCTCCCCTGCAATGAGCAGGTATATCTTCAACTAGATCACGTTGGACTTAATGATCTCAGAGGACTCTTCCAACCCAGTTAATTCTATTATTCTCTGTTGCTCAGAGTCCTGTCCCACCTGACTTTGAATGTTTCCCGGTCTGGGGCATTTCCACCTCTCTAGGCAATGTGTGCCAGAGTTTCCATGCTCTCATTGTAAAAAATGTCTTCCTTGTATCTCTTTTAGTTTAAAACCATTATCCCTTAACCAATTGCAACAGTCTGTACTAAAAAATTATGTCCTCCTCTTTCTTTTAAGCCACCTTAAAATATAGAAGAGATACTCTAAGGTTTCCCTGTAGCTTTCTTGTCTCCAGGCTGAGCAACCCCAACTCTCTCAGTCTGTCCTCATAGGAGATGCTCATTTTTGTGGCCTCCTGGACTTGTTTCAATAGGTCCATGTCTTTCTTCCTGTGCTGAGGATTCCAGAACAGGATGCAGCACTCCAGGTAGGGTCTCACCAGAGCAGAGCAGAGAGGCAGAATCACCTGCTGGTCATGCTGGTTTCATACTCCGAGTGCACATTGTTGGCTCACATCCAGTTTTTCATCCACCTGTATCCCACAACATCGTCTTCTGTACTTTAGTAATAACCAAGGAGATATTACAGATCTCTCTCTTTCCAACAAGTTTTACTATGAGGAAACCTAAAGGAGGCTTAAAAAAACCCACCACCTTATCATGCAGGAGTATGTAGTGTGCTGGAGGTAATTTTAAAAGGGGTAGCATCAAACATCATTCATACACATGTACATCATTCATACAGGTTTTCTAGACAAACATTCATTACCTTTCACATTAGGTGCTTTTTTCCCCTCTCAGGCATGTCAATTGCCATACTAGTAGATGATTCCACCTACAGTGTATTTATGTTTTCTAAAGGCACTCCCATTCTTGGTCTCTTGCAAATATTTTTCTGTTTTAGTGGTGGTGGGAGGAAGAAAAGAACCTCTAGTCCGGTGGTGAAGTCACTTCAAAGACTCAAATAGCAAATTCAAAACAGAAATGAGACACTTAAAGCAACTTTTCAGCAAGAATGAGTTTCTGAAGGAAGATGTATTTATGTTTGTGTAGGCATATATATGCACACATTTATACCTTATTTATATTAAGAAGCATAAATAAAAAAGCATACGTCAAATATTAAGAGCTGACTTAGGCTTGTGTTTCCAGAAATTTCTAAGTGTTCCATATCACCATGTTAGCTTAGACAAATCCTCTCTCTGCCTGTTGTTGGCTGATCACTGGGTGAGAGCTTAGTTTATTCTCTGGCATTTGGGAATCCTCTTGGCGAATCTTCTTGCTAAAGTGCACCGTAATGCTCACTGGAAATAGGTCATCGAGCATGTATTAAGATAACATGCCTAATGCTTTGGCCTAATACAAGATAGGTTCTAATCAGCTGTATAGCAGGTAAACCAAGTCCATTTTCCCACCTCAGTCTGCCAATTTATCTGTTTATATAGTGGACAGTTGTGCTTATGTTATCTTAGAAGCATTTGATTTTTAATTAGTTTTGTTTTGCCAGATGGTGAAATAGAATGGTGTTTTGCCTTCACTCCATGACCTCTAGCACTTTTTGAATCAATTTAAATTAATTTGGAGGAGTCTCTTCTGTCTAGAAAAGAGACAGCTGCAACAGAATATGATAGAAGTGTATAAAATCTTGGCGACATGGAGAGGGATCAACTCCTTACTGGTCTTCTAATGCAAGCATGAGTGTCCAGCAGGTAAAGTAGTAGGTGGTCAGTTTGAAGCACATGAGAGAATGTGGCTATTCTTGCTACAGATTGTCATGGAAGTAAAATTTTACATCTGTACAGGGATGTCTGGAAAAGTTAATGAGAGAGAAAAGTACTGAGAGTATTTAAATGCAGAGAAACTATATTCAGGTTGTAGTCTGAAAACTTCTGTCTTTCTGAGCTATGAATATTAGGTTGAAGCAAGGAACAAGTGTATCCTGTTCTTAGTCTCTTCTGTAGGGATCCTTTCATGAGCCCTGGTGTGGAGAAGACAGTTGAGACAGTAAGGGTATGGGTACAAAACCTGTAATTTTTACCTGGAAGCTTGTTCATGGCCAAACTAGTGATGAAAAAAGCAGATTTAGTCACCATATAACTTGAAAGATATTTATAAACTTTAGCCAGTCAAGAATTTCTCAGATAATAGGGAAGTCAAAGGGAAAAAAAAGTTGCTTGTCTGTAACCTGTAATTTCTTTTTTTATTCTGTAGCTCTTGGGCATAATATTCCCAGATTTTCATTCATTCAAGATACAAAGCATGCTTTTGCCAATCAGTTATTTAATGCTTTGCTATCTACCTTCTATATCTGTTTCAGTAGGAAAAAGCAATGGCAGATTGAATTGGCATAAAAATGCCACACAGCAAATGGTGTTTTAAACTGTTTAGGCCAAAGTGTTGCCAAAGTGGAAGAGGATTTTAGTTTAGTGCTGTTGGTGAGATGGTGAATATCTGATTATTTCAGGTGAGAGCTTTAGGAATGTATTGGGTGCTGGAGTATGACTTAGGATGAATATTTGACTAATCATTTGGACTTACAGGCATATATTTCAATAGCTGAAATATATAATGGTGCTCCGGAAAAGTGTAGTAGAGAACATGGTTCTGTCTATTTTTAATTTATATTCTGGTTTCAAGTATTATTTCCATGTGAAGGAAGGCATGAATATAAGCAGACAAATTTCACTCCCTTCTCTTCCAGTTGTAGCACTCTGCAGCCTCTTGGAATGATGTCCTGGCTGAGCCTGCCACCCATACAGCTGCTTCCTTCTTATGTTGTAGCCTAATTTGCAGAAATGTGTTATCCCACTCACATATTTTTTAATTTGTCTTTCCCTTTGTAACTTAAGGAATCTTAAAAGACATCTGGAGAGCTTTTTCATGCTCAAGAAAGAGTGAGGAAGGACTTTGCTGCCAGAAATTAAATTGCTGGTGCAGAAGGTAATCGAACACCACGAGGTGCTGTGCAGAGCCTGAAGAAGTAGTACAAAACAAACATGCCCTGAATAGGACCCTGTCAAAGTGCCTTGTCTGCTGTAAGGTTGTGAAAGAATTCAAATATCAGGGGGAAGAAAGCTTTGAGGAGTATCTGTTTATCACACATGCTTCTCCTTGCTCCTATTTAGAGCTGCTTGCAGCCACTCTCCGTTCAAGCCATACAAGACACATAGAGAAGCAGATTGCTTACAGGCTGGTAGCATCACTCTTTTTTTTTTTTTTTTTTTTTTGCACAGAGAGCACTGTATTAGCTCCCTTTTAATGCTGTGCATGTCAGTACCTTGCCCAGCTAATACTGCCAACACGTTTTCCCTGGAAAGCTTTAAACAATATGAAAAAGCACTTTGGGGAAGCTTGTAAAATTCAGTCAATTTGTCACGATGTTTTATAGTTTTATCACCTTAGTCAGTGGAGACTGCCTGCTGCATGTCAAACCAAAAAGTAACAAGCTGGAACCATTACTGCTTTCACATGTTCTAAATAGTCTCTGATGTTCCAACACCAGGTTAAAGGACTGCCTAATACTGAATGTGGTAGTAGACTCATCAAAAACTACATGGCAGATAGGCCACCTGAGCAGCAAAGTAAGTATCTGGAGGTGATTGTTAGTTTTCCTTGGTTTTGTTACCTGAGATTATTATTGTTTTGGTGAATCTCTCTAACTTCTTTTAAAGCTGAGAAAAACAAGGTAAGTAGAACAAAAGCTGCTATAGATTCCTTTAAATGCATGCAAAACCAAGTAAGGTGAGATAATGTAGCATTGAGCAAGTTATTTTGATAACATGAAAATTGTATAAAATTGGTACTTTTGGTTTTAATACCAGCTGTTTGGCAGACAGGCTCCTGTAGATAAGAGGGATGTGGAATACGGGAGTGGTGATTATAAGGATTTCTAGGTTTTTTTTAAAGATGAGTGTGGTACGCACGTATTTATATGAAAGCATTGTCACTTTGATAGCCCAACAAAGCTACAGACATGAACCAAGTGCCAGGGTAATTCTCATCTAGAAGAGACAGTCTTGAGGGGAAACTGCCTGGATTTTTTTTTTCCTATTCTGAAATCACATTTTCAAGGAGTATTTGGTTTTATCTGAGTCTTGAGTGGGCTGGCCCTCCTCATGCTCCAGACTCCCATAAGACCTGAGTGGGAAGTGACTCTTACTGAAAGTAAAGAAGACAGAAAGGAAGGTGTTATTTTGTGACTTGATTTGGATGAAACAGCAGGATGAAGCAATGCCCAGGGGCAACCCTGAGTGTGTAGCAGAGTGATCCAAGGATAGGCTCAAAATTCAGTATCTTTTTTTTTTTTTAAACCATCATGCTTCCTTTGTCTTAGCAGTTCAGAAAATGCCCCCAAAAACTTTTCCATTATTTTTACCTAGTAATGTTAATTTTAACGTAATGAGCACATCAGATGATCACAGTATGTTGACTCAAACTTTGCTGCTGCTGAGGAGCAGCTGGTCTCCTACAGCAATCTTCCTGTCTTCTGACATCCTCTTGCTGTACTCATTCCAGCAGATATGATTTTTCATATCCTTCTTTCTTTCCTTGTTTTCATACTGACAACAGTTCCAAGATATTCTGCAAAAGGGGAATGTGCAGCCCTTCCTTGGCCTTGGCACAGTGCCACTCAGCCTCGGTGTTTAGGCAGTGCATGGGTTGTTGCCCTTGCTCTGCAACTGGTGTTTTCCACTTGCTGTTTCAGCACTTGGTCCCCTCCCCTGTCTGCTTTTCGGTGAGAAAGCCACCTCTGTGTTTTCACCTTTGCATTTTCACACAGAAACTGAAATTCTACTTCAAGACATGAAATGTCTGCATATATGGTAGAAGAGTGTATAGAGGGGTTCATGGCCACAGAGCATCTGCTCCCTGATCGGCTGCAGGGCTGCAGAAGCTTTATGGAATATGGTTGTCAATCAGTAATTGATTTACTGATTGATGTTCTTATGAATGACAGTATGTTTGCTCTTGTTATTTTTGCAACAGTTTAGTTACTAACTTACCTAGGAGTCAAAGTGGGATTCAGCACAGAAATGAGCAATCCTGAAGGTGGGGAAGGATGAAGCAAGCACAGAAATGTAATAGGTATTGCAGGGGTGGCAGGTCTGCTTCACTTCAAATGTTGCTTTTCACTATGCTGAATTTATTGTCTGTGTAGCAGACATGGAGAGAAGAAAATAGAACGGAGTGACAATGGTTATCAGGGCTTTAATAATTTTTTTCCATCTGATTACTGATGATGTTACAACAAAAAAATTAACAGCTCTAAAAAGAAATAACTGATAGGCATTGTCAGTATGATGATAATATTGTTGGAAGCTCTGTTTGGAATAAGTATGACTGGAAATGAATCAGGAACTGGAAATGAATGTGTCAATACGAGAAAAAAATTTGTAATTGAATGTGATTTACTGAGTTAAATATTTCCCAGCATTATATTCCACATGCTGAACAAAAATGCAAGGGTACTAAATCTGAACACTTGCCACATTTCAGCATATTTAAAGTATAATGAGTACTGTAGTTAGTTAGCATAATGACTAAAATAGTTGCCCAAAGTACTTTATTTATAGCAACATTTGTAATTAGGTGCTTGAACATTTTTTATTTCAGAGAGGGATGTCCTGTAGAGCTAACCCATGTGAAATGAACTCTACAATTAGTGAATTTACATATCACCCTTTTTCTATGAAAAGTAAAATAATTTTCTTGGCAATTTTGGTTACTATTAAATTTTCTTTAAGGAAACAGTATAACATAACTCTCCTTTGCCATATCTAATTCTTAAACTCAGCTATTGTATCCTCAACAATATCACAATTATTTTCCAGTTGGAACACCCCAAATATTATTATTTCATGGGGAATACTTGACATACTTATGGTCATGAAGATGCTTTTTATTCTTGTAGCTTTCCCCTTCCTCCCTCCCCCCAAAAGAAGAAAAAGCCAACAATACCCTACATAAAAAACCTGAGTATTAAATATTCCTCCAAATGAATCAAGTTCATTCTTTGCAAATTATATATTATCAAGTCCCTTAGTAAGTTTTTCTTTAAGCAATGTTAAAATTAATGTCAATCAGAGACTAAAATTAAAGATGATTGTGCCTGGTGCACAAGGCACAGTATGATGAAGGTTATTCAAATGCAGCAGTCTAGAGGCTGGTAAAGGTGTTCACAGAACATAAAAGCTGTGCTTGAGACCTTGATTTAAGGTTGAGGAGAACTCCTTTGCCACCACTTTGGGTACCGAACACAAGAGGTGAATTAAATATTTTGATAATGTGAAGATTCTTGTCACCTCTACTGAAGCAGTTTCTCACTCCATGGATGGGCTGAAGTTTTTGTGTGCTGAGTTCCTCTCAGTCCAAATTCCTGCCACTGTTCATGCACAGGACATTGTCTCAGAGGATGGGAAACTTGTGCTCAAATGCTAGATCCTCTGCCTGGTTTGGATCAGACTGCTGAACTCAGATTCCCAAGGCCTGTTGTGATCACTGATCCATTCAGTTAAAAGGGATCATTCCTGGCCTCCTTTCTTCTTTTCTCTGTGACCCACTTGAGATACTCTGCAGATTCAGTTTGTACCTGTACTCCCTAGAAGTGCCAGATGATTTGCTTTAGTGGGTCCTTGGGCTCCTCTTGCCCAGTGTGAGGAGTGTGGGTGCCGACCGTGGGGCTCTGGGTTCCTCTTGGTGAAGGGATGAGTTTCACACTGACAGCTGTGTCCCTGGGGGAGCATTTCCCTGTTTTAGTAGGAGGGCTTGGTTCACCCTTGGTACAACAGAATGTCTGATTTGAAGTCATTATACTGTGGGTGATAAATGGATTGCTGATTTAAATGTTGTTTTGTTCAGATGAGGCTAGTTGCCAAGGAAGAACACCATTATTTCAAGCTTTCCTTTCAATCTCCAATACACCTCAAGAGAAACAGAGAAAGTTTTGAAACTAACTTCTGCCAAAAGTAAAGGGATGCAGAATTTGTCACGTGGGAGATGAGGAGTAACTGTGATTCTGGGATGTGATCTGTTGGACTGATTCTGTGATAAGTTAGTGAAAGACTGGTAGTGTTCTACTTTTAATAGATTAGTTTTAGCAGATTAGTAGATTTTTAGTAATAATGATAACAATGCTTCAGTGTCCTTTATGTCAGTTTTTATGTCTTTATTTGAGGGTGGTATTGATCCAAGCCAAATTAGGAAAAGAAAATAGTATCTGGATAAGATCAAGTATGAAGTATTTACTGTTATGAAAACAAGTCATTCAGGATCATTAACACTGGTGCTCCATTACGCAGGGTTGTGTTTGACCTCCTGTTTTCTTAGCTGTCAAATAGTGTTAGGTACTAATGGCATGTTTCTGTTTCCAAAGATACTTTATTCCTTTGTAAGAAATTCTTATTCCTCTTATTTTTTCTGAAGAAGCAAAAAAGGTAGTTTCTTATCCTAACATTGATGTGTGAAAGGCTAGAAGCCAATTCTGACATCTCTCACATTTGGACCTTTTGTTGACACACCAAAGGCAGAGTCATGGTAAGGGAAATATGGTAAAGATTTTTGCCTGTGACCCTTTTTGTAAAGCACAAGACCTGATTGTCAATTTAGAGGAATTTGAAGCCCTCTTTTTTTTTAATTTAAGCTAACTTAAAAGTCTATTTTAAAGACTGTATTTTGTAGAAGCAACACTATATCCATAATGGAATCTTTTAGTAGGCATTTAAAATGTGAAGTGTGAATTCTGTGAAATATTGTTTTAGCTTACAGAATGAATTTTTTAAAAAAGACATATTTTAATTCCATTCCTCTTTTTTTCCATGCTTTCCCGATGAGCTTCTTAATGACCTGAAAGTTAATCTAGAACATACACTCAGATTTCTAAGAAAATACATTTTATTAAAAACTATTTCACATTTCTAAGAAATGTAATTTTTTTAGAGTACAGCTTAACACAGTGTGATAGCTTTTGAAACATTATGACACAGAGCAAATGTGGTTCCAGCAACGTGACTAATTCAACACAGTCTGATGTGTAATTAATGTAATGCTTCACAATATGAATACTTTTTAGAAGGAATAAAAATACAAGTGCAATTTTGCAAGAAAATTAACAAGTAAAATGACCTGAAAGGGGTGTCATTTAACTGTTACTCTGGAACAAACACTGGCTGTTCAAGAGTTTGTTATGAATATCTCACACACTTGCAGACTATGCAGTGGGTGCTGTTGGTAAAGGTAGTGAAGGAAGCAATGGCAAAACTGAAAAGAGGGATGATAAATTTCCTTAGTTTGAAAAAGACAATTTGTCATTGTTTGAAAATAATAAAAGAGAAGATTTGCTGGAATTTGTTATTTATAGCTTAGCAGCTCTGGTATGCTAAGATTTATTTGGAATGTCAGGTAAATAGAAACACATTTATGATTTCACCCAGTCCTTGGAATTTGGTACATGATTTTGAGAACTATTTTGTAAAAAGTAAAAAAAAAACACCCTTCCATTTTATACAGAGAGAAAAAGGAGTCCATGTTCAGAATACAGTGTGTGGTTAGCTATATATTTTTAATTGTGTTCAGTCTTCTGGTAAAAGGGATTATGCCAATTCTCAACAATATCAAATTTAGCAGTTTACTTTAAACATTCCAAAACTTAAAAAAGTCTCCTGAAATTTGACTTCCCTCAAAAAGGATGAAGGTCAGAGCAGTCCAGGAGAAGAGCTGAAGGGTGAGGACAGGTTGGGGAGAGGCATTATATACGGTTCCTGGACATGACAAAAACCCTGTTTAGATTGGATATGCTTTACTTCTGCCTCACAGTCGTTATATATTGTGTGAAACACAAATGAGACTTGGAAAGGCCTCTGGAAGGGAAAATGCTCGTAGTCTTTCTTGAGCCCTGCAGGCCTTTCCTGGAAGAAGCTGCCCAGCTCCTTTCAGCATTGCTGATCTGGTGGACTCTGCATCTGGGATAACTGTGGGGAAAAAAAGAATCAGGACTGGACGCCAGACTAATATAAGAACAAAATTGTACACTTCATTTTGGGCTTGAGAAATGTTTTTAACCTAAACCTTGACATAAAAAAATATTCTTAGTCATTGCCTAGTCCCGTAATGCAGATACTTTCAGGGCAGAGTTTTGTTCTCATGGATTACTCCTACAAATACTAATAAACACAAGGTTTGAATAGCTGGTATGTCACAGATCAAACTGTGTTTAGAAGCAGAATACCAACCAAATAAGGGTAACTTCTGTACATCTAGAAGCCTAAAAATACACCCAAATATGACTTACCTTGTAGTAGTGCCAGGAGATTGCTTTTAAATATTCAAGGGCGTTCTAAGAAAAGGTTGTCTTCTTTATTTTAAACTCAAGCATCCCAGGGTGTGAGAACGTGGGGTAATCCCTAGAACTGCACAAATTGTAGCAAATTTAAAAATGGAGTGTGTGTAGCAGGTGTTTGTGCTAATGCAGCAAAGCAAGGCCTGTGATGGGAGAGCTATTCTCACCATGGTTGATTGAAAGACTATGGCCAGCTAATTAGTATTTAGCAATTTGGCATTCAAACATGTCAAAAATGCTGGGCTCTAGAGCCAACATAGGAGTTTACCGGCTCTGCAAGCTCATCTAGAGACTTGTAAACCAGTAAAGAAAAAATTGCAGATATGTTTCTATATTTCTGTTTGTGTGTGTCTCCCCAAATGTGTTTTGGGAAGCAGGGATTCTGCTCCCTTTCCCAAGGACTCCTATCTTATTTCTGTTTGGCAGTCAAGCAGCTACAGTCACTAGCAAATAAATTTTTCCTCTGCTGCAGGCCAGAGGTCAGCAAAGCCAGAGTTCAGCTGAAATTAGTAAGGCTTAGAGATACAAAGTAATGAAATGTTCCCCTGACTATTTTGCTGACTATGATGCATTTTGTCCTTTGCATTTTCTATAAGCTACATTCCTGTTTAATGTGCTACACATCAGTATCTTCTCTTTGTTTCCCTGAGTGCCCCTGTGGCCCTGCAAGGGTCCTGCTGTGCTGCCCCCACTCCTATTGATCTGCTGCAAGGGAGAATGGGGCTCGAATATGGTGGGCTCTAGTTGCAGGTGCCAAAGCAGATTATTTTACTCTGCAGCTGGTGGAAAACTTAAGTGTTTTGGGAAGCCATGAGTGCATGGCCATGTAATAGCACTTGGCTGGACAGCAACTACATAAATAGTAACATAAAAGAAGGATTCATAGGCTGATCCTCTTCAAGGCTGTGTGGTCCCATATCTCACCAAGGGTTCTCCTTGCCATCCAGCCCCAGGTGCTTTCCAGCTGAAGAAATCCGTATGGTTATTGTCTGCTTTTTGTTCTGTGAATTAATTAACAATCACAGCTACTTATATACTTATTCTGGCAATACAAGAACATGCAGGCTGAGGTTTTGTGTGTCCATATGTAATCAGAAGAAAAATAGCTCTAAAGTGAGAGAAATGTTATTTTGATGAAACATCTGTCTTACTATATTAGTATTTGTACTGTGGAGCAAACCTTAGAAAATCATTTAACTACATTTAACTCTGTATTCTCATAGTTAGCAAAGGATGCAACATCTGATTTTTGCTTTATACTGTTCATCCCTCCTGTGTCTTGTGAAGAATTTAAATGCACCTCATTACTGTTCTCAGTTATTTTCTGGAATGTCTTAATTTAATTCCCATTCGTTGTCCCCTGTGGCCTCCAAAGAAAAGAAAATAGGTGGGGCAGACAAATTGGAAAGTAGGAAAATACTCCGTGTCAGCTTTTCTGATTGTGTCAGATGCAGTGCAGAAAAAATAATCTACTTCATTATCTCCTCCTTCAAATGGAATACTAATCAATATCAAGGACTCAAAGAACAGTGTTTGACAAATACAGGATGCTACTGACAGTTCACTTTTTTAAATGATCATTTTTTTAACAGCAACTTGCAGTTTTGTTCTAAATATTTTTTAAGTGTTTAAGTCTTGAAGAGTGCTGTATTACTACTTATGCTCTTGAAAGGGAGATGTCACTGAACTGACCTTTTACTGTCTTGTTGTTAAAGAAGTTGTTATAATACCTTTACAGGATCAGATAGAGCAAAAAAAAAAATGTCTCATGTAATTTGTTCATTCAGAGAGCAATCATAAGTTCTGTTATTCTACAGACTCTTCTTCCTTATGCTTATTTTCCTTTCTGAACCTAATTTTTCCAGTGTTTATATTAATTAATACAAGGTATGTAGAGAATGCAGTAGTATTAAAACAAGTTACATTGGATGGATCAAGCAACCTCAAAACCAAAAGACAGTGCAGATATCATCAGGAATATTTTCTTCTAAGAAATTGTTCTACCCTCTGAAGAGCATTTACACTCATTGTGGCCTAAAATCAGTAGAAATCTCCATCTCTAGAAAAAATAATATATTCCACCTTCACTCCTTTTTGATATGTTCTGAGCTAAAGAGCTCGAGAGATTTGTCTTTCCTATTTATCTCTTCTTTTTTCATCAGTAGTGTGATAATAGGAGTAGTCTTGGCTGGATCAGATTTAGGCAGGTGACAATCCACCTTCTTAGACTTGTTCTAATTGTAGATTTGGTCTTGCTTACAGTGCACAAGGATGAGGATTTGTGACATCCCACTTTCCCCTTGTGGTGGTTTTGTTTTATCCCCTCTTCCCTTTTCCCCTTCTCTGTTTTCGGGTGTTGGGTTTTTGGTTTTTTTTTATTTATGTGTATATAGTTTTTGTAAAGTGTATATAAATGTAATATAAGTGTAAATATATATATGTTGCTTTAGCTCTCTTTCTCTTTTATTTCGGTTCTCTTGGTTTTTTCTTTCCCTTTCCCTTTGGTTTTTTGGGGGAGGGGGAAGAGCCCTGGCTGTGGGGTTTGGGGACTTGGCAGCTCCACACCCTTCTAAGGCACCTTACTGAGAATCAGCATTTTCAAAGAGCTTAGTATCCAGCATCTGATACTGTGACAAGTGAGGTCAGATAATTAGCGTTGAAATTCTCTGTTGTTTTGTGTTGGCATTTTTTGTGTTTCCCCCCCCCTTCTCTGAGAAACTACCTTCTTTATCCAGTATTGGGAAAGAAGACTTGAATCCAATTTTAAAAACGCTGATCACATTTTTTCCGTAGTTGGTATCCTGTGGAGGTTAAATGGAGCACCTGTAAATTTTCTGTGAGCCTGTGACATGTAATTGAATTTTGTAGGTTAATATGTTTTTTGGAATGGACAGTGACTGTCTCGGAATAGTTTCTCTGTCCAGCAAACAGAGCAAAATACATGCAGTTGTAGACACTTAATATGTCATCCTAATGCTCAGAATTAAAGCATTTGTCTTTTTGCATGAAGTTTACAGCCCTCCCCAGCTGGCACACCCGCAGAGGCCATCAGGAAGTAGCTGTGGTGTTTGGTCTTGCCATCCCTGTATGGATCATTGCTCAGCTGTAGATGATCTATGTGCTCCAGGACAACCTTAGAAATGGAAAGAAGGATTTGAGAGGTGGCCTTGCTGTATTTGTGTGTCTGTCCCTGCCTGCTTTGCACTGCTTACAGTGGGCAGGCAGCTGCTGATGCCACAGCCCAGAACCCTCTGTTAGGGACCCTGTGGGGACGTGCAGCCTTGGCTCCAGTGCCCACGTGCTCTCAGCAGTGCCACAGGGACAGAGCTGGAGCTGCCGCTTCTTGTTTGTGAATGGGAGTTACAGCAGAGCCCCGTGTTTCAGAGGGGAAGGTTCCAGCTGATCCAGGGAAACATGAGGTAGTGTTTTCAGTCTTTAATGTGCCTGATTACTTTTTTTTTTGAGGGAGGTAGGGGGTTAGGAGAAAGTGAAGAGCTTGAAGATCTCCTTCTGTTTTATCTGTTCAATTACTGTTCGCACTGCTTTATGCTCTTCACCAAAAAAAAAAAAAAAAAAGGAGTTTTTAAAAAGCAGTCAGTGGAGTGTTTGGTCCATTTACCACACATGTCACTAGAAAGTAGTATAAAATCCGTATTTAAATCCAGTGCTTATTGCTGAACAGATGATGATAAAGAAGTTACTGTATTACATAATGCCCATGTTTTAGGGGCTGAGATCCCATTCTGCCCACTCTTTAAAAATTGTCTAAAATTTATATCCTGCATTTTATCTAGCATATAAGTTGCAGACATGGAGGTAAAACTCTTCAGGCCTCTTCCTGAACTCTTGAAGAGCTCTCTATATAAGATCACACTTGAGGAAACAAATATTCGTTTCTCAGGAAATATTCTTCCCTGTATTTGCCCCAAAAGAAAAGATGTCTACCTCCTTGTTCTCAAAGTATACTTAGACACAGTAAGAGGTGTTTACTTTCTCTACTTTAATACCAGCTTCACATGGCTTAATCTTCCCTAATGACTGCAGCTTGGCTCTGTGCCATGAATCCACCTATGCCTGTAGACTTCAAAAAAAAAACAGCCAAAAAAACAACCACCCCAAAACTGTGAAGAATATTGGAAATCTAGCCAGAAAAACCCTCTTTAACTTCTTTGGCAGAGTGCCTGGAAAGGAAGAGAGAACACAGAATCAAAATAAATTACAGGATTCAGAAGTGCATTAAATTAGCCCTAAGAAATTGCTTTCTCCTTGTATTAGTGGCTAGTAGTAATTTGAAACACTTCAACCCTGGTCACTTTGTTATTTTAAAAGAAATGGAAGTAGAGATGTAAGATAAGAAAGCTGGAATAACAGGGCCAATGGTTGCATTTTTAAAGTGGCAACAAATTGAAATGCTTTGGTTAACAACCTAGCGAAGAGTTAATTCTAAGAGATGTAAGAGGAATCAGGAGATTTCAGTCTTAAAGGAATAGCTGGAGATCCCCTTGTCAGTAGGGAGCAGGGCCTATGAAGATAAAGATGCTCAAGACGTCATCAAATTAAATTTTGGGTATTTTCAAGGCCGCAGATTCCACAACTCATGTGAGTTTTAGGGAGTGGAGTGCACATTTCTCAGCACAGATCAGAAAGACGAGAGTTTTGAATCACAGGTCGCTTGCACTCTTTATATTTGCCTTCCTCACAGGGTTTTATGACAGGAGTGCATTTGGTATTTTACGTTTTTGTTTGGTTTTCCCCCAGTTATTAAACACAGGTCTGTCTCTATGAAGACAGAGAAGTTCAAATGGCAGATGTTCATCGTTCAAATCAATATTGTTCGCCCATTGCACAAATGGTCCTATCGTGTTACTCCTATTCTCTGAGGATTAGGAATCCCCTCAAAGACGTTCTGTAGGTTCCATATAACACAATCACAAATAGTCAGGGTATGTGAACTGACTCAGCCATGCAAATCTGATCAGGTTATTCGGCTGCTGTGCTCATCACCTTCAAAAATAATTACAGTGGTGAGTTTGAAGTTTCCCTAGTACAAGCACACAGAGCTGTTACAGAGCTCTTCTGGCTGCAAAGATCTTTCCACCAGGTTAGACTACAACTTCATTTTATTGTTTTTGTTTTTTTTTTTTTTTTTTTTTTTTTTTTTTTTTTTTTCCCAAAGAAGTTGACCATACCTAGGAAAAGTAATTCAGAAAGGACAGTAATTGCTGTAGTTTTCTCCAGGCCTCAGTAGGAAAAAGACTGTATTAATACTAAAAAGTCATTTATGGAGTAGGCAGGACAAAGATGATCTCCTCATTTCCTGTAGGTGAAGATAATCCTGTATTTATTGTGCAAATATATAATCCCAAAGGTAAGGATTTGCTGCAAAAAGGGAAATATTCACCTCAAAGCAATAATAATAAATGAAAAATAAATAAAATGAAATTATGGAAATGAAATGAAATGAAAGAGAAATAATAAATGAAAGGATCTTCATTCCTCACAGTTTTTTTATAGGCATTAATCTTGAGTTCATTTATAAATACAAGAACCAACTTCTTTCTGTTTGTGCTTTTCTTGTCAGTAAATGCTTAAATGAAGAGCATTTCTAAGGATGTATCATAAAGGCTTTATAAGTGTAATATTCAAACTTTTATCCCATTGGAACCTGGTAAAGTCCAAGGGGAACAGATTTGAAAAGGACATTCTTTGGTTCTTGTCTGCCATATTGAGTTTCCAAATTATTTTTTATTTACTCCTTTATTTATTGATTGATTTATTTATTGTGTCCTATATATATTTCCCCCGCTGTGATAACAGAGATGTCCTTCAGGATTTGTTTTCCAATATCTATCTCTTTGTCTTTCTCGATGGCTTTATTGTAAGGGATAGAAGAGACAGTCTGTTTTCCCGAAGTTGTCTGGATCAGCATCCTGCTGTCTTAGAATTTGGAGATGTGCTGCATAATGAATGCTGTGACACAGTGAAAGAGACACGAGTGGAGGTTATAATTTTTTTGAGCAAAAATGAATAGTTTAGACATGCCTGTTATTAGTAGGGGAGAGTCTCCAGAGAGTAATTCAAAGGAAGTCTTTGGAAAAGAAAGGTGGCACATTCCCCTGTAGCTCATAGGAAGCGAAAAGAGCATAATCAGTACTCTATCACATCAGAGGGGACAAGTAAATGTCGAGACCTTACCTCAGGAAGGTCACAGAGATCCCTGGTTATTTATCAAGGGTATCACCTTGGTACAACTATGAATCAGAATTGTTACAGTTGTTATAGGACCCTATTTTTTCCCCTTCTATAGCGCATACTATAATTTATTTTGGTTTTCTTTTTGGGGTTTGGTTTGCATAGAATGTTGCTGGCAATTTCAGCAGCTTGCTAGTCTTTGTAACTAAGAAATGTTAGCATATGCCAATGTAACCTACAAATAAGTGACTTTAGGGAAGGAAGGGTTTTAAGTTTGTTTATATGAAAAATAAATGAGAGATTATTCGCAAAGAGAGATCCAACAGAAGTTTAATTGAATATTTTTACATTTAGAATGCAAGACATTAATAACAGTAGATTTAAGAATTTAATGTGCAATAAGTTGTCTTTCACTGAAAATAAGGGGTTGGAGAAACTTCTGGAAAAACAAAGTCTGCAAGTATGTTTTGTAGTATTTCTCTGGGATGCACATAATGCTTCCCAAATTTTTATGATCATCTATTTTAGTTTGCCTCTGGGGCAGAAAAGTGCTATCCTTAGCAGAAAAGTATCCTTATTTTAAAGCTGGGGAACCGAAACACAAGCTAGGCTGTGCCCTTCCCAAGGTACAGGAGGAAGTGTAAAACAAGCAGAAAGTGGCAACTCAGTTTCCCATGTCTCAGGCTCCCAAACTTATCTGTAATTGATATTGCAGTAGAACCTGGTTGGTTAGGTTTAAACAAATTGGTAGCAATTTCTGTGGCAGAATGAATTTCATTGCAGTGCAGATTACTCTGCCTCTCATCTCTGTAGGTTATATCTTGTACTGATCTTTATGAAAAGCTAGTTTCATATTCCTAGTCTAACTAATGTAAAGGTAGTTTTAGGGTCTACTCACTGCACTGTGTTGTATAAACATACTCCATCGTATAAATGCACAACATTCCAAGCAGTGAGAAAACATGCTTTTGTACTCTAAGTGGCCTTAATTAAGTTCAGGAACCTGACAGTTTAATCAGAATCTCCCAGTTCTGACACAGATACAGGGGTGTGTGATGTTGGTCAGGATACTTACTCTCCCAGCCCTGCAGTTCTCCTGCTGTAAGCTGAAGGCAATGTTTGCTTGCCCTGGACAGTGCCACAATTCATGTCTGTGAAATGCCCAGAGTCAGGGGAACACAGTCATAAAAATACACATCTGAGTCCTTTAGACCATTGAGCCTTCACAGGTTTGTAACATCCCAGAATGCTTTATTGCTGTTAAATAGGGAAACGGATATTGTACAGTGTCTACATCCTGTCCATGTCTAGAAATGCATGTTCTGGGAGAGAGCAGGGAAGAATGAAAGCTGGATATTTCTCTTGTTTAATGTTTTGAAACAGAAAAATAAATTTGTTGTTACTACTTTAAAACTAATCTCTATTACTTACTCTCCATATCTTCTAGAGGAAAGTTGCATTATGCCTGTCACAGATGTGATTTTGGAGGGGTCAAGAACAGTGTTGTCAAATAAATGTATCGATGAATTTTCTACCTTTCATTAAATACTTTGTTGCCTAAAATACTTTTGTTTCTTTGGCTGCCATAACAGAAGCCACAAAAGTTTTAAGAGTATAAGGGCATCTTAAGGTAACCACCTCAGTGTGGGTTGGCCAGAAGGCTGTGCATGCACAGACAGACATACAGGCAGACAGACACAGAAGGGTCCGAGGAACAGAGTTTTAACCAAGGGGTGCTCCAGAGCCAGAAGTTAAGGTTGTGTGACATTTAGTGCCTCTCTGACTTGGAATAACTTGCAGACCACCTTGTTTTAGAACAGAGTAAACAATCATTTTAACGGATTAGAGAAGAGACAGATTTTTCCTCCCCTTAAGTGTTGTTATGGATAATCTTTCTGGAGTCCAAAAACCCTATAGAAGTGATGGAAAAATGATCTGTGACTGTATTGCTGAAGTGATTGATGACAATATAGGATATTTCATGATTCTGTCATTTTTTTAAACCAGAGAATGTAAAAGCGTTATGCTCTGACAGTTGTTGAGCAGCCTGTGCAAAATAAAAGTGTATGTTTTACAAAACCTAAAACTTTATGAGAAGTTGAATTATGTTTTAGATCTATGTAGTAATACAAATATTTGTTGTAACACTGATGAATGAGGGGAATTCTTAAGACCAGACTTTTGGAATTAAAAAATGTTAGTCTGAAATTGGAAAGGAATCACTAATGTATACCCTATGAAAAAATGTTTACACAATTTCTAGCAACAAAGACTTAATAAAATAAAGAACTTGGAGAATAATTAAAAATAAGACACACCTTCTGCCGTGGTATGAGGAAGCATTTTCTCCCTCTCACAAGAGACTGAGTTAGTTCGTTCAGGAAGCTTTTTCATGCATCATCAACAGATCTGTGACATTCATTTTGTTATCAGCTTTCTGTTTTTCTAAGCTCCACTGACAAAGAGAATGTTACATATGAAACTTCATCATCTTTTATTACAATTTTTCTGTATTATCCTATGCAAGACATTCATTAACACGTAATGCAAGATGCAAATTAATCAAATAAACTAGCCCATTACAAAGCACAAAAGTTACAGATCCATCTTCTAAGCCCAACACTTCTAAATTCTGCCAGCATAGGCACTCAGACCAGACTTCTGTGCTGAGGGTTGTAATGAATTTCCAAGTAGTTGTATAATTAAGCAGAGTCAGCAGTAAAGTTTTGGTCATGCTTTATTGGCTTTCTTATTTTTTCTAAATAACTGAAATCAGAGTCAAAAAAACTTGCTAGTGAAAGTGATATGTTTTGCCCTATAGGTGTTCTTTAAAATTGTCCTCTGTTTGCCTTTTCCAAATGTTTCCTTGCCAACCAAGGGTACCATGGAGTTGTGGTTTAGGATGCTTCCTCAGAAACTCGCCCTGAAATGATTTGGGTTTTACTTGCCCCTTTACTGGTATTGAGGAATTTTAAATCTTGAACTCTTACTAACTGACCAGAACATATTTCTAATTTTGCATTTCTATCTCTCTTGCATTGATGTCACTATTTGAAAGCAAGAAAAACTCTGCTAGCTGAATAGTTTTGAGAATGAAAAATACCCCAAAACAGATCTCTGAACTGGAGTTGAAAACCTCCTAATTACCCGACCAAGAGCAGAAATTATGTTTCATGAATCATTCAGAGCAAGCATGCTTATAATCTGCTTCTTGATTATATTTTTTAGTTGATATGCTGGAAACACCCTCCTTCCTCAGTTCATTTTGTTGGTGATGAGTGTCAGTCTGTCAGAACCACAGCTGAGCTGCTCCTTCCTTCCTGGCTCTGAAATGTTCATCTCTTTTGGTTTGATTCTCTAATCATGGCAAATCTGCAGTTTTTTAATGGAAAGGAAACATGTCATCTTCAATGTTAAAGTGATGCATGATTATATCACTATTGATTTTCAGCGAGCAAACCCTTTAATTTAGCATATTTATATTTGTATGAAGTGCAGTTGAACTTTTGCTGTACTTCATTTGGTGGTGGCCAAATTATACAGTTCAATACAATCTAATAATCCAGGCTGAAGTACAGGACAGTAGAAGATTTTTCTTTGTGATTTAGCTGGCAGCAAACACTAATCTTTGTGGTTGTTATCAGAGAAAGACATCTGAATCTATAGCAGTGTTTGTCTTTTCCTGGCACTCAATTCCTGCCTTCTCTGTGTGTCAGAGTTTTGTTTATCGTTTCCGGTTGTTCTGGGCTCCCAACATTCATCTTCATTTCTGTGTCTTTTCCCTTCCCTCTGTGACTCACAGCAATAACTTATTTTCCTCTTAGGTTGGTAAACAACATAGTGATGTGTATTCTGAATCTGATGTAGAATGTGTCTGTTAGATCAGAAGCAGTGACTCAGCTTTCCTCAGCCAGCAAGGGACCAGTTGCTGATTCACTTTGACAAATGTCTGGTTTAAAGTGAACAGTGATGAATTTGACAGTATTTAAGGAACTCCTGAATAAAATTACTGCACCTTTTATATTCTTTAAAGGCTGATACAGGCACAACTTGAGGGAGAAAAAGTCTGTTTAAAGAGTGACCTTGATCATTTAAAAGAGTACATTCTGTGATATAAAAGAAATTTGGATGCTATTCCAGTGTGAGAAGATACCTAATAAAGTGAATTCATTCTTGGCATAGCTGCTGACTAGGTAAATCACTAATACAATTATCTTGCTTTGCTTTATGACTGTACTTCATATATTTATATAAAAAGTTATGGGGAAATTCCTCACTTGTTTTGCATGTGTGCATATTTTCTTGATTTGTGGTACAGAATGCTCTTTGAGACTGCATAAAACAGCCTTTACTAACAAACCTGGATTTCTAATTACTATGATACAGTCTCTCCCCATTCTTCCTCCTTTCTTTGTCTAGTGACTAAAAAGTGATAAATACAAGTCGTCAGTCATCACTGGCGTAAACCTGTTACAGTATCACTTTATATTTCTATTCTGCTGTTTCTGCTGATATGTTTCTGCTTTATGTGAAGGCCTTAAAAACAGCAGAAATAAAAATAAGGTGAATCACAGGGACTTTTAGACACAGACGGTGTTAAATTGTTTCCTGATTCCCCTTCACTTGCTTTCTTAAACAGGAAGACAATAATCCTTCCTTAGCAGAATAGAATCTTGCTTGTCACTGATATTTAGAGGGGCTAGTCTTAAAGCCATATATGTTTTAAGATTACAAATAGGATAATGCTGTAAGTATACAACCTTAATACATGAAGATGTCCAGGACTAATCAGATAAGAATGAATGGGCTTCTATGCATTAAACATTTCCACCTGTTTTTCTGCATTTTTATTATTACTTTTTACTGCAGGTAAATGCTATTGTCAACTTAAAATGATTTAGTTATAGTTACATGTTTTGGTAAAGGATACTGCTAGTGATGACAAACAAACTTAAATAGAGGAAAGACTACTTTTTCATTATTAAAAAATATTGGATGTTATGCTTGGATTCAGGATGCAAGAAGTGGTAGACCTGGTGTAACTGAAATAAGCCAAAGCTGAGCCACGAGCCTGGCTTTGTCCTAATTCTTTTTTATTTCTCTGTTAAACAGAGTAACATTTCCTGAAGGGGAAATGTAAATTTATACTTGGATATGTTTCTAAACCTGCGGTTAGATTATTTGGTTTGCTATACCAATTATTTGGTCTTTTTCTCCTTGCATATGGGTATTGGAAAGGAAGTGTCATCATCTAATGCTAGAATATGCAGCAGTCTTTACTGACGTCTGCTTTTTGCTCTTGGTAAAGCTTTTTGTTCAAAGGGAAGGAGGTCGTCTGATCTCATCCTTTTGAAACTGTGTTGCAAAGCACCTTAGGAAAACTTTGGTATATCACACAATGACTGAAGCCTCGTGGCCCTTCTGAATTACTGTTCGTGCCTGAAAGATTTCCACACAGTTTTGATAGTCATACTTCACACATGTTTACCTCTCTGGCTACCTTAGTAACTGCTTCCTTCATTTTCATACCTCTACCATGACACCACTACTGGACAAAACTGAAAAAGAATTGAAAAAGTGGGTTTAAGAAGATACAGTGCAATCAAATTCAACTGCATTTTTTAGTACTTTTCATGTCATGTCTCCCAAAGTGCTTTACAGCACAAGAATCATGATTAACTCTGGATTTAATCAGTGAACTAGTGCAGTAATACACAAAGTGGGGCAATGAGAATTTGATGTTGGTGAGGACCCCAGTGACCACACTATAATTCATGAGGAGATGTCAGTGGAACCATCAAGTCTGGGAGTGGCAGAGAACATCGGTAGGCAATTCCCTATTTCAGAGAAACAGTTGGAACAGAAGTCCACAAGCATTTGTTTGACAGCAGAGTAATCTGAGGAGGGGAGGTTTGGGATGTGTGTTTGTTTTAGGGTGATACTGAAAAATCATAAGAGGAATTTATAGCACATTTTCTGGTTTGCTTCTGCTTTGCTGTTGTAAATGTTTTTGAGTGCAAATATCTCTCAAACATGAACTCTTTGAATTGCAAGTACTGGTTTCTTGGCAACCACATCAGGACTTTGCTATTTGCAGCTAGAAAGGAGAGTGCATTTTAAAACAGTCTGCAAATTTAGAGATTTCGATGGCATTCATGGCAACAGAGCTCTTAAGGCTTGTGTTTTAATCTCTTTCAGCCTTGCCTTCTTAGTCCTCAGAACCCTAAGTGCAGTACACCATCCGTAGTAGTAGTGAGTGCAAAAGTAAAATTGAATTACCTAAGTTTTTCTTGCTTATTAGAAGACAACTTTTGAAATACAAACCTTCCTTTTAAGGATGTTTCAAACCAGGTGCATTAAACACACTACTTTTATAGTGTGTTTCAGATGGATCATGATGGGCACTCACTCTCCATATCCCTGAGAGCTAATGATGATGGGAGCTGAGGAGACAGTGTCCCTGTCACTACTCACCTTGGGAGAGGGGGAAGAGGTTGTTCAGGTATAGAAGGGAAGTACCTGGGAGGGCTAAAGGATATTTGATGCAGTGATATGATGCAAAAAAAATCAGGTATGGTTTTCCTCTTCTTTCTACCTTTCTCCTTCATCTCACTGCTTCAAATCCAGGGAAAGTGTTCACTGTCTTGGATCTCTGCAGCGTACAGAGATACTGATGACTATCAGACAGAGTAGGCAATAATCCAGTTGCTAGGGTCCAGATGCCTGATACCCAAGCAGTACAATTTCAAATACATTTTTCTTTGTCTTTCTATATGGTTTACATAAATTGTTATTAGAAAGTGATAGTATTGATGAAGAATTCATTTTAAGCATTTGTTATGGTGAACAATTAGAATGATTTATCTTAAGATTTTATTGCTGTCTGAGCAATGAAATCCATGGTTATGAGAGCTGGTTCTGATTTTATAAGGTATTGATTGTACTGCAGTTCAGGTGAAGAAAAGAGAAAGGTCAGTGAAAGGAGAAAAGTGAGATATTTTCATCCTCTTTTTGTGGATGTTGGTGGATGCTCTAGAATGCATGTTCTAGTTGTGTGTTGGATCAAGGTTTTAGATTGTGGGCTTTAAGGATCAGAGAGAGTTTTTAAATTATAGAATGAGGGATTTATACCCTACTTCGGATAAATGTTGTATAGTACTAATAAAACAACATAATTGTCATGACTGCATCAAGTTTCTTATAAAGCTTCTTATTTTGTGGCACTGCAATATAAATGGCCCAGCACATTTAACATATGTCAATGAATTGACCTTCCCATACCTTCAGAGAGCAGATGATTTTCCTACAGGCAAGGAACTCCAAATAAAAGTTTCTTAAGGAGCTGCTGGGCTTACTGTGCAGTTACAGCTTGGAACCAGGTTTCATTCCTCATTGCCCTGACCAGCCTTTTCTTGCTCTACCTACCTTTGCTCTCCTTGAGCCCCTTTTTTGGATTAGGCCTCTTTAAAGCATGCCTGTTATTTTTATGGCAGTGGGGTTTTTTTTCCTCTTTTTTTTTTTTTTTTTAATCCTAATACATTTTTTCCTTCTGTGAAATGGCAAAAGCAGTGCTTGTATAACCTTCAAGGGGTTAAGTAGTGTTGGCTGGTTCAAAGATGCAGAACTTCTTGACTCAGAGAACTGAGACTTTACTTCTGTATTTACACAGTGAAGAAGAAACTAATATTCCCTTCATACCTGGAACTACTAATGTCTCCCTGGACTGCTGATGGATGAAGCCAATGCATCATTTTTTCCTCAAGCTCACTCTGCATGAAGTGAACTTTTACCCATATATTTATTATTTATTAAATGAAGCATTTTAAATTATTATTGTTATTATTTTCAGAATCTCTTGACACAATTACTGAATTATGTATACTTATGGGTATGCTAATTTGTGCAGAAAAGAAGACAGTACAGTATAGGTTTCAATTTTTAGAGTTAAAATCTAGCTACATATGTAGAACAGTATATCCAGATAAAGTACCTATTGTGCTAAAGCAAATGGTGTTACTTTTTACTGCTTCCCCTTGGAAAAGGACCATGTTCTTGAGATGAAATCCAGCATTTCAAATGAATTTTTTATATTACCTGCATGTAGCAGGATTCATTTCCTCCATTATCTAATGGATCATGTTTATTGAATCTGACAAACTCGAGAATCTGAGCTTTCAGATGCGGAGGGCAAACAACTGCCTGTGTTTGTTTAGCATCATCGATTTATCAAGACTTTCATCTTGTGCAGATGCTTATAGGTTGAGTTTCCATCTCTTTGGGAAAGTTCCATTCTCTTTCTTAAGTCTCTAAAAACTCGTATTGAAGGAAAAAATGGTGTTTGGGAATACCACCAGAAATATTTTACAAGCATTTTATATAAATGCTATAGAGTAAATGAGTAGTTATTGTCTTTCTGTTCATTATTTTTATTCAGAGACTAAGCAGAATATAACTTCTTCAAGGAAAAAAATATTCTTGGTCAGTAACAACTTCTGCAGTTCTGCCTCTCATAAGGACATGGATACTCAGCTGTTTGGACTACAGAAAGATATTTTCTTCTGCTGAGATTTTTGCACAGGCAGCATTTCTTCTGATTGAACTTCTGTCTGGCAGTGTAAAGAGTGATTGCTCCCATCACTGTGGGACAAAAACCTTTCTCTTTTCTCTGGTCACTCTCCTTTCTGAACACTGTGGAATATTGCAGCTTCCCAGCAGGAAAACCGACCTTGTTGCACTGATATCCACAGGGAGAGTTACCACTGACTTCAGCAGTAGCAGGGTCAAGCCCAGGAGTTAAATTCTTTTTTGTTGATACCTTGAAACCACCAGTGGGTTGTTATAGGATTTTTGGCAGCTTTACACGTGGCTTGGATGTGCAGGGCAGTTATGGAGTGCATTTAGGGGTCAGCAGAGGACTCCAGGAGAAGAACAGGTGTGGGCTATGTGAGCAGTGAGTGAAGGCAGCTGTGATGAAGCCTGTGGAAGGGAATTTGAACCACCTGGGGTGGGGAGTGGCCTTGCTGGGAGCAGGGAACTGAGTGTGCTCTGGGGAGGGGGAGGTCTGCTGAAGGTCTGCCTGTCTTTGAGCAACAGCTTTCAGGTCAGATTTCTGTGTTTTAGAAGTTCGTGAGAGTTTATCTATGTGGGTAACAAATGCTTTATTCTGGGTCACTTTTGCTTGTTGTGAGCTTACACATTTGTATATGTTTGAAACTTGGTTTATACTTGTGAGCTAGATGAGGCATAAATCCTTTCCAGGACTATCTTAGAGTGAGAAGACCAATGTGTAGAAAGTATCTGGGGTGCAAAAAGTCAAGTATGAATTAGAAGACTGACTGGCAAAAAAGTATCCATGTTTCAGACCAAACAACCCCTTTGGGCAGGGAGCTGTTGGATTGCTACTTACCTGATGTTTAGGTATGTTGGGTGTCCATCTGGGGGTCATGGACTGTTCTGCTTGCAAAAAGGCAATTCTATTGCATGTTTGGTGATTATATGTAATATTTTAAGGTATATTTTACTGGATGGTGCAGATTGTGAAGTATGTATACTAGGAATTACTTTGGATTTGCTTATCTGTTTTTTTGTTGTGTGGCTGATACTTCACCCTGCACTCTATGGATCCATTCTCTCCTGCTTGTTTTATGAAACTCTTTGCAGGTGTGAAGAGTGGGTATAAAGGCAAGCAGCAAAGTCTAACTCTTAGTGGTGCTTTGGATGTAAGAAACAACACAAATTGCAAGACAATATATTGACATGTGTAGTTCCTTTTCTGTAATAATATCCCCTTTAGAAAACTAGAGGATATGTAGTTAGGAGTTTGATTGGAAAAGATTGAGTATGCAATTGCTAAGCTCTAGTATTAAGAAACTGAGGTCAAATTTTTTCAAGCACCAGCTGAATCTTATTGTGGTTTATAATTAGGTACAGCTCTCTTGCATTTTAACAGACACTTCATTTTTATTCTGCCTCTCCAAGAGACTTTATTCACAGAAATTACAAGAGTTTGAAATGAAGCAAGGTGTACTCAGTGGGGCCTTAATTGCTAACTGTGAGTAAAGAGAAGTTTTTTGCATTGACTTAATGCAAAGGCTTCTGAGTAATCTGTTGGGTTACTCAAGTCTGCTTTTGTTTGGGGTGACTGTTTCACCTTTTGTGAATGCTAATGGCAGGCTTTGAGTTACAGTGATTCATTTCGGAGGCTGCAAAAACTGTGAGACATCTATCAGCTGACAGGGAGCTCAGTGTTCTTAAACTAGCAGTGTGTAACTGAACCTCAGGTTGTATTCCCTGAGCTCTGTGGAGTGCTGTAGGGGGCTCCTTTCCAGCTGTGAAGGATTACTGTTGATCCCATTAGCTCATGTAGAGACAGGTTTATATTTTAGCTCACACTTTAAATGACTGGTTGACATCTTGATGGTGCACATACATAAATGTAATCTATTGATTACTTTATTTCCTACTGTTCATATGCAGTATTTATACTTTGCCTAAGCAACCATAAACTTTAATCTCTGTCATCTCTGAAAGCTCTTATCTGGAATGCCACTAATAATGAGAGAACTTATATTGTTATTAACTCTCTCTGCTGTGGGAGAATGGGTTGCTTTACTTCTCAAAAATACATCTTTCCTGAAGGGTGGAAGGAGTGATGTGTGCAATTGTCAGGGATAACCACTATAGTTACCTGTTGGGAAGTACTATTTTTTTCTGTTAGGCAAGTTTAGTGCCATTGAAATCCAACCCTAAGTAGCTCTGGGAAGGGAAGAAGGGAAAATAATGAAATGAAATGGTGAATGGTCTGCAGACTGCCCCTGGCAACTCCAGCCAAGCCTTCAGCTCCCAGTGAACTGAACCCGTTCCTTCTTCATACCCAGAACAGAAATTGAGGTATCTCCTCCAGTCCTAAAATAAGGAGAAACTAACTCAATTAGTTGAAAACCAGCCTGAGCAAGGGGTTTCTTCTTACTGCCTCAAGAAAGGATGTGGAGAGGATTCAGCTGTTCAAATATTATAA
Organism: Platyrinchus mystaceus; assembly: GCA_035041135.1. Lineage (NCBI taxonomy): Eukaryota > Metazoa > Chordata > Aves > Passeriformes > Tyrannidae > Platyrinchus > Platyrinchus mystaceus. The sequence goes on along the minus strand of JAWWLV010000180.1, from coordinate 7,650,281 downwards.
GATACATTAGAGATTTCTGCTTTCTCTCTTCACCCTTGTTTTCCATGACTTAATATCATCACTGTTGTATTCATGCAAAATTTCAGGGGTAAGCCTCAGATGTCGCTGCAGGGTACCACAGTCCAACTAGGGCAGTATATTAACAGTGGATTTTTGGATATGTTTCAGCACAAGAGGTTAGAGCTACCAGAAGCTGTGTCCTGTCCAGAAGCTGGGGCATGATAGTCTTGCACAATATGCTGAATAATTTTTAAATTAATTATTTTTTAAAATGAAAATTCAAAATTAAATCATGGTTTTTTAAAGTAACTTAATCAGGATTTTTCTTCTTAGACTTAGTGAGTCAGCCAAAAGTTCAATTCAGTGATAATCTGTAATCTGAACTGATGGATACCTAAAAATATGATTGATTTCAGCCACGGAGTTATGATTTCTCAAGGTTTTCTTGTAACTGCACTATGCATGACAGAAAAAAAATGAAGAGCTCCCTTTACTTTCTTGAAAGAACAAAACCAATAGTCAACTTGCAATATGCCAAAGAATGTAGAAATACATTCTGAAATCTAAATGTTTTAACTGAAGAAATAATTATGTTACATACAGAAGCTCCTGCTGATTTTTTGAGGGTTTACCGATACAGTCTTAATACATTTAAGAGTATATTTAGTAGTTTTAGTCTCAGTAAGATTACACCTTGCAGCTTGTTTTAGCCTGTTAGCTAAAAGAAAAATAGTTTTTTTCCCCCTTAAATCCAGTTCAGATTGGTTAGTGACTTTTTGTAGAGAATTTAGAAGCTGAGGTGCACATGGAAGCTGATGTTTATGATGCAAAGATTGATAGCAATATACCTCATAAGAACTTTAAGCTCTTGACATAATGGCTTTTGCAAGTTCATCTTGGAGTGATTTTATGCGTTAGAAGGTGAGAAATGGATCATGCAGTAAAGAGTCCGGTGAAACCTGTTTGGGGCTGGGAAAGCAGCCTTTGGACCAACTGGGACTGAGCCTCTCCTTTGTACCTCTCAGCACAGTTCAGAGCTGTGAGAATATTTTGTTTCTTGTACTAATGCAGGTGGAGATACTACACACATTTTCTTGGGTGATCATCACTAAAAAAAATTGAAATCACAACAGGGACTTAAGTGTTATGAGTGTGCAGATGTGAATTTGAATCACTAGGTAATTTTGAAACTGGTCCTTGCTCCAGTTAGCACCTTTTGGTTTGTAACTTGAAGCAATTTCAGACTTCACAAACCAGGCTTTTTTAGATTAAATTCAACAGGAAGATGCTCTCCAGGAGTGCTTCTAAAGCTGATAAGGGGCAGTTAGCCCACAGCACTGGATCAGTGCTAGTCCCAAGTAAAACCCTGTAATCCTATTCTGTAGCACTTGGTGATCAGCACCAGCTGGTTCACTGCTCACAGCGTGAGATCTCCTCACAGTGGGTTAAGTTACTTGCTAATATAGATTAAGCGTGGGAATTAATTATTTTTGTTATTTCAAAAGGAGGGGGTTACTTGAGACTGAAGTTGAGGGATGGAGAAGTGTGAAGTATCTACTGAGATGAACTGAAAGGATTAGAAGTGCTTCTTATTTGAATAAAACTATTTATACTTGGATTTTTATTATTTTAATAAGGATAAATGAAAATCTCGCCTTTCTCACCGTTCACAAAGGACAAGGGATGATTATGGCAGCACTACTCCACCAGACAGTAGTCAGTGAAACATGTAGGGTGCTTTCCTGAGACGTAGGAGAAACATCTTTTAATCTCTTCTTTGATGAGACTTGAGCATCCCTCAGCTCTTTCAGGAGCAAGGTAAACTCCAGCTGTATAAATTATTACAGAGGGGTTTATTTTGCTCTCGGTATTTCCCATGTAGAGGTTCCACTTTGCATACAGTGTGTTTTCTAAACTAAAAGTGAAGGGGAATGAACCTGATAATCAGACTCCAGGTCCCAGTTACTGCTTCAGTCTTACAACGCAAAATGGGGCAGCTTTAGCAATCTGTGTTGCATGTGGCCTGTTGTTAATAATGAAGATGAATCTGAGTGCCACTTTTAGGATGCTGTTTAAAAGAATATTTAAAGAAAGCATTATTTTGAATTCCAGAAGATTAAGCAAATGCAGATGGGAAGTTTGGGGAGGGTGAGGCAAGGCCCAAACTCGGTAATTAAGGTTGCGTGAATGTATCGCTTTCATCTTCCCTTCTACTGTTCCAATTTTACTCTTCATCACATTTTATGGATTCTTTTTAATCTGTCTCCTGGGTGATATATTTTTTCCCGAGAGCTTGTTGTGCCATTGTGACTGTGGGGGATAGTGTGCCGTTTCTCCTTTCCTGCCACTATTTATTCACAAAGATGAATTGTGATTTTTCTGTGCTGTTTCTAGTTTGAGAGCATGCCAAAGCTTTTTAGGGTTTGACATGCCTGGTGTCCTTTTGCTGTGGAGCTGGACTATACCTTTTGCAGTGACGAAGAGCTATTTGCTGTAGGGGAAACGGGAAGCCAGCATACTGGAAAAATCACTTATGCCCCTGATATTAGCATTTTTTGTAGGTCTTCTGTAAGAGCTTTTCTTTCTCGAAGTGACATGAAAACTGTGAAGGGAGCACTAGATGAAAGTACTGTCAATCACAAACTATGTATCCTCACTAGAAGTTACAATGAAGTATTTTCATGGATGATGCAGAAGTAATTCTTTTTTTGTCTCATAACATAAGATGTTGCCAATTATTAAGGAAGTAAAACAGGGAATAGTGATTCCTGGGCACAGTAATTCAATCTCAAGTCCTTTCTTTAAAAGGGTTCTTTCTGGGTTTGTTTTTGGTTTTTCTTTTTTTTTTTTCTCCTGATGATGAGATATTTTTCTTGCATGAGACAACTGGATAACTCAGTGTTTTCAGGCTTATGCATTTTTAAAGGTAAATAATACTGGATAGCCAAAAGGGGGAATAGTATAACTCATTTTGCCTTTTACATGTACATATAGTCATTTATGTTTAAATATGCACATAGTTATTTATGTAAGTGTGAAGTTTCAGACAATATTGAGAACTTATAGCATACACAACATAGTCTAATTATCAATCAGAAACATATACTATAGTTTATGCTAATTCTAGCTGAGAAAAACTCTTCATATTACTTTCACAGTTGAGTTTTCCAAAGGACGTTTGTTTGTGCTTACATGCGTATTTCCTCTTCCCTTGTGGTCAGGTTTAATTTCAGCTGAACTTGGCAGGAGGGCGAACTCAAAGAAGAGATGGCTGGTTTGGGGAGATGCTATGAGCATTCCCTGCTGTGAAGGAGGCCCTGTGCCTGGGGCAGGTGCTTCCTTGTTTTTACCATAACAGAAATTTTAGGCAGTCTTGTCTGCTTCTTGGCCATGAAAGCCTTTGTATTTGCTGAAACAGTTTATGCTTTAGATTACAAAGTTGGCTACTGTCAGGACACAAATCCATTGGAAATGATACTTTACTAGTTCTGCTGCTTAAAGAAGTGCTTGTTACACTTCACCCGCATTTCTCTCTCCCTCACCTCACCCCTTGAAACCACCACAGAGCAGTTCTTGAAAAGTAAGTTTTAGAAAGTGTATTTTGTTAAAGTAGTTGGTGGGTTGCAACATCTGATTCATGTAGAGAAAATAACTTGAACTAATTAAGCTTTTTTGTTGATCATCTTGCTAAATGAACAACATTACCCGAAGCAATAAAAGCAAATGTGCTAAATGTTGCTCTACTTTAGAAGTTTCTTCTGGGATACTTCAAAGTTCTGTGTTGTTGATATGAACTTTTCACAGCTCTTCCATATTTGAAGTAGATGGAGGGGCCAGAAGCCTTTTGTGGTATTTGATGTTGAATGACATGATGTGGGACTTCTTTATATTAAGGGTGGTGGAGCACTGAACAGTCTGCGCAGGGATGTTGTGGAGTCTCCCTTTTTTGAGATGTTGAAAACCGGCCTGGATGAGTTCCTGTGTCACCTGCTCTAGGTGACCCTGTCTTGATGCAGGGGTTGGACTGGATGACCTCCAGAGGACCTTTGCAACCTTAACAATCCTGTGATTCTGTGACTTTACTTAAAATGGACATTGGAATGGGCTGCCCAGGGAGGTGGTGGATTCTCTTTCCCTGGAGGTGTTTAAGAAGAGACTGGATGTGGTACTTAGTGCCATAGTCTAGTAACTGTGGTGGTAGTGGATCAAGGGTTGGACTTGATGATCTCAGAGGTCCTTTCCAACCCATCTGATTCTATGATTCTATGAATAAACAAAGCAGTTTTGTTTTTGGAAGGGGAATGTAGCTGGAAAAATAGTCTGTGTTTATGATAAAGATGATTTACTACTATTTTGTAGTGGACTGGGTTGAAGAGAAGAAAGTTTTTAACTTTTTTGGAAGCAATTCAAGGCATAAGAATTTCAGCAGTACTGATGTATTTTTCAAGCCAGTGAAAGGCTAACCTTCTCATAAAGCAGTAGGAGAGATATTGAGCCGCTTATCGTTTCCTGGAACAATATGTGAGGCAGATTACAAATGTTTTGGAGTGCCAGAGTCTTGGATGCTGAATTGTTTGATAAAGTACTCATGAGTTTACCGGAGCCTGGAATGTAAAACATCCAGCTGTTATACACTGTGAACTGACATGTTCCAAGTACTTCAAAGCTCTATTTAGAGTTAGTGCTTTATGTGCAACACCTTAAGTTTTGGATGCGATATTGGAAGCTGAGTTGTAGTGTACTGCATGACTCCTGTGCTCTTGGGGAGGGAATACTGAGAAAGAGATAATTACAGCTTTTTCAGCTATGACAGGTCTCTTACAGGAATTGTGGAAAGAAGCCAGTAATAATATTTGCTGGTTGATCTGGTCTGAAGGAGCAAAGGGGTTTTTTGGCTACTACCAGAACTGTGTGTTTATATTTACATGGTCCCTCAGCAGTTGCCTTGGAAGATGCTGGCTTTGCAAAGAGTTAAGCACTTGGACTACAGTTCTGAAAAGTGTTTATCATGCTTCAAGCAGAATATACTGATATCTGACTGTGTGATTATTTGTCTTTTGATAAGACAGTGGACATGTGATTGTCATTCTTGTTCAAGGAATGTAAATAATGCAAATTTAATTGGGCCTTTTGGGTAATGAATTCACAAAGTTATGTGCTTAAAAACTATTTATGTTCTTTAACCTAAATGAGACATGTTTTGGTAGGTTGGAAACTTCTCTTACAGTGCCTTCCAGGAGAGTCCATGTGGTATTTGTCCAGTTGCTGAGCAGGCACGCAAGTCATGACCTTGTGTGAAGTCAAGAGGAGCCACTTGTCTCTGAGCTTAATGTTAGTCTAGTTATCCTTTTGAAGCTTTCCTGAGAAAATGACAGACAGGTAGAAGGATAATAAAGGAGAATGGGGAAATGAGCAAGTACTATTGGGGTTTTGCATTCAAAAATGAAATTTTGAACTTTGCTCCAAACTCAACTTAAAAGTTAACTCTGTCTTGCTCTCCCTTTTCTCTCTTGCTTCTGCTGGTGATATGAACTGGATAGGGAAGAGCTGCATTCTGTTTGGGAGCCAAAAGCTATCAAGGCTGTCGTGAGGTAGCTTTGCCAGGCTAATGTGTTACCTTGATTAACCTATGGATTAGTGAAACTGAGGGGGGGAAGACCTGTTTGGAAAACAACACTTGAATTTCTAAATAAAATTGTCACTATCATCTGTGTGCCAGGACCTTTGTATAATTTCTTTGCTGCTTTTTTTTAACAGTGGTTGCTACATATGACTTCTGTTCTACTTATTTTTTTTTCTTAAAAATATTGCTCTAAATTGGAAATACTTTCTTCAGAAGCTTATGTTACAGTAATTGACTGCTCTTCTAGTGATATGTTTGCTTGTATAGAAATTGGTTCAGGTTTCTGCTCTTGCATTTGCCACAAAACTCCACTTATGTGAATGTTATTGGCTTATCTTTGGTATTAAGAATGTAATTACATATACATATAGTGGAGGGTTTTTTTCCCAAATGCTGAGTATTTTCTTTTGTTGGGAAAATCTGTCCTTTAAAACTACTCTGCTTGATTAGGGTTGTATGATGTGGGTTAAGCTATTCAATTTAATTTGAAAATATGCCTTCTGAGACTTGTCTGCAGCTTACTGAAAAATGGTGCCCAAGTTGTTTTTTTTTTGAAGATAAATATAAGGGTTACTACAGCATCTTATTTTTTTTTTAAGTAATAATTACAGTAAGTTCTGTTTCACCTATTTAAAAACAAGACACCTTTAGTTTCCTTACACTTGTTGAACTGTTCTTTTAAAAGATAGAGATGACTGCTGTACAAAAGAGAGGTGAATACTACCTTGGTAAAATAAGGTAGCTAAGATTTTAAAACCCAAAGAAACTAATAAGATGAAAGCATAATTCTCAACTACAAAGATTTGTTCTTCAAGATAAGTATCTTAAAATGATCTGGAGACTGCATGTTATTAATAGTAAGATATTTATTAAAAAATTGTAAAGCCCTCTGAGGAAAATGTATGATTAAGTCATAGATCCTAATCTATCAGTGTATCTTAGAGCTGGGTTGATCAAAGTTGGATCTCAGTAGTTGTGCTTTATTTTTATTAAGCTGCATAAAGTATATTTATTTGAAGTTTTTTATTGGTATTTGTCCTCCCTTCCCCATAAATAACCTTAGCAACATAGTTCAAATATTTTAAATACCAAAGAAAGAGGAGAATGAGAAAAACCATACTACATATTGAAACAAAGGTATTTTAGCTTTGTGTGAGGCTTTTTTTACTAAGTACAATTTTCTTCTTCATGATAGCAAAAGTGAGCAGTAACTTATGGCATTAAAATTATTTCTAATATTAGAGTTTAATTTTTTTGCTAGATTTGAAATTATTCATAAATTTTTGCTTACCAATTAAAACCTCTTTGGTAAACCAAATGTTTGGTCTAAAGTTGTGGTTTTTGAATGATACACTTAGAATGAGTTATAATATTGAGGTCATATTGTATAAGACAGATTTTACAGGGATTCAGAAGAGTCCAAATGTATCTTTAAAGACTAAGCAGTGCATCATATCAAACTAGTTTATTCCCCATAAGCAGCCTCTTGTAGAACGAAGGAGCTGAAATATTCTAAGATATTTTTTTCTGTTTGCTTTTAGTCTGCTCGTTTTCTTGTTCTCTGCTGCCTATAAAGTCTCTTTTCGTTAATAACTGGACTCCAAGGGAGGGGAAAATGAAAACTTATAAATTTTAAAACATCTCATAAAAGCAGTGTAAACCAGCCTTATGATCTATAAAATGGTACAGATTGTAAATCATTATCTGGGGACCTTCCAGAGCAAATGCAAGCGTTGCTGCTTATTGGGCAGTTCCCATTTCTAATTGCAGGGGGTTTTATGATGCTGTAACCTGTAAATGGAGCAAGAGCCTGAATATGATTTTGTGATTTTTTTTCTTTTTTTTTTTTTTTTTTTTTTTTTTTTTTTTTAGCTGAAAACAGTATTTATTTATTTTCAAACCTGGGCTTGGAGCAGTGGACCAGAATGAAACATTGGGGTACACAAACATTGTAAAAATCTCTGCATTTTTTTCAGGAATTAGGGTTGTTAGTGATAATGTGAATATTGCATCTGTTGAATGTCATATATTAAAAAATAAGTGTTATGACTATCAACAGAAGCTTTAACGTTTCAACTCCATCAGACTTAGAACTCTTACCTTTTGCATACTTTTGTTGGTTTAATAGATCCTCCTGTTCTCACTTGCAACAATGAAATCCGATGTGTTCTTTGCAATTATTAGGTCCACTAGCCCTATTTCCTTTTACTTTTCAGGTGCTACTTGTTAATTTTTTGCTTCGTTAGTTTTTATTGCATTAAATTTGCCTTATGTAAAAAGGTCTTGATTAACCAAAGGGAAAATTGTAACCTGTGAGGCGGATATAGGTTGTAATCTCAAAGTTTTGTCCATGAGCTGCCTCAGTCCTTGGGGAATTTCTGCAGGAGAGATGAGGTCACTCACTTGCTGGAGCCTTTAGATTGTCTATGGTGAATATAAAGGTGACAGTTGTAATAAGGGTGCTTTTCTAAGTGTTTGTGCTCAGTCCAGTTAAATGCAATCACCCACCCCTTCCAGACATTTTGGAGTAGCTCCTAGAGATTAAATTTGGTGAGACTCTGCTGTCAGGGTTGAGGTCATTTAGCACTTCACAAGATCAGGCGTCAGGTAACAACCTTTGTGCAGTGCTGACTTGGACAGGAAAAAAAGGCTTTTTTATTTATTTATTTTTAGTAGAATTTGTACTGCCAAGGTTTTCTCTTTAAAGCTCTGCAGTCCTGCTGTCACCAGTTGTTTTTGCACTGTGGGCACAGCATCGATCTTCCCCTCATGTGTGCAGTGCAGCAAGGGAACAAGACATGCAAGATTAGTGGCTGTGCTCTGCAGGACAGCATCACTGGCTCTTTTTGGACAGGGAAAGTAAAGCTCAAGATGACTAGAGATTATACACAACTCAAATCAGTCAAGTCTTTGTTAGCTCGAAAAGCTCCTGTATTTTTCAGAAGTCTGTGTCTGTGTAAATTGGTAGGGATTCCTGATCGTTCATCAGTGGAGATTATATGGTGATGGAGAATAAATTTTCATTTGACAGGCTTTGATGCGACAAACTGAAAAAGATTGTCACTCTGGGGAGTGGTGGGGGAAGTAGGTGGGAGTGAAAGAGGAAGGAGCCTGGATGTATGTGAAATTCTATGGTTCTTATCGCTGTGTGCACTTCACAATGTCATTGTTATCTAAGATAAAAAGGATACTAAAGAAAAAAGGACTCTTCTCTGTTGTGAGCTCTGAAAACACCTATAGGAGGTTCTACTTCCCTCTCAGTACAATAGGAGTAGAGTTTAAGATAATTTAGGCGAGTTTCAGTTCAGTTGTTAGAAGATTTTTAGTCCTTGCTTGTTAGGGGACTGGAAGGCTATGCAGAATTCACAGGTCTCTCTTTGAGTTTCTCTTCCAAAAAAAACCTGTTTCTGTGCAAGGACATTCTTGTCTTTGACTCACAACTATTAACTATCCCAAATCTGCTGTCCTGTTCCTTTGGCTGAATATCTGAGGGGTCGCTTGCCTGGCTGTGGATGGGCCTTCCCAGCCCATGTACTGAAGGTGACAGTAATGAGCTCAGCAATTCTTTGGCTGTTTGTGTAGAACTGGGTTGTGCAATGGATTGGACTCAGCATTGTGATGTGAGACAAATTTCTCTCTTTTTTTCTTTGATTTTTAGTTAGAACAAGGTTGGCCATATATAAGTAGTTTCTATTTAAAGGAGTCTTCTGTTGATATCACAGGAACATTGTAATAATCTAAAATAATTGCAGCAGGATTGCATTTTGATATTATGCTCAGAAAAATGCAGAATTTTCTTGTGTTTTTCCCTTCTTCTATAATTTAATCAGTAGTGGCTTCTCTTGGTTTTCATTGCAAGCCTCTTCCCGAATAAGTCTTCATCAGGTTTCCATCCAAAACTCTCTTTTGGTGATCTAACCTATTCCTGCAGTGAATCAGCTAGTTATGACTGATGTAGATTTAAAAAATCAGGAGACTGATTGGATAAAAAGCTGAGCTCCCCATTTCCAAAGGTGTTGTTACCTCATATAGAGGATATTGGCTCAAAAATGGCTATTGCAGGACACTTTTCAGTGATACAGACCTGTACCAGCTACTGAAACGTAACACAAAAGCTCTTCCTGTAAAAAAGAAGAATTGCATTTTTTAATGGGTTTTGCCTTTTGGAAATAGCCTGTCTATTCTCACATCTATGCTGGTGATGGTTCAGAAGAGGAATATGCTATATTTTTATCTCATAGAGAACACCAAAGAGTACTGAGCTGATGAAAGTGCCAGTACCTGTATCAGATATTTTTTCATTGATGTGACAAAGCTGTGAGCCCAGATGCAAGCACAGGGAGACAGATGAGCCCAAAAGGTTAATTACTTCTCATTTTCTTACCCTTATGTTTATTTCAAATGCTCATCTCTTTAACTGCCTGAAGGTGGACAATTAATCTCATGTACTTTTGTTTCTGCTACAGGAATGGTTGTGGTGTGTTGTGCTGTTCTTTATAAAGGTGTGAAAAGTTCTCCAGTGAGGAAGAATACTGAAAAGAATAGAAAACCATTTTGCTTTCAGAAGCCTTTTTGAGGGTCTGTTTAAAGCTAAAACTTGTAGTGAACTTAGCACGAGAGTTCTTCCATCAGGAAGATTGTGGGTTACGCTTGGAGAGAACCATGGTCTCTACCTTTCTTCAGAGTCATTTTGTTCCCTGCAAGTTGTGCTCAGAGGTAAGGCTTTCAAACAGAAACCCGACAGCTGGGAGCCACCTCCTTTAGTGCATTGTCTGCACTTCCCAGCGTCTCCACTGTGACAGGATTTGCATTGCAGTGGATTTGTCACCGCATGCTCTGACTCTTCCCCAGCTGTATGGAACAGGTGATGCAGCTCTGCCTGCTATTGCACTAGGTTCATAGCTTCATAGAAGTAGGATAAATCAGTGTGAGTTTCTCCTGTGGTGCCCTTCAATCTAAAGCAAGACTTTTTTTCTTTTATGCTTATTGCTCTCTCTTGTATTTTGTGTCATCTGAAAATATTTTCTTTGAGAACCTATCTCAAGAATAAAGTTGTGTAATAGCAATTCTTCCTGCATTGGAAGTCACAGTTAACTATTTTTTAATGTCTACTACACCAGAAACAAAAATAACTTAAAACAAACAAAGAAAAGCTTTTTTTTTTTTAATTCCTCACCTTTCTTTCTTTTTTTCTTTTTTTTTTTTTTTTTTTTTTTTTTTTTTTTTGTTGCTTAGTATTCAATTTCACTGTCTGAAGGTTGCCTCTTAGCTGGCAAAGAATCAGTAATATATCATAAAATTTATGTTGAAAGGATGTCAGCATGAAGTCACCATGCACAACGTAGAATCAGTAGTCTATGAAGTTTAATTATTAGAAATGGTGTCTGGCAGATAAAGGCAAAGTACTTTACAGGTGGACTTAAAGACTCATGCAAAGGGATTTCTCTGAGTTTGAAAATAATCAGATTTTAAAATATTTGAAGAATTAATTTTTTTTTTTTTTAATAGGAGACCTCTTTATTCCTCTTATATCTTTTCCTTTGCTGTTTAGAAGTATTATTCAGAGCAACCAGTGATATACCCTTTAGGATATATCCGTGTCCTGAAAGGCATAGCTGTAACAATACTTCACAGTGCTGTGCCAGTGGTGAGGTGTTGAAAAGGAAAAAAAGCAAGACAGGCAAAATAGTAAAATGAGTTTTTGATGCAGCTGCATTGTCCTTAACTGGTAATCTAAGCAGTCCTCTCTCAGTGTAGCTTACAGGTTATCTTAAACTCATCAAAGGGAACTCCCCAATTAGCTGGCTAGTCATAGAAAGTGTTTTTGTCCAACAATGAAATTCTGGGAAAACGAGTCTTTTGTGAAGCTCTGAGTGACTCAAGAGAATCCTTCCTGGATTGACAGACCTATTCCTAAATCTCTTCCCAAACCAACATCGTTCCTTTCTTACTGGGAAGGAGTGATTTGGGTAAGGGAATGTTGAATTGCTGACATGCAAGTACATGGAAAAGGTGTCTTACTCTTCTTTCAGTAAGATGGAAGGCTATACCTCCAAAATGGAGAAACATGGCTACTCATCCCACAAGTAGGAGGAATTCCTTTGTAGGGTTTTTCATGTTTATCCTGGAGGAAGGATGTGGTGATAGTGTGACTGCATTGGGCACAGGTGGTTTTTAGTAGTTCTCAAATAAGCAGCATGAGAGTAGGTTAGGGGCTTTGGAAAGGTTTCTGTGTGATCTAAAAAGAATATTTATTTTCAAGATATGACCTGGAAAAAGGGGGACTATTTCCAAATACACTTTTTCTAGCCTTTGCTTCTTGCCTCCCTTTTGAAAAGCATTTGCTTGCTCATGCTGTGATGCAGTATAACATGTAACAGAGTTGGAAAAGAGGCTGTTTCCTACAATATTTGGTTTGATATGTATTTGTCCTTTGTTATTGCACTCTGAAAGTTAAATCTCTAAAGGCCATCCATTAATAAATACCATTTATCAGAGTTACAATATTATGGTAGTGAGAAGTGGTTTAAAAAGTAGTTTAGCAAGTAAAATGGACATGGATATTTCTTCAGCTTTGCCTCTGCTTCTTTCATTCTGCAGGGCATGTCCAGTTTGCTTTGCCATTGCTAAGTCTCTTTCTCTTCAGTACAGAGTTGTTAATACTGTTTTAAACTGCTTGAAGATCTGTTTGAATATCTCATACAGAGATATTGTTTTTCCCCTTTTCAAGTTGTGGTTCAATGGCTCTTTCTATTGCCTTTTTTTTTTTTTTTAATTAAAAGCAGAAACCAAACCAAACCAGCAAACAAAACACATGGAGTTATTACAGTTGTTTTGATTGCTTTCCCTTTTCAGCCAGGTCATTTCCCTGGAATTGAATTTGATTCATGGCCTAGAAGAAACCTGAATAAGCAATGTTAAGAGTTAATGATTCCTCTACTTATCAAGTTATGATGAATGTCCTTCTCTACAAGGCTTGAAAATACCTGATTTTAAAAATAGTTCTCCTAGGGTATTTTTGTACTTATTCTCATTCTGCAGTACAGGTTAAGATTTGAAAAGCAAGACTTCTCATACCTTATTTCTGCAGACCTTTGGTTGTGTAAGTACTGAGCTGGTCTTTACCGGACAGGATTTAGATTGGATGTAATGAAGCTGATGGTGAGTGGTGAAAGATTTTTCTACAAAACAGAAAAAGGAGTGGCAAGAGCATTGATGGGATTTAGGGTATCATCAAACTCACTGGTAAAGGAGATCGCTAGTCAAATGAATGGAGAATAGGAACTGTAGCAAGTCTTGCAAATGAAGTTTGTGAAAAAGAGGAATGATAGTTTATTAAAGCCTCCTAAATATGAAAAAATATATATTTTAATTTTAAGCCTGTTACAATTGTGCATGAGTTAGCATGCATAAGTCAATACATGCTTACTGTAAAGCTCTTCAACTTGGGTGCTTTTTAAAATGCTGTTTAACACACAATAACAGTGGTATTCAGTTTTAATTAAGTGTGGAGTCATGCATGTTAGAAACATGATTTACATATCTTTCACTGTGATGATTCCCAAGTTTTTTTTTTTGGACATTTCAAATGCTAGTTGAAAGTAATATTCAGTGTAATTGTTTAGCTTTCCATAAGAACTGATTCTAGTCTAGCTGTCTTGACCCATCACTCCTCTCTGTATTCCCTACCATACACTAGCATTTCTAAGTCTGAACAACCAAGATTGAATTGCTAAGTTCTGCTACTCTGCAACGCTGCCAGCCTGCACTCAGCAATCTCAGAAGAATTAAGAAAAAAGTGGATGGACTCTGTCACATTCATTTACATCATCTTGGCTTGTCATCAGGTCACAGGCTAAAGGGAACGATTGCATAACTGCTAAGGCAGAGACACAGGCATTGTCATTAAGGGACTGTGAATCAAAAATGCACGTGTGCAGCCCTCGGGTGATGCTGATCACTAACATCTCTGTGCACTGAAGGTCTTCAATTGTGCAATCTGTGCACACTGAACTCACCATGATGGCACATTAATTTTGTTTTTTTTTTTCAAATTCTACTTTCATGCAGTCAGAAGGAAAATCCTTAAATATAAACATTGATGTGAAAATTGATGTGTCAAAAATGTACTTTGCAGTAAGGAAGCAATGCTAGTTGTGTTGGAGACCCTCTTATTGTATCTGTACTTAACTGTGCACTTCACTTCCCAGGATCTGAGCCTCCATTCTGGTCTGGAAGAGCTCAGTACACAGCTGCTTTTGATGGAGAGTTTGGTCTCGCACCAAACTTGCATGTGAAGTTTCATGTACCTTTTGGCCCTGGTGATGAGCAGACAAGAAGCCACTCAATGCAATGGTGTGAGCTCTGTGCTGCACACTTGTAATGGTGTGGCAGGAGGACTGGGCTGGAAGCTCTAGGGGCAAAAATGCCTCACAAGTCTTGAACTGCTTGTTGTCAGGGTTACCCTTGCTTACATTCATTCACAAGCTTTTGGGTGTCTAGCTGAATTGGAAGGAACAAATCTGTGGAGGTCTTGTGGGAGAATGCGAAGGGATTCTCACTGCAACTCTGAACTCTAATTATTTGCATCTATGCTACTATGAACTGGCATGCTGCTCTGTTGTTCTCCAGTGGAGTGCACCCTTTGGGGAATTTTCCTGAGGAACAATGAAACATATTTGAAGCTGCATTCCATCCTGGTACCCTGAGAATGTCTTGTAAGCAAGACTCCCTTGTCTGGCAAAAAGCGTCTGTGAATTATGAGCAACTTGGGTTAGGAGTCCACATGCCAAATTAACTTAGTTTTGTTCAGCAGCCCCAACAGATTTTATTTAGCAGGCAGTCTGCTCCACATTTGGATGGTCTGCTGACATCATGTGCTTCCTTCCTCTAAATCATCCAGGATGAAAACTGGAATTTCATGATGCACTGAACACACAGATGTTTTCACTCTCTAACCTGCTAATGCAAGATGGGTCTTGCTTATTTTAGCTAAACCACCTCTTGATATTCGTCCATGTAAGTTTTCCAACCTTATTGATTCTATTAAATAGTCTGGTTTCATCTGTCATGTATTAAAAGTAAAGAGAAAAGTATGGGAAATAGTGACAGGTCTTATCTGTAGGCATTTCTCCATCGATTGTTTTTTGGTTTATGATTTGAAATCAGGCT
>JAWWLV010000180.1:7608876-7633445 GCA_035041135.1 Platyrinchus mystaceus | reverse complement strand
TGGTGCCCACGAGGTTTGATCTGGTTAGCTGACTGTATTTTATGTGTTTATGTCTGTGGGTTTTGTGACAAACTGCTTAACATTAATTTAAAGGAAATCTTATAACCAGCAATGTATTTATTGTAGGATATCTTCTGCCAATAAGATTGTTTTACTAGTTCCTTGTGCACTAAACTGTGGCAGCAGTGAAAGAAGCTGGAAGACTTGCCCAGCTTCACTTGATCAACAGTGGTAAGACACAGCATTGAGTGTCTCTGGGTGTGAGCAGCTGTTTCCTTCAATCCTAGCTAGACTCAGCAGCAGTTAGTATCCTCACTAATGGGATCAGGAGCAGTGAGGATTTCTCCCTGATTGTCAGCAGTCATAGCAGTGTCCTGTAAAAAGGAATTTTGTTTCTGACCCGTTCATATCTGATGACTGTGCCTTTTTCCTTTCACACAAAATTGTGTGCTACTCTTTTGGGGATAAACATTTTGAGATCCTTTGTGGGAATGAGTAAACTGTGCAGTTTTCATTTGCTATAGATCATAGAAACCAGACTTGCAGGTGTGTTTCCAGACTGCAGAAACAAGGCAGCAGGTACATCCTCGGCGTCTGCATTCCAGAGACTTTCTGCTCTGTCTGGGAAGCACCAAGGGCACCTGTGGCACTGCAGACTGAACAAATGCAGCATAAAAACCACTTTGTAAAAGAAATTACATGCCTCACCCAGCTGCTTGCACTGAGGAGGAGTTAGGGATAGCTGAGTAGGAAAGAAAAATTGTTCCTTGTTATATTTGTACACCATCCCAAGCAGGGTTCTGCATATAGACAAGCATTGCTGCATAATTACAAGGTAAAATGCATGGAAACTTTGAAAATATATATTGCTGTTCTCTGCATCAAAATATTTGAGATTTTTTTATGAAGCATGTTACTTTTGCTATCACTCATGCACAACACTTCAGTTAATTTTTGTTAAGTTTTATGCACAGTCCAGGGGAGATCTGCTTGAAAACTGCCTGCAGTTATCAATACTTACCCATTTTAGTTAGGCTGTGGTGATTAATGCTCTTGCTTACTTGTCTATACAGTGCTTAAGGAAAGGCCACAGTTTTAATCAAGATTCTAAGTCTTATCTTAATATACATAACTTAGTAATTATTAAAATTATTTCCTTCCTGCCTCATCTATTTGTTACTGTAATACACACTTAATAATTTGAGAGGCTGAGAGCTGTTGGCAGAAAGTCAGTGTTTACATGCGTTAATTTACTGGTTTATTACTGGTCTATGAATTGCAGTAGTCAGTTCTGCCCTTTCCATCATGAATTTATAATCAAAATATAAAAATTAATACCCAATTACAGGCAGAGATATTCAAGAAATCAATGAAACGATACAACATAAATAGTAGTATTAGGATACCAACTAACTGGATAAGCCAAGCAGAATTAAATAAAAGCATTGTGGGAGAGGTTGAAGTAGAAAACCAAGTATTTACAAATGTAGTTATTTCATATGAAAAGAGGTGGATATTTTTAATGCCTCATTTATTGTTTGAACCTATAGCTTCTGGTTTTGTTGGCCATGGGAGAGGCCAGTATATTGGCTCAAACCTCTTGAATACTGTGCAATCATTTCTCCCCCTTTTATTTTCCAGCTACAGCATCCTCTTTGAGCTTAGTGTGAATGAGATTTTCATCTGGTCTTTGCTCTAGGAGGCAGGATTTTGGAATAACTGTGTGCTAAATGCCTGGATCATAAAGTATAAACAGACTATGTCCCTTTTAATATTGGGAGCAGCCTTCAGTGATCTGTATAGCTCATGTGATGCTTTTCCATTACTGTTGCTGTGCTCTTACCTGCAACAAATATGATTGAGACTAGCAGGATGCCTTGCCTATCTGTACAGGAAAAAGTCCTGTGTACAATTAAAAAAACCCAAAACACACCCCAACATCTTCCTGTACTCTAAACCATGAGCCAACCCCCCTCAGGTTTGACTTGGAAGTAATTTAGCTCCATCTGGCTATGGAGGTCATGTGAACCAGCCTGTGTCAGAACAGGTTGAATCCTTTGATTTGGAAACTGCTCCTTAAAAGTACTTAAAAAGAAAATCAGATACAAATGCTGCACTGTGGTTGTCATCCTGTGTTGTAAATTGCACGATGAACCTTTCGGACATTGCATATTCCATCCAACACCTGATATTGTGGTCACAGTAAGACTTTAGAAATACTTAAAATAAGAAAAGAAGACTATGGAACAGTGGGTGTTTTTGTTTAGCATGGCGGTCCAATGTCCAGTTTCCATAAGGTTATGCCATTTTCAGAGGGGTACAGCTGCAGCATAGAGATGATCTGCAGGAAGGCAGCATGGGGACAAAGTTTAATGCACTAGATATTTCCTCAAACTATGAAACTTGTGCATGTATTTGTTTATGATAATGGCAGTTTGAAAGTGCTACCTGCCACTGTTAAAATTTCTGTTAGCACTTCAGTTGTGTTCTCTGAAGCTAGCTAAAGGTTAGAGAGAAGAAACTAATTTGTCCTGTTAATTAGCAGTCAATGACAATCAGTGTTTCTTTGAGGTCTGAATTTTAGGATTATTTATATTATTATTTATATTATTATTTATTAGGATTATTATTAATTGTCGGTTTTGGTTGACATTCAATTGTTGTGCTATTTTTGGAGGGTGGACATGCAGTAATGCTTATAATGTAAGGTTGTTTTTTTTGTTTAAATAATGTGAAGTAAAGCTCTTCTATTTCCATCCACACTTTCAAAACCAGACTGTGAAATGTGCTTTAAGCATCTATATTTTAAAAAGAGTCTCCTGGGTAAAGAAAGAATAAAAGTAGTTTGGTTACCATAGAGATCCAGTCCATTGTGCTCAGTTTGCTCCATACCCTGAGGCGTGCAGAACTTCTGACTGGACTACTCTTGCAAAGCAACAGGTTTTGGTTCCCTTTGTGCTTGCAGTCCTCAGAATGTGCCAGGAATCCAGTTGCTCTGAGACGCAGCATTCCTTTTCCTCCCATCCATCCCCAGTGCACATCCATTATGCCCACGGACTACTGCTTCCTCTCACAAAACTCCCACCTCTGCTTGAAGAAATAAGGTGAAGTGGCAATAGGCAAGGCCATTAGAATGCAGAGAAGGGACTTCATGTTGAAATATGAGCCAGTGCAGCATGTGGAGGCTCTTGAAAAGAAGAGGCAGAAAGGGAGGAATGATCATCATACAAACAAAAGTCAAGGCATCATCTTGTGTCTTCTCCCTCTGTAATGCTGTTTATCGAGCAGTATGACGTCAGTGCCTTAACTAATGGCAATTTTAAGATCAGGTCTGGCAAGTAAGTTTGTTTGCCTGAAGAGGACCCTGTGTGTTTGTTGTTTGTTATAGAGGACAGTCATTTGCTGCTTTAGGGCTCTGACTCACTGATAACATGAAGACTTGTTCCTGTCTTGGTTCCGTAATTGCTTTCTGCATTGTTTAAAACCAAAACAATAAAAACCACCTTGCCAATCAAACCCCAGAGAATGTATTCTCTGGTTATGTCCATTTTTACACTAGACAGTGAGATTAAATAAGGCAAGAAGAATGTGGTTTCATCTAGTTCAAGTGTCAATGATAGAGGCTGAAGAGAAAAACTTGAGCAAAATTTGGCACAGCCAGACATACTTACCTGGAAAGCTTTTAGAATGACAGATTTATGCTGCACTGTGTGGTGAGTCTTGGACCCCTCTTGAGCAGACCTGTTGCAAGCTCATCAGTATTTGTTCCAAAAAATGTGCACTGAAGAATTCCCAAATTGTTTTGTTGTTTGTGATTTTTTTGTTTGTTTGTTTTTCCCCATTTCTTTGATAGTTTGTTTTAATTGCTTTTCTGTAGTTCATTCTAATTTCAGGTTAATTGTGTACAATTTGATGAGAGTGTGCTGTGTCTACCAAATGCAAATTCTTCAAAGGCTTCAAGCAGCATTTAATCTTAATGGAAATGCCATTTGGAAGGGCGATACATAGTTTTAAAACAGAGGTCAATTTTGGCAGCTGATGTAAATTATATGTCTTGCTGAGGGACTTTATTTCTTTCTTTTAGAAGAGAAACCATATTTTTTCCTCAGTGTGTGCTTGCAGTGACTTGGAAGGCAAGATGATCTTCTCTTCTCATGTTGGTTTCTGAGAGTGTGTGCTCTGGCAAGGCTTCATGAACCTGGCCTGTTTCTGTTGCAGATGTCAAGTGCCCCTTTCCTTATAGCCAAGTGTCTTATTGGCCAGAACTGTGGATATAAGGGTGTGAGCATGGAAGCAGCAGAGTAAGCAGAATGAAAGGTTATGTGAATGCTTTGAATAATCCATGGGGACTGAGTAATTATGTATGGCTTTTAATGAGATGAAGATGTTGATGTAGGTAATGGGATTTTTCTGAAGCAGGAAGAAAACTGATGCTCAGCAGACTAAGAAAATGTAATGTGGAACTCTGGTTCAGTGCTAGCTTTTAAAAAAGCATACAGTGTCAAGTTGAAAACATTTAAGACTTATTCACTTGTCAAGAAAAAACAGTATCAGCTGAGAGGGTGATAATTTCCAATTTATCTGTGGGAAATGACCTTGCTGCATGCTTTCCCCTCTCAAAAGAGAAGATAAATCTCTTTTATGCTAAATGGTACTTCATCCTCTCCTGTTTGTTATTTGCCCATAGCAGATAGGATTTGAACATTGTCTCAGCCTGGACATGGGGGAAAGTGGTTTTTAATTACCCGAATGGAGTGGAAAAGTTTGTATCCCATTAGCAGTTGTCAAAGGCTAAAGCACCACAAAGTGTAATCACTTAACGATGTGTGTCTATAGCATTAAACACATTTGAATGAAAGCCAATGAATGACTTCTAAATGTAACCAGTTATGAAAGTCGTTGGGCATATCTAAAGTGTTTGGTTTAAATTTCAGAAACAAACATCAAATAAAACCCAGCAAAAATGGATTTATATGGTTAGTCTTGTCTTCTCTCAGATGGGAAGCAATTTCTGCTTTTGAAGAAAATCTTATGCCATGAGCAGCATATTCAGTGAATATCAATGATATTTAATTGGTAGACATGTTCAGGAAGGGATTTTCCCCCTTTTTAAAAAAAAAAAAATTCTTTCATGAGAACATTTGGTCGAAAACCTTGGCAAATGGTTGAGCTGTGACAGGGAGATAGATGCCAAATGGGAATTAGGTGCCCAGTTCTCACTGACTTTGAACATCTTTGCTGCCGTTTGTTCTTGTGCTAATCTCTCTTGTTGATCCGAAGTAATTGGCTTCTGCCTGTGTGTCTTTATCTCCTTCTGTGAGGCGTGTGTGGAGGGGAACGTGTGACAGGGAGATTCGGACTGCTCATCGAAAAGAGCATCATCTGTGTGCTGGCAGTGAGCTGGGTGTGACAGCATTCTGAACGTGCTTTGCAGACCTGCAGAGTGGGAGAGGATGAGAGCAGGACTCACCTTCTGGTGACCTTATTATGCCAGTAACCAAAATGAGTTGCTCAGATATGTAATAAGCAGGTAGAGGCTGGATTCCATGGATTCAGTGCAAACTCTGGATTGACTGCCAAGGCATGGCTGCTCTGGCTGATAACCTCAGACAGTATCACGCTCCTGGTATCTCCATGCTGCTTGATTTAGATCCAAGATAAGAGATCCCAATTTTGTTGCTCTTTCAAAGCTTAAAACAGATCTTTGCTGCTTCAGAATGGAGGGGAAAAAAAACCCACAAAAACAACTCTTCCCCTCAAAAAAAGAAAAAAAAAAAACACCCCAAACACCTAAATCAACTAAAATGGCAACTGAAAAACCAACCAATCAAAAAAATCCCTCAAGCAAATGAAAAAAAAGCAAAAAAACCCAAACCTGACCACCACCACAAAAACCAAACAAAAACAAAACCAAAAGACCCCCAACCAAAACCAAGAAACATCCCCAACACTGAACTCCAAACCAGAAAGATCTCTGAAGAGCCTTTGAGTTTGAAATTGGGGGAATGTTTTGTATTGAAGTTTCAAAAAGACAAAATTGTTTGTGAAGCCTTTTTAGTGCATTTGTTGCAAAACTCCAGCATAATGCTAAGCAAAGTCCCTAAGCTAAGGTTTCTCCAGGTTGCTAATTTTATCTGACTTGTTGTGATGCCTTAGTTTGCTTTGCAAAACTCCAGATCATTAACGCTTGCAGGAAACGTGGCTGGGAGCTGAGCTAGGCTATGCAATAGATAATACTGAAGACCATGTGCAGAATGAGTGAAATAATGTTATTAAACATCAAAATACTAGAAAAAACAACACCATAGAAAAATCCTGGTAGGAAGTGAACATCTGTTTAGGAAGGTAAAACTGAAAAATGAGAGCTAGGCATAGACAGTATTTTTCTTTGTTATTCAGTCTGCTCAGTGAGTGAGTTCCATTTCTCCTCAGTGCCTTGGATGGCATGGGAAGGCTCGTGGGGGGAAGTAAAACCATATAATTAACAATTGGATAACAATGCAAACAGGGTTGAACCAAGTCTGGTTAGGCATCTGTGCTGTGTAACTTGTTGTCGTGGGGGTGTTTGTGGAGATGTGTGTAATTCTATTGCAAAGCAAAACCAGGGGGTAGTTTGTAAACATTAATTAAACCATGTGGTGAATTTATATGTGAATATTGTTTGATAGCTAGGAATCAATTACACATACCTTTTGTCACTAAATGTCCTCTGGAAAAAGTAAAGTCACTACATAGAAAAACTCCCTCAGTTCTGTGCTCCTAGTCAGAACTCCCAATACAGTAATTCTGAATAGTTGCCAAGTAGGATTCTGCTGTTTTAGAGACTGATTGTTGCAATAAGTTTCCCTGTAATTTCTAGGGAATGTTTTGAGTGTTCTGTTTTATAATTTCCTATAATATAATTGTACAATCAACTCAATATCATATATTGAAGTATATTCATCAAGCTATACAAGGTATGCAGTAATCTGTACACTTTTAATTTTTATATAATTTTATACAGTTGTGTTAAGCTCAAAATACTTTGTTTTCAAAGGGAAATTTTAATTTGTTGATGTCATTGATTATAAAAAACCCCATAAACCTGTAGGGATATCACAGTATATAAAATGAATCCATTTACCAACTGGCTGATTCTGATATGCGGGATTCTTACTTCTATCAAACACACAAACAAAAAAACCCAACCACACAATGTTTTAGAAAGCTGGAAAGTCCATGTAGAAACTTCTCCTTTACAAAAACGTATTGATGTACAGAATATTGCACTGTTTTTTTAAAATTATTCTTAATTAACTTTAGCAATTCTAAAAATGGAGGAAGAAATCACTTTGGATTGACAAAACATGAAAATAGTTAATGACTTTAAACAGTAGAAAAAGTCTTAGGTTTGAATGAAACATTTTGTTTGGCCCAAATAATAGTTTTATTATATCGATGTATTAAATCTATGTCAACAAATTTAATTCATTGTAAATAGAGCTTTTATTGCTTTAAAATCAGTGAATTGTAGGGCTACAAATCAATGAAAGGGCTAAAAAAAATCAGTGTAAAAGGCAAAAAACAAAATTTGAAATGCTTTTTTAGGACACATCAGCAAAACTTTGTCTTCAAAATGTGCAGACAATTTTATTTTATGAAGGCAAATCTTAAAAATTTCTTTCATCACCATATAATGAAATCCTGATGTTACTCTTACATGCTTTTCTGAGTTGAGAGGAAAACCTGGACTGAAAGATTTTACCCAGCCTCAGCTTTGCATCCTCTTGTGAGGGGGGGAAAAAAAAAAAAGCTATTCTGCATCTTTAAAGTTCCAGAGAATCTATTTTTTTCTGTGTTAAAATGGTCTGAGGGTTGATAGACCCTTGGCAGCGCTGTAGGTGTGCACTCCAGCCTTTGCCCTTCAGCTGCTTGTGCTTGATTTCACTGTTTTGAAGTGAGAGTTGTTTTCAGGTTGTGCCTTACCCACCCTTCCCTGCTTCAGAGCTTGTTCCCTGCTTGGCTCACTTGGCTGCTTTAGATTTGGAGAGGCTGAGAGTGAGGTAACAGAAGGAAAAGCAGGTTAGGGCTGACCCACTGCACAGGGAGGGCTCTGTGGGAAGGCAGCTCAGAGCTTGTCCAGGAGCTGGGCAAAAAAAACCACCCTGCTACTTGCTCATGTTTTGGAACTGTCTCTTGACTATCGCCTTCAGAAAATCCTATAGCTACTGATCTCCTGAGAGACTTTACACTCTAATAAGTTATGTACTGTGCCCAGTCTCATAAAGTATATCTCTCTTTCTGGAAGCATTAAAAAAACTGACTGCAGGTAAGTGTCCGGTATTGCCAAGAGGATACCTATGATTTAGAAAGAGAGGTAAAACATGCACTAGAAGTAATGTACTCAACTCGACTGCACAAAAGAGACTTTGAAGCTTTTTAGTTTCTTGACTAAGGGCTCTGTTTTGGTATCTGGTGTGCTGTAATGGCTGAACGTCAACTCCTACAAAAGTGGTATAAATACTGTCAGAATGAAGCTCACTTTGCTCAGATCTAGGACAGGAAGCTCCTGCTGTGCAGGAGCCACAATGAGGAGAGTCTGTTGCTGGCGAGGAGAAAGGAATCCACTTAGCTCAGGCAGAGGAATTACCGCTCTGCTGAACTGGATCCATGCAAAAGTGTTTGTACCTGTAAATTACTTGTGAGTTCTTAAATTTCTGAGGGGGAAAAACCCCTGTAGTGTGGACTTTGGTATTGGGAATAGGATGTGTTTCTCTAATGCTGTGGGAATAGCTTGAAAGTCTCAATCTAACCTATTCTGAAAATTTTCATTTCGATTTAATGCTTTTCTTGCTCCAGAGTTGTCTGCCATTCCCTCTAGGGACCCTTGCATCTGAGACTAACATGACAGAGTATATACTGACTTGTGAAGGGCTTTAGGCATTATGAAAGTTTAGCGAGAAAAAAAATTAGGACAAAAAGCTGCTGTAAGGTTCTATTACTTGGTGGATTATCTTCAGCTTCAAAACTTTGGTTAATCAGTACTTTGGGGGGGAGGGGAAGAGGAAATGGTCTTGGCCTGGGAAACACTTTAGAAGTAGAAGTGAACTGCTATAAAAGCTCAACAACTGTTTGCATTCTCTGTACTGTTTGTAAATCCCGATCCTACAGCCACTAATACTGATGAGTAAATTTACTGTAATTAGTTTAGGAAGGGATAGGTAAAGTTTATTTTCAAATCTAGATCCATACTGTGTGGCTCATGCTTGCTCAAAATTACTCCTTTAGAACTACTTGCATGTTTCATCAGAACCAAAATTGGTAGAAATCCTATATGGGAACTCAATTACCAACCTTTATATTAACTTTCCTTCTGTTACTTCTAAATATAGTTGGACATGGTGGTGAAACATGAACTAGCTGAATCAGTGTGGTGAAACATCCCTGCATGTCCCACCATTATGGGATTCTGCTGGCAGACCAGGATGGTCCCTGAGTGCTCAGAGAGCTGCCACAACTCTGCTCCAGGGCTTCCTATGCCAGCTCAGTCAGCTGTGCGTGTCATGGCTGATGGGTTATTGGCATATGGCTAAGAGTGACTCTGTGGCCAGTTTCCCAATGTCCCTGACCTAATCTGAGTCTTATAATAACATATTAACAGATAAATATGACTCCTGCCCTATTTATTTTTGGAACGATTTGGGAAGTGCTGTGGGTTGCGTGATGTACAAATCTAAGATTTAGAGGATTACTGGAGAATATTAAATTGTTGTGGCTAGATCACATTCAGTCTAAGAATAAAGATTCTTTTTCTGAAAGTTGATACATAATGTAATTTTATTCTTAGTCAACACAAACTTCTCTTTTTAAAAAATATTTGGCTTCTTTGCAGAAGCCAATAAGCTGCTGACAATGTCAGCTTTAAGTCCAAGGGTTTATGGAAATCTAATTCCTACTAAAGACCAACACTTCTGTTCCCTATGTGGTGAGCATCATCAGATTCTGCATCACTCAAATAGAGGTGCACAGGAAGAGCTTTCTAATATGGCCCAGTTTGTTCCACTATGTTTTCATAAGGCCATTGGAGAAGGGGGCATGTACCCATTATATTAATGCAAGTAGCAGCTGGAGGCCTAGTTATGCTGAGACTTTAACTCTGAGGAGCTACTGAGCTTAATCATATTAGCAAAGCAAACATTTCCCCAGCACAGATGACTTCTGTGTCTTTCAAGTGAGTAAGGTTTGATGCGTAGTGGATAACAAAGCCATCCAAATAATGCCTCCCTTTCTAGGTCAGTGCTTTCTTCAGAGTGCATTTCTTTTCTGAAAGGCAATCGCTGTGAACGCTCTGTTGGGCTCTGTATTACGTTAGTGTCACGTTTTCACTTATTATATATGTGATAGTGTTGTGTATGATGTTGTATCTGCAAAAGCTGTGCTATGAAAGTTGTCAGGCTTTAGCTAACAAAGTATGTGCTCTTCCCTCAGGAGATATCACTCTAATTTTAGACATTTGGAAACAGGATATAACAGACGTAGAGATGAGGGGAAAAAAGGTGAGAACTGGATGTATTAGATCAGTAAACATTCTGAATTTACTCAGTGAAAGTGGAGCGTGTAGAAGGAAAAGTACGTAAAAGAATGAATGACCTTTGTTAGCTCATCATTACAGCTGTCAGCATAAGAGCAGATCTGGAGATGTGAATCAGGAGAGTGGAGCAGATGGGTGTGCTGTAGCTGAAGAGTAAAACTGGGAACAAGAAGTGGAAGGGTTTTTTTTATGGGAGGAACGGGTGCCCTGTGGAGCCTGATGTGCCAAATCCCAAGTCCCTGAATATTTGATCACGTTTAACTGTGAATCTGGGTGAAAGAGTGAAAATGTACTTAAATGTACAGAGAAGCCAAGAAGGTTAAGGCTAAAAAAACAAACTTTCTCTTGTGTGAAGAAAAGAGAATTAGTGCAGAGGCTTAGATTAGTGAAAGAATAGAGGAAATGCAACTCTTAGCAGCTGATTTTTTCTTTGCTTTGGTTTTTTTGTTTGTTTTAATTTTGATTTTTCTGTGTGGATTGTGTTTGGGTTTGTTTGTTTTTTGTTTTGTGGGGTTTTTTGTTTGTTTTGTTTTGTTTTTCTCGTGTGTCCTTGTGTCTTGGGTGCACAGAATGAGAAGGTTTTGCTGGTCCAGTCTGTGTGATGGGGGCCTGGATGAGAGTTTTAACTGTCAGAGCTGAAAGTAAAGGTCACTTCCTAGACACTGTGGTCTTTGTCCTTTTAGTTTTTCTCTTAGGGAAAGCTCTAAATGAGGCAGTTCAGGATAAATATGTGGTCCATGGTTTACAGTGGAGAACAAACTGTATTAAATTGAAATATGCATAAAAACTAAATTAGACTAGCTTATAAAATGAAGTTGAAGCCAATTATGGAAATTAAGCATGATGTAATAGTTAATGAAACCAGTGTAGCAAGCACAGTGAAGCTTTGCTGATTGCCAAGAACATCTTGCTTTTACAGTACTTATGTAACTGTCAGGAAAGGCCTTAGAGTGTTTTTTATAACAATAAGCCTTTTAATAACATTTTTTTTTTTCTTTTCCTGTGACATTTTGTGCTGCAGATGGGAGTCTGTGTATGTTAAAAAAATAAATAATTGTAATTTTCCCAAGCAGTATTCCAGGTTATACATGTATTTTTATTGTCCTTGTGAGCTTCTGTGAGTTGCAAGCATGTACTTCATTAACAAGGAAAATTCCGTCTCGGGAGGATTTTATCTTTGTCCTTACTAGCTGAATGGAAGTTTTGTGTGGTTGGTTGTCTTGATTTGCTTCTGTATTCAGCAGTCCAAATTTAATTTCATTAGAGGAAAGAAATACCTAACAAAACACAAAGCCATGCAATGTTGTGTTGATTCTATGATAGCAGCTGTTTTCCAAACTTGTGTGCTCTTTAAAAAATGGCATAATGTGGATTTGAGCTCTACAGAACTTGATTTGTCACTTCTCAGAACATCCCAGGCTGACTAAAGTAATAATCAAGTAAGTCTAATGGATAGGAATCTTCATTTTAAAATAGAGCTTTTTTTTTCTAGTACAGGCTGATAATAGAAGCTTACCAGCTACAGATGGCCTTTTCTTCAGTTTTTAAATTTACTCTGTGCTTTACAGATACATGGGAGAAGCTAAACATACCACTAATGTGCTGGACTGAAAGTTGAGACATCATTTTCTCATGAGCTGCTTTTAAGATCTTGGATAATTCAGGTTACATGTACCTCACTTTACCTTGTGCCAGATAAACACTAAAAACAGAGAAGGTAGAAGGTTTAAACATATCCCAGCGTTTGAGAAAATTTTGCCTGAGAAGAGCAACAGGACATAGTCAAGTATAGGAAAGTGGAGTGCTGGGCTCTGCTGTCCTTAAAGCTTATTACTGACATCAGAAGGGGCTTCAGTGTCATTTTGAATCACAGTTTGCTGATACAGCATAGTGCTTATTTGCAGAATACCCAAGAAGTCCGTGGTTTTTCATGTTTAGCTTATTAATTTTTTATTTATTTTTTAAAATACTTGTAAAAAAGATCCTCTGGGTGTTTTTTTTGGGTTTTTTTGTGGGTTTTTTTTTTTTTTTTTTTTTTTTTTTTTTTTAATCAGTGCCTGGAGATTGTTACTGTGGGTGCTTCTTTTGCTCCCCTGATTTGGGAAGGCTAAAAGAGGACATAATTCTCTCTTGCATCATGTCATCACCTGTATTTTCCTCCCACAGCCAACTTTCTTGTTCATTATGTATTTTCCTGAACTAGCCCAATTTTGCTGGGTGTTACTGGCTGGAAAACAGATCATCAGAACTAAATTACTGTGTGGAGCAAGGGACTTTCCAGCTAGCAGAGAGAGTATGTTAAATAGTGCTTTCACCTGTAATTCCTGTTTGCCTTAACAGTCACCATGTACTCAATGGTATGTTTGTTCCATGAGAGAATCTCTGTCTCCTCTGTGAATTAAAGAAACCAGCTGTGGTAACCTTAACCTGAGAAGTTTGATTTAAAGCTCCTATCAGTGATTTTTCAGTGAATTTCTGAGAAATACATGGTGAATTAAGTAAAAATTGCTGTCTAAACTCCTTTTTGTTCATTCGAAAATATAATTTCTTAGTTGAAAATGTTGAAATGTTGAAAAACTAACGGAGACAGAACATGGTCCTGTAGAGTTGTTGATACCTGTTCTCCTGGGCATCTGCACTTGGTCTGTACATGTACTTCTCTACTTCTCGTTGTAGAGAAGAAGGTCTAAAGAGGGTTGTTAAGAGTTTTGCATCCCTAAACAGGCTGTAATCTAAATTTGTGTTCATATCATGCAATAAAGAGAAACTCTTACCAAGTGCTTAAAATTTATCCTCTTTGACTTAAGCACATGGGAGCAAGGTACACCAATCAATGGGTATTTCTGTCATACCAGGGTAAATGTATTGAGATGGAATCACAGCCTGGTTTTGGATTACCAGTGTTTAAGTGAAGCAGGGTAAGTGGAAAATAATCCGAAGCAGAAAATTGATGGATAAGGCTGTGCTTCAGAGAAGTTCAGGCCTATAAAAGTGAAGTTGTACTCAGTTAATTCTCAATCAGAATTCTTGGAATTCTGTGGTAAGTTTTTTATAATGGTACTACCGTGTTTATGATCCCAGGCTAGATTTGATTAATTTTTAAAAATAGATAATGTTCTTGGTTTTCTTCTCCCTCAGCTTAGAGAGTTGCCAAAACAAATTTGAGTTATTTTGCAAACAATTTCTGAGCTTGAGAGCAGTGACTCTATTATATATGAAATACTGGAAACAATGCAACAGCTCGTTGCATTGTATGTGTATTTCTCCCTTGTCATCTATTCTGCTCCATAAATCAAATATCCCAAACAAAGAGAAAAAAAAAACCATAAAAGGAGAATGAGACAAGAATAGGAGAGGAAGGAGAAAGCAGATTCATAATTTTCTTTTATTCCAGAAAAAATATTTGTTGTGAATGAGACACAAACAGGTTTCTAAAATACAGAATATCAATTTCTTTCCTGTATTGGCCAAGCATAATACTGTTTTGTTCTGCACAGAATCACATACAGAGAACTTGGTGTTGCCTGGTTTTATAGCTACAGTAAATATAGCTACTAAAGAGTATCTTTTGCAGATTTCATTGCAGCTTCGGGTAACTAATGACTTCTTTTTTTTTTTTTTTTTTTTTTTTAACTGTCTAGGGCAAAATGCTCATTTTGATTTCAACACAAGTTATGCCATTTTTCCATCCCATTTAAGTACTTTGTCACAAGACTTATCTCTGCAGAGCTTGGGGTTCTGTCTACAAACATATTACAAATGTTGTTGCTACTTATTTTCTGGAAGGAAGATAAAATATTGTGTGTGTGTGTCCATTTATTTCTGTTTGCTACATACCACTGCAAATTCAGCATGAAATCACTGCAGAGATAATTCATACTATTCTCCAATTCTTGCATTAAACCAGAGACACTTCAGAGACCATAACATTATCTCTGGGATTACAAACTGTGCAAATATAGACTTGCCATGAAGGGTTATGCCAGACTGTGTAATTTCCTGAACAACAAAAAAAAAACCAAGTAAAGAGTGTTTATTTTTCTTTTGTCTGCTAGAACTAGTTTTTCAGTGACCTGCCTCATAATTATTCTGTGGAAGGAAGGTGACTTTTTTTCTTTTTTTAGGAGAGGTTCTTGATGAAAAATGATAAAATGTAAAGCTCAATTCATGCTAAACAAACCTTTTAGTTGTGGAATCTGAAGCATTTAAGGGATATGCATATGAGAGGAGGCTTTTTTTCTGAACCCATGAAGGACACAGTGTATCTGGGTTTATCTTAGAGATGTGAAAATTAGCCTTGAAAAATGCACAACCTCGGTTGGCTCATAAGAGTTCTAGTATATTTTGCCTGCACTAAAATCAAGAAACTAACTTTTACCCTTACGTTGTGACAAGACATTAGGCTCAAGTTATCATCAGAAATTTTTCAAGGTAAAAACTAGAAGCCAAACTAACCTGTGTAAAGATGTTCTTTTTACTTGTCCTGAACTTCTTGGCTTTGATTATATCTTATACTATGCAATATAGAATTGGAAGATAATATATACAAAAAGTAATAAAAAACCATTGTTAGTCCATAGAAAGTTTTCTGTGATACCAAAAGCTCAGAGAGGAGATGAGAGAGAGAGTAAAAAGTCTACCCAGGCTGCCACTTTGTCCCTGCAGGAGAACCAGCTGACCTTGTATGCATGGAATGCATCTCCAAATGTCTGCTTTGCGTATATGTACATGTTTATATTAACACCTCCTTTTGTATGTGGCTATATGTGTATATGCATTTGGATGTGTGTATCTATTTAGTGTTCATACAGTAAATCAGAACAAAATGTTTTTTAATCTAGTGCAGATGTTGTTGACTGTATTGAATGGACTTTCTGGTTTTGATGTTCAGTGAGTTGGTTAAGGACTGACTTTCTCTTGTAAATTAAACAGCTTACAAAGATGAAAGTTTATTGGCTTGGCAGTTGAAATTTTAGTCCATCCTTGTCCATGTCAGTATTTATACTTGTCAGACATTTGCCATTTTTGTTGTGTTTGTCATTTGACAGATTTGGAAACACGTGAAATTACTGAGCCCTGGCTGGGCCAGTATGGACCATGGTCTAAACTACTTCAAATGAGTGGAGTGACAATGGCAATGAATTGCATGGCCTGACCATGGCCAGCTTTCCTCACCATGTGCCAAATTGTATTGTAACCAGTAGTCACAAGACCGTATCCTATACATTGTAAAGCTGGAAGACAGGAGTGTTCCAGGACAGTGTTGCACAGGCAGAACCTGACAGCGGTTGCTCCAGACTTTCAGGATGGAGTTACCACTGAATGTGACTTAGCAGTTCTCTGTCAATTTACTTTTTTTCTGTAGCTGACAGCTGGCTAACATGAAAGCAACTATGTCAGGTAAGTCCTGATGCTGACTTTCAGATTTGGTCTAGCATAACAAAGAGCTAGTGC
The DNA here is from genome assembly GCA_035041135.1 of Platyrinchus mystaceus. Taxonomy (NCBI): domain Eukaryota; kingdom Metazoa; phylum Chordata; class Aves; order Passeriformes; family Tyrannidae; genus Platyrinchus; species Platyrinchus mystaceus. The sequence goes on along the minus strand of JAWWLV010000180.1, from coordinate 7,617,421 downwards.
ATGACCATCTCTTCCATTGCATGGTAAGAAAAGCAAGAAAATTGCAGGGTTGAAGCAATCAACAGGCAGGGGTTGCTTGCATCTTGTCTGCAGTTCTTTGGGCATCAAAAGGCATAGAAGCAAGCTGACAGATTGTTAATTCCTTCTCTTACACATAGCACCCGTTATAAAAATAGAAAAGGAAGGAGGAGGTTTGGGCTTATTCCAGGCAGGATCCCAGTTCCCTCCATTTGGTACATGGGTGGTGTTTCCTCTTCTGGCACTTAGGGATTTGATTGTTTACACAGGTTTGCTTAGCGAGTGCACAATTTAAAAAATGATCTGTCAGGAAAGCAGACTTGCCTTGCATGCATTCCCATGGAAATTGATACACTCTGTAAGAACATGGTGTGGACAAGAAAGTTCACGTTCCTTTAAACAGCCCAGCGGGTGGGTATGATAGAAACATCCCCACGTTTTGCCCCATGCTCACCCTTTCTCCAGCAGTGCCCCAGTGTGTAGCTCCCTCCCTGCCAGCTCCTGTTGGCTGGGTTGAGCAGGAAGGTGGATGTGCCCAACATGGTGGCTGGAAGAGGGCACACAAGATGAAGTTATCCTTCAGGATTGGCAAGAATTATAAATTCTTGCTGTAGGTACTTGGTGTTTGGGGCACTGAGAGCCTACTGGAGTAAAAAAGGAAGACAGTGAAGTGAGCAATGGTGTCTCACTGTGGCTGACTCAGCTGTATTATGCATTTGTTTTACATGGTAGCAAAAGTGATTTGTGTATGCACAGCACCTATATTGCACATGATGCAGCAGTTGTACTAGCTGTGATTTTATTGTTGGTTGCAATGCAGTTAAGAAAAAACACAGAAATGCAGAACTGTGAGTTAAAAATATTTGGATATTACTTCTATGCTTCGGAAGTTATTTCCTTAAGTTCATCAGGACACTCAATACTGACCTTACATGATGATCTGTCATATCTTCAGGTTTTATTGAATATGTAAACTATATGGTTTATGGCATTATTTTAATCACAAGTTCTTATAAGTAACATGTGGAAAGAGAGAAGCTGAATTTGTCTTATATTCACATAGTTAATCTTATGTTGCTTAGCTTGTGTTTGTTTCTTCAAAAGCAAACACCCAGTACAAATTTTCCATTTCAATATTAAGACGTAGTACAGTCATAGAAGTGAGTACAGTATGAGAGTTGTAAATGAAAAAAGTCTTTTTAAAGCCTGCATGAAGTCCAGTGTCATCAAGTACCACTTACATAACAAATTGTAAAATCTTTGGGTGTCACCTGTGCCACTCTTTTAAACTTAACTGGTTGTCTTATGTAGTCTTATCGCAGTATTTCATGACAGCTTCTTCAGTGATTTCAAATGAATCAAGTTAGTTCTTTCAGCTGTCATTTTCTCAGTTCTCATTACTCCTTGGCAACGCTAATAAAGAAGAATATAAAGGTGAAAGACAAAATGACAATTGTACAAAAACTCTGAATGATTTTTTTTTTTCCTCGTTTTCGTTCAGTGGAAGCCGATATTGTGCTCATATAATTTTGTATTGCATGGATGTGATAATCAGTTTAATTAAAAGTAGTGGAGGTTTTATTAGCAATAGGAAACCAGAGAATGTTGTCTTCCAGGGATGATCACCTTTTGCAATTTGAATTCTATTTCAAAAAAGTTGGGCCAGACACATTCATTAATTTTTGTATCCGCTATGGTTTAACTTTGCTGCCAGACATGCATTTCCTGCCCACTGGGTGCTTTCCATACTTCTCTCTTATATATTACTGATTTCTTTCCATATTTTTGCCTTTCTGTCCCCTACTTACTGCCACTAATTAGGATTCTTCTGGAAGTTATAGTGTTAGAGATCCCTGAATCTGACCTGTGTTGATTGTGCAGCCAATAAGCAATGGCAGAGCCAGGGCTGTTCCCAAGCCCTGGTGTCAGCAGTGCCTGGTAATGTTGTAGCAGCCAAGAACTGGCCAATTTACAATGGAATGTTTTTCTCTTCAGTTTTTTCGAACTGAAAAATATTTTTATGCAACCTGAAAAAGTCTGATTTTTTTTCTTTTATAGTTGTGTTTATTGATAAAGTTGAATCAGTAGAACTTTCTTCGGGACTGATCAGAGAAATGTGATTAGATTGCAGTTACATGATCTGGTTTAACTGCTGGAAAATAACCTTTCAACTGACATACAACCCTTGAAATAATGCTGTTTCACTCTATCAAATAATAGGATAAATCCTGGGCAAATAAGTCATGGCAAAGTTCTTTCAGATTTCTGAGACAGGCAAAAGACTGTTTTACACAAGGGTTTCATTTTTGTGTTGTAGGAATGACAAATGACAGCCAGTGATTAGGAAATACTTTTGTAGAGTTGTTAAAAGAGGCATTTAACAAGTAAGAAAAGTGGTTTAAAAAATGCCAGTGTACACTGAGGACATAGTTTTAGAAGGGGTGATAGTTTTTTCTGTGACCAATAACCTGTTTGGTGTCGAAAATTAATGTGAAATCCAAAGCATATGACAAGTCAAATAACCTGGCCATAGCATACCTGGAAAACTGTGTGGCTTATTACAAAATGTAAAATGATCAAAGAAAAATTATATCTTGATATCAAACTAGCTCATGAATTGCTTTGGTTGGAATGCATGTTGGGCTGTGTTGTGGAGGCAGTTTGGTCCAGCTGAGTAAAACTGGCTTAGAAATCATAGCCATTTCCTGACTTGGCTGCTCAATAATGCTTCCACCAAGCTGTGCTCCCTGTTATTGCTGGCCCTTCTCCTGGGCACTGTGCTTCCTGCACTTAATTAGATGAGAAAAAGGATGAGCTGTTCCCTTCTCTCTCCCTTCAGGTTCATGTCTGGATGGTCCTAATTCCAGTGCTCAGTAGCACAGCTCACTGAGCTGGCTGCTAACCTGAGACCCCACTTTCAGTGAGAGGATCTGCTTTGCCTTCTCAGCTTGAGAAGAGAGTAAATTCCAACTAAAATTGCTCCTGTGTTAATATCAAACCCAGCGTGACTCTGGTTTGGGGAAACAGAAAGTGGAAACCTCCCCCAATGGTTTTTCATGTTGGATATTTTCATAGCTTTGATTTAAAATCTTCCTTTCCTGCTTTGAGTTACATCAATATGCAGAAAAAGATATCATGTTCTCTAATTAATGGCGAAATGAGCCCTGGCAAATACAGTTCTCTACGTACCAAGCAGCCAGAAATGGTTTAAATGTTCCAATACTAGGAGATGTCAGGCTTGCCTGGAAAAGCCAGCTCTAATAGGAGCTAAGCTGGATCAGCTGAGTTCTTGGCTTCTCTAAAATGATGTGCAAAGAGTACTAATTAGTAGCATCTCAGCAGGCTGACATTTGAGAACCTTCATCAAAACTCCAGTGATGACATTCATTAGTAACCGTAACACCCATCTTGTCACTGAGGATTAAGGTAAGTCAGGTTCAAATAACAGAGGTTGTAAGTGGTTGGTATTAAATGGGTCAGCTGCATTTAGTGCCTTCCACCCCACACAGCTGGGAGATGGGAAGAGAATGCAAAACATTTACTATAGCCACTGTTTATCTATGTGCATTTTTGCCTTTTACCTTAGAACAATCTCATATTAAAAGGACATCAACATGAATACACAGGAACAATTAGTAGCAGTAGATATTTATTCATCTTTATTTAGAAAAATACATATGTAAAGATCGCTTACCTTTCTAAGGAGGATGTATTGAACAGCTCATTGCAAGCAGTGAGAACAGGACTGTGTATTTTTATACATTGCTTTTGAATTTAGCAAAATAGTGAGGGAGAGTGGGAGGGAATCAGCCTCATTTGTTACAGTATTTGAAATCTTTAACTGTTCCCAGGTGGTTACAATCAGTCCTCAGCTAGAGGACTAGGACAAAGCTCCGTCATTCCAGTGTCAGAAAGGTCAGATGTTGGAATCTGGAAACGTTATTCACCTCATATGCCAAACGCAGATTTTCTGAAAATAGCCATATGCCAGTTTGTTATGGTGATGTGCACATGCTTGAGCTAGTATGTTGCTTTTGATGCCAAATGTCTGTCTCAATGAGATGAGTAGAGCAGAGTGTCGGTGCAGGGAGTATAATCCATTCTAATATTAGACCGTGGGGCCGGATCCTGTGAGCCGGCCTGCCCTGACTGCCCAGCCAGGGCAGCTGCAGCTCAGGGTGCTCAGGACCTCTGTGCCCTCTGCAAACAGCATTTGCTGATTCTAATTATTTTATTTTTTTTCCAAAGAAGTATGAGCAAAGCACAACTAATCCGGTCAAAAAATACAGTTGCAGTGGAAAACATGGTCTTGTGGACAAGTACTGTTTTTATTTATCTCAATTAATCCACTTCCAGACAACACTATAATAATGCACTTGACAGACAACACTATCCACAGTCATCCTGTCTAGAAGGCCAGTTTACAAGTGATGAAAGTAATACCATTAAACAAACAAAACCAAATCCCAAACTCCCAGCTTCAACTGCCAAACTGGCCATGTCTGAATTGGAATGTCAAGGTCCAGGGCTTTTTGATGGTGTATGAGGGAGCAGCAGTGTTGCAGAGTTTGGGGATAGGTGGGTAGATAGGTAGGTAGTAAGTGTTACTTTTCAGGCTCTAGCTTGCTTTGTTATAGGCAGTGAGTTTGCCTGCATAATTGGCAGTCATGTATCTCTATCTCCCCCAAATCCTTTAGGAAAACCCAGCCCCAGAGCCCTGTCTTGACTTGGAGATGGCAAACTGGGTAAGACAGGAGGTGAACTGTTCAGAGCTGATTGCTGCCACCTTTAGGCCAGCGGGAAATCATCTCCCCATGGTGTCACATGTGTCTTTCAAACACCCAGCTTCAGAGTTATCAACTCCCCTAACCTCTAGAGATTTTGAGCATTACCCTAGTCCAAAACTCGCATTCATTGCAGGCCCATGTATTGAACTTGACCTTAGAAACAAAATTGCACCTATGTCACAGTAAGTATTTGTGATACAATTTAGAGCATGCAATTGTAAGGAACACGAGTGCTCATTTTAGTCAATATATACTGTCTCTTGCCTATGTTTTACTTGAGTCGATAATAACTTCTAATAAATGCATCATTGTTTATGTTTAATTCATTAATGTATTTTCTTAATATTCACTTATGAAAAGATTAGAAAAATCAGGGAGAATCCTTTTCTTTGCAACTTCTTTCTACTCAGCTCTTCCCACTTGTCAAATCTGTCTATTTGAATGCTTTTTATAATTTGGTTTTAAAAGCTTTACGGGAGGACGAAGATAGTTCTGTAGTTCATTAGAAGAGGACAGTTCTGAACATAATTGAAGAAAAAAAGGTACATTGTCAAAAATGTGTGTTGCTGTGTCTCGGACTATGGTACTTATAGGAAACCCATCACCATAGTAACTAAGCCTCTGCTAAATAATTACCAACAGATTTGTTCTTTTTTGTCTTCTAACTTGTATAATGTGTCTAGCCTTGACTATAGTTTTAAATATAAGAACTTAGTGTATGTACATGTTTGCATACTGCATTTGGAAGAACTCATCATATAGGATCCTGATTCTTGCAGAAGTGATTTTTGATTTCTAGGTGTCCATGGCTGCTGTTTTCTCACAAATGAAAGAACAACACAGAACAGTTTTTAATGAAGGCTGTTGAAAAAGCCAAACAGCAGGAAAAAAGCATTTTCCACAAAGCCAAAGCAATTTCTTGAGAGACGTTAGATTTGTAGTTAATAAGTAGCTACTTCAAATAGAGCAAAGTTCCAAGACTTGGCTGTTCTTCCTACTCCATCAGCAGCACTTGGGCAGTGCCTGATTCAGCAGCAGATCAGTGGTGTTGCATTTTACCCGCCTGTTTTCTGTTTTTCAGTGTATTGCACAAAGCAAATGTACTGACTTGGTTTGGAGGACCTGCTGTCCTGCAGGCTGTGTAACCTGTGTGAACAGTGAGCAGAGAAGCCAGTGGCACAGGAGTGGTTTTCAGCATCTTTATTCACTTTGAGTTGCTGATGATCCTTTTTCTGAACTCTTCTCCTCATGCAGAGTCACCCAGTGTTTTTTTCAGGGCCATTTTGGAGAATACTGAAGTATTTTACAAAATCTGTGGCTGCTTATGAGGAAGTGGCCTGCTTCTCCTTTATTTATTCACCAGAATTGCTGTTTCATGGGCATATTCTGTTTGTAACCCTGTTCTTTTGGGAGGAATCTGCTAGCCTTTCATGCTACTCTTGGCAGTGAGATAAACTCAGTTCTTAAAATATGCTCGGCTTGAATAGTCTGAAGAGATTTAGTGAAGTAGCTGTGCCCTGAACAAGGTCTTGCAAAGCATTGCATTTTGGCTGAATAATGACATGTTAAGTCTTTGTGCTGAACTCAATTTCATCTTGTTGGGAGATCAAGTGGGTTTATTTTCTTTAGCAGCCAATGCAGCTTGGTGCTTCAAATTTCTGAAAACAAAATGATCTCTGACTTATAGGTTTTCGGTGTTTTTTTTTTTTTTGTTTTTTTTTTTTTTTTTTTTTTTTTTTTTTGTCTGAGAGTTGTTAAACAGGCCACGAACCATTTAGGACCAGACTTCTGAAGCCAGCAAATTAGTTGATAGGTATACCTGTGTTCACAACAACTGAGTTGAGGCACAGATAAATCCAAGTTTGTAAATTGATCCTTCACCTTCAATTATTTGCATTGAAACTCACCTCTTTCTCTCCTCATGAGGAATAGCATCCAGATATCTTTCCAAGGCAAACATTCACCTGGGTTTTTTTTTTCTTTTTCATTTTGGGGGAGGAAAAGAGGGGAAAAAAAAAGTCAAGATTGCCAAGATTGTTGTTGACTTACTTGTGAAATTCTGGCATGTATCCTACAGGTTTTGTGATTAGAGTCATCTTGTAGAGGTGTTTTTTTTGAGGTTTTCTTTTTTTTAACACTACTGTGTGAGTTTGAGCTAGTCTACAGCACATAAAATATTCATCTGTTTGAGGTACAGGCCTGAGGTCTCTAAACACAATAGCTGCACTATATGGTCTCGAGCAGAATGTGAGTTACCCTAGAAACAGTAATATTAGCAAAACCAATAGCACAGAGGAGCCTGTCAGGTGGTATTTTGAAATCACCAAAAGTAACAGCAGTAACTTTGGACTATAAAAGTAATTTGTTGCCATAAAACATGTATTCAAAATTGGATTTTTCTAAATATACTCTTTATTACGTTTGTGTAATTGTTCAAACATATGTGTGGACTGGGATAGGAGATGCAAAAGAGTTCTGAGCAGATTTTCTGTTTCTGTGAATGTCATATAGAATAGTATGTACATATATGTACAGACACTTTCACAATTGAACTGAATCAATGAGACAGACTTAATGAGACAAACACTGTTTCCCAAGGAATCAAACTTGCAATTTTCATTACTACCATTCCTTTGAAATCTATAAACCTAATCATATTCTTGAACTGTATGTGGAACATCTCAGCAAATAAGAAGGTAGATCCACTCACTGTGCTATGAAATTTGTTAAAATTTGGTTCAGCAAGGCTTAAAATGTGCATACATAGACTTCATTAGTTCAACCCATGTTACTTATATTTATGATAAATGCTAGCTCGATGCTTTATCTAATAATCTTCTAAAAGGCAGTATCTTCAAATTCCAAATATCTTTAATAGTGCAATAAGTGAAAAGAACTTCTCATCTCTGATGATTCATTTTGGGAAATGTCCTTGAAAAAAATCTCCTTGTATCCTAGCTGAGGACATGCATATTAAGTCTAATCTGCAGTTTTAAGCTCTGCTGGAGATGAAGATTTATGATCAAGGTTAGATTAAACCATGGCAATATTGTCTTGGTTAGTATAACAGCCAAGTGTGTAAGTGAATTTTAAACTAAAGAAAGTACAATTTCTTGTTCATCGTATCTCTCCCATTTAATCTGTATCAGAGAAGTCATGGTTATAACGTCTCAATCATTACTGCTCTTAACAGACAATTACTCTTCTACTGACTCGTGTCCCTTGACATACGGTTTGCTGCTTCTCAAGATACTTCCAGACTGTTAAATAGCCACATGTCCCCTTTGAGCTAAGGACTTTCAATTGAAGCTTCTATTTATGCAGTTGGCTTTTTTTTTGTCTTCCATTGCTTATTTTGGCTTGCATGTCAGAATTGCCTTTCTTTAATTCTCTATCAATGCCTCTCTATAAATGTGAATGGATTGACTTTTTTCGATTTATTACTGATCTGAATTGGTTTGGGGGATCTGATTATTAAAATAAACCAATTTGCTATTGCATGCTGAGAAATACTGATCTATATTTCCAAGAATGAAATCTTTCTCAACAACAGTTCTCTATGTTAGTAGTCACTAAATGCAGGAAGGAGTTTGACAAAATAAGTTTTCCAGTTTCATCTTAAATGTTTTTTTAGTGTGTTTAGTTGGACATTTAATTCTATATAGGGGACCCCTGGTGGTCTAGCGGTTAAGATGCTGCGCTCTCAGCGCCGAGGTCGCAGGTTCAATTCCCGGTCCTGC
>JAWWLV010000180.1:7557300-7599024 GCA_035041135.1 Platyrinchus mystaceus | reverse complement strand
AAAAATCCATTGCGCAGGCTTGAAAGGTAAAAAGACCTTTCCCAGATCTTCGTTCGCGAAGACTGGCCACGTTTTTTAATAAAAACCTCTAACTTGGCATCTGCATTAAATGAGAAGTGACACTCTCTTGTTTTGTGGAAGCATGGCAGAACATATATTTGAAATGGAAATTGCCTTGCTTATTCAAATGAAAACCTCTGAGCACAGAAGCCCTGCTTTCATTATTTTGTTTAGAAGCAAAGTATTTTGCAATAGCAAGCAGGTAGGAAAAAAGCCAAATTTGAAGGAAGAAAATACGTTTTTTCCTTCAAAATGTGCATTTTTCTTGATGCCTTGAGACACGTGTATATTCTAAAAAACCAAAGAAAAACATGAATTTTTATTTTGCTTTGAGATAAATAAAAGTGATTATCTAGCAAGGTCTCCATAAGGTGACAGCACAATGTTAATAAATATGTACATCACCTAGAGAAAATGAACTGAACTGTAAATGTCTTTAATAAGCAGCATGACAGCTTTTTCTTTTGGATTTTAGCTGGGGATTGCATAAGACAGAGCCCCAGGAACGGACTTATCATTAATGCATTTTCTAGTTTTCCCTCAAAGTTGTGTTCAATACTTAAACAGACTCAGTCTGGATATTTTATTACAGTACAATAACGGTCATTTTTAAAAAAAAAATACATTTTTTGTAAAAAGTGCGTGCATGTGCACAGGGTATCTTTAGCTAGGCAAATTCTAGGGTAGATCAGAACCTGTAAGAACAAGTGTGTAATTGTTCCAGTTAAATATTGAAATAGCATTTATTTGCCCTAAGTAGTGCACTTGTGTACCGATATCAGTTTGGAATCAGCATTTGCCTTTTGCAAATGAGACTGGTCTCTTTTGATGATTCACTACAGTGAAGTTGTGCTGATAATCACCCAAAAGGGATTTTGGATATGCCTGGAGAAGATACATGCTTGTTTGTACTAGTTGACTGCCTTAATGTTAGCATTTGCAAATATTTTAGTTTGCCAGTAATTTGTGGGGAATAAGACTTTAAGGATGGTGAAGGAAAAAAGAAACCTAAGAAATGCACAAAGTAGTTTTCATTCTTATCGTAGAAGGGCAAAGGATTCACAGAGAGGATCTGAAATTTGTCTCTCTGTGAGGTTGCTGTTATATGCTCTGTCCCATCATCCCCTTGCCCTGAGGAGCAAAATATCTGTAACTTTACTGAAATCCACAACAGCTTTAGGCTCAGCATCTCCCAAAAATCCCATCAGTGATGAGGGCTCTAATTCAGAAAAGTAACTTTGTGTATTTTCCGGTATTGCTAACTGCACTGTGATTTATTCTGGCTCACTAAGATTGGACTGATGTTATGTACACTGTATGGCCAGTGTGGAAACTCTAAGAGCTTCACCAGCGTCAGAGCATCTCCCCTTATTTAGCATTCATAGCCATGCCTGTCTAAACATAGTCTTTCTTCTGTATTTCACTTAAACTGTATAATCTTTTCCCCAGTGAGAGGGAAAGTGTGCACGGCCACAGATGCCCCAGTGAAATATTCCTCCTGTTGCCCTGCGAAAAAATTCTGAAAATCCCTATCAGTTAAGAATTTTAGATGAAGATATTTACCACTAAGGATCATCAATAATAAATGTTCATGATTTTTTTATTAAAGGTTGAACTTATGACATTTTCTCAACTTTTGGAACTTGTGCAATACCTAATTGGAAGTGTCTTTATTTCTCCCACCCAAGATGAAAGGAATCTAACATTTCACACCTTTTTATCTCAGTTAGAGGGGTTAGTTTGTTTTTCCTGTGAATTAGATGCTTCCTCCAGAGCTGTCTTTCCCCTGCTCTCCATTTACCAGCCATGGTACTGCATGTCCATCTCAGCCAAGGTGATGCTGACAGCATCAGTGGAATGTTTCAGGGCATAGGACAAGGTTAAACCAGCAGCTTTAACTTGGTCTGAATGGCTACAGGGAGTCAGGTGCTGTATTACCATGAGGCACTGGCCACCCTGAGAGATCTAAAGGCACATTGCAGGAAGTTGAGGTTTTATGCATTCAGGTACTTCACACAGGACCCTGATTACAGAGTATTGGTTTAAAAATTATTCCTGATGATGCCAAGGCAGTTGGATATGTTGTGGCTCTACAACAGAGAATATAGATTCTGAATATCAATCTATAAAAATGTACTTGGTTGTGGAGTAGATTTTCCTTACTTCATTTTTTAATTCAAAGGGTAAATGCTGTCTAGAATATAGTGCTTCAGATATTTTTTGATGTATCCATATCTTCTTTCTGGTTGTTTCCTGCAATGTGGGCTGTAGGATGAGCTGTAGTTTACACACTTTGGTCAGTCATCTTGGACAATCTTTTCATATGGAAGACTCCTGAGGACTTTTCTTGCTATTACAGAGAGTTCCTAGATCTCATAAATCATATTTGAAGTCAAAGAGGGGACCTAACAGTTGATTCCCAGTACTGGGAATATTGTGTTATATACTTACACCTTGATGTTTGAATTAGCTGTTAGAAGAAATACTTCAAGATGTACATAACAAATCTTGACTATGTGGAAGCTGTATCTATATATAATTTATTTTTTAAAACAACCTTGGAAGAATTCTGTTTGGTTCCATGTGTGATAAGCTAAATGCAATTTGGTTCCATTCCTATCCTTGGGTTTCATTTATTGTGAAAACCTGTCTGACTCTCCTGAGCTGGTAGATTTGAGGTAAAGAAAATGAAGATATATTGAATATCCAGTTATGGTACTTGCAAGTACACAATTTTTCTCTGCCAGCACAGCTTCAGTTTCCATATTGTGTCTGTATTTTTCTTACCTTCCCAATAGAGAAGTGATCAGTCACCAGACAAGATGTTTTTTGATGGAAGTGCAATTCTTACATGGTGCTGTCTCCAAAGGGTAATTTTAAATGGGAGGTGTTTTCTGCTATTTGCACTATATAAGATAGCTCTTATAATTTCCCAGGCTTGCTTGCTGGGGGCTTTCTCATGGGGAACTGCAGTGTGGACAAGGCCTTGGAAAACAGACTTTTTTTCCCCTGCAGCTGAAGGCAGTGAAATGTGTTTAACCCCAGCTCATCACATTGTCTCATATTTGCCAGCAGTGCAGTCTGCCAACAGGGAGCCTGTCTGGAAGCAGTGTTTCCAGTAACTCTTCAGGAGTTGCCCCTTGGAGTGGCATTTGGGAAGCTCAGCCCCAGGAGGCGACAGTTGCCCTGCTCTCTGTGCTGCTTTACTGCTGTAGTTGATTTCCATACTGACTTACTGAAAGAGAAGCAGCTATAGAGGCACTATCTCCTGGGGACGCGATTTGCATTCTGTGTTTAATTAAAGCATGACAGTTTATGCCAGAGGATGTTAAAATGGGAAATGGAACGCCTTTTTGCCAAATATTGGGATTTTATAGGGACTTGAAAACTCATTAGTAGAGAATTTTATTCATATGTTGCAGCCTGTTCTGCAGGGCCCATTGAGCCTGGCTTTGTTTTCTTCTGGGTTTCTCCCTCACTGAGTTGTTATTTTAGCCTTACATAATATTGATGGAAATACCCTACTCAGTGACAAAACTATTTGAGAAACCAAAATGTTTTTCTAGGAAGGAGCTGCTCCAGGGGCCTGTTAATGAGAGGGAGAACCTCCTCCACACTGGGTCATAGGTTTCAATTTGATCACATCAGTCCAGTTTTAATCACCTGATAAAGCTGTTAGGTGGCTTGTAAGAAAGGTGGTAGGTATTTTATACTGCTTGTTAGTTTTCTACAGGACAACTGTACAAACCTTGTGACTCTGACAACTTGAATGGTAGTCTCAGAAGAGAAGTCAAGTATTAAATAGGAACGATCATGTGGGTAACTGTGAGTGCAGTAAGTCAACAATTCATAACAAGATGCAAGTATTTATCACCTCACTTTGTGAATGACATCACAAACTTATCAGTTTGAAATCAATTAGCAAATGAATTCACCCAAAGCTTACGTCAGTTTTGATTAAGCATGAAAAGCAATACTATTTTTACAAATGTGAGGCCATCTGAAATTTAATCTAATTGTGTTTATTTTTACAAAATTTTACTAGGACTAAACCTGATAGAATTTATCTGTCTCTTAATTATATGGCAAGGTCACCAAGCTGAGGGTCACTCTGCCCTTTTTCCTGGTTGTGCTGTAAGCAGTGGCTTCAGCAGAGTACTGCAGAGCTGCTCTTTGGAGACAGGCAGCCCTGTCCATGAGTTATTCATATGTAGATTCAGAGCTGTTAGAATTATTCAAAATCCTATTCTTTCATCAAAAATTGAGCTGTAAACCATGGAAAGAAATGACATTTTCATGTGCATGAATTCGATATCTTTAGAAGTCCTTTTTTGATGTTAGAAAACCTGCACAAAGCCAGAGAAAGCAACCAAATTTGTGATTGAGGGTGAGGAATTTGCTATTCAGGAGCTGGAGATGAGGGTCAGAGATTGGGAAACTATTAGTGAAGCATTTGTGTGATGGACTTCTCTCATGATTACCCACAGACATCCAAAATATTACTTGATTTGCGAGGGCCTTTTTTTTTTTTATGCAGATAATCCCAGGTTGTGTATATAATTATGTTAATACTGCTCTCTTCTGCCTACCTAATGATGCTGAAGGGCCTACCTGGGAACCAGAGAAGGGAAGCAAGTCCCCATTCTGCAGATTGTTTGGATTAGAGTAATTTATACCAGAGTCCATGCCATCCTAACAAGACATGGAATGCTGGAAATTAGAGCAGCCTGGACCATATTAAGCTCCTGTTTGCTTTCAGATAATTAGTGGTGGATTCCACTGTGAGATTCATCCTTGAATTCTTGAACCAAGGAAGTTTGAGTTAACAATCCGTAGTATGTATTATCATCTCCTTTTATTCGGAGTGTGTTTAGAATTTATAATTTTCAGTCTTCTTTGGTTTAATGTTAAATTGTACCTATTTGATGAAGCTTGTTTTGCTGCACAAGAAATAAGGCTTTCTAAAGATGCCCTTCAAGGTGACATTTCTCTGGAGCGCTGGGAGAAGCTTGATTGGACCTGCTTACGGAACAAAGGAGGAGGTCACAGAGGGAAAGGCTGCAGATGTGAACATGTTCCCTTCTACTTTTTCCTTAGGTATAAATACAGAGGAATTGTACAGTAAATGATGCATTTTGAGTGAATATTTTCAGCGTTGTCTGACACGTCTCCCTGATGTTCCGGTAGCACGTACATTCAGGTCTGAGTGTCGGCTGCGGTATTCATCTTCCACTGGAAGAAGGCAGTGGTTCTGCACTTCATGAGGATTTGTAACTCTGGGCTGTGGTAACTTTCTCCCATATATGTACCTTCTAGTTGGAGATTGTGATTTCAGAAGCCTTGGGAAAAAATAGATACAGCAAAGGAGGGGGTGCGTTTTGATTTGTTATCACTCCAGTTTGTGAGGGCTCATTCCTTCCTTTTCCTGTTAATTCATAGTCTCTTGCCAAATCTCAGCTGAACATGGGTGAAGCCCCTGTTCCCCTCCCTTGGGCTGTGCAGTTGGGCTGACAGTTTCCATTCTGCAGCCAGTGTGACTGTGGGAGTTTTCTAAACTGAAGCAGGAACTGCGAAGCATGTGGGTAAAACCTAATTTCAAATGACTTATTTAATAGAAAAGAGCCAGAATAGAACTTGCAGGTGCTTTAACGGAAAGCTGACATGTCCCATCACGGAGAAGTTTATTCTACTCCTAAATAGATGATTAATGTTAAATTTAACATAGAATCGTGTTTATTTTTTGACCTAAGGCCTGAAAAGGGGGGAGTTATGACTTTATCTACCATAAGCAGCAAATATTCATGCTTTTAAGTGAGTTTTAGATCTTACCAAGATGATCTCCTTTCTAATTATTAACACCAATATAGGTGATTTCCTATTTCTTTGCTATACTAGAATTATCATCCAGTAAATTATATACCAGAGTGTGATTTCCTGTTGATGCTGAAATATTGTCATATAATGGCCTACTATGCTCATTCATGGATATCCAGAAATAAATAAATCAAAGGAAACAGTCTGTTAAAGTGCAGTTTCAGCATAATTACTGACACTTTATATGAACTACTCTTTGTGCTATTTTTTTATATTCAGAAGATATGAAAGATGTGGATTTTAATCGGTTTCTGTGGGAGAGGCTTATTAAAAAAGATCTTCAGGGATTAAAGCAGCAGAGCAGAAGAGATTATAGTTGTGTTAGTGAAGCATTTTTTTAAAAAAAAATTTCTTCATATTTTTATCAAACATAACCTATGGACACGTGATGGCAGAAAAAACATCAAGGGAATATCCTTTACACCACTGTATACCAATGATAAGACCTTTTTTTTGTGTGTGTGTTGCATCTGGTTATGTTATTCTTACTGTGTCATGTCACAGCCTATTACATAACCTAATGCCCCAACAGTGAGAAAAGGGGTGGGGGACTGAGAAAAAGTGTCTGTAATCTAGCAGAAATGTGACTGAAAGAATTGAGCAGCACAAATATTTCTGTGTGTAGCTGCAAATGACCAGAAAACCAGGCAGACTTAGCAGCCTTTGCAGCTGCAGTACTAGAAATATTCAGCAATAGAGCAGAATTGCAAATGAGATATCTAGAAAATTGTTGTATGGGCTTTTTAATAGACAATACTCACAGCATGTATTCAACTGAATTTGAATATAGAAAATAAAATTATATTCAGATTGTAGTTAGTATTTTTCTGAAATTACATTTTGAAACCATAGATTCTGTACTACAGCTGTTTTTTCAGAATCAGTGGAATTTCTATGATAATGTAAATTTTTCTAAATTGCCTTTTAAAAATAATGTAGTCTTGCACTTCTGGTTAACCACTTAAAATCTGGCTGCCATATTTATTTAAATGATTAGGTAAATATGGGTCAAATGCTGCTCACAAAAATGACTCTGGGGTCTGATCCTGTAGATATGAACTGCCAGCATATGTATTCTCTATCTCCATTGAGAAAGCATTACTAGTTTAAGACAGATGGATGGAATCAGAGCTGTGACCTGGCCAAGGACAGCTTGCCATCCCACAGATTGGTGTATGTGGTTACAGGATATGTTTGCTGCTTTATTGTGCTATATAGGTGACAATAGTTCACTGTGAGTTACAACTAAACAGACAGCACTTAGTATTAATTGCTCTATTAAATGGTGTTTGAGTGTCTTCTGTGTTGGGCACTGCCAATATGTTCTTGCTTACACAGCTACTACCTTCACTGATGAATTTTTCATAATCATAGCAAATAACTTACAAAACTTTTTCCTTAAATCTTTTCTGAAATCTGTATTCTGGCTAGCAACTCTTTCACATCTGCAAGAGATGTTGCATGCAGAACCATATACCAGCTTGCTACAGAGGCTTGCTGTGTGACTTGAGGTCCAAAGCAATCTAATTAAATTACCATGAGACAGACAAGCTCTGAAAATCTTTTAGCTTCTTTCTTTAACTGGAAATCCACATGGTTTGTTTGTTGTTATCAGAGTTTAGAGATTGAGTTTGGTCATTTTCTGTGGTCTGTTATGCTTCAGTTGGTGTGCAGGAAATCAGAAGGCCTTAGTGAGTCAACTTATGTCACCTTTTCTGATTCTAGTTCAAGGGCCATTTATTGAAAAACTAGATTATGTGTAAAGGGCCATCAGTGGAGTGTATGGAGGGACTGCTTGGGGAACTGGTAGGAAGCTGTTACCTGAGCTCTTGGCTATTTGATGTAGGGTAATTCTGAGGAATCTCTAACTCAAATTGGGTTGATATGGTCATGAGTGAATAAACAGACTGTAGTATGCTACTTTGCATTGAGACTTTTCTCAGAAATGCCAAGTTCGTGATTGCCAGGAAAAAATGTAAAAGTTGAATTCTACAACTTTTTCTGAAGCAATAAAATGGAGTTAGTTTTCATTTAAAATAAATGCCCTTTGAGAGGTATTTTATTTTCAGTGACACAGAAAGTTGTGTGGGCAGGTTTCCAGTATACCTTGTTGTTCAAATCAGCAGCCAGGTAATAGGGGTTGCAGGTGTGAAGGGACGGGTTAAAACTTCTTGCTATGGAATGTTTGTAAAATATCATGCTCAGTACTGCAAAAGAGGAGGATTAAGACATAAGCACACACACAAACACACACATGAAAAAGATGGGTGTTGTTACATGTAGAGCCCTATTAGGTGAAGTATATCATGAAAAGGTTGAATTTGACCGAGGTGAAGGTCACTCATCTCACATGTGTAGTGACTGTAATATTATGGGTGGATTAGAGTACCCTGAAATCTGATAGTACCTTGAGCTTTTCAAAAATGTACAGTGCCTTTCTGCCTGCAAAACTGTGTGGAAGACAAATGCAGTTTTGGTAAAAATCCATAGTGGGAATGTTTGTATTTTGATTAAGAAGTTCTTTAATTTTGGTTCTGATAATAGTAAATTATTTTGATTTATGTTACACTGTTTTGCTTATTTTTATTACAACATGTGCTTTTCTGAAACTAATTTAGCTAATATTTCATGTCTGAGAGTTTGATTTACTATTTTACAGTGCCATTGTGTAATGCTATGGAATGAATGTGATTTAGCAGCCTTAGACCTTTAGTCTTTTGTACCGATTTAGAAAAGATGATCTGAAATGTCAGAATTTCATAAAGAATGAAAAATGTATTTTCAGTCTCATTATTTCCAATTTGCTTGTACCTGCAAAACAGGGGAGGATTTTTCAACATGAGGTGAAGGAGAAATGGAATTCCAGTGAAAGACAATCTGTCTTGAATTTCTCAAATATTTAGCTTGAACTCTTATCGAAGTCTTGGGTGATTGCTAATTGCTTTGAGCTGTGTTTCTCTTAGAAAAAGGAACATTTCATATTACTCCATGGAAAGGTGGAGCAGAATAACTGTTTTCAGGAGAGGATAAAAGTGAGGATCTGGCCACATGGAATGAGTTAGGGAGGATATAAATACTGAAGGAGACAGTGGGTGAAAAAAAGATGACCAAAAATCCAGGTTGCTGACGTGAAGTAAAAAGAGGATGCTGGGGAAGAACAGTTGGGTGGAGTGGAAAGATGAATGGGAATGTCTTTGACAGGATTACCCACTGTGCTTTGGAAGGACCTGTTCAGATGTCTGTACAAGGTCTGTAACATTACAACAAGTATGAAAACCAGCACTGAGAAAACTGATTGTGTCAGTTCTGCTTTTGGAACAGAATACATGCCAGCTTCTTAATTTCTCACTGCTTATTATCTCATTAACTCTTGTCTCAAGGCGGTGTAATGTTTTATTACCTGCTTTTCCAATACTTGTTATAAACACCTACTGAAGCTTCATATTCCAGACCAGAGTTCTCAATTCAGATTTGCCATAAAATGCAGCCTGTGAGATAATTATGTTAGAGAGAACTGCACTCTGCAAAATGCTTTAAAAGCTGGAATAAAATTAATTATAAAGTGACCTCTTAAAGAGAGTAGATTTATTTCTTTAGCATGAATTAATTTCCTGATAGAGACTTTGGATTGCCATCAAAACAGAATTGAATCTGTCAGAGCCTATGTCACTATTACCACATAGCAGTATTTACCAACTTTGATGTGATGGGAACTCTTCTGGGGGCAAAAAAGGCTGCTTGGGGGCCAGAGCTTTCCAACCCTTAACTTCTTTTCAGAATGTCACAGTAGTGCTGATAGCTATTGATGTGTCTACTATAATTTACTAGAAACTGTAATGAGATCAACAGCTCCATTCACAGAAGTGGCTGTGTGCCAGTGAGGAGGTGTTAAGCTGGTTCAGTCCAACTTGTACCAAACTGTGATTAAGACTGAAATGATGGTGGTTTGTACTTTGCTACTGCACTGCTGGAGACCACAACATTGATCAGCATCCTGTTGTTTTTGTCTTTTTAACTATCTGTGCTGTATCTCTGCAGGAAATGCATGTCCTTCAATGGATAAAATTTGTTTTCCCTTGGTTTATTTCTTAAAATACAGCTTTTGTATATAAGTTAGGTAGACAACGGTTCATTTTGGGTATACTCTGTTTTTCATATAGCTGCTGATGGTTCTGACTTCAGCTACATTCAGCTCATCCTTGGTTGAGTACTGAACCTTTCAAAAGTGCTTGGCAATAGTCAGCTGATGTGGATTACCCTGTACAGAGGCTGATGCTAAAGCTTTTGAAAATAATGATTGTTTTGAGTTTACATTTAATAGGGGTTCTCATTGTGATTTAACTGTATTCATTATAAATCCCTTAATTGTAATATTACTAATCTGGCTGAATGCAACCAGTCCATCATTTTAAATTATTTTATTTTTCTCCCCATGACTGGCAGTATGTTTACAAAGACTTTCTGCTCCCAGATTTACCTCTCTAGTCAACCCAGATACCAATGCCAAGTATCTGAAATACGTTTTGTTTTTCTCTTCCTTAATCATGTGTACTTTGAAAACCTAAAGGTATTGTTGGTGAGTGTTTTAGAAGCAGGGAAATGGAATTGTATCCTTGAGACAGATCTGAGTGTTTTGAAAAGAGTTTGAAGTAGTCAATTAAAGTCCCTTCTGAATGCCATGATAAAGGTCCCTTGTGCTGCACCCTGGTGCATTGTGTGGGTCAGAGGGTAACATGTGCTGGGTTGGTGCTGTCAGAGAAAAAGGCTGGCAGTGATGTCAAACTCAGCCTGTTGCTCCAAGGACTAAGGAAGCCTGGCAGCATGATTTGGAGTCTGCAACCTCTGCTCAGGTAGGACAGGATCTGATTGCAGGAGCACTTGCACTGAGTGGACTGTGCTGTCAAGGAGGCCTCAGTCGGAGGGGAAGAGGAATGGCAGCACTTCCTTCACAGGAATGTTGCTGGATGAAGCTCTGCCTCAGGCACGCAGCCAAGTGTGCCCTGAAGGGTGGCTCACCTCCCTGTGTGTCAGTGTGGTAATGGCTCTTCAGAGTGGACAAATGACTCTCACCAAGCAGCATGGCAGGAGAAATCGCCACTGAAGGATTCACAGCAGTAAAGGCAAAAGCAAACGGTATAGTAGGTTATTATGTTGGTCTGGTTGTGTTGTGGTTGAGCAAGGCTTTTGCTGTACAGTTTAGGTTTAGGAGGAATTTGTATTGAGTTAAAGGCCAATGAGCATATTAGTTGTCTCTTTTTTTGCAAATCTAATTGTGCTTCAGGGAGCAGCTGATGGCATCACAGTGTATTTTGTATGTCTTTGGGCATGGACTTCTCACAAGGGAGTGGTGTCCCATCGGTGGATTTGAAGTGATCCTTTCACTAAGTGCACACCTGAATATAGAGATCACAAATCAGAGCAGAATGGGACAGAGAACCCAGAGTGCTCTGGACAAAGAGGGAACAGTATTATAGGTAATTTGCTTTTTTATTTTTATTGAAAAGCCTGGCAAGAAGACCCACTACGTTGTAGTTTACACATGCACCCTATCTGGGCATCTGCCTCACTTAGTGGGACTTGAAGCCCAGCTTGGTTTGTTCATATGGAATGCTGGTTGTTTTCCAGAAGCATCTTTGACTGACATTCTTTATGCTACTACTCTTTATTATTTTTAAATAAGGTGGTCTATACTATTGTAATTGAGAAGGGAAGTGAGAGATATATTGGTGAAAGTCCTGTGTAGCAGCAGCCAGGCTGTGCCTTTGTCCAGTGGTTGTAGCCTGTTGCTTTTACAGTGCAAAATACATGCTGAAAAGTCCACCTATATATTTCTATATTTGAATGAATGCAGGAGCCTCCAGGTGCAAGCTGAGTGAGGGCGATTCCCTAGCCATCTCAACATGCATTTCTGAGCCAAGAATGAGAGAAGCCAGCAGATGAGAACAGCCATCCGTAATTTGTCTTTCTTCCACAGTTTTCACAGCTTGACCTCAGAAGCAGCCATGATGTCTGGCTTTGGATGGAAAAAAATGTACCTTCAGTGTGTTTGTTGATTAACAGGCATGTTAGTTGTCTAGAATTAACAGGATGCAGAGCCAAGTGGGTATTGATGGTGATTGCATACAACTCTGTGATTTGGATTTTGGAGCTATATATGATGGTACAAATTGTATCAAAGGCACCTTAATCGTCCAAGATTTGTGTATGTGCTGAATCATAATGAGAGGTCAGTTTTCTTATGTGGAAGATGATATTTAAACAAGTTCAGCCTGTGCTCACATGGTAAAGTTTGCTCAGCCTCTGAAACCACAAAACTAATTCTTTTCAGCTTTGCATGTACAGTGGTTCTGCATTTTGCAAGTACAGTGTGATGAATATGTTTTGGCTAGAAAATGGGAAAGTCAAAAGTATGGTGTGAAAGGCATATCAGACTTGATTACCTTCCTGATGGAATTACAGATCTGGTGAATGAAGGGAATGCAGTAAATGTAATGGATTTGGATTTAAGTAAAGCATTTGATAATCTGCTTCATGAAATCTTACTTGAAAAAATTGATTCAAATTGACTGTGTTGGAGATGCTGCCATATGATCTAAGGGTTGGCAGGGTGACTGTAAAAAGAAGAATAATCTTAAATGAATGAGGCCAGAGCTTTTGGAAAAGCCTAACTGAGGAATAAGAGTATATGTGTTCTAATGTTTAATATCTTTGTTAATAGCATAGAAAATTAAAAATATAAGCCAAGTCATGTGGAAGTGCTGAACCATTAATATCTCCAGTATAGAGGAAATAGTTAAATAATGCAAAAGAATATTGACAGATAGTAGAAATGTGGATGAAAAATAGGAAGATGGATGTTGAAAAACATAATCTCTATCATGGCTGAAGAGAAGAATAATGCATAACAGAACAGCCAGAAAAAAACAATGAAACTTGGGAAATAGATTTTTCCTCTTTTAATTAACTCAAATTAATTGGAAATTGAAAAAGTTTTTTTTTTTTGAGAGCTTCTCTGTGTTAGGCACGAAGACAATCAAATCCTTTAAAAAAAACCCAAACACGACTAAAATACACTGCCTAGGAGAGGTGTAGTTATACTCTCCAAAGAGTTTTTCTGAGAGTTCTTCCAAGATTTATTACCTCTCAGAGACTACTTTTTGAAAGAAACTAATACTATCCATGAAACTGAGACTTCAAAGACAAAAATGCTATTTGTAAAACTTATTTTTTTAAATCCCCTGAACAGTTTGTCACTATGAAGCCTGTGAGTGAAAAAAAATAGAAACATGGAAATGGTTATTAAAACAAAAAACCCCACCTATGACCAATAAAAAAACCCTCAACACACCCAAAGGGATGGAGGAACGGATTCAGCCTTCCAGTCTCATTATTAATACGTTTTGATGTTCCCATTTTATGAAGACAACTTTCTTTTCAATACAAGGACTCTGTGGTGGCCCATCCCTAAATCGTTACCTGGCCCTGGCATTGACCGGTGGTGAAATGTCTCCTCCGAAAGGGTTTTGGGTAGGGCTACTTGTTGCCTGAGAGAGCCGTGTTGTGGAGCTGAATGGGCAGTGGGTGCCACAGAAAGCCCCCAGGGCTCAGTGTTTGGTACACTGAGGTGCTCCCAAGGTCATGAGCGAGTTTGCCAGCCCAGCCCTGGAGCCCCCGGAACACAAACTCTGCAGGGAAGTTTCAGCCAGCCCAGCCATGGTAGGCTGCTGTATCCCTGTGAGAGGTGAAAGTGCAAGGGCTTCTGCTCACTTGGAATTCTTTTCAGTGTTATGGTTGCACACCATTTATAAATACAGTATCAGTGAGACACAGAAGTAATAACAAAAATAAGAGGAAAAAAGCCACCAATGCCTTTTTTGACATACGAGTTAAATTTTTTCTACCTGAATAGATGCATCTTGGGGTTAACACTTTTTCTACAAGAGATGTTTGACAAGAGTGGATATGAATAAAATGCAGCACATGAAGTCTTCCTCTGGCAGTGTGCATGTAATCAAATCAAAGAAAATGGCAAGGTCATTGTGTATTAATTCTCCTGGTATTTTATGAAGTTGACCTTTTCCTGAGTTGTATCCTAATTAGTGTAGGCAGATCTGCTGAGTTGTGACTATAGATTTGAGGAACATGTAACCTTACCTTTGAGGTTTTGGGGGTCTTTGATCATCCTATAAATTAGAATTTCTATTCACATCCCTTCTGAACTATGGACAAAGTCAGTTTGGCATTTTTCTCACTCTACATAGCTTCCCTCTAGCTGATGGATGCTGGTGTTACCAAAGATGAAGCAAATCCTGTTTGAAGTCTGCATATGCATAAATCCAGACACAGAGTGGGGGAAATGATGACTTATGTTTTTAATATTTCAAGTGCCTACCTGTACCTAACACCCTGCTTAGGATTTTTATCTTGGAAGGGTACAAATCAACTGCAGCTTCTTTGAACTTGAATAATTTTTAGTATTTCAGTAAAGAGGAGATTCTCATTTTACTCATTAAGGAGTAAAAAAAGTGATTTTTTTAGGTAAATTACATGGAAAGTTTCTATAAATATACTACCTAGAAGGTTTAAAACTTAGCTATGCCTTACTGTAACTGCAGAGAGCATTTCTGTCTTTCAATCATATTAAGTGCTATGACCTCATGTTTCTAGGAATGTAGGGTGTGTATCATACTTGCATAACATAGGAGTGTACTGTGATTCAGTAAACAATATGGGTCATTACCTTCTGTGACTTCTAAATTCAAGCTTTTAAAGATTCATATCAGCTATGAGAGCTCAGACTAAATGGCTATAATGAAGCCTTCTGGCCTTAAAAATATGAAACTTTATATTTATTGTAGTAATTTCTAGCTAGTGAAATGAAGCTGTCAGTTTTTTAAAGGGTGAAGTATTATTATCGTAGTTTTCATATTATTATTGTCTCTATTAGATTTTTCCAAGGGATCAGTGACAGCTGCCGTATTGACATGGTGGTGAATTTAATGTAGCTTATTTTGGGACATATAAATATTACTGAGTTCAAGATTCTTATTGTGGAGTCCAGAAGGACATACAATGATCCTGTTATAATATCATCAAAGTCTCACCAGCCATCTCCTCTGCATACAACAGCCACAGATTCATGGCTCCCGCTTAAATGTATTTTTAAAAATATTTTTGCTCAGGTATTTTATATTTTAAAGGCTGAGTACAATGGTATGTGCCCTTTCCCTAGATCCAGTAGAATTACCACAGCTGAAAGTTTTGTCTTTGGATGGAAAGGGGTGGTCTGAACTGCGCTGTCATCGTGCAAAGTTCAGGAAGTGGAGATGTGCTTATGCCACCTCTGCACTGATAACAGCCCTGTCTAGGCTTTGGGTTGCACAGGGTGGGCCAGGGTAGCTGTCTGTAGTACTCCCCTGGGGACATTTGTGAGCTGTAGTGAGCTGGGAATATCTCCAGAACCTTTTAGTGCACCTGCCCCTCAGACTGTCACTTTTGCTTTGTGTGGAAAAATCTCATTTTAAAAATGTGCGGATGACCTCCTGCCTGAATATCAGCAGCCTTTTATGATGGCTCTAATTGCACTCCTAAAGCTACAAATTTCTGGAAATGTTGCTCTAAATTTTTATTTGCACAGGTCTGCATTTATGGATTTGATCATAAGATGATTTCTGCTCTGCTATAGGCAGTGGAGTGTTGCAACTAAAATGGCTGAGAAGAAGAGTGATTCCAGAAGATGTATTTTATCCTCATTTTAGTTTTTTTTTGTTTTAAATCTGCTGGTATGCCTAATAGCAGAAGGATAATGACTTTTTTTGAGGGGAAAAGGCCAACATCCCCCCAACTTTATTATACATATTTTAATGCAGTAATTTTAAATATATAAGTGTTATTAAATATCGCTCATGATGCGTAATCATAAAAAAAATCATTACAATACATTTAAAACATTACTCATGCAAGACTTGTTCCAAATATTACAAACTTTTGAATACTGAGATGATAGATTTTTCAAGACAAACTAGTTTAATCTGGTTTTCAAAGTGTTTCTTTTAATTTCATTTTAATTTATTCTGTAATTCCACTCTTGTTCATTGGAGGCCACTTAACAGTGCCTTCATCTTGTAATTGTTGCTGTCACTTCCATATCATTTCCCTGAATCAGAAAAAAAAGCTTGCACGACTAATTTTTAGTCAACTGTCCCCAGGCTCTCGGGGGGCCCTGAGGGACTGCTGTGCCTTTCTGAAAAGGTGGAGAAATGAGGTAGTGACATTTGCTGTGCTGCCATCTGTGAAATTTCCAGTGTCCCGTCCCTCCACTGGAAAACCTTGCAGAAATGGAAAACCACTGACTAGGATTCACAACATCAAGACTTAAAAATGAATGATTTTATGAATAAACCTTCTAAATATTGAAATAAGACAGATTGCTACATCTGCCCAAAGACACACACAGTGAGTCAGAAGTGTAGCTGGGTATTTTCTTGAATGAGGCACCGCACGGCTGCGAGTGAGTGTTTTATTGCACAGCACCTGCAACCTGTGGGAGCTCCTGTGTCCTCTGGGCATCACCTATGCAGTCTTCATCCCTCCCTGGAGAGGAGCCATCATTCAGCCTGTCTCTGTCTACCTACTGCTCCTCCACATCCTGCTTTTTCCTGCAGTTGTATCTGTAACCCTGTGAGCAATAGAGCTATAACGCCTCAGCCTGTTGTTAAGATATCTCTGACAAATGATGGCCCTGACAGACATAGGCTGTTTTCATTCTTCTTCCCATCTTATCTTTTTTGAAATAGCATTGAAGTAAGTACAGGGGTATCCTCAGTTGTCTGAGATATGAATTGGGCTGACCCCTGATGGGTAACAAGTGAGTTGAGCTGAATGCTATTGAGATGTTACTTCAATAAGGAAAAATAAACACATGTATAGATCAGGGTGCTCAGAGTGAGAATTCGGTTCTCCTAAACTTTTAATGCAGAGTAATTCAGGCTTCTAAAACAAGTGAAGGGGTGTTTCAAAAGTTAAAGTATTTTAAACTCCTTGTAACTGGGGGGGAGGGTACAGGGTTAAGGTTAAAAGGTTGGCTGGAGGTACTTTTTGTCTGCCAGGCGTACAGCTGTGTCTGTTAGAGCATGAATTTTTGTACTGCTTGGAAAGTGCACAAAAGAGATGTAGGGAAGTGTAAGAAGTTAATATGGAAAAAACCTGAAATTTTCTGTTCCTGAATTTAAGCCACTTTTTTCCATTATCTGTTTGCAGCACAAGACACACTTCTCCTGATAGTATCTGCTTTGAGGATCAAATTAACTTCTTGGCATTTTTTGAATTAGGAAGCATATAAAGGCCATTTAATAGGAATGCTTCAGCTGAGGAGCAGAAATTGAAGACAACAAGATTACATATAGCCCATTCTTCAGATCCTGTTAGGATTGTGCATCTTTCTGATGTTAAGACCAGACTCTTGTTGTTTACCACTGCAGTGTAATTTTTCACTTATTTGAAACAATATGAAACATCTCACTCTTCTTTTCTGTCCTTTAAATTGACTGTGGATAATGGAAGATATATGCTCTGTGTGCTTATTATAAAATAGTTTAAGAAAAAAAAATTCCAAGATTAGTAGGACTAAGATAAGCTGTCTTGCTTTCCTGTGCCCTTCAAAATAAGTACTGCTTTTGCCAGTGTGTAGTTCTCCTTGAGCACTCGAGTTCAGTACCTCCTATTTGTGCTTATGCACAAATTCCTTTTTACCATTTGCTCCGGCATTGCCGAGTGCTTTGCGGAGCAAGTCTCAAGGAGAGAAGAGCTAATGTAAAAAGAAATCACTCTCCATTTGTGCAAATAATTTGCAGTGGCAACTATGTAAAATTGAATAAAGTAGCCAAACAGGATGATAGATGCTAGAAGATGGAATTACCGACTGGAAAACAAAGAAGTTATTGCAGCAGATGAGCAGGCCAGGACAGAGGATTTGGTGATGTAGCAGTGCTCAATTGGGTGCAAATGAGAAAGCATCCAGACAATCAGGAAACACAAATAGAAAACCTGGCAAGGAAATAACTTCTGGTGCTTCATAATATGCTCTTTGGTTTCACTGAGGCAGGTAAACATGTTCTCAATGTTTTTCTGAAAATTATGAATTCAAATGTAGCACAAAAAGATTTTTCAAAAGGAACGTGGTCATATTTATTTGCAGTTACTAGAGTTCAAAAGAATTTTACTGTTCTGCATTTCTATGGAATATACTTTTTCTTGCCATATTCCTGACAAATGCATTTGTGCCTGTTCTCTCTGATGTATCTACCCGGTGGTTGTTACTAGGCATGTTCATCCCTATTGTCATGTGTTCTACAGTATCTCCATGAGTATAGATGGATGTATTAAAGATACATGTGAAGATGGCAGAAAGCAGCTCTGTGTTCTGGATGCAGGAGCCTCCAGTCTGAGCGTGGATTTGTGCACACTCTGTACTGTGTTGGCCCCCAGGTGATCCTTACACTACCCTGGAAACACCTGAAGATCCAAGTCTCTTGAGCTACGTGCAGCCACTTCCAGTGATTGTGGGATGCTCTGGATCAGTCTGTACACTAGTCCTGCAGTCCCTATGCTGTGTAGGCTTCAAAATAGCTTCCAAAGCAACTTATTTACCTCTGAGCTGAGGTGCTGTTTCTGTCTGAGTGGTGCAAGAGCAGTGACAGACTCCTGGCTACATGACAATTACCTGCAACATGTGTGGTGTGGTGGGAAAAGCAGACAGTTACCTGCCTGCTAGCTGATGAGGGCACAGCTGTGCTTGACTTCGTTTTAGACATTGTCCAAACACCAAACATGTGTCCTCCTGTTTTCAAGACTCTATGCTTTTATAAATAATAATAATTTTGGGGGTAACAGACATAGCGAGTGGTAGATGAATATAGTTCAGTAGTTATTTTGATTGGGTATGACAGATTGTTTGTTTTTTTCCTGGGCATTTTGTTTTCTTAGCATTGTGGGGCTGTCAAGAAACATTTTCTGCTGCAATATGCTACGTGTGTGTTTTTGCAGAGAATATATATGCATTCATGTACACAACAGTAAATTTGAAAACTGCTATTACCATTCAGGAAAGAGATCTTGCATCTATTGTGGGTATTTTTCAAAAACCACCACTTGAATACTTGGTGACAGTAAGAAAAGACAAATAAATCTTAGGGATTCTCGGGAAGGGAATGGAGTACAAATCAACCTCATTTTTCAAGTGTACTTCTATATCTTGAATTCTGTGTGCAGATCTGATGATCCTGTCTATCAAAGGTCACACTCAAGTGGATAAAATCTAGAAAAGGGACTGGAAAAATGGTTAAAGGTGTTGAGCTGCCTGTACAGGAGGAGAAACACAACAGATTAGGATTACTGCATGAAAAGATATGGTAATAGCATCATAGAAGTATGTAAAAGTGTAGATGATAGAGAAATAAATATAGGAAATAAGAATTACCTGCATGTTGTAATATGGGATCTAAGGAGTGTCCAACAAAAATAGAAGTTTTGAAATAAGTACTTTTCCATGGAAAGTACAATTAATTTGTGGAGCTTGTTACCACAGTATAAGGCCTAAGAAGCAGGTATTGTTTTATTTTTCTGATTTAAAACCAGTGTAAAAGTGGTGCCATTTAGCTGTGATATTTCCTCTCTGTCAAAGAGGGAATAGCAGGGCTCATTGGAGTTAGTTTCTTTGTCTGTAATTGTTGACAGTGCAACTGTTTCTCTTGGATGTTCCTAGCTGGATTGTGTCTGAGTGCACAGCCCACAAACAGTAAGTCAATTATTAAAGGTCATAGAAGAGCATTTTCTAAGTCAGTTGACTTTAAAATGTACATATACACACACATGTAAATATTGTAATGCTAGTAATTTCAAATTCCTGTTTTTATTCCAGTCCAATGTCTCTTATTCCAGCTCTGAATAGTAGAACTGACCTCACTGCTGTAAGGTAAATTAGGCCTGAATTTCTCTTCTGTGTTCTCAGAGGTTCTTAAGTGGAGAGGGCATTATGACAGTCCAGCAAAGATATTGCAAAGAGAAGAGTGTTTTGTCAGGGGTAAGTGAATACTTTAGTACAAGCTACAACTGGTAGATCAAACAGAGCCAAATCAGCACTGCATTCTGAGGTGCTCCTCTTCAAAGGAACACTTGATGCTGCAGCAAAGCTCTACTTCCACTATTTGCTTGTCATTTTACATGATGGTTTACATGAGCCCAGTGATTTTAATTGATAGTTATGGAGGCAGTAAGTGAAAACTCTGACCGTAATTCTGCTCTTTGGTTCAGAAAAAAACTTTTGATTTTTTAATTATTATTTTTTTTTTTAAATCTCCTTGAGGTTTATTCTTAAAAGTGAAGTTTAAGTAGTCAGTGTTCTTCAGTAGTGTGTTGGGTTAAAATATGAAGTTATGTGACATGCATATGTCTGCATGTGTTTTATTGAACTACAACAAATATTCTGAATTGAAAACTCGATACAGTCATGGTCCAAGTTAAATACAAGATAAAGCTCCCTCTAAAACCAGTAGCATCACTGTAAAAGTTCATAATGATATAATAAATCACTCACTATGTTAAAAGAGTTATCTGTACATCCTGAAATTTTGTTTCCATTTAAAGTGTCTTATGAGGGCAAAAGAAATGAGTCATAAGGATTCTGCTGACAATAAGCAGCACATGGTAATTTCTTGCATCTCAGCCATGAGAAGAAACCCTTATTTCCATTTTAAGTGATAAATGTTATGTGACTTGCATAAAGATTTGTACCAGGGTGATTTCAGCCACCTAATGGGATAAAAACCTTGTTGAAAAGTTCTGTATAAAATTTTGAATGTTTTAAAACTCACGTGTTTAGCCGAAGAGTTCCAGAGCAAGGGTAACAGCAAACTAGATCCAATTCAACACTGAGTCATTCCTTTTTTGTGGTATCATTTTCTCAGGAAATGATGTGGGCTTCTAGGGTGGGTTCTGCATCTTTGAATCCTGAATTCCATCATATTTTGCAAGACTTGTTGATGGAGGAAACCAATGAAGTGTAACTGCTGCATCAACTGCGTCAGAAACACGTGAGAGTTAACCAGTACGTCAGACCTTCTGCCCTACTTTGCATTTGCGAGATGTGCCATTTATGAGCTTGTCTGCACTGCTCAGTGCACTGTAGCACAGAAAAACCTTCTGTGTGACTTCAGAATGACCTAGCTCACGTACCAGAAGCTGGTGCAGCTGTAAACTGCATGGTGTAGACAAAATGTAAAGTCTGTTTGTAGGTTTATGTTGATTCTGCTTGTCATGTCTTTCCAGAGATGGCAAGATTTGATACTATTAAGTCTTAAAAAAGTAGAGGTAGCATTATAGTCATGTCACTGTTCTTTTGATTTTGATCATCATCTTTTCAAGGAATCGGAATGAGATATATGAGATGTTTTGCTGCAGCACTGCAAGTGCAGTTTCATTAAAATAGGACTGCTACACCACCTCTCAGATCCTATGTGACAGCTTATGCCTTTCACTGAAGCTGCTACACAATTTCCCAAAGCAATACCCAGTTAAACACATGGTTATAAGACAATGTGATCTTCACCCAAGATGGAAACACTCTAAGATATTCTTATTTTTTCAGAATGTTTAGGCAATACTATTAATAGGTCAATGGGTTACCATATGGAAAAAGCATACTCTGGCAAAATTGACTCTGACAGCATGGGAAGCAGGTGAAACTCACTGCTGGGAGGTGCGAAGTTATGCTTTTTCATGGAAAAATAATGATTTTCACAGCTGTAATGCTGTTTATGGAAGAAAGGACCGAAGTGTCACTTGATAAAGATCAATGTAAATGTGTTAGGAACGTCATGTTTTTCCTTTTGATAGTGTTTTGTGAAGATATATGTGACATAGACTCAAGCATTCAAAGGGAAGTAAAAGCTGACTTAAGCTGTGGAAAAGAGCGGAATCTTGGAGCTATTAAAATTAAAAAAATATCACAATTGAAGGAGGGAAAATGGTGATAGAGAAAGCAAGAAGGGGGATTTTATTTCAACCCCACAGGAGGCGAAGTCAGGGCTTAAAAATAGCTAGAACTTTCTGAACTCTTGAAATTAATGTATTGAATGCTTAGGATCTTAGTAGGATTTTTTCATTTTTTAAATTTTTTGAAGGATTTGACTCTCTACAGATAACTAAAAAATGCACAAATACATTTGATAGGATTAAGAAATTATAAAGAGTTTAATTCCTCATGCTTCAGCACAAAAGCCAATAAGTATTATAATATTCTGAAGAATATTCTCTTATGGGAGTTTGATCTTGTATATGTCTGCAGAAGATTTTGCAAATTTAGGTGAGACTGATGTGGTATTGGGGACAGATATGGAAAAGACACTGGCCTAGGCAAATCAAACTAGCTAATATGATAAATTCAATACTGTATTTACCTTCAGTGAAGGTTTTTCTTTACACAGCAAGTACAAGATTGAACCCTGACAGAGAAAAAATTCTGGGACAACAAATGTTCTCAAAATGTCCCCATAGATTTTGTCTCAAAAAACCTTCATCCTTTGCCTGTCATTCGGTGGAACTGTTAGAGATGACTGCAAAGGTGTTATATCATGCTTTGTAATAGGAGAGGGCTGATCCTGGACTGCACGAGAGATACATGGACAGATATTTACATTAAAAATAGTTTATAGCAATTCAGATTTCTGGTCATTTGCTTTTTATAGCATCTCCCCTGTTTTGCTTTAAGTAGCCAAAAATAATTTAACATGTGATTCTGCTGTGCAGGGCCTGAAATGACATGACAAGTATGGATTTCTCTTCATGCTGTATTAACCACTCAAACTGAACACAGTTGCATGCTTCATACAAGTACTTCAGGAAGGGCACAAATAAAAGAAATAAACAAATAACTACACAGATGAAATTAGACCTTGCTATCATTCATGTATAAGTTATCCATGTGACTCCTTTTTCTTCTGTCAAATGTGCAGAGATCAGAAATGAAGTTTCCCAGCTAAATCCAATTGACCCTGTAGATAACAAAAGTTTAGTCTGTCCTCATTTGTGTAAGTGGCATAAAGTGTTGTGCTTATTGTGGCACTCACTGCACTCTAAACAAACATTGGCATTCTTGGTGAGATAGAAAGCCAGTCATTTTTGGATAGGGTTTCTGAGTGAGGGAAGCTGGGAACTGTGTTCTGCAGATTCAGCCACCATCTTAGCTGGCAAGTACCCAAGGTGTAGAAGAGAGCCAGGCAATGCTTTATGCCGGAGGCTTTGTGTAACTTGCCCTTGAGATCTCACACTTTTCATAGCAAAGAACTGAAGCAAAAAGTTGCCAGCTGCTGCTCACCCCAAATGGAGCTCACAGAGGCCAATCAGTTGCCAATTTTTTTTAGCTTTCAGACTCTTGAGAATAGTGACTGTCCTATGGGGTGAAGTTGCATGTGGGCTGTATGAAGTGTCAGGTGAGGGCACTGGGTATTTAACTTGCAGCTGAGCTCCACAGGATCTCCTGGCTGCATAGGGGTGATGTTTAAGTGTGGGTCAGAACCAGAGGGCTCAACCTAATCCTTGAGTATGAAGTGGGGAGGCAGGAAGGGGAGAACTTGGTGGCAATATGAGTGGGACCAAAAGTCTTGGTGAACTCATCAAGCAATGTGATGAGGATTGTCAGGGCCTGCAATGGCCCCTGGCTGATATGTCAAGAACCTGTGACGCTGTCAGTGGCACCCCAGAGACACAGTCAACCTGAACATGAGCCCACCAGGGAACATAAAGTGCTATGTGTGAACTGCACCTGCTCTGGGATTTGTGGCAGAGTTTAGTTTGCTGTGTTGGCACGTTAAAAATTGGCCCGCGAGGAATTTACCTCGTAACTCCATCAACAGATGCTACAGGCATCTGTTAATAAAAAACAGTGTATGAGTCACCATAGTTTTGAGCCCAACACACCTTTCAGAAAGCTTGCAGGTCAGTTTGAAAGGCAGTCAGCAGTAGTGATTTGCTCTGGAAAGATGAGAAGTCTGTTGTGATGTATCCATATATGTGTATGTGATGTATAAATATACAGTCAGTGCTGCAAATCAACATCCCATTTGAGCAAACCTTATTTCTTGAGGCCTTCAGAGAGAACTTGAACCACTGAACCAGTGTTACTGACTTTGTTTGTGCTGCCCACTGGTATTCCATGGGAGTGGACTCCTGGGATAGATGGGCACCAAGGAGATTTTGGATGTGGCATGACATTAATCAGCTGAGAGTGCAAGTTCTGGCTGGTGCATTGTACTTCAGCTGAGTCCTGCTGGTTTGCATTTTTGAAATCAAAATGAAATTATGCATTTATGGTTTGTTTTTTTTTTCCCCAAGTATTTAGATGGTTAAAAAAAAAAAGGCCTCACCTGGATTGAAATGTCAACGTTAGATTTAAAATAAAAATTGTTTAATCTTTATTTAAAAAAAGTTTCATATGTTCTTCATATGAAACTTTCTGTGGTTGATCTTTTGCTTTGTAGAGCTTTATATTTAAATGACTTCATCAAGGGTCAGCGGGTAAGAAACTTGTCACTTTAAGATGTTTACTCTTTTTGAATCATATTTGCTTTCCAGTGAATTAGCTCCTTGTGGGGCACAAGGAGATCTTTTAGCTGCTTGTTTAATATGGGGCTCTGTGTACACCCCAGGTCCCTATTTAGAAGTCTGTGTTGGCTCCTGGGATTGGTGCAGTTCAGCTGGTTGGATACTGAGCATCTTGTGCTGAATAATAAAAAGGGTATATTCACACAATGTGGAAGTTACCTAACATGTAATACAAAACAGAGACAAGAGTAGCTGAGAGCGCTGGCAGAAAAAAACTGCCTTTCTTTTCATTATGCATTTCTATATATTCTAATATTAGTCTATAAATGGAACATTACCTACAGGAAGAGCTTATCAGTTGTCCATGTGTCTGAAGTATTATTCTAATATTACATTAATCACAGAACCACTGAACGTATTGGAAGTGGCCACAGTGGGTCATCTGGTCCTCCTTGAGGAGGGATGTTGAATATTTTTTATTCAGAGTGCACCTTTTCAGAGGAAAGATGGATATGATGCAAGCTGCATGTGATTTGGTTGGTCAGTTGAAATCTTCAGACTTTTTTTTTTTTTTGAGAGCCTAATTCATATGCTACCAAATTCCTAGTCTGCTGCCAAACTGAGCATAAATAAATTATTAAGAGATGTCAAAAAATGTTTTGCCCATAGGATGATCCAGTTGTAATTCTCAAGAGGGAGCTAATGAAGACTCTATTAGGACTCTACACATCTTATTATCTCTCTTTATTTTGTGGTCTTTCTGACGGTTTAGCTGATATATTTAGTCATTGTTCACAAAAAACCTTTGAGCTTTGTTGTTCAAGACACGTAAGTCCTATGAGATACCTGAGTAGTTAATCAAGTGTATCACTAATCTGAGGAAAAACTCTTTACATTTAGAACCTCCTTCTCCCAACATAAACAAGTGCACAATGCAGTCTCCTGCATGCGCAGAGGACCAAGGAGGTTGGTAAAATCTGAAGTGTGAAGAAAGAAAAAAAGTTGTTTTTTGTTACATTGCACAGAAATGTCTTTTAGACTGGAAGGGACTTGGAGTGGAAGTGAGGAAAAACATTTTCCCCTAACTGCCCAGGTTCTGTGTAATGAAGGAGCCCTGAGTGTACCTGACAATCACTCTCTTGTTTGGCAGAGTCCAGTCCTGCAGCTCCCTTGTAAGGTCAGTTATAGTTTGTTGTAGCTCAGGGAGGAGAGGAAGCAATGAATCCTTATGGGGGGTGTTGGCCTTGGTCTCCGGAGTGCTCAGGCTGTGTCTGGTATGTGGCAGCAACTCTGCACCAGGAGAGGGCTGTGAGGAAGGAGCACCTAATATATGGCTCTATTGCACCTTGATGTAATGTGTGAAGTATATGAGAAGGAGCCAAATTTTCCCCAAGCTTTAAGCTTGCTTTGGGCCAGGGTTTCATTAACACCTTCCACTGGTGCTGTGGCCAAGGGTAATGTATTATGCCTTGGGCTCTACGGCTAAAGAACCCTCTTACTGTAGTGGGAAAAAAAAAAAAATCAGTGTTCTCTTTTAGAAATGAGAAATAGTTGTCAGTCTAAATATATGTGAAAAATAAAAGTGGTCTCCAAGGAGTTTCCAAGAGTAATAAATGTACAATGTCGTTGTCTGCCAGACAGACAGTCTCAAGATGTAGATTTGGACTATATCAAAATATTCTTACTATGTGAAAATGGAGAGTCTGTGTGACAGAAAGTCCCCCTGAGGAATCAGCTGACATGTCTGTCCAGGAGATAGTTTTCCTTGTACCACAAAAGAGCTTCAGCCTGTGAGGGAACATATTAATTTGATTTCAAAGAAGTTACTTCTGCAGATGAATCAGGTCCAAAATCCAAGCGGTTCATTGTTCTGTGTGTGTAATAGATTTCTGTAGAAAATGTTCAGGATCTCTATAGAACTCACCTTAGGGGATGTGGGGAGGGGTGGGTGAGAATGTGTTTTCTAAATCTGTGGTGTGTATTTAGACTGTTAGAGATAATGAACGAAAAATTATCCCTTGGCCTAATGCTTATGGAATTGGATCTTTGGGAAAGAGTTATTTGACGTAAGTGGAGAGCTGATAGTAACCATTGAGTCTGCAGAACAAGGCTACAGTGTTAAAACTCTCAGACATGATGTGTCTGGAGACTTAACCTCGGAAGGCAATGCCTCACTTTTAGAGATATTAGGGAAACTTTAAATCCCCAAAATCGTGTAGGTTATTAGCAGTCAGACAAGTGACATTCTAGAGGAGAATGTACTGTCAGGCCTGGATATTGATTCCCCGCAGTCCCCACCTTACAGTCAGGTTCGTTTGTGAAAAAATTCAGTGATTATGAGAGTAGAACAGATGGTATTAAGAAGGTGACAAGTTGGGTGGTGTATATAGCTTATGTTCTGGATGAAACAGTGATTTTATAAAGATGATGTGCAATAAAAAAGAAAAGAAATCAGAGTATAGTAATCATACAATGACAACTGAAAAAAGCCCATCTTAGCCCAGCAGGGAATATGTCACAGTTATTGTCAATACATCCAGGCTCTAGAGCTGACACTGTGCTGTGGCACCCTGCTGGAACTCGATTTTCATCAGTTCTAGAATTTGGGTGTTTCTCCAGGAAAATTCCCAGATGCTTATGCCAGTGTGAGAATAGGAAGAAGGCCTTAAGTGCTGTGGCTTTCTAATATTTGACTTCTGAACTTTTTTATTTGGCGTGTGGCTTGAACATGTGACTGTAACACGTATTCTCAGAAAATCTCTATGATCCAATAATGAAAGCCTTTAGTGGGAAGTTGGTAACCTACAAATAAACAAACAAAAAATCTACATCTGTACTGATACTTCTGATTAGGAATTCACTTTTCTGATAAATCAGTTATAATTTTTTTTTAATTGGCAGAAAAAGAAATTTATATTTGAGAGCAGGATCCTACTCTTTCTGCTTCTATATTTGAGGTGAATCTTTTCCTTTCCTTAAACCAATTTGTGCACATAGCATGGAATTAGGCACCAACTTCCTCAGTATGAGGTTTGTTTTGTCAGTTTAAGCGTTTTCCTTCCATCTGTGTGTAACTCTCTGTGTAATCAATGGTTACTGGTGTTAAAATGCCCTGTAGATTCAGGAAGGTGTGATATTGAATTCCTTACCTAGCATCACTTGTCCCATCACATGTGATAATGCCTTAGTAACTGTTTGTGCCTCTGACCACAGCTCTAACAGCTCTCTTGGTCTTCTGTAGGATTCATTCAAATGCAGTGGTAAGAGGACAGAGACAAAATTATTTTGGTTTTAGTCTGTGACTAAAGAAAACCACCTGGGGGTTTTATGTAATGAGACTATATGAATGCAAATATAAAACGTAACAGCCAGTTAAGCTTTATTAGTAATAAAGCCTAAGGAGCACCTAATCAGAAGTGTAAAAAGATATTTATGTATAGATTGTGTCATGGGGCTCAAGTTATCCTGTATTATCTATCCACTCTGACAGTTTTCTATTGTGCAGTTGCTGAAATCAGATTTATTTGAAGGAATTGTTTAACAGCTGAAAGGAGAGGCTTTAAGTGAAACAATATCTTTCAGAAGAAGGTGAGATGATTTAATAGCAGGTCTTTTGTACGTGGTTTCTTCTGGGTTAGTCCAAATAGTGTCTTTCCTAGAGTGACTTTTATGTGGAGAGAAACCTTAGGTGCAAGATGTAATTAGTCCAATTTTTAAACAGTTTTTAATCATGCAATATTAAAAAAGTATTCTGCATTTGTACTGGTATGAGTAAGCCTGGATGTCACCAGTTATGTCATCTATTTATCTCCAGAGATGGAGGTTGGAATAGTTAAAAAAAAAAAAAAATTGTAGTCCAAAACTGGAAAAATTTTCAAGAGCTCAGATCTCATTTAAGCATCAGAAGAAGAGGCCTGGTCTTGAAGCAGCCTCTGGCAAAGAGGTGTGCAAATGTTGAGGCTTTTTGAAAATCTGTCTTCAGGCTCACAGTGGGAACTATCAAGTGTTAAACACATTTGGACAACTGGCTAATTTCATGTATTCAGATGAGAAATGCTGACAATTTGAAAATGTTGGTGTTTTCCCCTCATTTGTGATGTGCAGAGATAAAGGGGAGAGAGAAATTCAGAGTAATATTCCAATAATTTAAAGTAGCTGTTGGAAAAGTTATTGTGGTGTTTGAAGTTACTCTGTGGCAACTGCTAAAAGGAAACTGGAGAATGCAGATTTACTGTATTTTAATGTCACCCAATCTTGTAGCACTGGATGGTCACAGGGGTAAGAGGTCTGCAAACAAAGTGTGTTTTATGTCAGGAATACTAGGGCTGAGTGAGGACAGGAAATTTTTGTTAGTATTGAGCAAAAGTAATTTTGGCATTTGTTATGTCTTTCATGAGTGAGGAAAGAAGAAACTGTTCCCTTTAAAGTTGATTTTAGAAAATGACAGAGCAGCTTTAGACTGTTGCTAGGCTGGGATTTCTGCATAATCTTTGAATGCAATTGTAAATATGTGATACGTTGCAGAGATCTTTCAGTAGACCAAACCCTTATGTTTGTCAATAAATATATGCTATAAATATGTACTGAGTCGCAACTAGATTCATAAACACAACAAGTCTTTCAGGATAAATAAATGAAGGTTGTTTAGATAAGTTGGCTCCTTTGCCATGGGTGGGCTTCTCTGGGTATGTGAATTATTTCTAGTGTCTCATCTGCTCATGTAATACCGCTGTCCACTTCGCTGGTGGATGTAGCAGCTGTCGGAGGGCGGAAATTGTAGACAGGACAATAATAAAATTTAGGGCTGTGCATTTCTGGAACTGGTTGTTGGAGTGTGGAACTTGCTGTTCATGCATGAGACAACGGTAGCTTTTGTGAATTTACCTTGAGCCCCATAATAGTTTGCTTCCCGTAACACAGCAGCCCTGATAGCATTATGCAAACCCCAGAGTCTTCCTTTAAGTCTGAGGACATGAAATGCTGCTCTGGAGTGATGTTTATGGTTATTTGACTTTGTTGTTTCCAAGTAGGCGTTTTACTGAGCACAATGGCAGATTGGTTATGGGAAAGAGATCGTGCGTCAGTGTTTTGGTTTGCCTAAAATGTCTGAGTGAGTGGGAGTGTGTGCAGCGAGTGGCACGTGCTGGGGGAACAACAGAACGGAGAAATCTTTTGTGGTTAGTTCGGAAGCAATGTCGTGATGCTCAGGCTGATGCTCATCCCTCCTGCTTTCAGCATAAGGCGTGATACAAAGCAGAAGAATTTAAGCCTCCCCCGGCCCCCCAAAGGAAGTTTGTCTTGGCACTTTTTGTGCCTATGTATCTGTTATAATTATTGCTAATCATACAGGCAAAGCAGGGCTGACGTGTCCCCTGGTTGTCAATACCGCTCAGAATCCAAATGAGTTCCTCAGTACCAAAGAGCTGGGAGGTTTTATCAGCTTGTCTGGAGCTGCTGTGTTTGACTGCTTTTTGTAAATGGCAGAGGAGTGTTTTCCTTTTGTGCTCACCGGAACTGAGCCTGAGCCTCGCTGATGCTAAAATAATACTCGGCATGTGCAAGTAAAATAGTCCCAAAGGAGGCAGCAAAGTCAACCATCCCAGCAGAATGCTAATGAAGGTGTACAAAATACTTCTGTATCAGTATGATTTGTCATGAAAGGCAGGTGAAAGAAGCAGAGGGTGAAAAAGTGCAGTTTATTCTGTGCTGAAGGGCAAAAGAAAACATAATTATTGAAGAACTTAGAGAACAGAGATCAAATATGTGGCATTCAGAAAAGCAGTTGTGTCCCTTGAATAATTAAGATGATTTGCAGTTAGTTCTATCTCAGAACTAGTGTTGAAGGGGGAAAAGAAAAAAAAGTCAAAGGTGATTCAGTTCCACCTAGGGCCTTAAAATAGTATTGATGCCATTGTGATTCGTGTGTAGTTCTGTAAAACCATCCACTATTCAAAATTAACAGAAAGGCTTATTCGCATTTCCAAACATCACACCAAGTTATGATTTTGGGAGAAAATCTTTACTAATGGAATTATATTTTGTTGAGAAAACAGAAGCACAGTTATTCTGTAGAATTTCTGTACCATCAAAGTTCTATTTATCTTCTTTAAGAATCTTTTTATTATTAAAACAGAAAAACTGGAAAAGGTTCAAATTCCAGGATGTTTCACATCCTTAAACACTCGCATTGCTAAATTGTTTTCAAAGAAATTTTAAGTATTTTTTAATACCTACAATGTGTAACTTGCCTGGTGTAGTCTTCCAAATCCACCCAACTGCAAAGACAATAGCAAAAACCAACTCTAAAGCAGTTACAAAGCCGTTTGTGCTCTCAGAGACTTCCCATCTTAGGAGGAGCTAGAGAGCAATATCAGAGCTGTCCTTTGGAAAAACAAGGCCACCTCTTGTCTGTCACTAGTGCTCCCAGTTAATGTACTTTACAAGTGGAGTAAATACAAATGGAGTATGGCTCGTGCTGATTTCATGGTAGCAGCTTTTCCATGCAAAAAGCAGCTTGTTCAACAAAGATTAACCCAAAAACCTTACTTGGAAAACAACTGGTGCATTTGTTGACCACTTGATGGCATCACTCAGTTGTATGGAAACTAAATTGTGTTGCCAGTACAGCAGTTTTACTTGTGCTTGGTGTGGGAGGACTTTCTTGTTTTATCTTTGACCATCAAAGAGTGAAGGGAGTTATTAATACACTCCCATAAATTAAACAAAATCCGCATATCTTATTTTTATCACTGTCGTAAATTATTTAACATTTTTGGAGTAATTTCTTTATCTGCATAAATGCAAACAGAAGACTTGTCCAGATTGCTCCTCTTCCTCCTTCTGGTTAACTTTTCAAGGATGGCAACTAGTGATTTAGTGGGTTGGTGCTGACACAAAGAATGTTGTCATGCACTGAAATGTCTTTTTGGTTTGCCTTTCTAGGGATATTCCTTTAAACCTCCAGTTGTTGCAGTCAGTATATTTTCTAGGGAAAGGAGTTATGCAATTTTGGGTGTTCATTATAGGTTCTTATAAAATAAAAGCATTTTGCAGCCTTCATACCAAAAGTAATCTGTCCTTATGTGTGCAAGCTAACAACGACCGTGTACTGAAGATGTTAAGCCAAGGGGGTAATGGAGGAAACAATGCACAGTGATTGTTATTTAGATGTAAAGGATGGTTCTGGGAATGTCAGGGGAGCTCTGTAAGTTTATACATGCTGAGAGTTGGCCCACAGGATGTCAGGACATACAGCACATAGTTGAAAGGAGGCTGGAGGCCTAGATACTGTTTGTCCTAAGCAGCCAGTGTCGTTGAGCAGTAACGAGGCACCCTGTTAGGGCCCTGAGCAGTGACCCAAAGGACATGGATCCAACTGCTGACCCCTAAAAGAGGTTGACAGGCAGTGAGAGCAAAGCAGGACAAGGAAGGCCATATCACCAGTGTGCCTCTGTTCTGTGAGCAATTGTTAGCATGCTTCTGGAGGGGAGAAAAGTAGCAAAAATACAGACAAAACCCCATTTTGATTTTTTTTAAAATATATTTCCCCTATTTGTTCTGCTTGTTTAGCTTAGAATGCTGCATAATGGAAAAATAATAAAAAGACAGCCCAGAAACTGGAGGAGGATCTTTAATAGCAATTTTCCCAGGGCTTTTTGGTAAACATCTCATGCTTTCCTTAGCTTTTGAGGTGTTTTTTGATGCTGCTTTGTCAGGGATATTCTGTCATAATGATTACATGAACCCTTAACTGTGCATGATAATGTATGTATGTACTGGTTTTCTGGAATCTTTTCCTCATAGATATGGCCAGCTGAAATAATAATCATTGTCTTAAAACATGTAAGCAATGATGCAGTTTTTGGATCACGAAGTGCTTTGAGCTGGCCTGCTAAGAATTTTACCCAAGTTGTAGGCTAAAGAGTCCAGCTACACACTTAGAAAATTTATGCTAAATTTTTTAAAAAGAAAAAAAAAAGAAAATGTTTATCAACTGACTTGCCAGTCTTATTTCAGTTGCTAAGATTCAGTTGCTAAGAAAAAACACCTAAGATTTCCTTATCTTGGTTTTCTAAGGAAAAAACATAATGAAGGATGGAAAAGGAATTCAGAAACAGAAATTTTAATTGTTAAGTTTTTCAGTCCATGTTTTCTAGAATAATGATTTTGGTTGGTAGTTATTAGGAGACAAGCTGCAAAAGAACCACATGGAGGGCTCACAAAGGCAATTCCACCACTGACAAATACTGTGTTTCCTCCATAGTGGCACTGAAAGGAAAAAATCAAGCTTTCCTCAGGACAGCAATGAACTTCTCTAATTTTCATGGAGTTGGTGGTAGTCTGTGCCTTGCTGGCAGCATCTCATTCATGCACAGATGTTAATGATCCCGTTACAGGTTGACTTACACATTTTTTAGCTTTGGTGCTCTACATCTGTGATTTTTAGGAACTGTGGCCCCAGGTTTTTCTGCTGTTGTCAATCACTTGTTAAGGACCTTACAGCATAAATATTTACACAAGGGAAAGTATCTCTTGTTGAGAGATATGATGGATTTTGAAGCTCTTCCTGAGCTTACAAAATGGCAGGAGAAGGTGCTCTCAGCTTTTTGGAACTGGAGAGAGCCTTACAGTGATTATTCTTCCCAGTGTGGGTTTCATGGCTTCAGAAAAAGGAAATGTAAAGGGAGGTTTCTCTGTGAGACTCATGAAAATGGGGATTTTGAGGAGGTAAACATTAGTCTGCTTTGCCTTTGTATTAAGTGCATGGTTCCTTATATCGCGTTTCTGTGAAGTCCAGCAAGAATGTTATCTATATGAAAAACTCCAGGCTTGCTCTGTCCTCTTTGATACTCAGACTGGTTATCAGTTTATTTATTTATATTTATTGCAAGCGAGCCTGCAGGATTTGTCAGTGGTTGTGTTTGTGATTTGAATGCCGGGCTCGTGCCACGCTCTGCAAGGCCCTTTTCACAATGTGTTATTATACTCAGGGAGAGCTTTCACTGTGTGAAATTCACTTCTTGGGTGAAGAATTGGCATCACATTTGGGCTCTGAATGTGAGGAAGCAGAGCAACACAACTGCAATCAGAAATTATGGTGAGGCCACCTCAGACTTACCTGTGGCTTCCAAAATAATCTCATCAAGGACTGCAGGATATAAGAACGCCTGTATACTGATCCTGAATACAGGCAAAGCACTGCTTAAATGAAAGGAGCAATATTTATTGTTCTCAAGTGTTATATCCAAAAAATGGATACATCTAAGTGGAGGTACTTCAGGGGTTTGGTAGGTTTTATTTATTTATTTAAATCAAACCACAGAGGACTAATTGTCTAATTGTAAATTTTCTTTCTTGTTTTAAGATTATAAATTGCTATGTGACAAATAATTATAGCTTTGTGTAGGGTTTTCCTAATAAAAAAAATAATTTTTTTGTTATTTGTAGAAACATAGTGAGAGTACAGAACATAAAGGTAAGTAAAAGCATCCAGAAAGGAAACAAAGAAAAATATATTAATTGCTGAGTATCCAAAGGAAGAATAACTGAATAGCATTAAGTGTAAATGATACAAATTCATTATGAATTGGTTTTCTCAGTTAATGAAAGAAGATGAAGAGTAAGAAACATAATAAAATATGAAATAAGGAGTGAAATATTCTTCAGGAAACCCCATTTAGGTTTTATGAGTGCTTAGAATACTAATTTCGATGTTGTTCTTAATACACCAATAATAGGATTGAATCTTTCTGTAGTTCAATATTTTAATAGTAGTATTTTCAGTGATATTAATGAGATTATTCTATCATTTTTTCTGCCTCATCAACTGGTCTTGCACAAAAACTTTTAAGGGCCTTTTGAGGCATAAAGAGAAAAAAAAGTAGGTAGTTAGTAGTCTTTTTCCATTTTTCTGTGTGACTGAATTAGCTGTGGGCTTGTGCCCTGACTCCATGGAAATTTCTCATGAACTACAGCAGAAATATTTAGGTTTTGTTTACGTATGTGTGAAAATTCTTAGTTCTCTGGTTTGTGTTATTTTGGCCTTAGCTTAAAGAATTGTATCATCATCCTCCTGATTTTTAAATATTCCTTGGTGGCTGCAGTCTTTCTCCTTGTATTGTTTTCCTTTCTATCTCATTTCAGTGCTCCAACAACCTCCCACAAGGACTTTTTCCATTTAATTTGAGAATACCTGTATGGGTGTGTTTCCCACAGACCTTACATCTTACAGTTTTATTAGTTTTCTGAACTGATATATTTTTATCTCATAACTCTTTGCTCTTCTAGTATTTCATCCCAAAATTTTATGTGCATCTATTTATATATAATTTTGATAATGAAAAAAAATTGCTGATTACATTTTGTACACATGAATAATACAATAGTTTATGTGTATATAGCTTGTGGTATTCTGCATCTGCTTGCTAGTTCAGTTGGTGGATCTGCTAACTATGCACTTTCAGCAGAAGATATTACAGGCCTTGATAATCTCATGGAATAGTAGGATTTAGGTTCCCAAAAATAGTTTGATCCCCCCCCTCCCCCTAGAATTTGCTATGTTCTCTGTACTTTGATGGTTTAATGATAAAATTTTTTCCCTACCGATTTTCAAAGATAAATAATGTGAAAAATTAGTTTTCTGTCAGTGACTGAGGCAGTAATACTGAGGCAAGCATGAAGTCCCTCATCTCAGCAGGAAGGTGGCTTTCGAACCTAATTACAGATACTTAAGTGCCAACTTTGTTAATCA
Source organism: Platyrinchus mystaceus (assembly GCA_035041135.1). NCBI lineage: Eukaryota > Metazoa > Chordata > Aves > Passeriformes > Tyrannidae > Platyrinchus > Platyrinchus mystaceus. Next base: position 7,563,743 of record JAWWLV010000180.1, on the reverse strand, counting down.
CTTCATTGCAGAGTATTACAGCAGATCTGAAGTTATCTTCCTTCATTTGAAAATCTTTCCAAGCAAAAAGGCAGAAACCTCTCAATTTTCAAAAGTGACATTTTTTAAAATGCAAGTTACTTGTGATTAGGATGATTCTCCCTTTGCAGTACAGTAAGAAAAAAAAAAAAGAAAATAAATCAACTAAAAATTTAGAGAGGATTTCTCAAGTATCAGGTGGTGTCCAGAGTGGGTAGGGCCAGCTACAGTGATGCCCAGAAGTGAGAGACAGAGTGATGTTGAAGAGGCAGTGTGAATACCAGTAGGTGGATAGATTGTTAGATCTGAAATTACACTGGCAGCTGGTCTTTTGATAATGGAGGAAACGAAGGAACAAGTTTCTACCCTTTTCTGAATAATAGGAAACCGCTGAAAGGGAGACTGAGAGATGGTCATGTTGTCACATTGCCAGGAGCAAGATAACAGTTTCTCTTGGAGTATTTTAATTCCCTGTGGTTTGGAGAGAGAGGGATTTAATTACAGAGAGGTCTGAGCTAAAGCTCTTAATGCAAATATCCCTATGAAGATAGTGCCAAATCAGGACTTTGCCATCTGCACCTGTCTTCAGAAATAGGATGGTAGGACAAAAGCAATGGTAGGAAAGCAAGAACTCAAGAAGCATGATTGTAGCAAAATAAAATTCTTGCATCATTTCACATGCCATGAGGAGTCCCACTGATGAACAAGGTCATGTGGATAAGGCACAGTCTGAAATCCAATAGCTGCTGTTCTTCCAGGCTTAAGTGTGGCTTAATGGGATGTGACTGGAGTTAGGGATGTGGGTCACAGAATGAGAGAAAAGTTTAGTACGTATTGCTATGATGTAGAAGTCAAATTAGACAAGTGAAAGTTAGAAGATGCCCAAAATATATTAATCTGTGTTACTTCTGCCAACATCATGACAGAGATGACATGGAGAAGCTAAATGGAAAAAACCCAAGGCAATAGATGGAGAAGAAAGCAGACAGTGTCTTGTGAAACACTGTAATGGAAATAACAGTTCAAGAGATAAAATGTCAAGCAGATGTGGAAAGGGGAATTTCTGGAAACAGACTTCAAAAGAATAAGTTAGGAGAGAGAGTTCCCCAAAACAACTGAGAACTGGATTAATCAATAATTTGGAATACTTTAATGAAATTCAAGAATAACCTTGAGAGATGGTTTGTTGATGGAGGCCAACATTGAATAAGCTGCATGGCATGATTTAAGTTGCTCAAATGGATCAATGCAGACTTATTTTTTAGGTAGGATGATGTCCATATTTTCATCATTAGAATACGCATTTCTTACTGTATGGTTTTTAGGATGTTGGTGTCTTCTTAAAATGAAGCCTGATGGTGATGAAGGCATTCAGATGAGCAAACTAATAACTCACTATTTAAATAGCAGCCAAAGCTGGAGGCAGGATTGCTAGAATGTTTGTGTCTTTTTACCTGTGGAACAAATACTTTAAAAGCATTATCTCTTGAAACCTATCTAATTAAATATATCTACAAGGTAAATAAGAAAGCATTTCAGTTATAACAATATTACATTCTTATAACCGTAAATATAGTAGTTAAAGATCACTGAAGTTCTCAAGGTGTTTTGATTCCCATTTTCCCCTATAGGCTGACATGGACCAAAGCATTTCAAATCTCTGTATTTCAGCTGTAAGAAAATCAAGATCAGGGTTATGAAATTTGTATGCAAAAATTCAAGGTTCTTTTGAGTGTTTATGAAGCTGCAGCTGATATACAGAATTAATGACTTATTCAGTCTCATAGTCAGGGATGTTTGATTGTTGCTATAAATCCATAGCTAGTGTGAAGTAAAACAGAAAATTACAAACATTTTCTCATGTAAGTTTTCTGTGCAAGAAAGGGCAGGACTTGTGGGGAGAATCCTAAAAAAAAGAAAAAAAGTGGTCACCAGACTTTTCTTCTGAGATTTTATAATCCTTGAACGTTCCTTTGCTAAGGAATTTTGAGGTATCTGAAGAGTTAATGAGTTTTTTAATGGAGTCTGTTATATAGTGGTTCCCCACTGTGTTACTCATGTAAAAAGAAATACTTCTTTATGTGCTCAAAGCTAATTCTCACCCTTCAATGCAATAAGTGTGGAGAGGTTGAATTTCTTGGAATCCATTGTATTTTTATATAATGAAAGTCTTCTATTAGAAATGACATGTTCTGTTTCACATTCTGTGATTTGACTAAAGGAAGCAAGTCAGAAAACATGAAACATTTTTTCTTTAGTCGTTCCAGTTTTTATTGCCTGCTATCTTAAAACAGAGAGGCAAGAGGAGAAAACACTATGTAGCATATGCTTTCAGGCAGAACATAATCAATTGACAAAATATCAGAATGTGGAAGCATATTGACTAATTCTTCATTTTTAACCCATATACACAAACTAGAAAACACTAGGAAAATGCCTCAACTGAAGTGGTCTTTCTTGAGATATTTCAGCTGTGTTTGATGGGCTGTGCTGGGAGATAAGAGGGCCCATTTGCTGTGATCTGTCATCTCTGTGGTCGTTTTGCTGCTAATAAGCAAGCAGCTTTTGATTAGTGTCAACCACTGAACGGACGTTTTTCTTGATAAACAACTCGTGATCAGCTCTATATTGCACAAATAAGTGACTCTCTGAATGCAGTCTCCCATCAGAAAGGGCTTTGTTTTTTTCTCTCCTTCTGTCTGCTTTGCAAGTAAATTGTTCCTGCTACAAACCCATGTTGCTTCCTTCTCTCACCTTCGGTGACAGCAAAGCTTGCTGGCTGGTGATCTCTGCAGGGGTTTATGGCTCAGCTCTGCTGTTCTCTCCCTCTGTTCCCACTTCTCTGTTCCCTCCCCTACTGTGACTAAATAAATTACCTGTATGACATGTTCAGTTTTCTCTGGCAAGAAGCCTGGGAAATCAAATCTGTTCCCGAACCTGGGTCTCCCATTTGGCAAATATAATGCCTCCCTGCTGTTAAATCAGGTCAGCTCTCAGGAAAAACAAAGAACAATTTCATATAACTATAATCAACACAGAGTAAATTTAGATAATGCTGCTGACATATGTTTATTGTAAAGACCATCAAGGAAATAATTTTAAAAGCTCTTCATCTTTCTCTGTTGTATCAGGATACATGGTGTACATTCTGTGCAAAGGGAAGATCAAACATTTTTGTTCTGCTATCCCATATCAAAGTGAAATATATCTATTTTCTGCCTGGTCTAAGAAGATATTTGGTGAAGTGGTTCTTTGGTTGTGTTAGAAACAGTTTTATGTATTTAATTACTGAGCCTTTACATCATTAATATTAATTGATATTTAACTGTTAATTACTATTAATTATTCATAACCTGTCCAGTTCCTTTGACTTTCTGGCCTCCGAAAGTAGAGATATACTTAAAAGCGTTTAGAGGAGAAAAAAAAAATCCTTTTAACAGACTGTGTTCTGTTTTCTACCTTTCAACTCCTCCCATTTCACTGGGGACCAGCGGCAGTGGGTCGGCAGCAGTGTGCAGCAGGTTACCTGCTGCCACCAGACATGACACAGGCACTGCAAGTCCTGCAGCACGTGGCGTGTGTGGGCAGCCCGCTCACTCGTGTGCCAAGGCTGTCACCTTGGAGCAGGGCAGCACCAGTGTGGGCAGCCTCTCTCTTCCAGATGAAAGCTGAATTTCCTGCTCAGGTCTCTGTGTGTCCCCAAGGGGCTCTGAATTACACCCCAGAGGCTGTTTTGTTTATCCACTGTCAGCGAGCTCGTGCAGACTGCAGTGGGACGGTGGAGCATCTCCTGTCTGGTTTTATTACAGCAAGACTCTGTGGCAGAGGAGCAGAGCAGGGGTTTCCTTTGGGCAGGTGGTTGTTGAGAGCTGAAACAGCTACTGAAACCCTGGCTTGCCCCCACCTCTCTTCAAAGGCAGAGAGGAGTAGGCAATTCCAAGAGCCCCTGGGGGATGCTCAGGCCTGGGGCCAGGCTAACCCCTGTTGTTTGCTGTGCTCAGCTCCTAGGGCCAACTTTGCTGCCACTTATGCAAGAGACTAAAAACTGGCATTGCTGGCTGCTTTGTAGTTTTACACAGTCTTAGCACCACCACTGACTAAAAAGCTGAGATATACCTGGGGGAACTTGGCTGGAAACATTTTCCAACCACAGCTGAATATCAGGTTGTCTTACCTGGAGGAGTCCTGGAAAGAACAAGCCGTGTGGGATGTCCTGAGCAGCAGATCTGGCTTCCCAGGGCTCTGCCCAGCCTGCATGATCTGTGTTTCAAACTCACCTAATATTTCATTCTCAAAAGCAGATGGGGTCAAATTATATGCTGTGGTTTTAAATGGTACATGCTTTTCCAGATCTTTTTAGGGACAGCTACAGTGTTGTTAATAATTGTTTAGTCATTCATAAGTTGTCTTTGTTCTAATGAGTGCCTTTGTTGTTTCTTTGTTGCTCTGAGACTCACAGTGAATGTTTTTTCACCAATTTGAAAAATCCTTCACAACTCTGCTGTGTAACACAAGTCCTTGAAATGGAAATTGCTCTTTATTGTCCAAAATCTTCATCCAATGTGCCTAACAAAGATTAAGGGGTTAAAACAGTGAAATGAGTTTTAAAAGATAGGAGTTCAGTTCCTGCTTCCACTGGGAATGACCTGAAGCAAGGGCCATAATCTCCATCCACATCTGCTGCTGTCTCAAGAACTGACAGCAGCTACGTTATCTATCCTCCACTTTGGCATATCAGTACAGATTGCAGATACTGTCTCCTACTGTAAAGGTGCAGGACCTAACTCTGAAAGGCTTCAGCTGATACTGTAATACAAATAATTTCAGCTCTGTGTTGATGGCAACGGCAAAGCTTGTCTTGTTCCCTTCCTAGCATCTAGGTTGTCAAAGGCATTGCTGAGCTTGCTCAAACCCTGCTTTATTCCTTGTCTTCTCCAGCCTGTGACCTGATGACCCTGGGGATCTTAGCCTTAGTGACGTCCACTGGTTGTGCCTCGGCCAACGCCCTGCAGTCCCTGACGGATGCCATGCACATCCCACACCTTTTTGTCCAGCGGAACACAGGAGGCTCCCCCCGCACCGCCTGCCACCTGAACCCCAGCCTGGAGGAGGAGGAGTACACGCTGGCCGCCCGCCCGCCCGTCCGCCTCAACGACGTCATGCTCAAACTGGTCACTGAGCTGCGGTGGCAGAAATTCATAGTGTTCTATGACAGTGACTATGGTAAGTAGAGGATTTCAGATATGTTAAGTGCTTTTCAACTGGGAGGCAGAGAGGAAAGTATAAAGGGAAGGGTGGAATATAACTCGCTGGGTTTTACATTGACAAAGGAGAAAGTGTTTCAAGTGGACACAGGTCTTTGGCTTGAAGGAAAGGTTGCTGTGAGAACTAGTTCTCAGACAAGGAGCAAAGTTGCTTAGCAACACCTACCAAGGCAGACAAAGTTGGAATCCTCTCGCACTTTTTCAGTAAAATATTAATAAAGTGTTGACATTGATAGGCAGGGATCACATGGGCGTGCAAGGAAGTTCAACATGGCCTCTACCTGCTCCAGAAAACACTCGCTATCGAAGCTGAGAACTGTTCTCTTTAAAAAATAATTTTCACAATAATTATTACAGTTTCTTTTTTCACATGCTTCCTCACACTATTCTGCATTAGGACTAAATTTCCCAGGGATGTACTTCCTGGCATTAAACCAACAGGTAGAGTCAGCATTTTCACTATGTGTGATGCATTTCCTTCAGCAAAATTTTTACTTGGGCTGAAACTTGAGGAGAAGTAATCTCTGCCCAAGCACGTTTGGTGCGTTATGATGGGTGTAAAGAATAATGAAAAAACAAATCTCTCGTTGTGCCAGGCTCTCAGAGTGAAAGGCAACTGTGTGAATACTTTTTTTTATATTCCCCCTGCCTTCCGCTCCGCTAATACGAACGCTGTTCCATATGTTCAATTTGTGGTATTTTCGGCACTCTGGTCTTAGGATGTCTGATCTGTAATGGGGAAAACAAATGAGGAGTGGGAAAAATAAATGTTCTATGGTATGTTTTAAAACCCTGCAAATACTTTTGCCTTAAAATTTGATGCATAATCTTTTGATGTGGTGACTTACCATGAACAGAATAAAAAGAAAGGAAACTTAAGGTTAAGTCACAGTAGGAAAAATAATCTTATGTGTGCCTGTGCATATAGTTTAGATTTTATATGTAGCCTTCCACAACTGCACAACGAATCTTTATTTGCGTTCTCTATACACTATCAGATTTTTGGTGGTGAATCAGAGAGAAATAAAACATCTTTTGTTTCGAAGTTGGGCTAGTCATAGAATCATAGAATCAGGTGGGTTGGAAAAGACCTCTGAGATCATCAAGTCCAACCCTTGATCCACTACCACCACAGTTACTAGACTATGGCACTAAGTGCCA
>JAWWLV010000180.1:7539166-7553748 GCA_035041135.1 Platyrinchus mystaceus | reverse complement strand
AAAAATCCATTGCGCAGGCTTGAAAGGTCAAAAGACCTTTCCCAGATCTTCGTTCGCGAAGACTGGCCACGTTTTTTATTTAATTTGCAAAGGAGTATTGTAATGAAAATTGAGAAGTGCATGCATTTACACAGGCCACATGTAACACTGCAAATCATTTGTGACGTGAGGCATTGGCTGTCACAAAAACAAAAGCAATGTAGAGCATTTGCACACAAGCTACTTTCACCTTACCTGCTTTACTTAATTTTCCTGTTATCCTTGTCTGTATAATGTAAGTTATCTCAGGTTTTCTGTGTCATGATTTCAGCTGTCAGACAACCACTTCTGCATCAGTAGGGCTGCCGTATTTCTCAACAGGCTTTTCCAGAGCATGCCTTGTTTAATGTAAATACAGGGAATCTGGCACTTGAAGTGTTGAACCAACAGCACATATATTGGTAGGTGCCTGTTTAGCAAATCTTACGCTACCAGGAAGTGTTAGGCTTTTCCTGCATGTGCTGTGTGGTTGAGTTTGCATGTGTCATTAAAGATACCTGTGTTTTTCAATTGGTTGGTCCATCCCAGCTGGAACTGCTACAGAGAAGCTTCAATTAAGATTGCTGTGTTTGAATAGTAGAATGTATAGAATTTAAGGACCCAGCTACAGATAAATATGTACCGTATTTATGGTCATCAATGTGGAAGTCAGCAGTCACTTAGGGAGGGAATCCTTGTACGTCTGTCATTGGTGCCGCTGCATAAGTTGATGAAAGGAAGGAATAGACTGGGGCTAAGAACCTTTTCACCCAACAAGGAACAGAATCCTCTCAGTATTTATTCTATGCCAATGGTGCATTACCTAGTTATTGATGCATAACTGGATACTGGATGTCTAGTCTCCAGACTAATATAAAATCTATCTGGAAAAAATGAAGACTTTCCTGTAAAAAGTTTGTGTCTCATAACTTAATGTATGATCATCATTGCAGCTGCAGAGAATGCCAAGAAAGAAAGAATGCAGCCAAGTTCTATAAGTCCAACAGGGAGTTTCTGGTGCCATGGGGAAGTGAAAAAAAAAATAAATTGACCTTTCGACTTTTACATTGAATTTGATCTGGAAGCTGTTGAAGAAATAGCATTGTGTGTTCCCATGCTTATCCTTGAATCACTTTTCTGACTGTAGCAGCACTTAAAGTAATTGGTCTACTTGAATTAAGCATGGATTTTTGTCATTTCTGATAGTATTTTCTGTATTTAGTAATGCATCACAGTATATAACACCAAATGTAATTAAAGAAAGTCAATTTCACTTCAAATTATTACATTTATGTTACTTTTAGTACTCTGATTTGTAAGGTATGTGAGTACCTGTGCTAATAGGGGCAGTAAGGTTTCCTCCTCTCCAGCCTCCCCAGAATTCCTAGCAAGGTATGGGAGCAGTGGTCAGAGGTTTTTTCCCATAAAAACTATTAACTTCTTTCAGGGCACTGCTTAAAGGGATGTAAAAATGATCTTCCTCTTATGGTAAAGCTTTTATTCTGAATGTGTACTGTCATAGCTGACCTGGAAGTTCAGTGATAGCAAAACCCAGTCAGAGATCTCCAGACAAAGAGTTTGGGCAGTTTCGGTTATCTTTTATCACTCATAAATTCAAGGCAAGTTGAGGACATAATTTTGACCTTTCAAGTAGTTTGTAATATCTTTTGCAAAGAGAAGATGCAAGTTCTTTTGAAAAATTCAGTTTACCATGGACTCACACTTTCAAAACAGAAGGCTTGCACTCTGTATTAAAAATAGTTATTTTTTAAATCAGTTTGTATTTTAAAAGACTTCAGAAATACATAACTGAGGAGACATTAATGAAAAAATAAAGGCTTTATTAAAAGCAGTTTTCCACCAGTTTTTCAGCTCAGTCATCTGGTCAAAAGTTAATATTAATCTAATCCTGAAAGCCCCCATTGTGCATTCTTTACTGTCTCTTTTTCAACTCATTGTATCACTTTAGTGAACTGTCTCCAGGCACAACTTTGCAGAAACTAGTGGCTGTTGGTGATTCTGTTCCTCCCCCCCCCCCCCTTTATATTCTGAAACAGAAATGTTTCATAATACAACACCCACTGTCCAAAGAAAGTGCAGAGTTCAGCAGCCTGGAACCAGAGGGTGCAGATTAATTCATTTTGAACAGAGGGGTCTTTGACAATTGTAGATGTCATCTGCAGAAGGTCCCAAGTTCTTGACTTTCTTTCCCTGACTAATGGTAGTTTGAATCTCCTAACTTTTCGAGCCATGGCATAAAACTAAACTGTTTGTTCAGGCATGTGAAAAGAACAAGGAGAAATGTAAGGATGATTTGGAGTACTTGAGCAGGGAATCTGAGGACATAATTCCAGAAGGGAGTCTCTTTAGTCCATATTTATTAGAGACTGAATGTTTATATATTCATTTAGAAGTAGTTCAGTAACTGGATAGCTGGAAATCGAACAGAAGGATAGGAATTTGTCCTGAAGGGCTTCAGACAGTGTCGTCATCCTGACGAAATATAGTCACATATCCCAATTTGCAGTGAGCCTTGAATAAGTTCCCAGTCTCTATTGCCTTTCACGAAAGCAGTACGGGAGAGAACTCATTTATGTGTGTACGTGTATAAGCACAAACACACACACATATATATATTTATTCATGGATTTCAAGGAAGGTGTTAAAGGAGTGTGTATATTTGTTTACATGTATGTGTATTTACTTTTGTGTAAATGAATACATGAGTTCATATATAGAATCAAGAAAACATATTTCCTTTGCTTCTTTCCTGCCCTCACCCAGTCTCCCCCAGTAATCTCTCTGATGCCACTACAGGCTGGACTTCTTTGTCTTTCTTCCTGGTCTGAGATAGTTTCTTGTGTGTTGCTCATTTAAGAGCCAACATGGCTTCCCATCACTTTGTGTTTTGCTTATTGAGACAGAAATCCCACTCCTTCTCCTTCATGCATTTCTTGTATTTACATACTGTGCCTTATTTATTTATTTTTCTTATGGGTAACCTTTTCTGTGGGTTTGCTGGCTTTCTTTCCGAATTGTTTTTAATATCTAACTAGCTGTCCACAGCTGCATAAGTTTCCCCTCCCAGCCAGAGATGTGCAAAGGTGGCAGTTTTGCTCTTAATTGAGTTGTGCTGTGCAGGCCTTTTGTGCCTTCTGCATTTACCTTCTGTATTTAATGTTTAGATCTGTTGCTTTGGGAGTTATTTTTAGACTTACTTCAATCATTTTAGGAGAAAATGCATCATTAGACTGTAAAAATTAAATAAAAGGCAGAGGAAAAAAGGCTTCAAAGTCTGGATTATTTTGAGTCAGAGCCCATTAGCAATGTAATCTAGATGCCTGAGTTCTATTGGAGAGCATTTTAATGTTCATCATGTTATTTTAACATTTGTTTAAATGGAAATAATGCATTATTTTTTGTGTACAAATTGAGCAAACAGGATTAGTCTCACTATTGGGGAACATTGAGTCCTAGAGAGATCCTTTTTAGTACTGGATATTTTGTTTTCATGTATCTTGGTTTAGTTATCAAGACTCAAATAGACTGTTTCTAACACCACCACAAAAAGGCAAAAATAGAGTGGAGACATCCCTCTAATAATTTCACGGATTGTTCCCTGTGACAGGAGAGCAATAAATGGAAACATAAGCTAGTGTAACACTATTTGGAGACAGTAGTTGAGTTCATCAATTGGGAAGATCTTATGGTGTCAGGAGCTATTGATTATCCCCACTTTAATGAATCATTTATTTTGGAAAAGACCTTTAAGATCACAAAGTCCAAACATTATGTCCAATGCCAAGTCCACCATTAAACCATGTCCCTAAGTGCCACATCTACAGGTCTTTTAAATACCTCCAGGGATGGTGAATCCCTGCTCCACCACTTCCCTGGGCAGCCTGTTCCAGGGATTGACAACCCTTTCAGTGAAGAGGTTGTTCCTAATATTCAGTTTAAACCTGGTGAAACTTGAGGTCATTTCCCCTTGTCCTACCACTTGTTACCTGGTAGAAGAGATGGACCCCTTCCTTGCTATAATCTCCTTTAAGGTATTTGTAGAGAGAGAGGAAGAGATTTCCCCTAAGCCTCCTTTTCTCCAGGATAAACACCCGCAGCTCCCTCAGACACTCCTCATTAGACCTGTGCTCCAGACCTTTCCCCAGCTTCCATTGTCCTGCAGGCACTGTGTGATGGCACTCAAAATAATGTGCTCCTTAGCCTTTCCCAGCCCCTTCCCACCACCCTATCTCATCTATCAATAAGCAACCTTTGGGTGGATAAATCCTCAGCTGTCACATAGCAGAAGAGGAAGGGAATTCAGGATAGTAATTCAGTGCTGGTGTGTATTGTGGTTGGCTTGAATTTCATTTCCAATGTGACTGTGATTTTTCTCTGGTTTGCCTCTGGCCACCATTAGCTTATCTCAGCAGCAAAGTGTCTTCCTCACAAAGCACCCATGCAGAGTCAGGAAAATAGAAAAACTGTGCCATGGAAGAACAGTTGTTATGTTTATATCTAAAGACCTAGAAATATCCAGTCTCTGAAGTACAAAATGCTTTCCTTGCATAACAGACCATAACCCAGAGATCTCATTTGTCCTAATGCGACTCCTCAGTGATTTTGAAAGTCATTTTGCTTTGGCCCACTGGTATTAATATTTGACATTGCCATTAAAAGGAATTAAGACATATCTCATCTTCCAAAATCCATATAATAACATCAAGGGAACTTTGTTAAGAAAGGAATAATCCATTAACTAGAACCAACATTTTCTCTGTAATCACTTTTATCCTTCAAATGACAGAATCTTTACAGGAAGGAGCTGTCTTTCATTTATTTTTGTCATAGACATATTAATCCCTCCTGCAGTGGAAGAATAATTAAAGGTCAAATTCTGGCATTGTATTCATGAGTCAGCACAGCCTGAGCACCAACACCTAACTGGATACCCCACCAGGCACTTGTGGTGTAATAGAAATCTTGTTGGTTGAAGGAACAGAAGTGTGCTTTAATTTTCAGTGAAGATCTTCCCTGTTGCTCTGCATTAAGGATGCTTTGTTATGATTACCTTGTATGGAAGCATATATAAGTGCATCAAATTATTAAAAAAAATAAAATAGTTTGGACTGCCTGAAGTGCACTCTATTTAGCAAGGAGTATTTGGTGACAGTCTGTCTCTGCTGTATAAGGCAGTATCTGTGGGAGCCTTTGTGGTGCAAACTTCTTTTTCTCTAATTTTACAAGAGCTGATGTACCACTGTAACTCGAAATGAGTGAATAGTCTCCTTGAAATCCAGATATAAATGAATAATTGCAGGAAGGGAATTAAGGAATTTATAACCTGTCTAGAACTCTCAGAATGACTACAGAGTTTCAGTCCTGCTGCAGAAATGTCTGTCTGATGTAAGGAAACACATACAGGAGGCATTTTTAAGCAACAGAGCCTGATACCATTCATGCCAGGAGGCCCATGAGACAGTATCTGCTCCTGTCCTGCAAATCACATGTACTAAGTGCTCCATCTTCAGAGAGGATAGAGGGACTGTAAAGGCTATAATCTCAAACTGAAGTTGTTTGCAGAATGGCCTGTCTTACATGTTTGCAAGGACTGAATTGTTTGGTTTGTGTTGAGTTTTACTTGGTTGAAAAAATAGGGCATCTGTGATTACACTCTGTGTGAGATCATCTGTCAGTCTGCTTGTATTCTGAATAATGCTGATCTTGTTGACCAATTTCAGATCAATCTATTAGGACAGAGGCCTCAAGCATTTACTATACATGTAGAAAATATAAATGATCAATGCAAGAGAGAGCTCCAGATTCTTGCTGTGCAAAAGGTTGCACTGTGAACCTGATTGCAAGTTATTAGACAGCAAAAAATCAATCCAGCAGCAGCAGGTGCTTACTTAGGTTTGACATCAGGGAGTTCCAAAAGAAAAGGTATTGTAGAATATCCAAGAGTACTAAAAGCTTTAATCAGACATTGCTAAACATGAGGTAATCCAAACATCCCACACAAAGTCACAGGACTAGTGACTGCTATGGCTCAGGAAAGGGTTTGTTCCTAATGTTCCGGTGCTTAATGCTTTTTACATGCTAATTAACCTTCTGTGTTTCATCTTTCTCAGCTGATGTCAGGAAGAGTCATTGTTGTTCTTATATTGTATAATGGATTAGAATGGAGTAAACCATCTCTAAAAGAGTTCTAATAACCTGGCTCTACAATTGTTATTGTGCTGTTTTAGGGTCTGCCAAAAATACTTTAATTTAATCATGGTTATTGCAAGATCTACCTTTCTGTTGTTCACATTTTTAAATTCCTCTGTAGGTGGACTTTTCCTTTGCTTAGGACTGCATGAAATTTATTCTGCTGTGCACTCTGGCCATTAATCACTTTATAGTAAAACCAGACAAATTTGAGACCCTTCTGCTGCAGAGTGGCTGGCAGTACAACCTGAGGGAAAGGAAAATCCTTACAAAACTAATGATCACCTTGGGCAGAGGGGGTATTTGAGGAGCTACAACCCTTTACAGGAGAGAAATGCATTTTCATAGCAGTTTTTTAATATTAATGTATGAAGAAAGATTGCCCCTTGCTATCTAGCAGAACAATAGCTAACTACATATTTGTTTCTTAATAACGGTGAACGTTAAAGTGTTAGAACATCAGGATCTCTATCTGGGGATTCCGAATGATTGCTTAGAAAACAAAAAGCCTAGTTGAATTTCCTCTTATTTGTGGTCAGTGATGGTTTTCAAGTATTGCTTCAGCAGAATCCATAGAGACACTTTTTTTTCATGAGTTTATTAGAAAATGAGGAGGTAAGTATACCTATGGTTTTTGCATGTAAGTGTGAGTGATTTTGGAGCTGTTCAGATCAACATGTTCCTGCATGTTCTTATTTATGTTACCCATCTAACTGAAAAATGGTTGAAATACTGCTATGAGGAATTGATATTGATTTGAGTATTCTCTTTACAGAACACACTACCAAAAATAAACAGCTAAATGTGTTTTTCCTTAATAATGGTTTAAAGACTGGAAATTGGCAAGCGAAAGGAGACCTGTGGGGATATATGCAAATAGCTTTGTTTTCCCATATGTCTTGGGTGGGAGGATGGCTGCTTTCTATTTAGCTAATTCTTTATGTGTTAAAGAGAGGTTGGGTTAGGGGAAAATATCTTTACTTATTTCTTTATTTTAAGAAAAAAGGAAAAAAATCTGATGATAATGATCTGAAAGAAGTATTCTAAACATTTAATGTTTATGGCTGTTAATTACTGTGGCAATTGTATAGAAGTGGTAATGTGTGATGTTAATTCCTAGTTTATTTATTTGAGACATGTAAATGCACCACAAGCGAGTTTTTCATTAGAAAATCATGTGTAGGATGTAGCTGTGTTGTCAGACACCAGACTCTGCCTACAGGCTGTCTTATGGTGGGGTGTGTCTTGCAGAATTTGACCTATTCTATGGAATATCATATGTTTAAAATAAAATGAAGCCATAATAGTCCTTAAAGAAGTTTGGCAAGATACTTTGTCTCTATCTTTTAACTTCAATTCCAAAGGAGAAGTATTTGGAGTTTCAATGGCAGGGAGATGACTAAATTTCATTTGCTTTTAATGTCATCTCAGTGCTTGGTCCACTAATAATTTTGCCTTTTGGATATGTTTTTACTAAGACCTTTTAAAAAATATGACAGAACTTTACTGAAATTTAAGGGAATCTTCCATATATTAGTTTAATGTCTCAGGAGAGGCAGGCCCTCATGGAGAGGGATTTATAAATACTCCTACCAACTACAATTGCATGTACATGTTCTTGTAAATCATAATAAGCCTGATCCCATGAGTCAATCAGACTTTAATGCACCTTGTTCTTATCAACTGGAGTAATTTGCACTTGGCCTGCATCAGTCAGGTTTATGTGCAAGGACCAGAACCTTCTGGTTACCCCATGGTTTGCAGCAGCCCTAAATCTAAGGCCAAGCAGTGTTCGCATTCCTCTTACTTTCCCACAGCTTTTCTGTCACTCTCAAATGCTCCAAATGTTCAGGTCACATGTTTTTCGTGTGTTTTACATTCGTTTGCTTTTTTAAAAGTGGTAAATATTTTTAACAAAGGATGGTGTGGTGAGAGGGTTGAGCTGAAGTCCAGCCCCTAATGTTTCTTATTAAAATGTCAATAGCTGAAGCCAACCTAAAATCTAGTTGTTCATACATTTCAAACTAACCCCATGTGAATTATTAGTTTTAGCGAAAAGGTGGTGTGCCCCACTTTATCATCAGTTTTGAAAAGAAACTCTGATTATTACTTCATAATAGGGGTTGTATTTGTTAGCATTCCTGTTGGAGAAGGCTCTTCCTCCTCTCTTTGACACCTTGACCCAAAGGGCTTAACGAGGCAAGATATTATTGAAGCAGAGGGGTTTTTCTTCCAAACTACTAGCTTTAGGTAGTGCCTCACTGTGTTCATTGGCAGTTTTGTTCTCCTTGTATTATGGGTGAGGAAGTTAGATTAGTATTTATTAAGTTTGAAGTGGCTTCTGTGTTCATTTTTGGTTCATCTGACAGCCGTTCACATTGCAGTTAGTATTTCTATTTAAGGTACAGGCTTTGTCTCTCTACTTGCTTCACACAGCAATGGGGAAATTGAGCCACCCCTATTAGAAATAATTGGCAAAAAGCCATAACTACTGCCACACTATGAAGTGAGGATTATATCTCACTTTACTTGCTGAGGCTGCGTGTCAGAGCCTTCAAAATGATCTGCCTTTCTCCCTTTGTGATCACACCTTGCTTCTGAGGTTTCACTGAAATGCAAGTCTCGTGGACTGTGTTACTGTGGTTCTGTTCTTCTGCTTGTGAGCTTTCCCTCATGATGTGAAAAGCTGCCGAGTCATTAGGGTAACATTAATCAGGGGGCTAATCAGGAGCTGGTTGTCTTCCTTTCCCTGCAGTCCTCACAATTAGGGACATAGCTGCTGCCTGTACCGTGGCACTGACAAAGCAGAGCCATCTTTTTGAGAGAGTGCTGTTTGTTTTGCAAGTCTGTCCTTATGGCCAGCCACCTGTTGCTGAGACTAATTAGGAATGTTTGAGGACCAGTTAGGGATAGGAGAAAAATGGGATAAACCCATATGCCCACAACACCCATGAACATATGTGCTTAGACAATAGTGCATTTTTTGTGTTTGTATTCACGTCCTTATGCTGCATATAAGTGTGTCATACATATCTACATTATTTATTGCTCTGTAAATGTGTGTGCATACGTACATACAAATGTGTATGCCTATGAGCAAACGAAGAGAAAGGACAGTTTGTGCTTATATTGATGAATGTCAGCTACCTGGAATCTGTAATTAAAAATTAAGCTTTCAATACAGAAGTAGCATAAATACAAAAGACCTTGAGGAAGTAGGAGTTTGGTTTGGTAGCATTTAGACACATAAAAAAAGGTGATTTTTCTGGAGAAAACAATGTAACTTTCTTGTTTGGTTTTGTTTGTTTGTTTGTTTTGCAAATCATCATCTAGCTTTTCAGGCTCCCAAATACATCAGTTTTGCGAAACTGAAGAGTAGGAACTAATGGGTGCCATTCAGGCTTTGAGGAACATACCTTCATTGAAAGTGTGTGATTTCTTGTGCTGGTTCCTTTGTGTGCACGCAGCACAAATGTGAGCTACGTGTATCATCTTTGCAAGTGCACATGTGAAAAAACAACACAGAACCCCCTGGTAATGAGTAGTGCCTACTGTTAGAGCTAAAAAGGTTTTCAAGTTACATGTTTGTTTCCAGGTAACCCAGGTAGTTTCCTTTACTGTTTGGCTTTTCAGAATTAATTTGTTGTGTTTGGCCTGTCCTGAAGAGTTAGTTGTTTTGTCAAGGTCAGGCTATGTAGATTCTGTGATGTTGATTTGTGAACATAAAGTATTTGGCAAACCCAGAAGAGTTTGTGTGTTTAAGTACTGTGGGTTGGTTACCTTGCAGTATTTTCTTCTATTCTCGCTTTTCCTTCTCTTTCTCTGGTGTATCAATTGGAAAATCTGAGATTTCCATGATACAACACAATGTATGCCAAGCACCCTGTTGTCAGGGGCTTCCCATAGTAGGACAGCTCTGGTAATGCTGCCTTCACCACACACTGGGTGTCCAAACTGTCTTCTTCCTGACATCTCCTAGTTCAGTCAGTGCTTGGTTATCAGCACATGATATCAAATGGGAAGGAAGTCCATGTTACCTGAGTTAATATTCATGCTTAGGCTTTGCTGAAAGCTTCTGAGAACTTAGCCTGGTAGATGTGGTATTGGAAGTTGCCTCCATGCTTATTATAATTAAAGTCAGACAAGCTGATAAATATTGGAAATGGTTGGCTGTAAATCCTGATGATAGTCAAGGTAAAATGTGTTGTATTACACAATACTGAAGTAAAATTAACTGAAGGACTTGTCTCAAGGACAAATTCAACTTCTTTTTAAAGATTAACATATCTGCTATCTTAAATTACAAGATAAAAATTAAATGTGATGTTAAATGTTTGAAATCGTGAGGTTTTAGTGTGAATTAAATACTCTTTGAAGGACTTCAACCTGAATATCCGTATGTTAGAATAATGAGTGCACAGGTGTGACTGTGAAGAGACATTGCCTTGCTGTGCTGATCTTCCTGTTTAAACAGTTTTATTTACTGTTGAAAGTTTAAAACAAGTGATAATGAAGTCCTCCACAATTTTCTTTCTGTCAGGTGTAGTGTTTGATATCACTATTAAGGCAGTTGACAAAAGCTTTACAGTCCTGAAGAGATGTAAATGTAATACAGCAGAGTGAAGCTTTCTATTGTAGTTCCCACTCCATGAGACATCTTGATAATTGAGAATATGTTTCTGCTATCCAGTGTGTATTAAAAGGACAATAATTGCAGGATCTTGGGCCTATTACTCCATAATAATTTTGAGTTCCCATTGTATTGGTCTTTGTTTCACTGTACCCAGATGCTTATATGGCAAACATTATGACTGGAAGGTAATTCCAGTCATAATGTTTGCCATAATAATAATAATAATACTCTTTTTCTTTAATGCTCTTATATACTGATGATTGAAAGTTTAATATATTTACACATAGAGGTTTCCTGCATAAAAGTGAATATGTTTCCTTTTGAGATCTGGGCATGTATAGGTAGCAAATGTTAAATCAATCTTCCTATTTTCTTCTCATGATTGAAGATTTTATGGGTTTTTTTTATGGAAGACATCTCTCAGTGAAAGGAGGGGAAGAAAGGCTAACAGGGTTATTATTTTTGTGTATGTGGATTTTAAGAGTGTATCAGGGTAAGAATTGTTTCATTGCACTCCAAAGGATAATTTATTTATTAGAACCTTTTGAACAACATTATATCTGGACACTGGGGGATGCATTGGTCCCTTGGGAATGAAAAATGGGATGCCACTGCTGACAGCAGTCTGCTTCATGCTGCACTGCTGGAAGAAGGATTATCCATCGGGACAGGCTTGGTTTTGGGCAGTGTCAGAAGGCTCCAAAAGCAGTTTTGGGAGACCCAAGTGGCAGCAACCACAGAAAAATGAGTGTAGATCTTGGAAAAACATTATCTGTTTCCCACAGCTCTTCTCTCCTCTGTCACAGATCATTATGAATTACATGGATTCAATGGAAATTAACACCACAAATGGATATGGTCTGCCTTCCAGTTTCACAGTGGTAGCCATGGCTGAGTTTGGGTATTTGTATGGGATAGGTCTCTACATCCAATAATAGTATCTTGCAAGTTAGAGCTGATGAGAAAACAGCTACCATGTATGGCAGAATGACTAAGATCTGGATCATTTTAGCAAAGTGTTCTGAAAACTTAAACTATTTCTCACTTTTGTGAAAGAAATATATTTTCTTAGTAATTCCTGTCCACTAGAAATACAGGAACTCAACTATTTCAGACATTAGCAAGAAGACGAAACTCCAGAAATGCTGTTTTTGTTGTGACAAGACAAGCTACTGATAAACACTTAGGTCAGCTGGGCCTATTTGGTCCATGGAACAAAATAATTTAATACCTTGATCATGAGTTCAAAATATAAAACTGCTTTTATTTTACTTAATTTTTTAATTTATTTTGAGACATTTTGAATTACTTGTGTCGGTGTGTTCAATAAAGTGTTTCAATAGATGTAGTTTTCATCTTTAGAGGTAAATATTTTTCCTCTTGCATACGTCTCTTTCTGAAAACACTTAGGAGAAAAGGGACAAATATTCTTAAATGCAGATGCTTTTTTTTTATGTTGACCTTCTCAGAACAGTAATGATTAGTGGTGTTTTGGAGGCAGACTTATCATTTTATCTCTAGAGCTTTTCTGTGTTTTTAAATATCTTAAATTGAAAAGTAAATAGAAAATGTTTACTTCTATCTCTGGAATTATTTCTCCCTCATTTTCTGTTTGTTGACAGACAGGAACATTGTATTTCATTACGGTAGAGCTTCAGTCAGCACATTGATCTTTATGTTAAACAGGCACTTAGTGCAAACTTTACCAACATTTGACATCTTTTTCCTTGCTTTTTTCCTTTTAACCCTTGTATTTATTAAAGAGCCCTTTCAATAAATATATCAAGCCCTACAGCCTTATTCTGTTTTGCATGTTCTAGGCTACTAATAAAATGGAAATAACCTCCAGCCTTAGAAACACAACACTGTGGATAAGATTTTTACTGGACTTGGTTTAGCTAGACTTCTACATTAAGAGCTCATTTTTTTCACTCTTCCCTTTCTACAGATTTTTCTGTATTTCTGCCCAATTTACAATATTTGCTACTTAAAAAAAAAAAAAAGAAAAAAAGAAAAAAAAGAAAATGTGTTTTCTTTGTATAATTTCAAGTTTTTGTTTCCAATTTGCACATTCCAATTTAAATTGTCTGAATCAGTAATTAGTATTGACTAAACATTAGCAAAAAGTGTTGACTAGGAAGGATTGTTTATTTTATGCCTCGTTTTCCAACTTTTAAAAGCATTTTATAATTGCTTTTGTTCAGAAATGTTTCTAGTTGTTCCATATCTTTTGATTTTTACTTTTTTGGTTAATTTTAGATTCTGTTGAAGTTAAGTAGCCAAGTAAACGTCTTCTAAAGGTGTGTTTGAGGAATGTTTAGTTATTTATGTGAACATGCATATGCATGTCAATATATTTATAAGGAGCATGATTTGACATGTATGTTAAACTCTTTCTCATATTTTTATATTTATCAGAAAGTACAGATCTTCACAGACTGTTAAGAAAAGCTTGGGTGGTACCTGATTTCTGTGCAGTAGTCAAGTTTTTTCGGTCTGAGGAAAGCAATAATTACTGTGATAAGAGCAGCTTCAAAAGTATTCTGAAGTTTTGGGAGGGATTTATCTATGCATGTCTTCAATACATAAGCCAAAGTTTTGGACTGTGTGCTTATGCCTATAACAAAGCCCTTGCTGGAGGCTCCAAGCCATCTGCCCACGGGTCTCTGCTGTTAACCTGTTGTCAAAGAGATCATTCAGCAATGCCTTCCTTGACAGTTCTTAGATTATAGCATAGGGAGACATAATGTATTTCCAGAGAGAGAATGAAAGATCACCTGGTATCTTCTGTCTCTAGGGGGTCAATTCTAGAGGGTCAGTGTGTTACTGCATTTCCTCTTGAAACTAATGTGTGTTTCATGTATCGTCTGCCACTTCAGCTCAGATCAGATTTGTGCGCTGTTTTTCACTGTGTCAGCTTTCACCATGTTCTGCCTCATGCTGACATTATGTAGCTTTATGGGACTTAACATGACCTGACATAACAGAAATTCAAATTCAGTTAGAGGCAGCCTGTGTGGGGGTCTACGGTGCCACTCAGCAACCCAGTGAGCTTTTGCCTTCATGGCCTGCTTTGCTCACTTAGTAAACTCCGTAATTTGGGCTGGAAAATGGATGCTCTTGTTTCTGGTTTCATTCTCTGCAATAATTTACCAAGATATGAAAATACAGTCAGAGACTTGCTGGATTTGAGGACGGTTGGAAACTTTCTCCAATTACCTCTGTGAAAGTAATCAAGTATAATCAGCAAAAGCTCAGTATTAGTATATTAAACTGCAATAATTCCGAATCCCTTTAATGTGATCATCTCAGTATTAAAACCAAACAAAATCCCCAAACATGGTAAGCATAGAGAAAGCAGCAGAGTAAGTATGTAATGGTATTGAAAAGAGTGAGCCAAAGAGCTGCCTGTGGATGTTGTCCGTACTATGAGATAAAGTTGTATCAATGGAACTGTGTTCTTTAAAGTCCATAGTTCCTTAAAACTCTTTGGAATTGAGTTCTTGGCTAAATTGCTAGTTAGCCAAGGGAAGCCTTTGATAAAAAAGAGAATAGGTGGCACTATTGTGAGAACAGTCTGTAGAATATAAACTTGTAAGAATCCTTATGTGTGTGTGTGTGTGTGTGGCCAGTCTTCGCTAACGAAGATCTGGGAAAGGTCTTTTGACCTTTCAAGCCTGTGCAATGGATTTTTTAGGTGAGACACAGCCTGCGCTGAACT
>JAWWLV010000180.1:7527764-7539066 GCA_035041135.1 Platyrinchus mystaceus | reverse complement strand
CAGGACCGGGATTTGAACCTGCGGCCTTGGCGCTGAGAGACCAGCATCTTAACCGCTAGGCCACCAGGGGTCCCCTAGAATCCTTATAATGGTTTGGATTTTGGCTGTGCCACTTGTGTTATCTTCTACAACGTGCCTATCCTACCTTTTGAGCATTGACATTCCCTGTCAAAACTAGTCTGCCAGTACTGTGAAAAATGAATCAAATCAGAGTTGATTTCTAGCAATAATGTAGTACAAATACTTTTAATAATTCTATGGAGCCTCTATGTGTTGTGATTTCTGCTCTGAGGTAGTGAGTTGCTTTATGAGTCTATCTAAGAGAAGCCCCAGGAAATCCCAACCTTTCATTCTGTATGTGTGTATATATATTTATTTTCAAATAAGGCTCTGGACCTGAATATGGAGATGTAATGCTGAAGTGATATTTTTTTGGAGTGATATGACACCGGTAGCATTCTGTAATTTTCATGGTGACACATCAGTGGATTTTGAGAGAAGACACAGAATCACAGAATGGTTTGTGTTGAAAGGGACCTTAAAGATTGCCTACTTCCACCCCCCTTGCTGTGGGCAGGGACACCTTCCACTAGACCAGGTTGCTCAGAGCTCCATCCAACCTGGCCTTGAACACTGCTGAGGATGGGGCATCCACAACTTCTCAAGGCAACCTATTCCGGTGCCTTACCATGTTCACAGTAAAGAATTATTCCCTAATATCTAACCTGAACCTACTCTCAGCTTGAAGCCATTTCCCTTTGTCCTGTACATGCTCCTGTAAATAGCCTCTCTACATGCAGGAGAACTTTTAGTGAGGAAATGAATTGTGATCATTTTTTTCTGAAGAATATTTTGACTGATTTTCCTCTACAAAAGGTGTGGTTTCTTATGTACAATCTAAGGGAACTTGGCATCACTGAAATGTCTTGGCCTTTTAGACTGGAGTACAGAGTGAAGGGTAGAAAGGGGGAAAGGTCCTAAAGAAAATATAAAAAATAAGCTTGACCCTCTTTCCTGCTTAGGGTGCTGGAGAAAATAGAGTAAACCTGGGGTTTTCTGCAAAGCAAGTTTTTGGACACTATTTTATTGGAATATGTGTGATTTAGCATGGTAATTACTAGTCATTTGCTGAGACTGATTATACTGTAAAGGAGCAGTCTAAAGGCCCAAGGAGAAATAAATGAGTCAGAAGGAAAAAGCTGTCATCCACCCATGCATTCACCAGAAAGAGAGAATATTTTTACACAATAACAGGTACAATTGTGGGTTAAGGAACCAGAAGCCAAGGCACTGTCAGCCTGAAAGGCAGCAGGAAAGCATGCTGTGAGGAACTACTCCTGACAAATTGGTCTTTGTCTCCATTTTAATAAAGCCATGGGTCAGCTGAAGATCCCTGCAGAAATAAGACTGGGCATTAAAATCAGTTGATGATCAGATAATTTTAATTTTATTATATATATTTTAAAACCCACTAGGTGAACTCGTTTGATTTGCTAACTGAGTTGTAATACAGTTCTTTGAATGGCTGGAAAAGGCTCTATGTTTCTAGAAATACACTTTGGAGTAGGATTTATTTTGTACCACAGCTTTGGAAGGCATGTCCAATTTTTTATTATCTCAGATACCAAGATCAAAGAGCTTATATGGTCTTAGTGCCCTGCTTCTTTAGCCTGGTTTTCTCAGGCAGTCCTGGTCACAGCATAATCAGTGTTGGAGTTTATTACTTCAAAGGTGATTTACATGTGACTTTGGAAGCTACAGCCCCACCTTTAACTGCAGTGCAGGCAAACTAAGATGTAATCACTACAGATCCAGCTGCTTGTTGTTATTCACAGTCACACAGCATTCCTGTAAGGGGAAAGTAGATCTGCTAAGTTTGTTCTAGCCACTTCCCAGCAACCAGAATTGCTTTCTGTCACTTGCTTTAATTGTGTGAGAAAGAAACTTCTCAGTAATGTTCTCACTTTAGAAGTTCCAACCAACATCCAGAAGATGCTTGAAATGTAAGACAGAGAAGCTGGTCCCATGTGTGAATATTTATCTGTGAGAGCAAAGTTCAAGGCACAGACTTTCTCATGCTAGAAGATATTTATCAGAATAAATCTTTAAATCTCAAAGCTGCTAAATAAGATGGTGTCTAATGGAGAAGTTTGGGAAGAGACATTTAACCAGTGCAATGACCTTCTCCTCAATGAATGAACTTCAGCTGTCCATGATTTATAAATTAAGAATGGAACCTTAAAGGTTTCAGTGGGAAAAATTATTCCTGAAGTTAAGGTGTGAGATGTTTTTTTTAATGCTTGATAGATGAGTTTTGTTCTAGGTGACATCATTAGTTGAGTAAAATAAGCCCTTTACTTCAATTCTCAAAAAACCCCAGTTCAGAAGTATAATTTAAATTGGTGTGTTTGTGTGAGATTGTGATTTAATCCCACATTATGTGATGGAAGCAGCTTTTTGCCTAAGTCACTTCAAGAAATGATAGAAAAAAGACTCAATATATACATTGTTATGTAATATAATTCTTAAAAATTGGCTTCAGTTTGAATATGGCAGTTTTGAGTAGCCATCAGCTAAGACGACTTATACAACTAATTAAATTCTCCTTTCACAGATGTGAGATTAAATTGATTCCCAATAGTGGCAAAAGCATCAGGATAGAATTAGAACTATTTTCTCCTTTTTTCATGGCTTTCATTGCTCATTTTTTATACTCTAGTTCCTGAACTTGTCAGGTGGAGGAGAATGGCTTATGTTGCAGGGAGCTTTAGGCATTATAAAAATAGTCAAGAACATGCAGATCTTGTCACTGGAATCAGTAAGAAAGAAGCATCATCCACTCTCTGTGTCTTCAGGGGTCAAATATGCTCCAGTACAGTAAGGATCCAGTCTTGGAACTTATATTCTTGACTGTGAGGAGTGTGTACATTAATAATCACTTAAATATCCTTTCACAGATAAAGAAAGGGAGGGAGTCAATCAAATTTTAGGGGAAAGGTGTTTGTGATTCAAGGATGATGCTCCACCAGTGTGGAAATTAATGCTTAGGAAAGAATATTGGCATCTTTTTATTAAAATTGATTTAAGTTTTTGTTCCTCTGTTGACCTGGAGGAAGAGAAAGGTTCTGCCTTTCCTTTTGGTCTCTATAAGAAACTATAAGAGTAGAAGGACAACAAAATGCCTGTCCCAGCAGCCTGTTTGAGATATCTCTGTGGTCTGGTCTTTGTTTCATCTTGCTTGTCTATTCAGTTTCCATCCATCATTCTCTGGGTGCTCCTTCCTTCTGGGTCTGCTGAATGTGCAGAAACTCACATTGTTCTTTTTGAATGCAGAAGATTGAAAATTGAATATTTTTGAATGCAGAAGATGCAGATGTACAGGAGAACTTCTTATCAGAAGAAAAAAAGGGTGAGCCTGGACCACTCTTTGTCACAATGATTTGAAGAATGTAGAAAGTCTGAAACCCTCTGGGTTTTTTATATGTTTGTTAATTTTTGGTGGATTTTTTTGGTCTGTTTGGTGTTTTGGTTGTTCTTTTTTGGTTTTTGGTTTGTTTGCTTGTAAAGTCAGGAATGAGAGCCCCTCTTAATGTAGCACATTTGGCTGGAAGTTGACTTGCAAGTTTAAGTCCTGTAATGTTTTCTGGGCTTAGTTTTCAGGAAAACTGAATATAACATATATTTAACTATGTCCTCTCCAGTAAATCTCGAAATGCCACAAGCCCCATGGAACTTCCATTGTGAAGGTTGCAAAGCCTGAATTTCTTCATCACCTGTGTTCTGCATTTTCCTTTTAACTGTTGCATTAAAAAAGATTGTTGGCCACATTAATTGCACACTTCTATCCACAGATATTTAGATCTGTATTTTCAACTTCAAAGGTTAAGTGTCAGGTTTTACAGCTGCGATAACTTGGATAGAATGCTAAGCAGCAGGTCTAGTAGCGACATGAAGGGTTTCTTATAGTACACTGGAGGGCTTCTCATTGAGAATAGCCTTCCCTGAAAAATATTAATTATGAGGAAGGCATTTTCTGCTTTGTTATGATCACCTCCCACTTCCTAGTGAGCATACAGGCAATTTTAGAGTTGCTTTGTAACACACCTGTCACAGAAGTATTGACGCTGATTTGGGTGTTCAAGTGAGGCCTTTGCAGCCTGGAGTGTATTGCACTCTTATGTCCATAAAAGTTCTTGGTATTTAAAAGCATTGTTTCAGCCAAAGATCTCACAAGTGTCCATACCCATGGATTATTATGGCTGTGACTTTCACTCCTGAAAGTGAGCTTCGTCCAAAGAGAAAGCAGTAGTGGAACTGGGAACATCACATTTCCTACTATGTTCTTTCCTTGTGTAATTCTTCTTCCTTTCTTTTCCAAAACGTAGCTGTCCTAGCTGCCTGTTTTGATTCATATACTGTGTGTACCTGTGATACCTAAATATCTGTCCAAGACACTATTTTATTGTCCACTCTGTTCATACAGTGGGAGCACCTTTCTATATCCAGCCAAACAGAGTTGCTTCTTGAGTGGATGTGGAAATGTAAGTTTTGTGAGGATTTGGAATGATATTGCTGACTTACAATCTCTCCAGCTACAGAGTGTTTTTCTATTTATTTTTTTAAAAAAGGAATCTTTCAGATCAATCCTTTCTGAAAATCCGTCATTCTCTCTCTGGAAGACTGTTTTTGTTCTCCTTTAAAAATATAGGATGCACTACTAGAGTAATTCCCATTGTAATTATTGAAAACCTCTGAAGTCATCTCTAATCAAGACACAAAAAGAAAGTCAAACTGTGAGGAGATTGGATGGAAGTATCTTTCAGTATATTGCATGAAAAAAGGAAGGTTAACTTTAATATGTAATTAAAAGCTATGAATACTCCTTAATAAGACTAGGATAGATACACAAAAAATCACCACTCCCAAAAGACTGGATATTTCACCAAAACTCTGTGGGGCTGTTAACAAGTTTAAGAAAAAGCTGCAAAGATTAAGCTTTCAATTTTGTTTATATGTTTCTTAAGTGACTGGTGGGTACCACAGATAGTCCTTGAAGTGTCCTTGGGAAGATTAGCATTGACTTTCCACTGAATGGATAATTATCCTACAGTATCACATCTGAATTCATATAGAGTGGGTGGGCTTTTAGGTGTCTGTGACAAAGAGCTAATGTAATAGCTTCAGGCAGAACGCTTTGTAATTGAATGCAAGAGAGTTCAGATGTACTACAGACCATTAATATGTGTCCAACTTTTCTTCTACTTCTCCTGGGTAATGAGGTGGAAATGAAGAGAGATAATTCTGAAAAGTCAGTTGCTAGGCCGTCTTTGTTTATTGAAGGCTGTTTCAGCTGTTGCTTGTTTTGTCTTTTTCTTCTTTTTTTGTTCGTTTAGTTTGGGGTTTTTTATATGATGGAGATTGTAAACTTCTGAAAGTGGCTTCTCTCTTTCTTATCTCTTTCCCCATCTGTTCTTCCTTTCTTTAATTGTTGGCATAATTTAAATGTGGTTGGTTCTTTTTTTTATTTGTAGAGAGATGTTGAGATATCAGTGGTTTTTTAGGAGCCATCTCTGAAAGAAAGACTTACAAGAGACTGTGCAGGTAGAAGATCAAATCCCAAGTACATTGCTGTAAAATGGAACATGTCTGGCACTGATAGATTCATGTACCTGATTTCTTCACACTGCTATCATGCTTCTGCCTACAAGGAGAGAACAGTGTTTTGATCCAAGTACACTGAGGCAAAGAGGCAGGATGTGTGAAGCAGGACAGAATGCAGAGAGCAGCTGCCTCAATTAATTCCAAAGATGATGGGGAATTTTTTCAGTGGCTTCCTTCATACTATTCTGCAAAAGGATGGAAATGTTCTTGTGCTGCGACTTTCTGAGCAAAGCAAATTCTTATACTGTTTTCCTTCTCAGGAGTATTAGAGCAGCTACTCAGAGTCTTTACGGTATTCTGTTGATTTTAATTCCAGTTGGGAATACAGTGTTGGTACTGTAATGAGGTTCAGCATCTCTGACCTCCCTACAGGCAATACTTGATTTGTGGGCAGTTTTGAGCAGTTCTTGATTTGTGGGCAAAGAAACCTCCACTGATTTGGCTTTTAGAGAATCCCATACAGAAAGCAAGGAAAGATTTTTCTGGACAGTCATGACAGGTGCCTCCACTGTGGTTTGTTTTCTCCAAGAAATTATTAAACTTCTCTAAGCACAACTCCAGCAAAGAATTGGTTCTGTTCTCTCCTGGTGAGAGGATATGCAGCAACCTAACAAACTGATTCTGATTCTGCTTTGCCAGTGTCAGAAAGCAAAACTCCTACTGACTTAGTTTAAAAAAAAAAAAAAACAAATCGAAACAAACCACAAAACCAACCACCAGAACAACAAATGGTTGGTATCTCATAATGTTCCTTTCCTTCTTTGTCTCTTAAGACCCCATGACACTGTTTCAGTGTTTTTCTTTCTGAAGAAAGCGATTTATTCTCAGTTTTTATTATTACTTTCCTTTAGAAACAAAAGTGAGGCAGGCATTAAACAGCCTTTTTGCTGATGACAACCTGATCGCCTCACGTTCTGCCATAAATGGGTTTAAATGATGTAACACTGGTGAACTGAGCATCTTTACCATTCAGGAGCTTTTGTCACAAGGGGTTAGATAAGATTTGTCACTATCTATAATAGTATCAAGGTAGTTATATTTTGTTTTTTAAATTTTTAACTTTAGCTTGGCCAAATTGCTTTCTGCCAGTTTTTAGCCCATATATGAAGGAAGTATCTTCCATTGACTGACAAAGTGATAAAGCAATGGTACATATTCTCAAAGCCTGTTGCATTAAGATATTCTTAACCTAGATTTAAAAATTATTACTCTAATAACTCTTCATCTTCAAGTGAGAATAGAACTGCTGTCTTCCAATCACCATGAAGCACTCCAAAACAAAGTCTGTAGCCGTGTAAAATTTGGAAACAAAGGGAAAAATATGTTTTTCTTTGCTATTGCTTAAATATAAAGACCAAATTGAAGGAGTGATATTGGAAGACAAGTGCAAAGAAAGAAAGAAAGGTCTTGTCAATAAAAGACTGTGCAGTGAATAAGTCTTTGCTTCCTTTTTGGTGCATACCTTAGCTACTCCTAAAGGAGCATGATAGAGAAGTTTGCAAATATATACTAAGATCAGTTTTCATGGGAATGACATTAACCTTTAAGAATTCTTTATATCTAACTGCTTTAAAAAAAAAAAAAAGTTTTATCATAAGGTGAAGTAGTAATTCAATCTTACCAGAATATAACCTATTTATTTCTTCAGTGTTTGGGGTGTTTACCTTGGACATGAACTTCGAATTTAGTATGCTGTTTCAGTTGTTAAAGTATTATGCTTGCTTTTAGGGACATGGATGGTACATGTCTATTGTCTTGAGATTAAAGTGATGGAAAAGAGCAAATAATTGTCTTTCTTTTCATAAGGTTTACCCTAAGGTCTTATTGCCTAAACCAGCTATTGTGTAAGTTGTTCCTGGTTTTTGCAGTGGTTTAATTCCCTGTATTTTACTTTTTTTACAAACTTATATGGTTGAGTTGATGGAGAGGAGAGACTCTCTGACTGCATATAAGGATAGTTTATGGATTAATTTTTTTAAATTTTTTTTTTTTTTAACTAAGAATTAATCTAACTGTTGCCCTAAAATGATGGGATGGTGGCTTGAGTGCCAAATCATCAGAAAGCACCAAGGCAAGTATCTGGAGCAGGAAGCCATATCCAGGGCTGTCTGGTTTAAAAGACTGTTTGACTACCACAGCTTCAGAGCCAAAAGACAGTAGTTTGCATTCTGTCTTGCAAGATATATTGCCACAAACAGAAAAGTAGGCTTGAGTGTCATTGGCATAACTGTGATACAATTACAATGATAAATTACAGACATGTGAAATCACTCAGAAATGCTAAGGAGTTTTAGTTACCCTTTTTAACGCCTGTAATTTTTTTTTTCCAACCTTGGTGATTATTAACATAAGATTACAATATAATATAATCTGGAGGATATTGCACATGTTTGCAGTATGTGTTAACAGTGAATCCAGTGTTTACTGAGTTAGGAACTAGTGCTGGAACTTGCAGTCTTTTTTTTTTTTTTGTATGTTAACACCAGCCTATCTCATATTTTAACCTTAAGGTTCTTTGCAAATCAACAACCAGGGTACTTTTGTAGCATAGAAACAAAGAACAGAAGAAACCCACCCTATTCCTTTCTACTTCCAGTATAAATTAGAATTTACATCGATTTTTTAGAGATGGGATGGCTGCAGCTACTGTAGCCATTCCTTTATCTCTCTGGGCTGAGCTGTCATTCAGACTGCCTCCTCCACCCTTTGCAACACCTTCCTCCTCCTTCATTACTCTGCTTAGCAAAGGTGCTTTAACACCAACCTTGAAGGGTGGGATGTACAAGTGAATATAATGTCCCTTCAGGGTGGATGTGCAGACGGGGCACTGAAAATATTTGTAGGGCTATTCCCCCCTTTCCTCCTCCATTGGGATTAACCACAGTTTAAGGAAAATCTTGCATGTCACACATATTTTTCTCTTTGATCAGAAAACAAACTAGGATAAATGTTTTGCGGTACTGTGTTGATAAATGCTATCTGGTTAAAAATATTTCTCTGGAAATAAAAGTAATTTAATAAAGCAGTGGATGGGGGTTTTATTCTTGGGTCTTCTGTTGGCCTGTTGCCGACTTTTCTCTGTCTTGTCATGCTTTGACTTTTCTGCCTGTAGATTAGGACTTTATTTTCAGGTATTCTCGGGTCTCTTGAGTAGAAGCTTGATCTCAGTGTCTGGGAAATAAAAATCTTTTGTAATCAGTTACTTTGCATTTTATGTTTCAAATCTCTATAGCTTTCCTATTGTTTATTTAAAAAGAAAATAAATATACAAACTGAAAGCAGATCAAATACTTCAGTATCTGGCTCCTGCCTTTTTTTGCCTGGCTTTCCCATCTGAAAGAATCTCAGTATGGGTGCTTTGCTTAAATGTGGAAAAAATAGCTCTTTTTTTCTTTGCTTGAATGCACATGATTTAGATACCTGGACTTTAGTGACAGTAGCAGCTTGAAATCCAAATCATTTGCTGCCAATATTGAGATCAAATACAGAAAGTCTCTTGCTCAATCAAGAGTGTATTCTTGTCCAGATTGCACAATTTCTTTATGAATATAATTAAAAAAATTAAACAAAAAGCAGAGAAACAAAATCAACCTTTTCCCCAATTCTTCCCAAATATTGCTCTAAAACTAGTGTTTTTGTGATTGTCAGGGAAGGGGTTTAGTGCATATATTCAGTATCTCTTCACACTGAACTGCCATCATCAGATGGTGTAGATAAAGTAGGAGTTGACTTTCCAGGTTATCATACTCCTCTCAGATGTTTATAACTTCCTTAGATCAGTTTTTAGAGAGCATATTATTCATAATAAGGTAAAGGATGAATCAGTATCTATTTGAACAAAATAGTTTTTTCTACATAAATATGAAAATATTTCTGAAGTTCTTCAGTAACCCTCTACACCTGCCCTATTATTTAATTAAACCAGGATAAAACTACTACATGTGCTTAAGAATGTGCAGATATATCAAGAAAAAGACGTGTCCTTGTGGGTTCCATCTTTTCATAAACCGACATGGCAACAACAAGCCTTGGTCAGCTCAGCAGAGAGAGTGTGAAGCTGGAAATTAGAGATGATCAGCATACCAAAATGTCAGTGTCTTGCACTGTGCTCTTAGAGATGTTGCGTGTGGTAAGTGTATCATGCTGGCTCTTCATATTTTCAGCTTGATCTTGCAATTTGTGAAGGGCACTCAACATTTTGCTGACTGCATGTGATGTCTTCAGTATCTGCTGTGTGTATTGGATGGACTTTTAAATATGATCCTCTTTATTTCTTGGCCTGTGAACTGTGTTTTGAAGAAAGTTTTACAAAAGCCGTATTCCTAGGGATTTTTTTCCTCTCTTTTTTTTTACTGTGTGTGAAAGGAGCGTACCTTCAAGAGAGAGACTAAAATCCTAAGGTGAAGTTACTGTATCACTAGTAGTACTTGTTGGATGTCCAATCATTTTGTCAGTATTCAATTTTTATTAGTCTAATTTGCTCCATTTCGCACAATTCCTTTGTGCATGTTTACTTAACCATTTTTTTTCTGTGTCTTCAAGATCTTTCTCTGGCAATATGAGAAGAGTAATAGGGACTGATAGATTAAAAGGGGTATCTTAGCAGTGAAAAGAGGAGCCAAAAGAATAGGATGCTCAGGTAGTTGTGTCTGCCTGAACAGTGCAGGGAGGGACTTTAAAGGTAATATGTTGGCACTGAATCCCCATCAGCTTTGCTTGTAACTTTACTTTCCTGATGCAAATTAAATTCATGACTTCTTTCCCCTTGGTCAGTGCAGTAGAGAGCTGACCTACCGCAAGCAGAGTGAAAAATGCCCCAGGCTTTAGTGTTTTGCCTCAAAGTGAGTATTTGCAGTGAAATCTGCCATGGTGATTTTCTGGCGTGCTGAGGTACTAACTGATCTGATGAGGTTTTCACCAAATATGTTTTAACTTCTGTTTTTCACTCATGTAGTGGCTGCTGCAAGGATATGACCTAATCTAGAGAACTCACTTGTCTCTTCAATTATTAGGCCTTCGTGTGGGGAGGAACATTATTAGTTAGCTAGTTTCTCTGTGGGAGCACAAGAAGGTAGTTAGAAAATCTTGAATGCTCTTTCTGTCATCCCCGCTTTCTATTGCAGTCTTCTGCCACTAACCCTTATAGCAAAATCTGGTTTCTAAGTTCCCAACCTTTGGTCATATTTGGAACTCTGGACAGTCAGAGATTTTGGGCAGCTGTTGAGACCTGGGTGGTGGCAAAAGTCAGCTGGCTACAACCTGCCTTGAAACAGTCACCCCATCTTCCAACTACTCAGTTTCTGAATTCCAGTTCTGGCTGATGACACAGTGTTGGAAAACCTCAAGCTGCTTTCTTGGCAATTCTCACCTGTGTGATGGGACTGAGACAAAGGACTCTTGTGCAGAACAGTGCTATGATTACACAAAGGTAGGGTTTCTGCAAGGGACTTTGAATTTGCTGATAAGGCAGGTTCTAAACATCTATTTCATGATGCATGTAATTTCAAATAGGGGACCCCTGGTGGTCTAGTGGTTAAGATGCGGCGCTCTCATCGCCGTGGTCTCAGGTTCGATTCCCGGTCCTGCTTCAGGGACACTCCCCCGGGTAGATGGAGCTCGTCAGCCCCTAAGGCCATCCATC
>JAWWLV010000180.1:7491049-7527664 GCA_035041135.1 Platyrinchus mystaceus | reverse complement strand
TTAGGATTAAAGGGTGGGCTCAGTTCAGCGCAGGCTGTGTCTCACCTAAAAAATCCGTTGCGCAGGCTTGAAAGGTAGAAAGACCTTTCCCAAATCTTTGTTCGCGAAGACTGGCCACGTGTTTTTTTTTTATTTATTGAGCTAATGTTTTTCTTGTATGCTGCTCTTGTCAGTATGGTGAATTCTTTAGAAAATTATTGTATTCAATTTGGTGCTACTTGCTTGACCATCATTTGTGCTGTACTAGCAGAATGTCTTTGAGAGAAAATGCATTTATATTGGGGTTTTTCTTTACTGGACATACATTCCTAGACTCCAAGTAATATTGTCTCTAAATTCTTTGCTAAGTCTTTCAACAATTTAAAATATGTAAAGAATTTCTGTCACACTATAGCCATGATATTTAATGAAGAAAAGTCTTCTCTGTGAGTAAGGATATTCAAGTCTTAAAATGTTGTTTCATTGCTTATTGCCTAATTTTCGACATGCCAAGGTTGGGCTGAGAAGCTCCAAATACAAGTAGCAGTGGTAATGTGGAATAACAACACCCATGGCTGTCTTGGGAGTTTTGTGTGTTGAAATGAACTCAAATGATGCCATTGTCCATTTAAAATGCAAGACTATTATTACATGTTAACTACTTTGTACCAAGGTCTTGTTCTTTGTCTTATGTTTGAGGAAATGGGTGTTGTACATCTAACTAAATGTGTAATTCTTTAAATCTCAGTTGCACAGTTGGTGTTTGTATATTCCTGCTAGTACATATTTTTTTCTAGCTTTGTTTTTTTTTTGCCTAACTTTGTTAGATAAAACATCATGTGAGAAATCTCAGTGTAAAAAAAGGAGAAAAATTAATATTGACTCATACAGTAGCTGTAGTGTAACTTCACAAGAGATATATATTCAACCATAAATTTAAACTCACATAAATTGTGAAATATGAAATGTTCTGAGGCAACTTTCAATGCTAGTATTAGCTACTTTATTGCTACTTTGTGTGCTTGAAGTCTGTGCCACTGAGTTATGTCTTTGTATCTTATATATAAATTTTCTGTCAAGAAAACTGTAATTGTGTGTGCAATGGACTCTCAGGCGAAATAGCTGTGTAATTGCAAACTTGGACAGAAAAAATCCACTGCCAAAAGAATATCTGCTAATTTTTAAAATACAGAAGGTCTAAATCTGTCTTCTGGGAACTTGTGTTTGATTGAAGTTGTTTGTGCTCTCTACAGAAGAAAGAATATTCTTGAACTTTAGGAGGTGATTAATTGTAAGTAGGGAATAGTTGGAAAGCTTTGAAACCTTCCAGGTTCTGTTTAATGAAGTATGGAATATCTTCTTTCGAAGGTGCAGGTTGTCATGGAAAGTTGCATCATAAAATTTTAGATTTTTTTTTTTTTTAGCTAAAATAATAGAGATAATTGTATTTATTCAAAGCCTTGGGAAGAAAATAATATTGGAGAATACATATCTATATGAAAGTGAGAGTTAGACACTTAAAATACCTAGTATGGTTGCACATTTCTTTTGAAGCTTGAAAACAGTGAGAATTTCTTTTTTACCCTTTTTGAAATATGTTACATCATTCTTTAAGTTTTGCCCTTCCTATGCTGTAACCTCTGCTCACTTCCTTCCTTATCTGAGCCTTTTATAAAATCATGTATTTTAAGGTCACAGAGGATTATCTGAATTGATCTATCCCGAATATCACTTAGGTAGCAGACTGATTGAGTTATAGGAGAGCTGTTCACCTTGAACAAAGGACCTCAAGTGAAGGAGTAGCTGCCATTTGTCTTGGGTGAATGGTTCTCATGGTGTCACTAGTCTGATTCTCACTTCCTTTTTCTGTCTTGCCTTTTTAGGCTTTGCACTTGGTCCTCTCTTGAAAAGGAGAGAACCAACCAAAACAAAACAAAGAAATTTTCCATCTCACCTGTTTAATTCCTTCTTTCTGCCTTTTTCTCTTAACCCTTCTACACATCTTCCATCTTTACTTGAATACATCTGTTAGCTTTCTTGTTCCAATATGGAAGAGGAATTGAAGAGGAATTGGTAGATATTCCTCCTTTTCAGACCTTTCCTTTCTGATCTGTTCTTCTTGAGTCCACTCTTTTTTGAGTCCACAGGTGTTGGCCAAGGCAGGGCAGCTGCACATCTTTTAAAGTTTCTGGGAAGGCATTGTTGGAAATAGTGTTTTCATTGAACTGTTTCTGTGTTCATCTGTTTTCAGCTGAATATAAGAACACAGCACAAGGTGAAACAGGCTACTATATGGCAGGATCCTGTAGCTTTAATGAAATGAAAGGGACATTGGCAGAAACATTACTGTGAAACTCATCACAATGGGACAGGCTTCAAAAAATGAGTTAGAAATGCGCTACAAGAACCACTAATTGTAGTTCTGCTGCTGCATGTAAAAGCAAATGAATCATGCAAAGGTCACAAAAGAACATTTTTGGTTCTTAAGCTTATTGCCTACATGACTGTTGAAAATCCATGGAGTTGTCTTCAACTTGGTCTGGAATTTATATGCGATCATGAATCATTCTTTTCAGATGGCTGTCTTGTGTTATGCACTGTTCCTTTTATGGTCCTTTTACAGTGACATAAATTCTTCTATGAAACTAAGGAAATGCCCTTTCCTGTGTTGCACAAACTATACTGAGAGATGATTTTCTGCACAAAGATTTATGAGCAGGATCTGCGACTAATGTCATAACTTTATTGTAATGATGAAGATTACTTTTGGGGAAAAATAAGAACAAAAGCAATGTGTCAGGAAAGGGTGTGGGATGGCTGAATTACCATTTGTAAATGTTTAGCAATCTTCCAATAATGGTCTCTTCACTAGAAGAGACACAAGTATAAAATGTATAAAATATACAAAGTGTAGATGTAAACAATGAGTTAGTGTAGAACCTAGCATGCCAAAATTAGGTGACTTTTACTGCATGGGGAAAAAAGACTTGGGAGAGATATTTCTCCTGTCCTTTTTTATATGTTCTTTAACATTTTTATTTCTATGTTACTGTGGTGACATTTTTTTCTCCCCCTTTTCTGTCCTGATTTCACTTTTCTCTTTTCCTGCATCAGGTCAAATACAGCAGCTGCTAAGGAATTGCAGCAGAAGTGACAGTTGTGCACACAAGTGCTGTACTGTAGGGATTGCTCCAGCTAGTCTGCAGCTGGCTTCTTACATAAAATGCTTCTTTCTCTCAATATTGCTACTTCCACTGCTGTCCACCCTTTCTGATCTCCCAAAGCAATGTGTGTGGAAGGCTGGTCGTCAAGAGATCTGGTGGTTGTAAGTGTGTGATCTTTGGAGGAAATGCTGCAGCATTGCTGCTTGATAACAAAGGTACAATCCAGGATACCCATTTCCAAGTTTGTCAGGGATAATGAAGTTGCTTTTTCGCTAAGCATATTCTTTTTCAAAGGTGTCTTGCTCTAGACAGACCTGTAAAATGCACACTGCAGTGCCACAGTTAGATTCTTATTCTAGCTGACTGCTGCATCAGATCTGCTGTGTTAGAGTTTTCCTGTGAAAGCATTTCACTTTGTTGCAGTAATGTTCCTAGTATTTGGCAAATGGTATTTTATGTCTGGGCCTCCTTCAAATTATTTAGCTTCAACTATGAAAGTCTTCCTAGCTTGCTAAGATGAGTACAGGTAGAGAAATGATGCTGTTCCAGTCTGCATGCTGAAAAATATGAGCAGCATTGAAAATGTGTGGGCTAAATTGTGAGCACCTCTGTGAAATATGATCATCATGTAGACGCCTGATAACTGTCAGTGTTGATCTCCTATGCTGCTGATGTACTGATCTAGCTGAGATCAGGGTAAGTGTTGTACTTGTGAGTTATGTTGCTGTGCACTGAACTGCACAGAATGAAGAAACTGTGCTTTTGAAAGGATAAATGGCTATTACTTTATTTCTAAGTATCTTATCACTTATGTCTGCACAAGGTAAAGCATGAGTCGAGAATAGTTTGGTTGGATATTAAGCATTCCCCTGCCATGTTCGTATGCTGCTTTTTCACAAAGCGGTTTTTTTGCTTCAATTTTTAAGAAGAGTGAATGGGGATTAGATTGCAGACTTTTACCTGTAGCTTTGAATACAGATTTATGCAGGTACCAGGACTTTCCTGATGCTTTCTTAATTAATTATTTCTGCATAATTTGGTAGAAGGGTAGTAGAAAAGCTAAACAAATATTTGTTTAGAAGTAAATACAATATAAATTACAGTAGAGGGACTGAATTTTTTCTCAAGGGGGGAAGGGGAGGAGGTTTTTTTTCCTCTTCCCCCTGTTTGAGAATCATCTGATTAGTCAGTTGATGCTTTCAGTGAACACCCTGACAACCCTTGGTTCCTTTTTGTTAAGAGTGGGAGTCAGTGAAACACTAGTATATCTACTATAAAATATTTCTTTAAAACCTAGGTTAATAAATAGCATTAATAGAAAGCATAGGAGATTTGTTTTGAAAGCATTTTGCTGCAGAGTCATGATAGCAAGAAGTTACTCCTGAATTTTTCTCAAGAACAGCAAAGAACAAACACTGGAAATGCAGTTGCATATAATCAAAGTGTCAGAGAAAGAAACAAAAACTGGCTTTGGCTGTGTGTTGATTCAGCACAAAACTTTTGTTTGAAGTAATGCTGAAGGCGTCACTGCCTAAAGATTTCTGGAAGGAAATTGAAGCCTGAGATTTCCTGTTGCAGTGCAGAAACTGAGGTGATCCTTGTGCTGAGCATCCCTGCCCAGCCTATTGTGCTAATTGTGTTAGTCCCTTTATGCAATCTGCTAGTGACCAGAACCACAGAAAAGGAGCCAGCTGCACCTTCCCGAGAATAGCATCACTATTTCTGGCGTGGCCGACTGAAGCCCAGGGCACAGATTTAACTGGTGATTGGCCCTGAGCCCAGAGCTTACACAATGTGTTACAATCGCCAATCCCCTCTTGAGGGTTCCTCTGATCTCCACATTCCCTCACTTTAAAGCGAGACACAGTCTCCTTCTCCTGTGTGTTCATATTTTTCACTGTTTCTTTACTGTATCAAGATCAAGGAGGTAGAGCATTTGGATCTCTGAGGTCCATCCAAACTGAGAGGAGACACTAGTTTGAACCATATGGGGTGTTTTATCCCAGGAAAGATGGCATTACTTACATGTGCACCGAGCCAACAAAATACTACTTCAGAGTTTTTTTCCAGTGATAGTAAATATGTTACAGAGGAACTGGATAAAGAAAGAAGCTTGAACAGTGAGAGAAAAAAATTAACTTATTTAAAATTAATTGGAAAGACAAAAAAATATTTATATCTGAAGCTCCTTATTTCAGAAGGTGAAAATCTGAGAAAAGTAAAGGAGATAAGTCTCAAATGCTGCTGAACTGAATAGCTCAACAACTTCAACACTGAGGAAGTATGAGAATTCTTTAAAGCAACAACTCGCACATCCCCCCTTAGCCTGGATGAATGATCACCTTGGGTAAAAGCAAAGAAGGAAAAGATTATGACTGAAGTATATTCCATCTTAGAGGCCAAGTATTTAAGAGCTAAAAGAGAGTTGGCAAATTCAAGTGGAGTTAATTCATATAAACAAAAGGTTCTCTGGCCAAATAAATAAAAGATAAATATGAAAAATAAAAGATGATCTAGCAAGGCTTACAAAGTTCAGCAAATAAGTTTGTGTTTGGTTTGCTGCAAGATTGATGAATGTTGACTATTCTGGCAAAATTAGAAAGGCTAAAAAAAAGGGAGGGGAAGGCGATGGACAGTGGCACAAGTAAAGCTGCAATACAGTCTGAATAGTGTGGTATGGCTCTACAGGAGAGACCTGCCAACCTCGTAGCTGAAATCTGTAAAGAACTGGCTTAGGGTAATACACAAGTACACTTGTGATGAGTGTGCCCATGTAGCAGTATTAGTGTGTGATTGATGAACAGCAACCACAGTAGTGTATTTGAGAGTTGTACTTTAGAAGTTCCTGTGGTGGACTCGCAGAGGAGAGAGAGAAAGTAATCCAGAGAACAACAGACTTTTAATATGTCTACCTTGAAAAGAAAGTAAAAAATCAGAGAATATAGGGTATTTTGGCGTTTGAGTTTAGGTGTTTATGTGCATACATATTTACATACATAAAAAAAGAAAATGGGATATAACCACATTTTTGAAGGCAATATACGATAAACTAATGTGGGATCTTTCCTTGGTAAGCCCACTAATTGCTTGGGTATAATAAATGCAGTGGTTCTTATATGTCTGGGTTTTGGCAGCGTTTTCCATGCAGTGTCATGTGGAAAGCTATTGGTTTCAGTGGAGGCTGATACGAGAATGCCAGCGGTGGCTCAAGAGAAAAGGGTAACCTGTTATGCTAGAAGTGGTATGGGTAGGTCAGAGAGCTAACCAGTCTTCTTTCCATTACTGACTTTGTTATGAGAGGTACCACAGTGTGCTTTTATAGATGCAGAATTATGTGGGTTAGTGGGTGTCTGAACAGGCCCTCACTGTTTAGACTGTCTGTTTAACCTTTGTGCTCTCCCTGGTGTTTGCATGTTCAGCTGCTGTGACAGTTTCCAACGTGGCAGTGTCCTGCCAACATGCTGGCAGTGGACAAGTCGCTTTGCAATACTCAATCCTGCCTCAAAAACCAGGCTGAGGCTCCTGTCCAGCCCCTGAACCAGGCAACCGGCCTCCTTCTAGGGCCTCCTGAGCTTCCTGCTGCTCTGAGTCACTTGTAGTTTACTGTGAGCTTTGCCATTGCTCTCTACAGAAAAGCTGGATGGGAGCCAGGAAGGAAAAGATAGAACTGACATTTCTGGCAAAAGTGCATGAGAAGATCCTGATGAACTTACTTCATCACCTGTTTTGTGAGATGTCTAGAAATAGGAATAGTCCTTCCATATTTTTCCTGTGTAGGGATGTGTGTATTACAGAGCAAGGAAGTACTCAAATATATTTTAAAAACAGGGCTATCAATCTCTAATCTTCCTTAAAGGGATGTGTAACAGCTGGTATGCTGATGACAATGGAAAGATAAAAATAAATGGGTTTCATTTCAAAAAAAAAAAAAAATAATGCTGACTGACTTTTCTTTTGAGGGGTTGTATCTAACAAGTTTTTCTTTTCTACATAGGAGAATTGTTGCAGGTGCTGCTTGCACAAAACCTGACAGCTATTATTAGAGTAAAAGAGTGCTTTCATGTGGTAGAGTTCATAAAGAATGTAGATTGATGACATCTTTCTCTCAGGAAATTTATAATCAAAAGTGTAATCCCAACCCACGGGATTTTTCCTTCTCTGTGCTGCTGATAAGCTCCTGTCTTGAAGATGTTATCATGGGAGATTTAGATGACTGCTCTGTGCTTTATAAGTAGAGGAATGGGCAGCAAGGCATTATTGCAATAAATTTTAATACATTTTGAAAAGCAGCAATTTGGGATGGAGTGTTGAGGATTAAGTAAAATGCAGGTTGTTATCATCAGAGGAATTGTTTTGGTCTTTTCAAAGTCCCCTGTCTTGTCAGCAGTGCATTGTCAAGTTCTGTGAATTCATCAAGAGTATTGTGCTCTTTGGTTTCTTCTCTTTCTACCCCAGTTCCAAGAGTAATAACAGAATGTGATTTTTGTAACTCTTATTTTCTTATTTGTTTATTTAACATGAGTGTCTCCTGTGCCTGACTTTTATGGAGTGGAAAAACTTCAATGCTAGAAAATCTAACTGTAAGATTAAAAATCTAGCTGCAAAATTAAAAATAATTCTGCATATCTTCCCTAGCTATCTGCATTTTTCAAGTAAGCATTACTGGTTTTGGAGTCTTTATTTTTGGATGGCTGAGACTAGCAATACAGACTTTACAAATGATGAAATACATAAAAAAGCACCCCTGTGTTTCCATGGAGTTGCTGCTGCTTGTCATTTGCTTATGGCTCACGCTCGCCCAGCCTGTATGTAGTAAACAGCAGGTAAAACCAAGGGTGCATCTTCCTACCAGGCAGGTGTTCATACCTTGGCTAATCAAGCACATGTTAAGCCCAGGCTCCTTTTAGCAGGCATCAAACTGAATTAGCACTGCACTGCTGACTATTGGGGGTAAATCCTGTGACCACTGTAAGGCTTTGCAGATTCCTCCAGGAAAGTCAGCTGCACCAGAAACTGCCACTTGTTAAGGCTGACATGTATTTCATTGGTAATACTCAGTAGAAATGCACATTATTAACCCACCCCTTCCTGCCCAATTCCTATGGAAATGTTCAGGAATGACTCCTCACCATTACATCAAAGTGATTTTATCAGTTCCATGGTTGCTCAGCTGTTAATGTTATTTTTATGATTCTGTTCATGATCTGCACAATTGATGCCATTGATTGGCACTGAAACTGAGTCATCTTTGAGGTGACTGTGAGATGTGGAATAGACTTAGCAATACCTGAAATTATTCAGGTAGCTCTGAGGGGTGAATATGAACTGATTGTGTGCAGACAATTTCAAAGTGGTAAACTTGGGATAATTTGTTGTCAAAACAGTCTGGACTCTCACTACCTCACTGTTGACTTTTGAAGCAGATTTTAAAAGCTTGAAACAAGTGATTTATCTACTCTCTTTGAGATTTATTTTTTCCTTCAGTTTTTACAGTAGAGAAAGAAATTGTAACACCTCTGCATTAGTGAATGAAGGTTACACAGGCAGAGACAATTCCGGTGTTATTTTTTATAGAAATGATTGTTGTAATACGGTTTAAGTCTATGAAGTATAAAACCCACAGCTGTATGAAAACCCACAGCTTTATGTCCTCTCTGTAGAGAGGGAGACAGTCTACTCTAAAATGTCCTTTTGTGTTGGACATATGGAAAGGTCATGGCAAGGTTGGTGTGCTAAGGGTTTTCATATCTTCCTACATCAATTTACTTATGGATCCACCATTTTTGAAAAATCTCTGCTTGATTATGCCTCTGTTTTCCTATATGGAAGACTAATGCTACTGAAATTGCTCTCTTTGTGGAATGGTTGCAGTGTGTCTAACAACACAGCTAGAGTTGTTTTTTTAGCTTCAGGGGACTTGGGTGGTAAAACTGAGCAGAGCTGAGCACCCCGTCAGTACAAACAAGCATGAGCAGTTTGTGGGAACAAGCTGTAATCGCCACCTGTGTTTTCAGTTCACATGTCACAGCCCATGCTAATATCCCAAAAAGCACACCTAAGCCACCATGACAGAGGAGGAACTGCATGCCATGTGCAAGGCCAGATTAGGTGAGCTTGTGATGAAAATGCAGTATTTAACTATACACTGGTGCAACCTCAAGCAGGCATTTCAAGTGATAACAGGCTTGTGAATGCCCAGAGGCAGATGAGAGCCTGCTGCACCTACTGTGATCATTTGATTTCTTGGTTGCCTGGGCTCTGAGAGTCTGCAGACATTTCATAAAGTAATTGTAAAACTGCTGAATTCATTAAGGATGAGAAGAGAGTTCCCCTTATGTATCAATGAAATTAAATGTAGAAAAGGATGTTTAAGAAGTGATAATAGATTTAAACAGTCCCATAATCTGGTAGGAAGCACAGAGCATTGCACTATTGCACAGCAAGACCACTG
This sequence comes from Platyrinchus mystaceus, assembly GCA_035041135.1. Lineage (NCBI taxonomy): Eukaryota > Metazoa > Chordata > Aves > Passeriformes > Tyrannidae > Platyrinchus > Platyrinchus mystaceus. The sequence continues at coordinate 7,518,070 of JAWWLV010000180.1, read as the reverse complement.
AATATTTTGTTGTAGGTTCAGATCATTCCTGTACTTAACTGCAATTGGGTTTCCTTCATGCTTCATTTGCTTTAAACAGCTATATGTCTTTGGAAGTAAACTCTAATTGTTGTCCTGAAATTTCATGGAGCAGACATTCCTAATTACAGTGCACCATGGACTGCTTTCCCCAGAAGTGTCCTTCTGTATTTCATGACTGTTGTGCTTCTAACATGCTTCATAGCACTCACAGGTTTCCTTTAGAAAACCAGCTTAATACAAAGGAGGTAGGCGGACTTATTTTTCTTGCAAGCTCGCTTTTTTTTTATTGCCTGGCTAAAAACCTTAGCTAGCCTCTTTCTGTACATTATGTATTCTTCCTCTCTGCTTAATTAAGTATCTCCTGATTGAAAAAGCAGCTGCTTCGACTGAACACCCTGTGCAACCTCTCCGTCTTCTCCAGGAAGGACTGACATCATTAGTAAAGCTCCAGTTAAGCTCATAACAGAGCCAATGAAGCAGATAAATAATATTCCAGCTTAAACTTCCAGTGGTTTTTGGACATTTTTAAAGCCTGAGCAGAAACCTCTTGACAGGATGGAGTCAACATGGCATAATAGTTGCTGTATCAGGGATACACACTGAAAGCTCCCTATGTTTTCACCAATTTGCCAGGCACAAAATGTTCCCTACCTGCGGACGCCCAGAATGTTCCTGTCTTTATAGAACTGGGCACGTTGGGCTCATGTCAACCTAGGCTTGTTCTGGGCTCCCAAACCAAAGCTTTCTGAAAGGCACAGCCTCATGATTCCCTTGCAATGGCAGCCAGTGCTGAGACTTTGGGCACTGCAGTGTTCACCACCTTCCAAAGGAGCAGGGCATAGCTGTGACTGTGGCCTTGTGGCTTGTGTCCTGCCCTGGGAAGGAGGAAACTGAGGGGGGCTTGTACTTGTAACCACTTGTGCCTCTTCTCAAAATAGAGCTGTGCCTGCTAATGGGTTAAAATTACTGTTTGTGCTTTGTCTCTTTGGATCGATGTATCCTGCCTACCTGTCACTGCAGTGGAACAGCTTTTGCAGAGGGGATGGGGAGGGGGTGGACCCAAAGCAATAAAAACAAAGCTTGACAGAGGTGTAAGCAGGCTGAGAAGACTGTTAGTTTCTTCCCCCCTGTTGAGATGTGTAGATGTCTGTGACTTTACACTGAACAGACAAACATTTCTGTAAAGCATCAGTCACTGCCCTTAGCAGAAAGCATACAGAAAATACGAACTTGTGCTCAAGAATCTAATTACTTAAAGGCCTAATCTGATACCTGTTGAGGGAAATAAGAGGTTTCTGCGTAAATGCAAGGGAGAAGAGAGAGCACGTGAGTTCATCGACATTCAATCCACTAATGAGGTGGATTAGAGGAATGGGATGAGGCAGGTATTAAATTTAGATGCATAAAAAAAAAAGATACAGCTTTTAGCTTGCCTGGCTGATGGTAATGTGGACTTCAGTTTCTTTTAGTGTTTGTCTCAGGAAAAATTATGTGAATGAGTGCACCCTCTGCCTGAGTCCTGCAGAGCATTGGGCTGTGAGTGGTGTGACAGCTGAGCTGCTGCTGGTTCCCTCCTTTCCCACCTGCATCCTGGGGGGATGAAGTGTGCTCCATGCAGTTACCTGTGCACCAAAGAGAGGGCACCATTTACCACGTTAATAATTTATTATTTCCATGGCAACTAGCAACCGGTATCACTTTCAGAATATTTCCCCAGTATAAACTTTGTGTTTCATGTATCCCCTGATTCAGACTGAGGGAAAGAAACTTGTCTGTTAAAGAAACACAGTTAGATTCTTATTAGACTGTGATATATCATGTTGAAATCAGTGAAAGGTTTTCTCCAGTCTGTGCATGGATTACTGGGTTCAATTGTTTTATCTGACATTGACATTTATGCAATAAAGGTCAGCAAAAAAAATGGATGCATTTTAAAGAATAAAAATCAGTGGTAAAAAAACCCCACTGAATTGAAACTCATGCTTTAAGGAACAGGTATTGCTATTAATGAGTTTGCTGAAAAGCTCCTACCAGTTCCTAAGGGCAGAGTTCTTTTCATTAGAAGGAAAGAAATTTCTCTAGTGAAGTGTATGGAGAGAAAATTTGGCTATATTGACTTTGAAGACAAATGGATAGAGCAGGGTTGTGAATTTTAAAAAGCACAAGAAGATGTATTGCCATTTTTAAAAATGTTTTAGTCTGCATGATTTGATTTGTGATAATATATTGTTATGTATTCAGAATATATACATTTTGAATTGCAAATCGGGGAGAATTTTTCTTTATGTATTCATTTTTTCATGCTAAAATGCAGTGGTGGTAATTAAACTGTTGCTGGCAAAATGACTGGATGGAAAGTTACCTTTCTAGTGAACAGCTGTCTGTTCAGACACAATCATGAAAAGTCAGAAAGAGTTGGGTTGTCTAGGATTTGGGAAACACAAGTTGATGTGAATTACTGTCACTTTGCCTTTTTCAGCTGTAGGTAGGGCAGTGTGCCTTCTACAACCCCTAGAATGTTGAGTTAAAATCTACTGGGCTATTTACATAGTGACTAATACCTCCCAAATCCTGGTTTAGAGAAACCAGTATGGGGTATTAGAGGGAACTAATCTTTTGTCCCAGAAATAAGCTTATGTGAAAAAATGAGACTGTCTTCATGCTGCCAGTGTCCCCTGCAGGTCTCCTGTAAAACATTGAAGTCACTGTCAATCAAGTATCTTTCATCTATCCCAAATTGGCTTAAAATTAATCACAAATTTACATGAAAGCCACCCAAGAGAATTAGGAGCTTGGGATGCCAGAATTTTTAAGGTCAGAATCAGAGTATATTGGAAATATTAGTATTAGAGACACACTTATGTTGTAAAAGACCCTCAAGATCGTCGAGGAGGACCTCTCTTCAGTGTGCTTCCCTTACACAGTTCTGACACTGCCACACAGGACAGTTCCACGTTTAGCCTGGCAGCAATTCATCCTGTGTTATCCACAGATTTTCTGAGCTGGCACATGACTTGTCTTGTGGAATGAATATAGAGAATTATGTATTTCTTGTTCTGAAAATGATTTCAGAAGACAAAGTTTAGCTGATTAGATTAGAAAAATGACCCAGCTGAAAATAGTAAAACATGAATAATGCCAAATTGTCAGTGTATTTGAATTACTGCAAAGTAGCTGCTCAGACTATCAAAAAGCTTGGTGGGAGTAGTACTTCCTTTTTTGTGTGTATGATCTCTTTGCTCTCTGACTAGCAAGATTAAACCACCAGACTCAGGTCTAGACATTGCTATTTTTATATATTTACTGCCCTGTTTTTGTGCATATATGCAGATGAAAATGTTATAGTTATCTTTCTGTCAGAAATGAGTGCCACAGAGGTACCAGAAGGAAGTAAGAAAAACAACATTTATTCTTTTTAAGTCAGCTTTGAATCATTAAGAAAGTAGTCATCAAAGTGAACAAATGAAAAGTTACATTGCTGGGGGAAAAAACCCCACTTAATTTTTGGTTCCAAGAAGCTGTTTTCTGTGAAATAAAAAGATTAGCAAAGGACTGCAGCTAGAGGTGGATTAAGGTCGGAATGTTTAGACTTGGGGGTTTGGGATATGTGCATAGTTTCAAGACAATTTAACATTTCTTTTTCTGTCTGTTATGTGGGTCATAGTCCAGTCTAGAATGTGCTCCTTTCCTCTTCCTCACTTAACAAGAACATGTTCTTCTTTAGGAAGAAATAGGCCTTTAGGTCTACCCCATATAGTGAGAAAATTAGAGGAAAGATGGGTCTGTACAAGTGGAAACTATGTGAGAGTTATCCCACTTGAACTGGCTTTCCAAATTTTCTTCTTTACATTTCAGTACTTTTTCTGCTGTTAAAGAGCAGTGAATCTCAGAAAATGGCTACCTTTCTGTACTTCCTCCTGTCATGGGTGCAATTTTTCTTCTTGGGAATCTAATGAAACCCTGAAAGTCTGAACATTTGATAAGTTTTGTCTTTTCCAGAGAGAGAGCCAAGTGGGGATTGGCTCTTTGTAACTTAAAAATTTTGCATGAAGTTGGTTTGTTTTCAGACCAAAATAAGTAAATTCATACATTCCCAGCAACTTATTTTCTGAGTTTACTTAGAAAAACATCATGTTATTCTGAAAGTAATTGGAGAGCACTAGCTATCCCTTACTTCTCATTGCAAATGACAGTGTGCTTTCTCCATCACCATCTTAATTTGGATTTCCATGTACCCTTAAATTAGAGAGTACTTTGAGTGCATGATTAATACCACTGCTCTAATCAAGCTGTGACGTGCAGACTGGAGTTTTGGCATTTCTGGCTCTGTGAACTGAGGTGGTATAGAACTCATATATATGGGTTTGTATACCCTATGAAAATATGGAGGCAGTGACTCTGTACATAAAAATAGCTGGTCAGTGCTATAGTAGGTGCTTGGGGTGTCTTCCATTAGGTCATTGTAAAATAGGCAGGGGTCACTTACAGACCCTGTGCTGTATCTCAAATGTCATGAGACACCTATTTGCAGATGTTTGAACTGCTCCTAAAGAGTCTGACAACCAAAAGCTTCAGTTTAAAGATGGGTAACAGATGGCAATATTTAATTGGGTTTTATTGGATTTTTTTTTTTGGTGGACATTAATTTTAGAGACTTTGGAAAATAATGAGATGCACAAACACATGAAAAATGACTCTACTTGGATCTTAGATGAGACATGACTAAATAATTTCATTGTTCTTTGAGGTGCTCTGGATTTTTCCAGAACATTTAAATGAATGTCTAAGTATCTTCAGAACATGGTTTAAATTGTGAACTCTGAGGAACTCCAGGCTTTTTTTTATTACTCCTGATAAAATTGGTGGTTATGTTTCAAAGAGGAAGGTGCAAGCCGTGAGTTTTTGTTCGCCTCTTCTGGTGATGGCTGAGCAAGTGCAAAGTAGCTATTCTGTTGCAATCCTAAAGGGAAAAAATCCTGACACTGTGTGCAATAAAACTCTATTTGTGAGAAAGACTAATGACCACAGCCATAAGTGAATTAGTTTAAACATACAGCTAATGATGCTTTTGCTTTCACTCTCAGCCGCTGCAAGACAGAGTCCCCTGCATCAAAAGCTTTTTGTGAAGGATTCTTATACCTCATACACAACAGTCAAGGTACCCAGACCAAAAATAACTGACAAATATTAGATCCATGAAAGTAGATTGCATCATATTTTTAAAAAATAAGTGTCTGGATCAGTTTTCATTATGACATGACCTTAGTTTGGCTTTGTTACTGAGCTGGATCCCGTGTAAACACAGTAAAAATTATTGCATGATTTGAGAGGAAAAACACAGAGTATATTGTATTCATCTCAGTGAGCATAATCTGATGCAAACCTCTCTCCATAGAACTTTTTGTGGCTCTCATGCTATACACACTTGGTAGGCAGGAAAGAGGGTGGACTTTGTGTAGGTCCAGCCACAGCACTGGGTCACATAGAGCAGTTTAAGGCCATAAGGGAAAGAAAATTATGCCAGTTGTCAAATTAACTTCCACTGTGGAAATTTAATTGCATTGATCAGAAAGAGAAGCAGCAGAATATAAGAGGGTACTTTCAAACAAGGGACAAACATCAAGTATTTCCAGCTAAAGAATGTTAAATAACAAGTGGTTTATTATAGCATTCAGGTTAGAAAATGGCAAAGATGTCAGACAGCCCATTAGCTTTTTTTCTTTCCTTCTTTTTGTTTCTCTCTCTTTCTTTAGGTGAATGTAATATCCTTGCACTGCTTTGTGTTCTGTTCAGAGCGCACGGTGCACAGGGATGCTTGCTGGTTCACTACCTTGTTCAGTCTCAGGGAAAGAAGTACTAAGAAAACACCCTTCCAAGTCCTACTTGCTTACCATGGCAGAAAGGAAAGATGTGTTTGGAAATAACAGTTCAAACTAGAAAGGAATACAAAATAGGATATTGGCTTCTGAAACTTTTCCAACTTAATGATACTGCTGCGAAGTCAGTCATCTTACAGATTGCTTGCACACTTTAAGCCATTTAAATCAAAATATTGTCCAGCTGCTAGAAACAAAGGAATTAATCTTGACTGTCCACTGCTGTGTATTCACCGGTGTGATTTTGACTGAAGCTGAACAGGTATCTTGTAAAAATCTGGAGGGGAATAAAATGAAGGAGAATGTTTAGCCTCAGGCAAGGAGACTTTATTGCAGGATTTTTATAATACAGCCCAATAAACTTTTATTTTTATGTGGAATTCTTCTTGTAAACAACATTGTAAGGTATTAAACAAGGAAAGAAGAGATAGCATCCCCAGAAAATGCTTTTCTAATAACCACAGCAGAAGGAGAAAGTGTGGAGGTAAAAAAATAAGCTGTTACTGGCACATTTAAAAAAAAAACAAATCCAAACAAAAAAACCAATGAAATAAAATTTTGTGGTAATTTGTTAAGTTAAAAAGAAGGGGAAATATACTCTATTGGTTTTATTTAGAAATGTATGGTCAGTATTATTCTATGCATCCTTTAATAGTGAGGGTAGACTGATAGAGCTTTCTGTTGTCACCATTACACTTGTGGTAATGTCACGTGTGCAAAGCAGACATGGGTATGAATAACTACAATGAAAAGTGGCATATCATTGCCTAGTTGGCAAGATAAAGGGACTGTTTTGCCCTTTGCAAAGTTTACATTTCGTTAAGTGAAGATATGATAAAAGCAAAGGCCTTGGGGATGTTTCATTCCTGCATGTGTTAGAGGAAGGTTTGGTGCTACATTGCCCATGGTGAGGCAGGCTGGGCAGTGAGAACTGTGTGTGCTTCCTACAGGGTAACTCAGCCTTCACTCTAAGGTTGGCTGTTTGACTTGGTGAAGTCAATATGCCAAACCTTACCCACTGTTTTCCAAAGCTTCTCGGGATGTTTTCAGATATTTTGGCAGTTCGTGGAGAAAGGGTGTGTTAGGCTAACAGAGATCTGTGCCTGGTCTCTGCCTTTGAGGCTGAATGGATCAGAGAAGATATGAGTTTCTCTTATAGGCCACCCATAGATGCTTCCAAAGTCAGGTATCACATAAAGACATAGTATAGTGCTTTCTGCCAGGCCCTGGTCATTAGTGAAATACATTTTAAAATGTCTTACTGCACCTGTTAAACCAGATAGCCAATTTTGACACCTCTAAACAACAGAGCAGTGAGTATTCCTCAACTGTTTGAGTCTGACTGCAATTTGCATGGCTCCATCCCAGCTATATCACCAGGAACTTTTGTGACTGAAAAACTGGAATTCTGAATCATAGTGTAGGGGTGTGGAAAGTGGAAGTCCTACCTCAGCAAGCCACTACCACCTGTTCCCTTTGGAACACTGCAGATGTTTGCTGTAGTATCTAAACAGGGAGGAAAGTGTGCTGTGGAACAAGACTAGTTTGTTAAAATTGCATTTAGTTATATGTACATTTTTATGATCACTGCAGAGATCTTCACACTGTCAGTCCTGTCGCTGTCTCAGTGCTTGCTGTTTCCTCAGCAGTGTGAAGCCTGATTCAGGCAGCTGTCTAGCTCTGACATCTGTCTTGTTTGCCTGTAAGGCACCATGCACACCTGGGGTATGATCTGAGTAATAAATAATGGTAATAAATGTTATTAGAAGCAGTTGCTATGAAATCACAAACCCACTGACTATAGCACAAACTTCCATTTAAGCATTTGCATACACATGTACAGAAATGTGTGTGTGCAAACACAAATAATGTAATTGATGTGTAATTGGTACAGTGTGGAGAGGAATACATTGGTTTGAATAAAGAAAAGCAAAATCTATGACCGGTAATGCTTGTTTAAGCTCTCCAAACACGTTTCACAAAATCTGACTTGTGTCTTTTTCACCTATGCTAAATATTTATATACTGCTTTCCTTAATAGTAAAATATGAAATCATAAAGACTATGTAAGGATCTGATTTGATGTGAAATGTATTGATGCACCAGGGAAGACATTCTTTCATATTGTGAGATGGTTCCAAACATAGAAGATGATTTTATTTGTTCACTTCTCTGCTTGTTTAGCTGTGGGCTTAGGTCTCATAGCTGAACCAAAATTCTCACCATTGGTTTGACTTTGAAGCAGTTAAACTAAACATACCGGTAGCACGTAGGGATCTACTCCATGACACTGCACAAGTAATGCAATAAAGTCTTATTATATTTTGTTGATGTCTAAGAAGTTAAAACTGTTTTGATTTACTTACAGTGCTTTTTGGTTTTAATATTAAAAATACCCGAGGGTCTGTACAGCTGTTGCTTGAATTTTTGCTGCCAATGATTTCTAAGTGGTTTTTTTTATTATTTTTTCTTCCATTTCCTGTTTTCATTGTGTTTTGTCATTTTCATCCAACTTGTTAATAAATACTGGTTTACTGCACTCTGAAAACCTTGGGTTAAGCATTTACTCTATCTTTGATACATACAAATAGTGTACAGGAATCTTCTGATTATCAGGCCAATTCATAGAAGCTTATATATTTGTTTATAACAGCTTTTACCACTATGACAAATTGCTGGCTTTGTGAACTCTTACTCTTTTAAACAACTGGTGTGAAATAGAAAATTCCATATTCTTCAAATTTCCAAGTATCTGGTCTGAGTACTTATGTTATTTTAGAAATAAGACACAGACTCTTAGATATATAAATGCTTTTAAATTTTCATTTGCAGCACTGAACATTCTATTATGAATTGATAAGCTTCTTGTTCTTATGTGGCTGTGGTAAACACTAATAATTGAAGTACATGATACAGGTTTAATCATCCATATGAATTTTACTTGTAGAAAAAATCCTCATACTAGAAATTAACCTGGAACTAATATATGCTAGACCTTTAATTGAGCTCAATAAATGAACTTTTTACATAAAAATCCTTGTGGGTCAAAAACTGAGGCATGGAGAACAGCACAATAGCAGCTTGTGTTAGAACTCTTTAGGCTGTATTTATTTAGGGAATAAGTGGAAATCTTTATTCCTTAAATGCTGTCATTTTGGTTTTTCCTAGCTGAGATTTGAGGACCACTGATCGAAGTCATGACTTTTAACACAGTTGCTTGAAACTCAGTGGTTTGCTCCAATCTTGCACTGCATCATAGTACAAGTGCAACAGTTGCACTTTGACACAGGGGGTTAATATGAAACTCGAGATCAAGATCCAGATTAAGGGGGCTGAAACATTCAAACTTATTGAAATGTGAAAGAAAATAATTTATCTAACCCTTTTCCAAAGTTTTGGGTGGATATAATGAGTAGCTGCTGTTATATATTCCTTACCTGAAGTCGTAGATGTCACTTAGTGGCATCATTGGTTAGAGCTAAAATAATGACTGTGTCAAAATACAGGAGTGTAACTACAGGGGAGGGAATCATCAGGAGCAGAAGATTGCAGCTTGCCTCTTCAATGAGATAAAGTTGTTTTGCAATTGTCCATTGCAATATTAATGATTTAAGAGCCAAACTGTGGTTAATTGCTTGGGGAATGCTAAAACTCTTAAATATCATTTTAGGTTAAATTGTTTGTTATTTACGTTTCCCTTGAACTGTCAGTAAGACTCTAATACATGTATGCTGGTTTGTATCCCAACCTGCCAAGCAGAGGAGGCATTGTGATAAAATCGGTGAGGATTTGGTCCTTTGAACTGGAGGAGAACACTGTGTAATGGAGTTGATGGATTTTGTCTTTGGAGGGGAGAGTTTTGGCTGCTTCACGCTGCAGCTCTTCAGAATGGACAGACTAGACAGTCAAATGCCATTTCCTGTTAAACACCCAGTCTATCACAGCCTGCCCAGCATCCAAGCTGGGGAGCTGCATCTGCTAACAGAGACTCCCATTTTGTACAGTGCAAAAAGGGTTTTTCAATTTTTGCTTTAATCCAAGTGTGCACAGAAGCACCACTGCTTTGTGTGCTCGGGGAAGTGGGTGACCTCTGTAACCTCACAGACAACACACTTTGAATGCAGTTGTGAAGGCGTTTTATACAAGACAACATATACATACACACAATCTTGTCAAAACACAGGAGCTTTTTCTCTTGTTGCCTCAAGTATATTATTATTCTTCTTGTAGGGGCCCGTCTGTTAACTTCAAAGGAGAATTGGCACACGTGCATGAAAACAGATCAGGGCAGAGCTAACAAAACTGTGTCTATCATTTGTAGCTGTCAAATGGTACGTGCTCATCTCCTCCTTCTGCTTCAAGTCAGCATTGTTCTTACCTCTGCCCTGTCCACATTCTAAATGCTGTCATAGAATCATAGAATATCCCGAGTTGGAAGGGACCCACAAGGATCATTGACTGCAAACAATTAAAAAATTAATCTAATATTAATATATATATATATAAAATTAAATAGTGATGGACTACTTACTAAACCTACAAAATTTAACATAATTTTAACGTAAGCAGTTGCTTTCCTTGAGAAGCAGGTTCATCTTACACCGAGCTAATAATACCAACTTTAGTTCTCTGTTTTGGATTGAGAGTCTCGATGGACTGTGGGACAGAGATGGTTTGGAATGTGACAGTGGAAATACAAGTTGGAGCAGGACAGGAGGCAGCGTGGGGGGGCAGGAAGGTCTGGAAGGATGGGAGTCAAGACAAGGATGGGACTCACTAAAGAGAGTGGGGACTGTGCTGGTGGGGACTGGAGATGGCTCCAGAAAATGAAGTCCACAAGGTGAGATGGTGTTTGTCTCCATAGTTCAGTATTTATCCACAGGTTGCTCCGCTGGTTCATCACTGATAAAGAGCAACTTGACCTTTCTTTTTGTAGCTGACCCCCCTGCCCCAAGTCAGGACGATATCAGCACTTATGAAACAACTGCAATATTGCAAGTACTTTTTTTGGTGCTCTGGTGTATCTGTTCTCTGCCTCCCTCTGAGGGATGGTTCATGGTTCTCCATCCACATCTCTGTCAGCCTTAGTTTGTTTGAAGTTGACCCCTAAGCCTCTTACATAAACTGTTTGTGTGGAAGACTTACAGCAAGAGACTTCTTACCCCTAGCACCTTCCCTGCCTGGGAGGATCCACCACAAGGTGTGTTACTTCTAAGGATGAGGGAACTAGAAAATAAAATGGTTTTTTTTTCCCCTTTCTCAGCAGATTTTGCTAGTTTGTTTCTTCTCTGAGTTCTCCGTGCTACAATCCCTTTGAATGTAATTGAGACTATTGCTTAACCATAGGCACAATTAGTTCGTATACAATAGACCAGAACAAATTGTATTTAAGCAAGCTAGGAAACTGGAAGGGTTGTTCTGTATCTGGAGCCAAGCTCCTCAAATCAAGTTTATTTCCAACAGCAAATATCCTCTATAATTTCTTTTAAAATTCACAACTCTTCTCTTACCTGGAGCGGATCACCAGTTGAAAAGGTGCATTCTGGACTTGTGTGTGCATTCTCTGCCACCGCATTTGAAAGAGAACAATCTGGAAGCAAGTGTTAGGCAGAGTTTAGAAGTAGAGGTCAGACTGACCTTTCCCTGTGTCTGAGAGCTATCCTTGCTCCAATGTACTGTTAGAGCAGTAATTGAATGGATCTCACAGTGAATAATAGGAAATGAATCATGCTTTTTTAATTTTTTTTTTAACTCTCCACCAGCCTAAAAAGAAATTAATCTGGCAGAAGTTGCATGTATTGTCTTTTTCCCTTTCTCCTGGGTTCCTGCCTTCCGTGATTATCATGACAGGGCATAAAAATAATGAAGAGGAAGGAATCCTTCTGAGCTCCTGCTCTGCGTGCTGCACTTTGGAAGCACAGCAGTCTCACCCAGGGAAGTGGAGTGCATCAAGTGAGGAGTGTGTGTGCAGTCATGCACGTAGGTGTGCTGGGACAGGTGACTATATAACGCTATTTCTGTGTTCTTGAAATGATATTGTCCATTCCAAGGCACTGCAAAGTAATTCAGCACTGTAGATAGTGAAAAACTGGTATTTTCCTATTAGGTCTGACCTCATTTTGGGGAAAGAGACAGGGAGAAAAAGGAGATGGATTTAGTCTCTGTGTGTCTGCCATATGCTGAGGGAGCATTAGTCTGCACCTGTGAGGTGGTAGAGGTTGAAGGATGTGAAGCCTGAGCTGGTGGAATGATGGGGAGGAAAGGATGGAGGCTGTAAAACAATTTGTTTAGGAAGCCCATGCAACATGTTGCACTGAGAGGTTAATACAATTTTATCCATATTTCTGTTGTTTACTGAATCCTTTAGTATGGTCCTATTTATCTTTAGAGGGTGTGTTTCCAGCACTATAAGTGGTTACATGCTTGGGGGCTGTTTCACAGCCAGCAGTAAGAGCTGATGTGGTCAGACGTGATGTTAGCCTCAAAATTTCAAACCTCTGCCCGCATTTTTAAATGTACAAATTAGTGAAAACTGTAGAGCCAAGTTTTGTGAGCTAGTATTAAAAGCTTCAGGATTATATGCTTTAACTAGTAGAAGGAGTTTGCTTCATGAATGCTGGACCAGCATGCTTCAAATAAGCAAACCGGAAGGAATCATCAAATAGTGTGCTGGATACCATGGTGACAAGGATGGCATAAATGTTTTAGTTCAAATCATTAGCTAGTTGCAGAGTTCCTGGAGTGTGCAAGGCTTTTCCATACAAATAAGACATTTAAGGAGAAATAGTTTAAAAAGCAACTGTTAAGGGGCCCTATCGAAAAGGCTCCCATCAGTGGTGAGCTCCGGATATTAACTCACAAATTTTTTCTTCTATGGTTAAATGTATATGAAATATGGAGCAGGGTGTGTCAGCAGCAGCTCCCTGGGCTCGGATTGCTGATAGATTTGTATTTGATTCTGAAAGAAGGGATTTTGTTACTTGGTGAGATTGAGGTTATGGTGGACTGTGGCTGCCTACAGAGTAACCCAAGAAACGGGACAGTGTGCTGTTAGTTATGTCTCACTGATTAAAGTGCTGTTAGGGTAAGATTTCCTTACAGTAGTTTGTCAGTGGAGAGTCATTTTCAGAAACAATCCACTAGAAATTACACACAGAGCCTGAGTCAGTAAGGTAGTAAGCAGATAATAGGTCTTTCAAATGGTCCAGTTTACCCTTTTTTTTTTTTTGTTCCATCTAAAATAGGAAAAACAATAAAAGAATCATGACATCTGACTGAGGGGAGATTTAAAGTTTTGAGGGTTTTTTTTTTTCCTTAGCAGAGAGATATCTTTTTGATTCTGTACAGTGTAGTTTTCAAAATGAGGTCTTTATTGTTCATCTTGCTATGTAATTTTTCAAAGCTAGGATCTCAGAGAATCCCTTCATTTGATGGTTTTAATGTAACTTTGATTAGCTGAATAAACTTTGTGCTCCCTTCCTGCAAACTTCTCTGAGTTGTAGAATTGGATACACTCTGAAGTGCATCTTCACTGAGTTCACACCTTGCTGAGGGCAGGTTTAAACACCGTGGTACAAAACAATTGTGAGCTTTGCACTGCAAGAATGGCAAAAGCTAAGGTGTGTTCACTGGGCCATATCCACGATAGTTTAAGTACCTTTCTAGTCAGTGCTACGAATAGGATGCAAAATGGTGCCCATTGATAACAGCTGAAATCTGACTCATTATGCACTACGTGTGACATGAGCTTTTGCTCATCTCAAATTTCTCTTGAGCTCCTAGACATTAAGTAACTGTTATCAGCTTTTCTTTTGAACTTTTTAAAGTAATGTACAAATGTGTTGAGAGAATGCCTGTGTATGTATAGATGTGTATAAAAGAAATACCTATGGGAATGTATTCTTTTTCTCATTTCGTATGCATCTGTGTCTGTAATTAATGATGATATTTCTCATGGATTTTGCAGTGGATGCTGGCTTTTCTGTAAACAAGGCTCATGTCAGAAAAGTATTGTGACCTGAGAGGATAAAATTCTAGTTGAAGGTCCTGGAAGTGCAGCAAAAGGTACAGGTGGGTAGATGTTAGGAACTTGCGCATTGGCAGATAAAATTGATGTTTTTGGTGAAGCATGTTCAGGGTAACACGTAATCTGTGAAAGAGTAGAGTGGGACATAGAGAGGGAACAGCGTGAGGAAGGACATTGCTCCAAGCTTGAACTAATAGACTGTTGGTTGTGCTGCTGAAAGTTTTCTCACAGGGGTGATAGAGTCTAGCAGGAGAGTAACCTGCATCTTGTATGGAATGGAAAAAACGTGCTGGCTGTCAGGAAAGCTCAAAAGATTATGTATTCACTGTCAAAAATAAGGGAGCATATCCCAGCATTGACAGTGGACAGTAAAAATATTATGAAGAAAGAGCAACAATTTTTTGGCTGACTCAATGTACAGACATTAAAGTATCTGGGAAAGAGAATGTAACTCTGCTTCTGTGGGTCAGCCAGAGGGAAGGGGATGAAAGAAAGACCACAGAGGAAAGATACTGGAAGACAGATTAGCATTTGGGCAGGTCAAAAATGTTAAGGCTTGTCTGCAGTAAAATATCATTAAAACATGCCAATTTGCTTAAAGTAATTTTATGAGCATGTATCACTTTGGATAGCCAATTTTCTTATAGGCTTATTCTAGTCAAAATGACAAGCACAATTTTTCCAAGACAGCTCTTCCAAAGATGATAGGAGTTTCAGGCTCAAGTTGGTGTTTTGTTGGATTCCCTAAACTTCTATTAATATTAATGCTTATTGTGTGCAGTAATTGGAGACAGACTTGAAATGGCATTTAGCCTTCTTATTATGTTTTACCTGTGTGTTTTGTCTGTTCTCAAATGTCTCATTTTGCATTAGAAAAGAAAGAAGTAAGATGACCTTTATGCGGACAGAGTGCTTGCAATTTCTTTCTACCTTAAAATATAGTAGTGCTCCTCACGGATATTTATACTTGGAATTTGAAGACAGAAAACGTAGAGCAACGGGTTTGTCACCATAATTATCGCTGATCTATTGTTTATGAAAGAAAGCAGCAAAGCTGAAATCAGAGTTTTAGAACTCTGTTTAGGACTTTGATACCTTACTCTGCCTAGTGAGCTACTGCCAAATAAATAAAAAATTGAATGTTTTTTTATTTTGGATTGCAAGATTTGAAATGAAATGATCATATTTCACTCCTAACTGAATTTTAGTGCTACTTCTGAAGGGAAGGATTAATTTTAAATGCTTTCCTGGATATTTATTTCCTTTAAACTGGAAGTTGCTATAATTAAAGTCAACACCCTTAACACTGAATTTAAATGTTCATCTCTGGTTTTTCACCATAACGTTGTTTAATAGACATCTACAGTTAACTGGAGAAAATCCATTCTAATTTATCATAGGAAATGATAGCAATTTCTGTATTAAAATTTCAGCCTGTGTGGTGAATGAAGGCTAGAATACATACTACTTGGAAATGGTGCTTCATGTGTTTGTTTGTCACAACTTTATGAATGGAAGTAGAAGACTTCAAGTAGATTTCATGAACTAATGAGCACACTGTGAAGAAGATTTCCTTCAATTATTGAATTTAGATTTATGTTTTGAAAGTGCAATTATAAAATTATCCATCCTGGTAAAGTCTTTGTAGAAGGTATTTGACTAAAGGTATATGATTTTTGTAGCTCTT
This sequence comes from Platyrinchus mystaceus, assembly GCA_035041135.1. Lineage (NCBI taxonomy): Eukaryota > Metazoa > Chordata > Aves > Passeriformes > Tyrannidae > Platyrinchus > Platyrinchus mystaceus. Next base: position 7,502,460 of record JAWWLV010000180.1, on the reverse strand, counting down.
CAACACAGCACTTAAGACTACCAGAATGCTTCCTGGTAGCAAGATACATGGTTGTAGATATACAAATACTGGTCAAAAAGTCTCTGCAATAGCCTTGCAAATAACCTAATATGATGTTACACACCTGTGGATTTTTGTGGATGTACATAGTGAGATTTTCTTTCACGTAGGCTTATCTGAGGCTTAAACTCTATTATAGACCTGACTTGGAGTGATTTTTTTTTTAATTGACTTGCTCATAAGTATGAGTGGCCTGGAGTGACTCTTTCTCACCAGCTGAAAAATGGGCAAATATCTTGGTTCCTGTATAAATTCCATTCCCAAAATCTTCTCTTTCTGAGGCTTCTGCAAAACAGCCACCAATTATATTCTGGTAGTTGGTAATTATTTCTACCTGAATAACTCCTTCACAGCATAAACTTCTTCCAAGGTCATTTACCTTCTCTGATAGAATGGTATATAACATCTCATTTTTTTAGCAAGCTTTTAATTTCCAAGGTGTGAACAATCACATTCTCCCGTACATCTTCGGCAATGTAGCTTTGCTTCAGCTGCATCTGTGGGATTGTTTTCTGTCTCTTTTTTAGTTTGTTTGTTTTAATTAGTTGTTGTGTAAGGTTTTATTAGTCCTGTGCATTCACTCTTTCATTCAAACTTTTTGTTTGCCATTTACTAACTCACTCTATCATGTATAATCTGAAATGCATGTGCTGGACATGGCAGTACCATTCCCACGATTTGCTCTCAAATGATTAATTGTAACCATTGAATCACAGCCTTGATTTATTGTAAGTCTGGGCAGTGACTGTGGGTGATGGATCATGACGGTCATGATATTTCAGAAGTAAAGTTCAAATTATATTTTAAAAGAATTTTCCCCTCCTTTGAAGCATCACATTTGTAATCTTCCCATAGAGTTTATGGCAGCAGATGATTATAGTGATTGATTCTTCCAGGATCCTATTAGACCAGCCTTATTTTGCCAATATAGCTTTTTAATTAGTGGGGTTTTTTGACACTATCAGCAAGAATTGATTTTTGAAAAAAATTACTGGTAATATTTCTAATAAGTCACTATAGAGACTAAGTTTCTTTATGATGGCAGTAAACAATGTAAGGAAATAGATTTTTGTCAGAGTGCAAATGGCTTTAATCTGTTCAGACCCTGGATGTTAAAGATTTTTATATTCTTTAATTTTATCTTAATAACTGAAATCTAGCTACTATTTAATTTTAAGATTTAGTTGATGGTGCTGTTTTGATTGTCACTTAGTACTGTGGGGTTGAAAATCCATCCCTGGGTAAAATTCTGAGGCTGTTCTAAGGCAGGACAGTGAGTGAAACAGCAACAAATGTCTGGTTGGGATGGAGTTTGCTTTCTTCAGAGCAGTCCATAAAGTGCTTTACAGGAGCTTAATACTTGCTGGTGTTCCAGGGCAGATCTAAAATAAGGATCTTCAAGTAAAGGAAAAATACTTCTTTCACTAATTTTAAAATATCTCTGAGTACAGCACAGCTTGTTGCCCTAGTCTGAGAATAGCATGGATAAAGCTGATTTTTTTTGGTAAAATGCATTGTGGTACGAAAGGAGAAACATATCCAACTTTTACCTGGGCTGTGTGGAGATATAGTTGGTGGACAAGGCAGAGAAGACAAAAATATGTACATGTATGCCTCTCCACTTATATGGTTGGCTTTGAATAGAATCATTAAGGTTGGAAAAGACCTCTAAGATCATCAAGTTCAACCACTAACCAAACTCTGCAAGGTCCACAGATGCTCAGATGTTAATGAAGATGAAATGCAAGGAATTTCTGAGCCTTTGGATTTGTTTCTTAATGATCTATTTAAAGCAAGTGAATATTGCTGCTCTTAACGTAGAATCTGGGTAATTTACTCACTTTAAAGCACTTTGTCCTTGCAATAACCATGTAAAATAATGCTCTTAGTGATTTAGATGGGGAATGGAGGCAAGAAATAATTATTTTTTTTTTTTGAGTAGTGTTAGAAGTTTCTAGCAGTTTAACAGTTTTATTGGGGAGTAGACTATAAAGTTCTGAAATTGTCACAAGGCACCTCTTTACAACATCAGACCTATGAGTATGTCAATGAATATGATCCTGTGAGACTTGCCCGCAGCCACAGATGAATAGCTTAAGTGCAGGAAGGATCTAAGATCTCTGGTTTATTTCTAATGCAACCCTAAAAAGTAAATAATTTGACTCTAATTCTTGCTTTCCTCACTTTTCCTTTCTGTTTGCATATGTAATTCCTCAGAGAAGGAATCCTGTCTCCTGAAGTGCTGACAGCACCTATCACTGGGTTGATAACGTGCAAGTTAGGCTTCCACATGCGTGTTCCACAAAGAAGTAAATTCAGGATGATTTGATAATGAAAAAAGATGCATGAAGAGCATTGGCAAGTTATTTATACAAATGTGCCTTGGATATTAAGTTTTGGGGTTTTTTTTACATAAAGTGAAATGCTAGAATGCTGAAAAGATTTGTTTTCTTCTAGTAGTAGTTGGGTATCATGTATCTAAAATCATAGTTACAGATATCATAACTGTCGTTACTATAATTTAGGCACTTTTTGAAGTAAAAATGGAGCCTGGAAGTCTTCCCTCTTGTGTTCTGGCACATGCCCTTCAGGACGTTTTTTTAAGTTGATGATCCCATGCCCACTTTCATTGGTAATAAACATACGAAATTTACCTTTCCAATGTTACAGTTACTAAAACTGATTAAAACACATCACTACCAGTGATATAAATCACATTCTAATACAAGTAAGACTTTTGCACTGCCAGGCATGCTGTGACTGGTGGCCAAAATAACTGCATCTGTAGTCTACCTTATGTGATGAATAGACTGAGGGTTCTTATAACTTAAGTCATGGACCTATTCATTTGAGTAGCCCAGTGCTTTCAAAGCTTTTGTCTAGATTTTCTTTATCTTTTCAGCCCAAGCACTTGGTTAAGGTTAATATCAGAACTTGCATATTTGTATGTATGATAATATAATTCCACAGAGGAGTAATAAAAATGTGTGTATTCATCCAGTGTGTTGGATTTAATAAGCATTATCATGATCAAAATCTGCTAGTACCAAAAGGTTCCTTGCCATTGATTTCTTAATATTATTGCCTTTTCAAAGTAGTTGGATGATGTTTGCTGGAATGGCCACCTGCAGAGAAGGGCATGTCAGCCTGACAAGCACAGACTGATGAACACAGTTGGCTACAGATTATTCAGGATCCAGACAGCAGGGAGCCACGAAAAAAATCATCTGCTCCTGTATGGAGGGCTGGCATTTCTCTCTCTGTAAGCTGGCCATCCCACCTCTATCCAAATGGACCGGTTCTGCCTGTTTCTTTCTCCATCTGGAAATGGTAGACCATGCTGTCTTTTCTGATCTTAGCCTTTGCCAGGCAAATGGAGAGGAAGTGGAGGGGGATATTGTACTAAGAACTTGCACACACTGAGCCTTAGAGTCCACATGAGAGGCAGTGTACTGTGCCATTTAAGTGTGACAGGGGAATTTGGAGGTGTTCTATGGAATGTCACCTTCTTAACTCTGCAACAGTCTATTAAAAAAAAGATATTGTTAAACTTGGGAAAAAAAGCCTCTTCAGAATTAATTCCTTCTTGTAGAAAATAATCCTGGCCTGATCATAATGAGTTCTTAAACCTTTGCATGAGTTTGCTGCTGCTGAAGTGGCACAGTGGACCTTCAGGGGCTACCACTCACTTTCTGAGCTGTAGCCAGGTCCTACTCTACAAGGCAGTGGTTCTCCAGTCCTGGGGTTGCCTTTGCAGAATAAACCACACTGGTTCCTTTCCTTCCCTGCTCTTATAGCTCTCTTGCCTTCTCCTCCATCATGCCATCCCCTGCTGCAGCAGCTCTGGGAAGAGTGGAAAAAACAATGCTTGTGTGGAGTTGCCAGGAACTGCAGAGAGGCATCTTCAAGGACACAGGAAAGGATCCTGGCATCACTGTTAATGAAATATATGTTGCAGAGTCACCTGTGGCAAGGGCAGTTCTGGGGTAAGCTGATGTGGAGGAGTGAGAACATAAGGGGAAGGGCTCTACGGGCTCTCCAGCTCCCTGCCTGGCCCAGGTCCTTACACGACAGTGGCCATCCTGACTGACTTGCAGTGCTTGGGAGAGCTCTGCCTGCTGTTTTACTGAATTCCTAAGGGGATCACACTGTTTTAGACACTTTTTATAGGGGGGAGCAGTGTCTCTTTTGGGGAAAAGGAAGATGATAGACCATTAATGATTTCATGGAAGGAATGACTGAGAGGTGAGTGTGGAACATGAGTGAGAGCGCTCTCGTGTAGAGATGAGGAGACGGGGACAGCTGAATCCAGAGAACTGCATAAAAAAGTAACATTAAAATTTGATAACTGCTGCCATGGGAAATACCCAATTAAACAAACTCTAATTTTGTAAAGTTTGTCTTAGTTGTATGTAGCTATTGAAAGCAAAAATACAAAGTTATCACTTTCCGTGTAGTATAACCTATAAAAAATTGTATCAGATACATTTAATGTACCTGCAGGATACAACAATTTTAAATTTAATTCTAACATCACTTTCAGCTACTTTTAGTTAGAGGCCAAAAAGAAATTGGGCAACTTTAAGAGGAGCTTGACCTTTATGTTTGTAACAGTAATCAGATTATATGAAATTTATAATTAGAGCACTAATAATAGACATTCAAATTAGTTGAAGTGCAAGCTGTAACAAAAATAGACATTGGACATCTGATGAGTATGAGACATCAGACGTTTGAGTTTGTGTACAGACCTTTGGAAAGTCTTCAAAAAGGAGAAAGTAGTCTGAAAAAACAGAACGGTGTTCAACCTAGAGTTTTAATCTGCAATGCATGACTTGTTCTTTTAACTCTCCAGTCCTATTATTTATGTAGAAAATGCAACAAACAGCTGCTTGTATCTTTAAAGGCTATATTTGCAGTTTATTTTAATCTTACCATGGACACTATCACACTAAAGTTGTAAACACAATTAGAAATTGAAAAAAAAAGAAAGTTCAAACCCTTGTCTTACAAAAAGCCCTACAAAATATAAACTTTTATTTATTTTTTATTAATTATTTTATGTGTATATATATATAATCCTGTTCAGTTGGCAGAAGGGAATTGTAAATCAAAGTGACTATTTATTGCAATGGGAATAAGGGATAGATTGGATAAAAAAGGAAGAACAGAAATTAAGGTACAAAGAAGCAAAGGCAGTGTCAGATAAACATCACCAAAAATAATTTGCAGTAGTGAATTATAAAATCAGAAACAGGGAAAAGTTTTTGAATAGTTCATTTAATTTGTTTGTTTCCTTCAGAACCAGGCCAAAAATGTAAGTAAGTAGCAGGCTTGAGGATACACTTCAGTTTGTGTTGGTTCTTTCCTTTCTGTTCTTTAGTAAGTGGTAGAAGAATTTGCCTCAATATTCCCATGGCATTCTTCAGTGTCCAGTTCTTTCATTTTCACAGTCAACCTTGCTATCTCTCTTCACATCTTTTTAGCACATGGGACTATATGCACTTCACTAAACCCACTGCAAATTTCAGATGATTCATTCTCTTCTAAGTAGGTTTTTTACTCACTGTCTCTTCAAATTGTCATCAGCATACTGCAAAGTTCAAGAAGTCGTTTTTTGCCTTTTTTTTTTTTCTTCCCCTGTAAGTTTATCCTCAATTAACTAGTCTACATTCATTCTAATGTTCCTCCTTCAGCTTCTGCACTTTAATTGTCCCACGGTTGCTCAAGGGAAATATTTTTATTGCTTGCCATTTATTGCTATAGCAATGGAGTCCTCTTACACCTCCCTGCCTCTCACACTACAGAGGTTTAAACAGATACTCATGTTTCTGGTCAAACTTTTGCTAGTGGGGTTGAAAAAGAGTATGTGTGTGTGTACATATATATATATGTGTGTGTGTGTAAACCTCTCAACATTGTGGAATTGAAAAATGGATCATTGATCAGATAGAGATAAATGAGTACTCTGAAAGAGGAAAGTAAGGGTTTATTCCACTCACTGAAAGTCAATTAAAATTGTATGTTTCAATTGTTGAAATATAACACAGAAGAATTAAGATGATATAAATTCAGAAAGCACAGGAAAATGCCTTTTTTTTTTTTTTAAACTTGTAAGAATTGGTTATAGCAAATGAAAAAAAGCATTAATCAGGATACTATTATAATACAACCAGAAACTTATATTTTTAGTATTAAACTCTTTCTACATAAAAAAATGAGAAAGAAATAAAAAAAAAGGTCCTGCTATATAAAGAGTGTAATCAGTGACCTTCTAAATCTCAAGAGCCTAACTTCCAGGTTTCTCTTTTTCTGGTGTTAAAGCACATTTTGCTGATCGTTCATTCCACTCTTTTGAGCAAAAGAGCTCTGTTCAAACAAATACTGAGTACTTGTTTCTAGGGGAAAACAAAAATGTTTCTTTTTCATGGAAACAGCAGCTAATGTAATAAAGCCTTGGAGGTGGCCGGGGCGCGTGGTTTCAAATACTGTCACTGGATACACACAGCAGTGTTTCTGGGGACATGTCAAAAGAAATGAAGTGTGAAACTGTATCTGCAACCTCTTGCTAGAAGGTTTTGAAGTAAGGGTGTTTCCAGCAGCTTACATGGCTGTCTCGTTCTCTGAAGTTTACAGCTGTATTGTCTGTGCTGCTGTAGAAGTCAGAGTAGTTACATGCCAGGAAATGGATCTGAATAAATACTTAGTGAAGGAAGAAGGTGCAGATGATATCTGTTAATGTATTCGGTGACCAAGAATAACCTCTCGATAGTGAGAAAAATGATTATATGAGTGAATGAAGAGATTCGAAGAAATACCTGAACTGTAAAGAACCTCGTTTTTGATCAAATGAGGGTCATAAAATAACAAAGACATCTAAGCTTAAGAAAAACACTCAGTGCTATTTTGCCTTCCAAAGATTTCCAGCTGGCATCCTTAAGTGGCCTTTCAGAGATCTGGGTCACATTCTTCTGACAAGAAGTTTCTCACCCTGCTTCCCCCTCTGCCCCAAGTTGTTAACTATATTAACCAAATATATTTCAGATGCAGAAGGGCTTGTACATATTATGTAGGATAAAAGCATAATGATTTTCCTGATGAATAAACTCAAACCTTAACTAATATATTACCTACACTTGGTGAATAAATGAGCTAGTAGAGTGAGAAATGTTAGTTCTCATCTGGTCCTTTTATGATTAATTACAGTATGTGGAAGTTACCTTGGAGCTAGAAAGACACAGAGCTTGATGTGTTGTGTCCCAGGAATAAAAACCTGGGATTGATTCTGCCTGGAGTAAATAGAAGAATAAAAGTTAGAAATAAAAATAAAAGATCCCTATGTATGGTTCACCTAGAGTTCAAACATGCCTTTATATCAAAACATCATGTAGTTGAATTGTTCTTGTGAACTCAGCAGAATTAGATTCTTTTTTTCCCTTGATAATTGGAATATGTGAAAGTAATAGGAATTTATTAGCTATATTTTTAATATTTTTTGTTTTCCTTTCAGTGCATTGTAGCAATTGTAATCTTTTCGTAAGGAGAGGTTTCTGTTTCCCCCTCTCCAGCTACTCTACAAGAATAGAAAAATGAGAAATCAGTGATTACATTAGTCTTGTCTTTACCTGATGAATGGTTTTTTAGATGCCTGGCAGTAACATATTATCCCATCCTTTCTGGCATGACATCTTGTCCTCTTCAAAGCCACTGCTTTATTTAAAGTAACTGAAATCAGCACAGTCTCTGCTTCTGTGAACTATGTTAGGATGTGCAGATTTACCAGCACCCACCAAAGATAGCAGTACCTGTGTGGTGCTGCTCAGCCAGAGATGTTCTTTACAGCCTTTGCTAATGGTAAGATTTTTCCTGGTGACTTTTGGAGTTGTCTAATTCCTTTCCAGTAAATTAGAAGACATTAGCTAAGGAATCAAGTTAATTAGGGGGAAAAAAGTAAGGCCTCTTGAAATATTAACCTTAGGGTGTATTGGACTTCCTAAATGGCCTTCAGATTAATGATTGTGATCAGTAGATAAAAGCTTGTCAGATTTTGGGGAGTTGATGTCTTTCTGAGTCGTACAATCAAATTTAAATTTACTGAGGCATATAGATCTCCTGTTTCATTTACTCATAAATATGCATTAAGGAGATGCTGTAGTAAGCCCTGATTTTATAAACATGCAAATAAACCCCTCTACTGTCACTGAAGTAAACTGAGAACCTGAATACTTCTTGCTTTTGAATAATGTGAAGGGGGTTTTCCCATTGTCTCCTTGGGTATCTGTGAGTGCAGATCTCAAAATAACTTTCTAGCTAGTTGTGACTGGAGGTTTTTTGAGATTTACTTTGCTGCCACACTGCTGGGGATGGTTTTGACAAGTAAACAGAGGATACTTTCTGTATTTGCTTTTATTCAAATAAAGGTATTTTAATTCAATTTGTGGGGGCACATTAATGGAATCAGCAAACTCTATATAGCATTACACTCCCATTTTTCCATTTTCCTTCTCTACAGATGAGTATATAATGATGAGACATTGTGTTCCTGTAAATATTTCTTTTTGTTGTTGCTCTATAAAATCTAGTAAAGAGAAGAAGGAAAAATATTCTTACAGATGATTTTTTAATGGAGTGTCTCTGTGAAATATTTGCTTTTGGGTCTGGGCACACAAAAAATCATGGAATCATTAAGGCTGGAAAAGACCTCTGAGGTCATTGAGGTCATTGAGCCCAACCTTTGACCAAACACCACCATGCCAAACTAAACCATATTACTAAGTGCCATGTCCAGTCATTTCCTGACCACTTCAAGGGATGGTGACTCCACCATCTCCCTGTTCCAATGCCTGACCAGCATTTCAGTGAATTAATTTTTTTCCTGGTGTCCAATCTGAAGCTCCCCTGGCACAGCTTGAGTCTGTTTCCTCTTGTCTTGTCTCTAGTTGCCTTGGCGTAGAGGCTGACCTTGACCTGGCTACGACCTCCTTTCAGGTAGTTTGTAGAGAGCAATAAAAGTCTACTCTGAGCCTCCTTTTCTCCAGACTAAACAATACCAGCTCCCTCAGCTGCTCCTCATAGGACTTACTCTCTAGACCCAAATCTACCACATGAAACAATCCTACACGTGCCTGGCAAGAGCAAGTTTACAGTGCTTTGACAAAGGCCATACATTCCATCATGGATATAAGCTGTTAAACTATCAGGGTAGTAGTTTGTAGAGGGGGGCTGCACAGGAGCATTGGTTAAAAGGTTGGGAAGGTTTTTGCTTGGGTTTTTTTTTTTTTTTGGGGGGGGGGTTAATTTATTATTATTATTAATAATAATAATTTTAATTTATTGGAGTTTTGAGAAAGAAGTGCTTCGCATCCAGGAAAGTGTAAGTTCTATTCACTTAACGTGTTTGTCCTGATTATCATCACAGGAATAAATTACAGTGTGTAGGAGCTTTGTGAACACTTATTCATGTGTTGGGAGATTTTGTACGTGGGAGGAGACTTGGCATTGAGTTTCATCACAGAAAGCAAAATACATACTTGAATGTTTGTAGGACCAAGGCCTGAAACATCTAATTTTTCGGTCTGTTAAAATGTATTACTTTTGTTTACAATATGATGAGTGGAGAATCTTTTGGCACTAATCTTGGTACAGTGTACCACCTCAGAGTTAGCAGTTGTCTTTTCAGTAATCATTTCTCATTACGTTCCAAAAACAAGGAGCTGAGAGAGGGATGCCTGAGGAGGTTTTAGCTGATGACAAAGTACAAGCAGATTTGTGTTTTTGTTTCCTAGCATGTTGGTTTTGTGTTCCAATGCCCCCCCCTTCAGATTCAGAGTTCTGTTGTTAGAGAATGGAGTACTTGTATTTGCTATTGTACCAAAGTAGTTGTCATAATGCAAATGAATAATTGGCAATTGTTTTTTTTTCCCTGTTTTTTTGTGTTTGGCGTATTCCTACAAGAGGGAGTAATTGGTGGTCATTATATGTAACATGAACTTAGTTTTTATTTTCAACTCCCTCCTGCTTCCGCCAAGAGATTTGTTATCTCAGTAGGGATCCTTCTCATCTTGCTTTTATCAGAAAACACTGGAGAACAGAAGAGTCTATAATTGATTTTTGTATCCCTTCATGTTTTTGTGCAGAGTTTTATGGAGGCTATACCGCAAAAATGGGCTGAAAAAAAAAGTAGGAAATTAAAGGTTACATTTTTTTCTCCTTTTCAAATTCAATTAATATTGAAGTCTATATTAAAATGCACTTTGTGAGTCAAACAGCTATCCAAGGAAATTAAACTTGCGGTACTACCATCGTCACTATGGCCTGATGGACATCATGCAAATAAAATAAAGATTGGCCAAAGGGTCCTTCTTCCTTGGTTCTGAGCTAAAAAAGGTCACTCAGTTGTCCTTGCCTTGCCAGCAGGAGAGCAAGTATTGGCCAAGTAGTTCAGGATGGTCTTGCCAGGGCAGGTGAGCTCTGTGAAGCTCAGGCTCCACGTGAGTGTGGTGTCCATATGGTGCATGTGGTGAGGTGACCCAGAGCCTCAGTCGTACCTGCAGCCAGGAGCTGCCTCGGTCAGAGAGCACTGCGCTGGTGGCCATCAGGCTCAAGGCAAGGTAAGGACTCAGTGCCCCTTTGCCACCTTGTACTGAATGCCCTGAAAAGTGAGCACTGGAGTGAAACTGTGGCATCTGCCAAAGTGCAGAAGACTGGAGATAGTACAGAATTAACAACAAGTAAGGACCTGGTTGCGAAAAATCTGAGACTGGTTGAGAAATAGTAACCTCAAAGAAGAATTCCTGTTTCCTCAGTGAAGACTCCAGCCCTGGAGGGTGCCAGCATTAGAACTGGCAGCTCTGGCAGCCTTTCTGCAGTTTGTGTGCCCAGAGCAACTGACTTTTTCATGAACTTACAAAAATGAGAGAAAGTTTCTTCAACAGAGAGTTGAATTATTATTTGCTGACATGTAGTTAAGTAGGTATAAGAACTTTGAGCTTCTGAAGTGTATGTTTATATAGTATACTTTTTTTGTACTGTACAGCTGTTTATAAAGTACACTGAGACCCTTAACTGAAAGAATGTTGTATGAATACAAGCAATAATTACTGTCACACATATAAAAGAATCAGGTCTTCCTGCCAGTAGCCTTTCCTTAAGGGGGAGTTTAATTTCTTTATCTGCAGTAATTTTAATGCCACGTCTCTTGAGATTGGAATGTACAGTGTTTAAAGCTCAATTAAACAAGAGGGAGGGGACCCCTGGTGGCCTAGCGGTTAAGATGCTGCGCTCTCAGCGCCAAGGTCGCAGGTTCGATTCTCGGTCCTGCTTCAGGGTCCCCCGGGTAGATGGAGCTCGTC
>JAWWLV010000180.1:7462577-7490852 GCA_035041135.1 Platyrinchus mystaceus | reverse complement strand
GGGCTCAGTTCAGCGCAGGCTGTGTCTCACCTAAAAAATCCATTGCGCAGGCTTGAAAGGTCAAAAGACCTCTCCCAGATCTTTGTTCGCGAAGACTGGCCACACACACACACAAACAAGAGGGAGACTTGCTCTGCAATCCATTCAATCCAAAGGGACATGCTTCTACCCTCTCTTTGCTGGACACTTAGGTATACATGCAGAGAATGAAGCTCTCAAATGCTCAGGTGATTCCTGATTTTCTCTGAATGAGAAGAAATAACCTTTGTCTCTGTTAAAGGCATGCCCTTTGCACATTTGGTTTGTTTCAGGATGTTTTTACTTGCATTTGTTCATCCCTAGTTTGGGGTTACTGGTTTTATTTATGAAGGATGTTCTTCAAGTGTCCAAGTACAGTAACCAAAGTTACCATGAAGTAACAGGTGCTTAACAGCTACATTTGTGTGAAAGCAGATAGGCTGACAGTCACAACATCTTAAATGGGCACTATTAATTCACATATTTATGTAAAATAATATGGCTTCAGGAATGTGCATCTCAGCCCTCCAAGAGAAAAAAAGATGTTTCCCGAAGATACTGGTGGATGGATGTTTAGATGTTCTGGTACTCAGTCATAGCAAATATTAAACTCAGTAATTTAATGCCATAATTAGAATTAGTTTAGGCAAAAAAAGTATTTCATTTAAACTGAGTCTGTACATAAGGAAAAGTATATTTTCTGTCAATACAGATATTTTTGGTCTCATAAGAAGATTCAGCAGTTCCACTGTGTAGTGTCTTTAAAAGTATTTTAGTGTATAAACAGCAGTAGTGAGATGAGAAGCTATTACAGCTCATTTCAATGGTTTACCATTGGGCAAACAGTTGGCAATTATTGCACTTGGAAGAATTGAATGGATGATTTGAATGGAAGTGCTGGTTCTTCAGTGAATTCCCTTTTTACATCAATTGTAGCATATGCCCACATTTTTTTCCAGCAATAATGAATTTCCTGAGGTGGTTTTCCTTGTGCTTTTGAATGCTGAGTGTTAACATCCAGCAGGAGAGACCTGTAGTTGACCTTTCATGCTAAATGTGAAAGGGCTGTTGTAGCCTTTAAAAGGATTTTGTGCTTCTGGGCTTTCTGGGAAGCTCCAGTTACCTTCAGATTGGATCAGCTGTTTCAGGTATGAAACATCAGTTGTGCAGAGCAACTTTTAAATATTGTTAATAGTGTATCTGCTTTCTATGATAATTTGGGCCTGAAAACATCTGTTTGTGCATGCAACACATCTGGCTTTATGGTGCATTCTGTACCTTTCCCATCTGTTTAGGAGTGAGAATAACCAATACCTGTGATTTGACTCTTTTCAAAGTACTTTTTTATTTGAAAGCATGAAAATAATATCAATGTGGGTGATATAACTGCCCAATAGATAATTTCTGTGGTCATTATACAAGCTTCAACCTTCAATATCACAAGGAGTTCAGAGTAGACCTTTGCATCTGGTTGATCCTGACACTTGTACCAAAACACACGTGGTAATGCTTTCAGTTTCTATGGAGGGGTGGTCAAGTGTCAGCCTGTGATCTAGATTTAAGTGGTGAATTGGTATTCTCTGCATTTTTTTTGAGATTAAATTTCTGATAGCCTGTTTTTTTCATTGCAGAAATATCTGATTTCTGGCATTTCTATCGTCTCTTTAGAAGGGAACTATGCAGATTCTAGGTCTGGTTGGTCAGGCAGTGCAGGTGCTGGCATGTTACTTTATGTTTGATCCATATTAGTGGAACTGTCCAGGCGAGAAAGGTAAAATCAGGAAATGGGACAGTCCAAGGGAATCATGAAAATTCCCAGGTTGTTATGCTAGTTATGAACTGATTTGGATGCTCACAGTTTACATGGGCTTAAAGGGAAACTGCTGCTGTTCCATGCAGGAGAAAGTCATTGAGGCTTACACAGACCCTTAGTGCACAGAAATACATAGAAACCACACCTGCCTGAGGAATTCCTTGAACTGCAAACTGAATTGTCAGGAGAATATTATAGGGAAATATCCATGATTTGCTCCTGGTTTGTCATAGACAGGCTATGGAGCTCAGCAGAACTTCTTGTCTGGTCACAAGTAGTTCAGCTGTTCTTATCTAAACTGAATAATAATATCCAGTTTAATGAATGGATTTATTGTACCTGATATTACATCTACTTGCTGTAATAATTACTGCCCAGTTATTGACTTAATTTCTTTATTAAAAAAGGAAAAGAAAATGGAATATAATTGCAGAGTGTTACTGTGAGTTCTAGTGTATCTAAAAGCATGAAAAAAGGCAAACATTATTTCTTAGCAGAAAATTTTTGAACTAAAACTTAATAAGAAATGAGGTGACTAAAGCAGACATTGTTTGAAATTTTGTGTTCTAATGTTTGTAGAAAAAATTAGCACTGATTATGGGAATACTCCAGGCAGAGACATACGGGGAAATGATACAGGTAAAATGAGAAGTTACGTGTTTGGAGGGAGGTTGTAAGAACAGAGGAAAAAAAGTAGAAAATATGCTGCACTAATATAATTTCAGATTTGCACTGGGATCCAATCATCATTTATATTCTAAAATTAATGCAGTCATATCTTTTATAACATACTTTGTTGTTATACTTTCTGGACTAATCAATCTATTTGAACAGTTAAAATCATCTTGTGAGTATTTTAGATTGAAAGTTTCAGTACTTGCTCAAAGTCTAATTCTTCTAGATGATTTGGACAAAATAATTTCCTTTTGGAAGCATAAATAACAATCTTCTTTCTATTGTTTGAAGAAAGAGAATTTTGTTATTTATTAACTGAAGAATAAGAGCTACTTCTGAAGTATGTCCACTTTCATTTTTCTAAAATACTAGAATATATTCAAATCCCTCAAGTAGGTTATTATCTACAGCAAGGACAAAAAGATGGTATTCAAAATAATTTATTCAGAAAGCTGACAGTGCAGCAGGAGTCTAATCATCAAGATACGTGTCTCTGTTTCTAACACCAGTCATATTATCCCTTATTTCTAGTACAAACAATTTTCAGTTGCGAAAATTAGAGAGAACAGCCAATGTAAGATAAAAAGAATGACATCCATGAATCTGAAGTGGTTTAGGAAACCTGTTTCAGAGTGCTTGTGGGTTATCTTCCAAATCAGTGAATCCTGGAGTGAGTATTTTATTCTGTCTCAAGAAATGAAATAATAAGTGGGAAGTATTCTGTCCAATTTGAAGTCAAGAGAGACAAAACTACAGTAAAGCAGAGGATCTTTGTATGAAAGATAAGAAATAGTAATTTTTTTTCTTCTCTTGGAGCTTGTAAGTATAAGGAACAATGCCTTGAATAGCCCTCCTAAAATTTTGGAAAAGGTAAATGTATTTTTATAAGAGTACAAATACTAGAATAATGAAACTATCCAAGTCTCCTTGACACTCTTCTCACTATTTTAAATATCTTCAAAATAATGTTCAAATAAAACTGACATGGGAGAAAAAAATGTGTGAAGTGTAGAGCCTACAGTCTGCAAATGAGAACTCAAAACTTCACTATTGCCTGATCCCATTGTTTTTCACACTTATTTACTTTTCCTTCTTACAAATGTACAAGTGAAAGGATTGGCGTAGGATATTTGAAAGCAGAACTTGGTGGCAATACTTAGTCCTCCCAGAATTTACTCGGATAAGAATGACAGGGTGTGAAATTATATCCTGGTGCTTCTTTAGCCTTGCTTTCAGCTCCAGCTTGGTACTTCAGTTTGCTTCCAGCTGTTTTCTGCCCAAAGTAAAATGTTTCCTGGCCATGTGCTGCCTCTATTTCTGTCAAGTGGGGTTAGGAACTGGTGTTGAAAAGACAATATAGTGCTCTTTACCTCCTGGAAATTCCTTTCTGCAATGAGCCGTCCTAAAAGGCCAGCTGTGCCCAACCACACAGCTGTTTCACACAAAAATAATATCTTAAACCTGCTTTTGTCAAGGCCAGGAATCAGGTCTTGTAAATTTATGAACGTGAATGCTATGGTAGACTCTATGAGTGTTTTGCATAAGCAAGATTATAAATAATATAATAAAAATTAATTGCTTTGCAGGTGATAATGAGCTTTACAGGTAGCTAATGCCGTGTTTAGTGTTATTCTTTTATGTTTGTGATCCAATCAGCCAGTGCAGTAACCAACCTAACCTCCGGCAGGAAATTATACATCCCATTTTTCCTTATAGTACAATAAAGCCCTTTATTTATGGCAAGCATTAGTTTTGTAGTCACAGTGACAGAATTCATATCTTAGCAGTGCATCGACACTTTCCTTCCCTACTTGTAAGAGTTATCCCTAAAATTGTCCTGTTTTTCTGTTGTCAGAGCTGGACATATGGTATATCCGTCAGCATTAGGAAGAAGGCTCTGGGCCACAGAAATTCTCTCTCCAGTCAGATATAACAGAAGAGGCCCAAACTTCATAAGAAATTTGCTTTTCTTATGAATCTCCAGTGAGTTGGTTCTAATTCCAACCTGCTGATTCCACATGACTGTGGTTGACACTAGAGTATTGTAAACATATCCAATTATCATATGGTTTTACGTATCACTTCTATGAGAGGTGCTCACCCGGGTGCGTTTTGTGCAGTGCAGTTTCCCTTCTGAAGTGTATGTGTTTTATCATCTTTAAGAAACTCATGTTCTCTAAAGGGAAATCTGCAAATATTGCCTCTGAAGCTCTGCATGTTGAGCATGCATAACTCAGGTGGGCAATTAGATAATTAAAACACGACCATGTGATTTTAATGTTGAGTGTAGGTTACAACCTGAGCAAAAGGAAGTAATTGTGAAACAGATAGCAGATAGCTGAAAGTTGTAAACTGGTCTGTCCTTTTTCAGATGTTCAGATGTTCTAGGCAGAAGTGAAAGGTTGAATTGCTATACTTTTTCCAGAAAACATGAAATAAAGGAGCACAAGGAATTATTTCATTAGTAATGGTCCAGGACAATTCTAATGTTAGAATCTGAACTTCGTAATAAAAAGTCACTGTTAAGCCTACAAGAGACAGGAAACAATTGTATTTTAAAGGACAGAAGCATTTATAGAACCCTTTATTTTTATGAAATTCTGTGTGAATTTTATGGAACTCTTTTTAGTGTTGAAGGAAATGAAGAGTGAGCTCTCCTAGATTATGAGAAATGGAAAGAAATTCACGACTGTATCTGTGAATATTTCTGTTTCAGGAACAAAGCTCAGTTTTTCTTTAATGTTTCATGGACTTGTGATCTACTAAATGGAGAAAAAAATGAGGGCACTCACTTCCTTGTGTGATATGTCAGATAAGATAAAACTGAGCCTAATTTATTATGTCTTTTAAACAGATGCTCCTGCATATGGGCATGTGTTTCTGTATTTGTTTACTGATACATTTTAAGAAATGATTGCCCTCTTGATAATGGTTGCAAATAATTACTTGTGAAAAAAAGATCCCATTATGCAGGCACCTAAAGTTGTTAGCCACCTCTTAAAGCACTTCAGTTCCCACTTCTACTTCTGAACTCCCACCAGACCTTCTTTTCCTCAGTGCCTCAGTGTCATGTAGGAGCAGGCATGTCAGCATTCAGGAAGATACCATCACACAGCTCTTTTTAATTGCCAACACTGAATAAATTCACATTCATTTATATCTGTGAAAAACTCACAGATTGTGCTTGTGCAGTTGAGCTTGGACAGTCTCTTCCTTCTTAGATTTCGCTTTCTCAAGCTGGAAAAAGTCAGAATCTTTTTTAATTTTTCAAACTGGGAAATAGCTTGTTTTCCTTGGGGGAAAGATTTGTAAGGGAATATAAAATGCCCTTCCAAGTCCAAATAATCTTACCACGCGCATCAAGTGTTTTGCACTGGTCTACAAGAATATTTCAACCCAGTGGTTCAGCAGGTCAGCTGAAAACATAAGGCAAAAAGAAAACCAACCTAGAGCAATATCAGCACAGTTAATCTTTTGTAAACAGCTTTTGTTTGTGCAGTGATAACTCTAGAGGGTGACACAAAAAGACAAGTTGTTACCAAATCATAAGAAAGGGAGTTTTCTTACTTTCTTTTGTACTTGCTTATCAGGCAGTGCAGTAATTTTGAAGGACTAAACATCATTAAAAGAAAAATCTTTGTGTTTTGTATAGCACATATCCATAAAGTGTGCATATTAATGAATGATAATTTACTGAATTTAAATTAACAAAATCCAAACTTACTTTGACAAGTTTGGTGAAATACTTTAACCTGTAAATGATAGTTGTTTGTCACTGTCATTTTTGCAGCACACTTGCAATATTTAGCAGTTATACAAGTTATATCCAGAAATGCCTGCATAGCAATAAACCCCTTGATTTCCTCACTTACTGGGGATTTTGGACAATAAGCAAGTCTAGCATGTATTTGACAGTGTGATAAAGCTGCTATAGACTTACCTGACTAAATCGAGCAGCAAAAGACCAGCAAAACCCTCATGAGTTCACCTTTCCTCAGGGGGGGGTGGCTGGAGGGACGGTCATGTTAACTAAACCGGAGTTAAAAAGGCAGTAGGGAGTCTACTGTGGTTGGTACAATCCTAGCTTAGTTTCTATTATTTCCAATGTGTCTCTGCAATTCAGCTGATTTCTGAAGCTGAATTAATCACCTTAACAAGCATTCCCATGTTTGGACAGAATTTCAATGCTTTTCTTTTGAATCTGATATTTTCTAGTTGACCCTAACATATTGTACTTATTCATGAGCTAAATTCTTTACTTGATGTCTCTTCAGAAGATATTACTTACATCAGGTTTCATACAACATTTTCCGAGGAGATATGAAAGGTGTATTCTATGTGTATTCTATGGCCATGAAACACCAAGATTGGTGGTGGTTTAAGAGCTCACTCAGGTGGGGCAGTAAGGAGTGCTACTGATTCAGTTGGAATGGGGTTCAGCTCTGAACAGTAACAGAAGATGGTTATTTCTTTGACTGAAAAGAGAAGCAAACCACCAGGTGTTATGATGTGGTTTACAGAGACTGTTATAGTAAAGTTTTCTGAAGAGTGATTTTTATTATTGGATCAATAAATGTGCTCTAACTTAAGCCATTCGGCTTCACCCAGGAGATGAAGTTTAATGAGGAAAGTGTGAGAAATGAATGTGAGAAAAGAGGCTTCAATACTTTCTTTTTCAAGACAAGTTTTACATGTTTCCCATAAAATTAAGGGTTTGTAATAACATGGCACAGCTGTGATCAAGTCACAGTTAATTTTGAGAGCAACCTGGTGCAATATAAACTTTGACCTTGTTCTAAATTTCACAACAAAATAAAACCTCAGACATTTATTACAGAAAAATGCTGAGAGTCAGGAAAAAAGAATACAGTTTGAACAAGCAGCTTTCAGTGTGAACATAATATGAAATGTGTTACTCCATGTGGATGCCCTAGGATGTGGTTAAGGAAATATATTTTTTTGGTCATCCTGAAGTTGAGGCATAGAGCTCAAAGAAACCTGCTCTGAATGGGCTTGTTTGCATGATTTCTCCTCTGATAGACTGGGGCTTGTGTACTATTTCATGGGCTTGCAGGTCAGTGGTAAACCTCTGATTAGATAGGTTATTTATAGGACAGAAAAAAACCAGGGAAGTCAAAAGGAGGGCTGTGTATGTTCCGGATATAGTAATTTTTTTCTTGAAAAAAAGAGGCATGTGAGGTTGTGGTAGAATAAGAGAAGTTTAGGGGTGAGTATTTATCTGCTCCTGGTTTTCTGCATTTGAACTCTTATGTTGTTGGGGTGGAACTGTCGTTTTGTTTGTGCAGTGTTAATCCTTGTGGCCTTGAGCTTCTAGGGAGGTTTGCACAGCCGCCCAAATTCATGAACTGGGTCTTGCTAAGAGTCATTCACAGAATCTGGGGAAAGGTAATTGATGGAGTTTCCCTGTTGGCATTGACTATGAAAGGGAGACAGGGAAGATGGCTGTGTGGAATACTCTTCTTCTGATAGCACTACAGGAAAAAAAGCAAAAAAGGCTTTTCCACCTAATTAATAATACTTGCCACCTAATTAGTGATGCTTGCCTAACTGGTGAAGGTTGATGCAGCGGCTTTTTTCTTTTCTCTTCTTTTTTTTTTCTCCTCCTGTGTTACAGATATACGTGGGCTGCAGGGATTTCTCGATCAGGCCTCAAGACTGGGACTTGATGTATCATTACAAAAAGTGGACAGAAACATCAGCAGAGTATTTTCCAACCTTTTTACTACCATGAAAACAGAAGAGCTGAACCGCTATCGGGACACGTTGAGGAGGGCTATCTTACTGCTGAGCCCACGGGGAGCCCAGACTTTTATTAATGAGGTCAGTGCTCAGTTGCTTTTATCATCAGTGTTTCAGAAACGTGTATTATTACTTATTATGACTTATTACATGATACCTTGCTGTGTTTTGTCATTTTGACAGTGCTGTTTGTTAAATGTCACATGGGATTGTGAGACTCTGGTGCCAGAGAACTGAAAGATCACATTCTCCACGGAATGCAGACTTTGTGGTTGATGCAAATGGGGCAGCATGGGCCAGATGGGCACTTTCAGTATAATATACAGCTCTCTGGAGTAATTATTTTTTTATCTGGTTGTCTTTTGTATCAATAATTTTGTCCTGGATTTCAACCGCTGTTGACAAGTGACCAGAAAATCTAAAATAGTCCATTAGAAATAAGAGATGTCTTTGTTGTGTGGAAATGCCCAAATTCATGTTAAAAGGGCACAGTAATGATGTTTGAAAGTTGGCGTTTTTTATCAAATATGAGGTGGGAATTATATATTTGTCTTTTTTTCTTAGTGGTTTCTTGAAATCAATGAGGCTAATTAGGACAGGGAGGTAGCTGTTGGGCAAACTTTAATTAATGTTTGCTGTGGGCTAATTTTTGGCATTAATTAGTTTTATCCAGATTTCTTGTATTAAATAATGAATTATTTTACAGTGCTTTATATGTCAGAATTGAGAATGAGAGTTGAAGACTCAGTATAAGCTTGTGTATTCATTAGCTAAGAATTTGGCAATGAAGTAGGGTTTTTTAATTATTTTTTTTTTAACTAACCAGGGATAAGACTGAACCAAGAAATTAAAATGTGGATGAGACCTGTTTCCAATTATCAGTTTAGCTGCATCAAAGCCTGCTAAATTAAAAAAAAACCCAACAAACTAACTCAAATTAGCTCATTAAGGTTTTTTTACCATAACAGCATTAGTAAATTATCCACATTTTATGTTCATCAGTGATTTTTAAATTAATAAGGTAAATTTTATCAGAACTAAATGAGGGTAATAGGTAGCTTGGAAAAGACTAAGCACAGGGATAAATTCTACGAGTGTGCATACACAGGGATTTCCTGTAGAAGAATGAGGGGGATGCCCTAAAAGTGTAGTAAGCTCCACACAGCTCAGTCAGTCGTTTTATTTGCTTCGTAGCAGACCTCCAGCAGAAACACACACTGGGTAGCTTTCCAGTGAGTCCCAACAAAGTATCCAAACCAGGTGTTAAAAAGAAATCAACATGTATGTTTTTATTCAGACTCAAGCTTGGTGGAAAGTTTGTCCCCCTTCAGTGCCCAAGGTTCCAGAATTATTTGTTAAGAGTTAGATGAGTGCACTTTCAGGACCCTGAGGTGTCTGGAGTGTAGAGGCTCATGTATTAAATGGCTTTACTACTCACTTCACCTTAAAGCACTGTGTATTATAGGCATTAAGACTAATGACCCTGATATATTTCCAGCTCCCTGCAGGAGTTTAACAGTGGGCAGAAATGAAAAGTAATTTATTTGGCAATCTTCCTATATTGAATCTTGATTGATTCAGAAAAGCTTTATAAAAGAAAATTTAAATCTTAGAAAGGAACTCTCAAAAGGCTTGAGATGTGAGGTGCACAGTGTAGGGGAGAATCTTTCTCTGGTAGAGGCTGGGCTTACCTTTTGTGGAGTTAGCAAATTACTGTAATTCTTCAATATCTCAGTCAATAAGTGGAACTAATTATCTGCAGCACATTTTCAGAGAGTCTAGAATAACAGCTCTCATCTTAAATGAAATATGCATTTGTATGTAATTTACAGAAATGCATCATTCACCGAGTGTGGCAGTAAGTGCCTTCGAAGGGTTTACTTATTTCTGAAGTAACTGTTTCACGCTACAGATAACATATAGCTCTATACTAGTGGTGTTGTTACCAGTGTGGATCTGCACCTTGAAAGTTGTTTGAGATTCTGAAACAATTTCTCTCTTCAGTTTTGGGGAAAAAATTAGCTCTGTAGAAAAAATCTAAGTAGTAGCATTAGAAAAAAAATGTAAATATATTATTTTTATATTTTGCACATATTTATTTTCTTTTTTTTTTCTTTCACTCAAGTTAGAAATAAAAGCTGAAAAACAAAGAGAAGAAATGGGATTTAATGCTTTGTTTCTCCAAACTTGCAGAAATGGAAAATTTCATGTGAAAAAGAGGTTCCTTATTAAGTTTTTCAGTGTTGCTGAGCTGGTATTTTGTAGTAGGGGAAAAATGTCTGAAAAGTACAACTACATTTTTTAAGGTGTATTGGCTAATAGCATTTCTTCATAAGAAAAGGGGTGGTGCACACAGACCCTCCTGTGGAATGCAGAACAAAAATAAGAACAGTGGTCTGGACTAGGAACCCTGATATGAACAGTTTTAACAAATTTTTCTTAGCACAAGTCATAGACATCAGCCGTTGGAAGCAGCTACAAGATTTATTTTGCCTGGTTTGATATTGCAAGTGATACATTTTTCCTGCTAAAAAATATGGATCCAGTTTTCAGCCTCACTTATCATTTCTTGGGTGGGCCAGAGAGATCTCATCTGACTTTGGATGCACAAAGTTAGGGGATTCTGCCATGTCATATGTGAAGAAGCTTCGAATCCTAGAACTCGATTTTAGGATTATTTCTTTAGTTTTCATTAAACTCCCTTGATATTTCAGTGCCTGATTCTGTCAGGTGTCGAAGTTACTGCAGCAGGAGTCACTGACATTTCATAAGTTTTCAAGGTTTATTATTTTACTTTAAAAACTGATTTGACTTTAAGAATAGAGAGAGGAGGAAAGGAAAAATATCTTTTCAGTGGTATAGGTATAAACATGGAATCAGCCATTATTCAGAAAAGAGAAGGTAAATGCATTTACAAAATGTTAACTAACCTAGATTTTGCATTAAAAAGTCACTTTGGGACTGAAGCAAACCTAATGGAAAGAGTGTTCCTCCTTAATCAGTTAAGAAAAATGTTCAATTCTCCACCTGCAAAGACCCTGGATATATTTGTCTCAATTGGTACAGATGTACATGTACCAGCAAACACAGTTTTGCAGTTTGAAGACCATGCGATCCTATAGCAAGGCAATATGTAGAAAGAAAAGAAGAAAAACTAACAATTCAGAAATGGGGAGATTTTTCACTTTTAGCTATTCTTTTAGTTTCTTTGGCCCAGACACATTAATCTGACATTCAAAAGGCTCCCTCCTTGTGGCACACAGGTTTCACCTCTCTCTTTCAGTTACCAATCGATAGGTTTTTTTGGTTGCAAGTAGAGGTATATTTGTATGGATTGCTTTTATCATTAAGGTCTGTACAGTGAAATGAATAAATGGAAAAAAAGTTCAAAGAGCTGACAAAAATGATAAAAGGGTGGGAGAGCAGGACCTGTGAAGAGAGGTCTCAGGAACACACTATATACAGCCTGCCTAGGGGAATACAATTGACAAATACCTGAGAAGGAACATGAGAGGAGAAGGAGGAATTATTCCACGTGATCATGGGTTGTCTAACAGGAAGTAATGACCCGAAGGTAAACAGGGAGTGCTTTCTAGGAGGGAGGTCAGTTGGACAATGGGAGTGCTTGGCTCCCATTGGGTTCAGTGAGGCGTCATTGCTCAGGGTGTTCAAGAGTTCACTGGATAAAAACACTCCGATAAATTAGGCTAGCAGGCTTTCCTGAATTGTTTTGAGGGATGTTCTAGGTGATCCAGGAGTTCTTCTGAAGACTTACCTGGAAACACTTGTTGTGTGAATAAGTTTAGACTTTGTACTTTTTATACGCAGTGTATCTGAAGAGGAGGAAAAGGTCTTGTAATTTAGTGCTTCTCAAGTTTCCTGTGGTAGGTGTGTGGTACCTGTGGTTTGGTTTTTTAGTTCTTCACAGAAGAGATATGGTTTGTTTGGGATATGTATTTTAATGACATTCTTCTTTATAACCATAGGTGATATCAATTGCTTTAATCTTCCTTCTTTTCATTATTTATATATAACCTTTACTTTTTAAAACCAGTAAAATAGAGGCTGTAACCCAGTTGCACGTAATTATTGACTTGTAAGGAGAAGGCATTATTGGTTTTACAAAACCTTTAACTCAGCATTACTTGTGTTTTTGGCATCTTTACTGAAGTGAAAAATGTTTCTGTTGAGGTGGATCTTTGAAAATGCTGTAGTTACTTGTGAGTCTGCCTTGCCTCTAAGCTAGTAAGCTTACTGCAGTAAGGTTCCTAGTATATATGCATGTCCCTGCAGCAAACCAGCCAAAAGCAGAACTCTTTGCATGCCCAAGATAGTAAATAAATGAGAAAAAAAAAAAGATAATTAAAGAGAGCAAATTAATTCCTTTTAAAATTAATACAAACCCCCTGTATCAATGCAGCAGAGTTATGTGAATCACTGGAATTCCAATTTGAGCTGAAGCTAAAAACTTCCAAAATAACTCTAAATGTGTTTAACAGCTGTAATTTATCTCTGCCCTGTTTATATAGCAACCTCTGTGTTCCCACTGGAGAGCAAAGACTGCTCTCTGTTTCTCTTTCACCCTAGTTCATGCTAAGTGTTCAGGCTGATTCTTTAAAATAGAGTTATCCTGCTTTTGGTTTGGCCTTTTGGGATTTCTGGCCTTCCTTCATTCCTGGTCATTGAGTATGCTGAATGCCTTACTCCCAGTGCACTCTCAGTTGGCACTTTTTAGTGAACAATGCTCCAGACTTCTCTTTCTCCCTTCTGCAGCTGGTGACATGTTATTACTTGACTGGAGCTGAATGAATTATTTATGGCATCTTGAGCAGTTTGCACCCACAAGCAATTGTATGAAATGGTTTTTCTCAGAAATCAGGGACCTTCAGTTTTCAAAATTTAACAGGAAAAAAGTTCAATATTAATTTTCTGGCACTTAGCATTTCATATTAACAGACATGTCTCTCTCATTTTTATTTTTTTTTATGTTGCAAACATTCAGCATATTAGTCCATATCTTTGTTTTATATGCAGCATATAAACATCTTGAAATATTGGTGAATAATTTTGGGAAAAAATATTATGCCTCTTCTGTTTTTAGAAGGCAATTTCTATGTTGAAAGAGCTGGTAGTGATTTGTGAGTGCTGGTAACAGAACTGTAGAAATAATACATTCTTCTTTCAATGGTTCAAGTTAAATTATGCCCGCCTTATTTCTCCTAAATCCTCCTGTGGTATTCTATTTCTTCTTTAGAGCTAAAATCTTGTCTGCCGTTGTTGACATTTTCAATATGCTAAGACTCTTTGTGCTTAAAGAGAATAATAATTATAATTAAAGCCCAAGCAAACCTCATTGAACTGCTAAAACTGAAGTGAAAACAAAGCCCTCCCATTTTGGGATAAATTGGCCTTGAAGCAAGTTTCTTTCCACTGGACCAAAAAAAAAACCAAATCCAAAACACAAACCCTCCTACATTTTGTTTCACTGTGATTAGTCCAAGGGGTGGGATTATTTTCACAGGGATCCCCACCTATTGGATCCCTGGGTGAATATGTTTTGAACAATCAATTATACGGATTTGTTGACACTGTGAGAGGGGTGGGGGTGGGAAATGGTGTGTAAATGACTTTATGAATTGCTTACCCAATTTCACTTTAATGGCATTCCTTTTTCTACTACTGGTATATTTAAGTGACAATTTTAAATTTTTTTTTTTTTTTTTTTTTTTTTACTCCACTAGAATGTTACATGAGTTGTTGAACCTGAATGTTGAAATGATGGGAAACAGGAGACTCTCATCCAATTTTGTGCATCTCTGACAATAACTGATAGGAGTTCTGTGAGGCTTCAGCAAGAGTTACTCAAAGTCCTTATGAGTGTAGAACTTGCTTTACTAGCAGTCCTACTAAGTCTCTCGATGTCAGTAATGGTATGTCTGGTCTGAAAGAACCAGATTTCCCAGCTCATATTCTGAATCTGATGACTGGGCACATGTGCATAGGGGATCATGTATTTTTAAATGTCATTAAATCTGTATGTACAGGAACCAGGCCTTCCTCTTGCTCCAAATGCTTAATCCTCAGTGTGCTTTTGGGCCCTTGTTTTATTGCAGGTGTTCAGTTGCTAAAACACGGTTAATTTCAAAATTTTCCTGCTGTCCACATGTAAGGATGTCAGATCTAAAGGAAACTGTGCCAAACATCTGGCTGACAAAATTATTAAAATATCTGAAATTAACTTTTGTCTCATGAGCTTCATTAATTTTTTTGAGCTAACCAATTTTTTAGCTATATATTTTTCATTATTTTTAATTTGTTAATCCAGATCTCTGAAGAGATTTAACCTTAAGATGGAGGGCGATTCTAGCTGTCAGGAGAGGCTGCATTTTTTGTTTGGTAGGGTTTTTTTTGAAGGAACAGGAGCTATTAATGACTTGGAAACACACAAATGTTGTATTGGGCCACAGACAATGCATTTCTTTAATACTGTATTAGTCAGTGCTGGCTTTTGCAAGAGCTGAGACAGGACAAGTCTAGTGGGCACTAAAAAAACAAGGCTACCAAAAACTAACCCCACCTCCACCTCCTCCTTCATGGCTTTGTTTTCCAAATCATTTTGCTTCAAGTTGTTTGGCTGACTCCTTGATTAATGTGCAATTTAAAGATAAAAATCATATGTATATGTATTTTGAAGGTAGTGAGAAGTGAGATTGAGTACTCTGACAAATCTGTGGTCATTATAATACATAATATGCAAAATGTTTCTCTGAAATGCTTCAAATCTGTAGATGACTTTATCATTCCCAGCAAGGATAATTTTCTGCAATTTAGGTATAATTTACCAGAAAGGAGAAATTACTAATTAATTATGGATGATTAATTTTAAATATGCTCCTGCATTTGCATTTCATCACTATACCAGTGTTTGCCTTTTGTGAGGCACTGGCAGAAGCAGTACAGGTGCATAAGAAAAGGTGCTTGCCTTACAAAAATCAGAAAAAAAGTAATGGCCTTAAAAAAGCTATTTGCCATCTTCTGGTTTCACTTTTTCATATAAATTTAGTGAATTGTTCAGCTGACTGTTCTAGAGAAGCTTGACTTTGAGGGTTGCAAAATACATACTGTAATTATTCTGTATTAAACTTTTGAGCCTGCAACACCAGTGTGTACACACCATAGCTACAGGTTGATTTTTTTTCCATGTCTTTAAGCACAGGAATTGTCTTGGAGTACAGGACTCTGAACAACCATCTCTCCCCTAAAATACACTTTTAGAGCTGCTGTGCAGGATTGAGAAAACCACTGATTCATTTCATTAGTTGTTCCAGAGGTTATAGAAGAAGGCCATTATCCTTAGAAGGGATGAGTAATTATTGCTGATAATAATTTGCACCTGCTTCAAAAATCAGCTCCTTTTCACAGAAGGTTTTTAATCACTTCCAGTAGGTGAAATAAAATTATATTTACCCAAGACTTATTTTTAGTTTCAAACTAATTTAAAAAATTACCTAAGCCTTCACTAATTACTCCTAGCACACAGGATAGCGCTGTCTGTGTATGAGATAAAAGCTCAGGTGAGATTTACCTTGGTTTGAGAAGATAAATCCCAATCAAGGTGTCCTAGGACTGGTGCTCTGTTCCTCTTGAAGTTATTTTGTGTCTGGCAGGCAGCACACAGTGTAGATGGAGGGTTAGCGTTGGTGCAGCGCTCCCCTGTGTGTAGGAGACAACACTGAATTTTATGCCTGTTTCTGCACAGTTGAAAGTTGAGTTCCTAAAAAAATTGAAAATAAATGGTCAAGGGAGCTCTCTAGAAATGCAGGGGAAGAAATATTTGGCAACCTTGTTCATCAAGAAAAAGCAGTTATATCTGATTCAATTCAGCTTATAACTTAAAAGTGTGGGAACTGTGCAAGAAGATTGTCTTTTCCTCAGGCAAAGAGTGTTCTGTGTCAAAGGAATAGAGCGGTGTATCGTCAGCATAAAGCGCGACGTGTCAGTTCATTTACCTTTGTACCTTGGAGGATGGGAAATACTGTAAAATTAGCAAGGGTTTAAGAGTTGTTTTGGGAAGAGAGCACAGTCCTATGCTAATAATTATGTTTCCTGCTGCTGGTGCTGTTATAACTAGTATGCTTGCTGTACTTGAATGCCTTGTTATGATTTGGGGTGTTGTTTTACTGGGTGCTGTATTTGTGTCCCCAAAGAATTTACAGCATTCAGGAGGTGAGAGATAGAGGTATCTGGGGGGTAAAACGGATTGATGATGAATGTTGTTCTGTGACACCAATAGTGTATTCTTTCCAGGATCTTAGAAACCAACATTTTGAAAATAAAATAAGGATTTTAAGATATTTGTGGAAATGTTTTCATAAATAAGAATACATGAAAAGGGTTGAAACCAAGGCCAGAATCTTTATGATGAATTAGAGGTTACCTGAAAGATTGGAATAAAAAGTATACAGTATTGAAAGATAGTTAGCATATCTTTGATGTGACAGGTAACAAGGGAGCTATTGAAGCAGTGTGAAGAGATGGGTGAAATGATCAAAGCAAGGGGTTAGAGATCACTTTTGTAGCAGAAGTTTTAGTGAGATATGAGGGGAGCTTGCAATTCTTAAGGTCAGAAAGATGAACTTGGAAGTAATCAATATGTAATATCATCAGAGCTGGGAAAGGAATTTTAGCATTACATATGGGTAAAAAGAACTGTTTATTAGAAAGATAATGCTTAAGGAATCTGTGAGATTTTGGGCTTATCCTGGATGAGAAGCTTTGAAAGAAGTGAGAGTCAAGGATGTTGTAGTTCAAATTGGCAGGTCTGATGTTCTGGCTGTTCATTTTGACTGAGAAAAAGGATTTTCTTTCCCTAAAGGGAGAGGGTTGAGAAATCTCATTATCCACATGAAGCTTGTGAGGGTATCCAGAAAGCAGGCTATCAATTTAGACTGAACAGAATATGAAAAATGTGTCACAGAGAAGTAGATCAAGACTCATCAGCATGTGAATGACCATGGATTTTTGCTAGTTAGTTCACTGGATGAAGTTAATGTAAGGAAAGAATATTACAGAGTGAATGGGCGTGGAACCCTCCTTGGGAACTTGGAGAATATCACAGAAAGTATCTCCTGGAGAGACGGTGCTGGAGTGTCACAGGAGGAAACCCATGAGAGAGGTGCTAGGAAGAGGAAGTTAATCAAGAAGAAATGTGATCAGCTCTATTGAAAATATCTGGCAAGTCAAACAGGAGACAGTAATAATTTTAGGGTGTGCCTAATGACAACAGGAACAATTTCTGTTAAGTGAACCGTGTGTTAAAAGATCTGCAAGGAGAAGGGAGAGGAAGAATGGGGTGAAAAGACAGGCTGGCAGTGGGGGCAGTTTGTGTGGGCTGGGACTTGCATCATCTCTTGAGATGGGCAATGTGTGGTCTGTCAGCTCTGCTTGTCTTTGCAGTTCTTACCAGGTGTGCAGTTGTTTTGTGTACTGTCCTCCAATCATTGGAAAGTTGTGTATTCATAGACAGCAGAGATGATACTCCCCATTTTTGTTGCTGGTTGATCTGCTATGTGCAGAATTTTTTCATATTAATCTTAGTGGGAAAGGAGACAATTTTTCAGGTTTTGGATAATTTCCTTTGCAGTGTGAGGACTAAGGGAATAAAAGCAGATCTGACAGTATCCTCTGTGGGAAAGGACATAAACTTTGTCTCGTAAGGACATTTTCTGATGGAGCTTTAGTTTTCAGTAATATCTTTTTACTGGAAAAGTCTTCATGTTGAAATTATCATAGAAGAAAGTATAATCAGGTTTCTATACACAGATTTGCTGGTTTTGCCATTGTTTTTGTTCACTGCAAGTTCAGGGTTTTGTTAAGATACATTTTCAAAGCTTTTATTCAAAGATCAATTTTCAAGGTTGATCTCTTCCTGTTGAGACAGGTTCCTAATGATTATCCTTACAGAACATAAAATGTGGAGGTAAAGGGTTATTAGTCCCTTTTTTACCAGCTGGGGCATTGAGGTTATAAAGAAAGTAGGCAATTTACTGAGTTCACCTGAAACAGGGACTGAAGTTCAAAATGTCAAACCAAGAACTTGCCCAAAAGGTCATCCTTTCATTTGATACTGCCAGCTATGTCTTTGCCACCATTGACCCCTGGTTGTTTCACTTGACAGAACTGATTGTCCTGTTGCTCCAGTGATCCTTTTCTCAGACATGCAGCCTTTAACCCATACATGCTGTGTCAAATATTAAAACTCTCTTTCAACAGTGCGTGTTGGCTTTAGTTTCAGATAAATAATGCTGCTTGCACATGCAATTCTACAGAGCATTTAAAGATGTTCAGGTAACTTTAAAAATCTGTATTTTATTTATTGAATTGAGTCCTTTCACTGTAATGGAGTTATAGTTTGCCATAGACCATGCACTGTGAAAGAGATCAATTTGTTTGGCACTGACCCATCCATTCAACTTGAAGCAATCAGATTTAAAAGCTTTGCACTTTATTAATGTGTGTGCAAATAGCAACTGGGTTCCAAGGACACTCTTTAGGAAAGCACCTTGAGTGATTGGTCTTGATATATAATTCATATTTTGCTTCCAGCTTTCCAAAGGAAAAATCATGTTAAAATTATTTTTAGATAATATTGAAAGGGGAAAAAACTCAAGCCTTGAAGGATGATAATGACTTTGTGTGTTTAATAGAAGTATATTGACTTGAAAATATTACAAGTTCCCAAATGTATTTTCCCATAAAATTATTAAAGAGTATAGAGAATATTTTGAGATGTACATCAGCACATAAAAACCCCACCAAACAAAAAACCATTACACCATAGTGTTCATTTTCTAAACTATACTAGCATTCAACCTATTTTAAAAATCAATTTTAGTTCTGAATTCATCTTGATTGAAAGTAAGAACAACCTAGCAAATAGAGCACTTCAGCCAGGATATAGTTATGAATACTTAATAAAAGTGCACAGTTCAATACAGACTCATCCCTGATGGCTCCCATAACTGAGGCACCCTAACACTGGAAATGCCACCATGTAAATAAGATGGTTACAGCATCCAGGGCAAATAAGCAGTGGAAGTGTCCAAACTGAAAAATCTGTGGCATGCAGAAGTGCTAAAAATAATACTAAGGAAATAAAATAATAAAAAGAGGACCATAAAAATACATAAAAACTAAGGGTAATTAATTACTTAATAGAGCCAATTTATAACCATTTTATTTCATGCCAACCATGTTTGAGTAAAATATATGTGCTTATGTATAATATAAAATACATATGCTTATATATAATATATAATATAAAATATATATGTGCTGCATGTATTTTATATATATATATATATATATATACACACCCCCACATACACCTCATGTATTATACCATGCCCAGGTCAGTCACTTGAGGAGGAATTTGCGTATGCAGAAATATGAAAGAACAAAGTTTAAATGTTGGTGTTCTGTGCAGCTGGAACAGAAAAATAAAGATATTGGAGCAGAAATAAATGAAAGAGTGCAAGCTCTTTGGAGTTGATCTGTTTCAGCTCATTAAGAATATTCACATTTCTGATGTGCTCTACTGATATTTGCAAATAGTGTTGACATCTTTCAGTGTAAACTAGGTGAAGAACTGCATCTTTAAAAGCCTCTTGGAACTGGTTATTATTTCACGCAGGGGACTTGCAATGCTGACCAAATGGAACAGAAACAGTGTAGAAAAACTACCTATTGAGGCTCATTGGCTCTGAGATTTCTGTGAATGGTGAAGACACAGAAAGTAAAATTAAAGGTCAAAGCTTGAATACGAGTGAGCAGGGAAAAGCTGTGCCAGTGTTGGCTTCCTCACAGAGCACAGAGGTCTCTTAGGGGACGTGAGGAATACTTCAGTGTGAGTGACAGTGTCATCCAGGCATCAGTCCCAAAAGACTCTATAGTTTGATGGTGAGTTGTGCAGAAACTGTTATCTGTGATTTCTAAATGAAATTTGTGGAACGTTACAGTCACAGATGAGAAGGGAAACAATCCCTAATTAAATGGTCGAGTGGAAGTGTCAAAACATCAACAAATTTGTGAGTAACCTGAGGCTGAAGAGTCAGTTTTGCCATTTCAAGGCTCGTTGTCCTGGCGTCTGAAGAGGAAAGGCCCGGTTGGCTACTTGTAATTAGTAGTTACTGTGAATGTAAGAGGGAGTGTTGAGCTCTGTAGTCTTTGAAGTAGAAAAATCTGTGAGTGTGTTTATATCAAGCTGACTGTACTGGACAGCTTGTGTTGCTGATAGCAGCTGCCTTGTGTGTCAGGAGTATAGCAGTCACATTGATGTGGGCACAACATGGTGTACATAAACTTTATCTCTGGTCTGGTTTTAGCTACTTTGTAAAATTAGCTTTGTAAAGCTTTTCGAGCCGGAGAACTTATGTCTTTCTCTTGTTCTCTTTATTTCACTGCCCTTTCCAATGTTTCTCTTTGTGATAAATTTAACTCACTCTTTGTGATAAATAAAGAGTTCCAGAGATCCTTACAGTAAATAATAATGCTGCTGATGTTAAAATGATCTACATAGGCACTTAATGAGATATGTTTGCACTCTTGCAATTGCTAATCTAAAATTAGAATTAAGAGTACATATAAATCTTTGTAGAGAGGTAATGACCCAGTTAAACAATTCCCATGTCCAGGAGCTATGCTTATGTGTTTTTTGTCACCTTGACAAAAATTTGTCAGAAAAACCCCCAAAAACCCAAAACCACACAAAGCCACAAGACCCCCTTAAACTACTGAAGGTTTCTTGTTGACTGCTGTAATTAGAAGTGAACACTTAGGTCCTTACCTAAGTGGTTTTACCACAGCACTGGAGCTGTGAACACTGTCAGTGGTGGTGGGCAAACAGTTAAATCAAGAGGCCACTGGGCCACTCTAGAGCATAATGGCACCCCTTATTTCCCACTCATCTCATTGGTATTGATCTGCAAATGAATATGCCTGTTTGTTTATTGGAATCATCGTTACCTCAGCAAAGTGTTCCTGCCAAGATTCAGCAGCTTTCCAAGGACTCTGTGTTTCACTGTTTGCCACTGTCACTTGTGGAAGGATAGGCAACCTAGCCACAGGGACTTGTAATGACAAAAAAAAAAAAAGTTGGCCAAATAAAGAACAAAAAAGTGCAAGCTAGAAAAGTACTTTGGTACTCCATTTTTTAAAACAACCAAATGAAGTTTAAGATTACAGTGATGTTTCAGCTGTTTTAATAAAGGCAATGTAGTGTGCGAAATCAAAGCATGTATGCCACTGCTTTTGGTAATGCTCATTATTTACTTGTTAATATAAGCAGTCCTAAAACTGTTGCTAATCTTCTAGATCAGGAATATGGAGCCACTATTTGCAGTAGATGTATAACTGTATCAATATTTCAGGGACCACTTTTTCCCATCACTGGAAAAGTGTGAGGGTAAAATCCATTAATGCTCATAAGACACTAGAGAGCAAAGTAAAGAGAATAAGACAAACTAAGGGGATGGGTGGTTTAGATAACTGGCCAAGTCAGGTGTTTGTTGGAAGAGAGTCATATCAGGTTCTTGGGTTTGAACTATCCATATGATTTTTTGAGAATACTTTGAAAACCTTTTTGTTAACAAACAAATTCTTCAGTTATCAAGAATGACCAGTTCCCATACAGTGTGTTAATGTTGGGAGAAAAAAAAATGATTCTGAAGCACTGCCCTTCTCCTGAGCCTGCCTCATAGTTGTGTACATTGTTCCTCAGTCTTGTGTTACTCTCCCTTGGTCCTGCACAAGAATGAGGGAAATGGAATAGGGTTTGTCTTTTAAAAAACTGGGCAAACTAACATCATCTGCATATGAGACAAGAGCAAGAGAGAATGGCATAGCCACATTAGTCTTGCCCTCATTCACATAGGGAGTTTCTGCTCGTTGACTGAATCTCCTAAAAAATATCAAAATGTTATTGAAGAAAATCCCATGCAAACTTTCTCCAGCTCTTTGTTGATCTTGACAAGGGTACATGAAGTTCTCTTGTGTGCAAGAGAGCTATATCAAAATGGCTGGGTTTGTGCATTTTCTGCTGCTTTATATTGGCAGGATGGCATCTGGAAAGGTTAAAGTAGAGTCTATTCATCCTGAATTCTGGCAGCAAAGGTAGCCAGAGACATGGTGCCAGTCCCCTCATTTCAGTTTGACCTTGCTTTCCTCTTCGTGCTCTCTGCATACTCTGCCTCTGTAAAACTCCTTTGTTCTAACAGCAGAAATATTCTTGGTGAGAATCCTGGATTCAGCAGAGTTTGTACTGAGAGCTCAGCCACCTCTGCAATTCTTTGCCTTTTGAGATTATATAATGCTGGAGGAGAAATATGTGATTTCTTTTTTCCTCTGTGGTAGGGTCCTAGTATCAGTGATGTTCCAGGCCAGAATTTTGCTTTTGTTTTTAAATACGTAGAATTTTTTAAGTTATTCAAAGAATAATCTGTTGTGCTTTCTTGACCACAAGCAGTGACTAGCTCATGAGAAAATTTAGATGTATTTGCTTTGTTTTCACTGATCAGTCTTGTAAGCAATTTATTATCAATATCCAACAGAGTAACACAAACTATCACTATTTCACTTCATCTGTCTAACAGGGAAAAGTTGCAGATTTTTTGCGAAAATTTGGAACAGCTTCAGTGGTTACACTGACAGTGAAAATTTCAATTCTTGATATTTTTGAGTGATGTCATAATGACATAAACCATTAAGAAATTTAAATAAGCATATTTTTTACACTGTTGATATAATGCAACTTAATCTACTGATTTGAGACAATGAGCAATGTTAGATCCCCCATATTGTAGCTCTGCAATATACAATGAAATCCTGCCATATATTGTCAAAGGGAAAATTCTCTTTTTGACACTGTTTCATATCGAATGATCACAGACTTCAGATCTAGAGAAAGCTTTTAAATGTCAGTGTGGCTCAGCCAGATTACCACTGAGTACAATATTTCCACTGTGTTTCTTAATATTCTTTGCCTTTGTTGAGGAAGCTCTTATAGAAGGTATGAACAACTGCTTTCATTGGGTTGCTTCAAATAATTTGCTTCCACAGCTGATCCTCGAGTAGGATGTGTTATTGACCAATACAAGAATGAGGCTCTGATACATTGATGATGGCTTTTGGAAAGCAAATTTTAGATGGTAGGTTGGGTTATTCACAGCAACATTCTGCTGCTGATAATAGAGCCAGTACTGGTGTTTCCATCTTTTTTGTTGTAGTAGTGTGGGTAGTTTGTGTGAATATATATATATATATATAAAAATTACTTGAAATCATTATTATTTCATTCTCCTGAATGGTGGTGACCTGACAATGGACAATTGCTCCTACTGCCTGCCTGTTTGCTGAGTTGCCAGCCATTTTCACCACAGGTATTTTAAATCTCTAGACATGCCTGTGCCCAGTGTTCATCCCTTAGGTTCCTATGTTAGTACTTGGACTACATGTTCCTCTGTTCAACACCTTTGCCCTATTACAGGAGCCCACGAGTACCTGTTTCCACAGCCAGGTTCACTCGTCCCAGGTTCCTAATCAGCATAAGCAATTCCTGTCCCTAATCCCCTCAAAAAAGGAGTTTTCAATTCTACAGTTATACCTTTTAAAAGGTGGGTTTTGGGGATGAAATAGAATTAAAAAACACCCAAAGGCAAACAGAAAATCACCCATCTTCCCTCGAGATGTTTCCAAACCTTGTGATGAAACTGATCCTTTCCTTTAGCAGTTTGTCCCTGCTGAACCTCCAGCAGCACATGCACGTTCAGCAAAGCATCTCCACCACAACACCACAGGCTCCTGGTGTCAAGGACCACAGTTAGGCTGAACAAGGCATAGAATGGCAGCAAATTTCTCGGTGTACCCATGGAAAGTGGAAATTGCCACTTTTCCACCTGGTCTATATTAGGCTTTTGAAGTGCTCTCCATCGCTCTCTTTTTTGAGTGCAGCCCTGTAATTCCATGCCAAAACAAGAGCTCTTGTAGGCTGCGGTACAGGTAAAGGCTCTCTCAGTCTTTTCCTTCCAAGACTGGGAAGATGTCTGGTCATAGGGAACTCTTAGACATCTATGCAAAGAGCTGTCTGGTTGTGTATTTATTGCATTTTTCTTCAAAACAAGAGCAGCTTTTTTTCTGAGAGCAAGAAAAGAGGCTATTTTTTTTCTCTTATTTTCTTGAAACTCTTCCAGATCATTTGGGAGAAAAATATTTGACAAAAATTGACTGTGCATCAAAGACAAAATCACACCTCATGGGACAGTAGCAAAAGAGGAAGTATAAAGATAAGAATTCAGAACGTGCTGCTGAGGGTGCTTGTTGGTGCTTAAAGAATAGTTTGAAAACA
Organism: Platyrinchus mystaceus; assembly: GCA_035041135.1. Taxonomy (NCBI): domain Eukaryota; kingdom Metazoa; phylum Chordata; class Aves; order Passeriformes; family Tyrannidae; genus Platyrinchus; species Platyrinchus mystaceus. Next base: position 7,466,187 of record JAWWLV010000180.1, on the reverse strand, counting down.
GGTGAAGAGCATCAAGAAGGGCTGCAGGGTCACAGGGTTTTGTCAGATTTTGGGGAAATGCCTTTTGGGATCAGGAAACACCATCTGCGTATTCATGATGTTAATATTCATGCTACATCTCTGTCCAGGAGGTCAGCAGGATTAAATGGGAGGCTAACTTCGTAAAAAAGGATGAATTTCACCCTTAAACCCTCAAAGATCAAAATAAATCCTAAACTGTTGAGACTGAAAATTGAGGACTTCTTGTTTTGTGTAGAAGGCAGTAACACTAATACAGATAAATGAATATTTGGAGACATCCATTAATGTCTAAGAACAATTGTGTCATGGATGGACAGGGTTCAACAGTCATCTTGAATTTCCCTAACTTTTGCTTGTCTCATAATTTGAATGTTGCTTGCACTATTGTTCAGCTACTATATATATATATATATATTATATAACCCTAAATCATTGAGAAGTGAAACTTATGATGAAAGATAATGTTAAGTTTGGTGAGAGCATGCAGGGACTTGTGTCTGTGTTTTGGGAGTCTTTTTAGTTTGCCTTGCAAAAATCCTGTTTGTGTTTAATTTAAATATTTATGAGCAAATAGTGAATTTTAAATATAATTCAGTAAGAAGGGTTTGAGTTAGCTGCTCGTTCTGCCAGTAAATAGTAAATTCCTCTTAAGATTACCAAATGAAGTATGATATAAGCTATTAAAAATACTACCAATAGAAATCTGGTTCATTAGCTGCGTTGTTAAGGTATAAACAAGTTTCTTCAAATTCATAAGCAACTTTTAGACACATGTTTATGAAGACCTGAACATTTGCATATTTTTTATACCAGATATGATGAAAATAATGTATATTGACTTATTTGTCGTTATAAAGTATGAGTATATTTATATACTATGAATTTATATGCATACACAATAATATTTATATATTTTTAACATGTAATTACAGCTGGACTTATTATTAGGTGTTGGACATATAACTCCCCTCTTCATATCTGAATACTTTATTGTGCATTTAGACAATTTATCAGTGTTAGAAAGTTGTACAGACTGCCCTGTATACAATTTTCAGTACCGTTTGAAAGAAAATCTCCGAGTTTTGGGTAGAATGTCCACTTGTCAACAGACAGTCTTCAGTGCATGGCATCTTCCATGTCTAACTGAGAAGGCAACAGCTCACCTTAATGTTTGCTAAAAATCTGGGATTGCAAAGGGTAAGGTAGAGGAGGAGAGTTCTGGCTGGGAAAGGTGGTGGATTTATTGCAGGGTTTCCTTGGGTGTACATCTGTCATTACATGTCCCTGGTGGTTCCAGATTCCCTTGGTCTTTGTCTGGGGACCTCATTATCTGTTTTCTTGATTTAATTTTCTTTGCGTTACCTGACTTGGAGACTTCCCAAGCCCATCTCTCTCTGCTTGTACTTTTTTAGTGAACTTTGATTTTTCCATGCAACCACATAGTTTTAAGAAAATCTTTTTATTTAGGGGTTTGATAGAGAAATCAATAAATGCAGCCAGTAAAGTGCTCTGTCCAATAAAATATAGGAGTTTTGGTAATGGCACTATTTTATTTTCCTCTGAAATTTGGGTTCTACTTTACCTTTTTTAGTCTACAGTTAAACCTTCTCTGAAGTGATTCCAGTGTTCATCCTCATTTCCCAGACTCTGGAGTTCTCGATAGCTCTTGCTTTGCAATAAGACATTAAAAAATACAACACAGATTTCCATGTTTCTTTTGTTTGACTGGATCTCAAAATTGGTTGGATGATCCTTATTTTTAGGATCCAAAATGGTTTTAGCCATGCAAATGCTCCTTTTGAGATAAGTAGACAATTGGAAAATACCAGGAGCTCTACTTAATGGCATTGCCTCTCTTACACAAAATTGATAATAAGAATTTAAGTTGATAAATAATTTATGATTTAAGTTGTACTTAGTATCAGATCACACTTTCTGCCATTAGATGTCAAAAAAACCCAAGCAGCCAATACTATCTTGTCATATCTCCATAATGTGCGCAGAGAGTGCCAGAGGCACTTGACAGATTTTATTTTACTGTCTTAATTCAGTGTTTTATCACAGAGTGTTTTTTCCTAATGAGAAAGTTGATAGCTAGATTATACTAAATTAACCAATCTCTGATTTAACCTTATGGCTTGTTATTTCAACTTCTTCGCGAATCATTAGTTGTCCTGCCTGCCTGCAAGAGCTTGGCTGAATCTTGGGAGAAACAGATCACTAGAAAATACTTAAATGCACAGTTGTTTACAGATGCAGATGTCTCACATACATGCACTTTCGAACATTAGTGTCTTTCAGGCCCTTCTATCCCTTGCTTGATTTGTAGTAGGGCTATAATTTCATGTTCTTTCAAAAACAAAGTACAGTTCAGATGCTTTATCTCTTCGTCAGTGAATATCACAAGCTCTGTACCGTTTTTATTGTTGCTAAATCAAGGAGCTGAACTGTTGATGTAAGTCATCTAGAAATGGGTGTTTTTTGTGATGCAAACCCATGTGATTACTGTGTAAGAGAAATAAGGTGAAATGGAGCCCTCTATTAACAAAGCTGAAGACTATAATGCAGTTACTTCAGTTTACCTTGTTGTGCTGAATTATTCTTTAGGGAATTCTAGCACAAGCCTTGGTCATGTATCAGTTTGAAGGTTGGTTAGAGCTGATTCCATGGCACTTAAAATCAACAGAGTTTGTCAATCAGAGATAAATGCCATTGGAATAAAATTCAAGGAAATCTTAGAAGAGGGGGAAATTCAGGTGCCAGAATAACATTGGGACCTTGTATAGCAGAGCAACATCACAAAGACCTTCTTTCTGTCATGTCCAGAAAGGAAGTAATGGTTATGAGGGTGTGTATGGACGAACACCTACCACTTATTATGGAGTGGAAAACCTTCTGAAGTGGCACTATTAATTTCTGTGATAAACAAAGTTTTTCCTCTGCTGATACCAATGCATCCAGGGCTGCAGGTTCTAAAAATGTGTGTTCAGAAAGGGCCCAGCAGAATTCCTAGTGTCACTTTACTCTTCCAGGCTGACTGCAGGCTCAGGGGAGTGCTGTGACATCTCTTACCCTCGGCTCACATACTGAAAGCTTGTTTTATTGTCACAGCTGGTAGAACTAAAAAATAACTTCGTCTGAAATACAGGGTTGGATTTTCTGTGGCACCTAGACCCTGAAGACTTGAAGACTTAAGGGTTTTCTGCTTCTATCACACCATAGGAAATTCTTCTTCTCCAGTCTCAGGTCTGTATCTTCAGATCTACGTGAGCTTGAATCTGAGACAGATTTTGCTGTGTCAGAATGCATTCATTTTCCAGGGCTAAGTTTTCATTCCTAAAAGTGGATTTCAAATTAGAGGCATGAAAATCCTCCTTTCAATTCTTTCCTTGGCTTTTCTTTTCTCATGGCTGCTCACAGGCTTCCTTGCTGCTGGTATTGGTTCCCTCAGGAAGCAAATTCCCAGCGGTGGTGTGGTGGGGACAGTGTTCCTTCCCTAACAATGGGTAAATAAGGTAAAGGTAAGGTAAGGTAAATGGCCAGTCTTCGCGAACGAAGATCTGGGAAAGGTGTTCCCACCTTTCAAGCC
>JAWWLV010000180.1:7434440-7459261 GCA_035041135.1 Platyrinchus mystaceus | reverse complement strand
AGACCATCAGAACAGAAAACTGTAGGTGTAATACATTACTCTTGATTTGCATCAGAATACTTGAGTTCAGAGAGTCCTAAATGTATTATTTTCATATTAAATATACATACTGAACATTTAAAAATTCTGTTGGATATCATGTACTTAAATAATATGTATTTTCCATATATTTACTTACTGAATTATATAAAAATGCATTTAGAAGAGACCTAACCACACAGACTTTAGATTCTTGTGAAGGAAATAGGTGAAGATTAATAAACACATCTGTATATTATTACTTTAGGCATGCATAGCAATCTTTGTTCCTTCTGTTTAAAATTACTGTAATTTGACAGAGTGAGCTCTGAAGTCATAGTACAAGGACATGGGTGCGTTTTGTGCATGAAAATATTTATTAGACAAGCATATCTTCCAGATGAGAATGTAGAATTATTCTCTTTGCCTTGAGTAGAACTTCAAGCTTGAATTCAGAAATTCTCTCTGGCCTCTTCCTAGAGGTTCACCAGATCTTGCTAAGTTGTAGGGTATATGATGATGGCTTAATTTTCTGTTGTTATCTGGATCCTTGATGCTGTGTGCATGTGTGTCTCTGAGTCTATCACATAAGGCTGAATTCAACTGGGTCTTACAGAATACTCAGCTCTCGCATAACCAAGTGCCCGGCTGATACTTGCCTGAGCTGTTGGCTTGCATTCTTCAGCTGCAGTTCTGAATTTGACTATGTAATACTTGGTATGATATGCAGACATTTTATCTGGTTTTTAAACCTGTGGAATCATGCTCCTTGCAATCTGACTGCAGTGAAGTAGCCCCAGTCCTAAATTATTCTTTCTTTAGTTTGCAGTCCTGCACACAGTTTTACACAGCACTGGACACTCAGGTAGGGGAGTGCTGCTTTAGAAGCAATCATGATCTTTACATGGAGGAAGTAAAATGGCTCATCAAGATAAGACAGGAAAACAAAATGAAGTGTTTGTTATTAAAAATAAGGTATTTTTTTAGACTAGGAAGTTTTACTACAACTGAGAAGAAAAGCTAGAGATAGTGATCAAATTGGGGTAAAATAAATGACTGAGCTCAAAAATATGTTGTCAGGGAAACAGCAACTTCCCCACTGGGTCATACCAACTTTCCCTGCCTCTGATGATGGCAGGAGACAGTAGAAAAACTTGGCCTCCCTGTACTGCTCAACATCTCCTCAGCATACATTTAATGGATTAGAAATATTAAAGAGAAAAGGCAAGGATACTCTTTCCCATCCCCCACCCCCAATTATTTATTAATTTGAACCTATTGGAAATATTTGCCTCCACAGACTTCTGTAACAACAATTTCCAGTTTGTGACACAAGATGTAAAGTTCCTAAGAGTCGGAGAGGATGTGTTAAAAGCATTTGGGTATATGATCTTGGCTGTCTGATCTTGATGGCATAAGACCCAGCAGAAGGATCTGGTTTTGGGCACAAATGAAATAGAAATATTAAAAGAGGGTGTCAACCTGCAGGGTCAAAGTTGTTTGGGTTTTGGGAATAAGTGGAATCAGAAAATGAAGACTAAAGCCCCAGCACAAGTTAATGATGCAGACATAAAATGGATTTCAGCAATTTTCTGTCAAACATTGAATAAGGGCATGTTCAGCTGTGAAAATTAAATGAGTTTGCCTGTAATTTGTAATAAATCTCACTATGTGCTTTGTGAAGACCACGTCACATGCTCCTGTTTGTCTGTGCTCAACTACCGCTTTTGAAAGTGCATGGCCAACTCAAGATGATGAAATACAGAGAGGCTGAGGGGTAAAGGAAGGGTTTGGCCTCTGGGATTTTGGTATCTGTGGGAAGATTTTGAAATGCCAACTTTTTGATGAATAGAGCTGCAAGTTGTTATCCCCATCTAAGATAATTAACAAAGCTCTTTGGGAAAAGGGTGCCCTCACCTTGATCACTGGTTACTTGGCCAACCTCAAAACAACTCCTATGTTGATTTATAGGGTGAAACCATATTTCCCAGAAAATTAAAAAAAAACCAATATCCCTATTGTACAGCTCAGCCTACTGCCATGAGTAAACTGCATGACATTGCTGCTTTAATCCTTCATTTGTCTTTACTAACCTTTTCAAGGTAGTCTCTCTGTGTAGTTGACTTCTTTGTTGTTATATTTCTTTCAGTTGTTGATGTGTTTGAGGCATGTAATTTTTTAAAAATGGGATGACGCATGTCAGTTAATTAGGCCAGTAAAACCCTTGTGAGGAAAAAAAGAACAAAGGGAGTGTAGCTGGAGACTTTCATTGTTTTTAACAGGCTTTGAGGAAAACAGATGTTCATTTGAAGATTTTAGAAGAAAAGCGCAAATGTTTTTAATTCAGCTTTAAATTGGGAATAATACTTGACCAAATTAATATGAAGTGATAAAGAACAAATTTATCTTGTGAAACTAAGGCAATAATTTGATCATGTTGAAGTGCACCTCCCTACACTAGTGAGGCATTTAGACAATTTTTTTCTAATTGACATTCCTTCTCATACTCGATGCCCAAAAGTAAGAAATGTGGATTTTTTTTTAGTTTTTTTTTTTTCAAATCTCCTTCCTTATGAATTCGTGCTCTCTCCAGAAAACTTGCAAAATGAGAGCAATGAAGCCAACAGTGGTTAATAACTTTCTCACTTTTGGCAGATAAACACATTTCAGGATTGGGACCTGGCTGCTCCCAGCTGTGCTTCAGCTATAGCTGCTTGTCTGCTAATTTTTAACTTGTTGGACTGTAAAGTCTTTTTAGATAACTAAGATAGGACTGGCTACACAGAAAAGAAAAATTTCCATCTGTCTATCCTCTGTCTAAATAATGGTCAAAATATTTACTCTGTTGGGCTATTTCTAAGTGTTGTGCTGTAGTAAAGGTGAGTTAGAGAGGTATGATTATATATGCTGCAATAATTAAATGGAGTTAAGTGCTTTCTTCTATTCCCCTGGTTACTTCTATGAAAAATTCTTCTGAAAATATATCATGCTGATGGTATCCAGTGCAGAGACTGTCTAGAGCCCTTCCAAATGTACAAGCCTATTAATTGTTTTAGCTTTTTGTAGAATAAATGCAGTTGTAAAGGGACTTATCATTCACTGAAGTACTGGGATGGGTTAGTTTATTGTAGGGACAAAATAATGGGGTTCTCTGTCAATAAGGGGCATTGTTTAGGAGTTCATCTATAGCAGAAATGAAAAAAAAAAGGCACATTATTTTTCAGGCTGTAAATTTCCTTATTGCTATTTCTATATTTCAGTTGCAGGCTCTGCACTGTACAGTGTATAAAAGGACCACAAGGGCTTTTGTTGCATCACAAGTCTCATGAAAAATTGTAAACCTCTCTGCTCAGAAATACTGCATGTTCCCTCTCAGGGAGAATGCAGTACTCAAAATGCAGTTATGCTGTGAGTCTTATCAAGGCATTTCAAATCTGGGTTTGTAGCATTGATGCAACATAGTTTGGGTTCAGTTCAGCTAGCTATAAATGGGCTGTCTGGAGTGCAGGTGGTTGTTGAGTTGTCAGCACTGATTTTAGCACTGGCTTCAGCTGGGCCTGCAAAATGCTCAGCCAAATTTTGGGAGGCTAATAAAAAATAGAAGTATTACAGGATGTATGTGTATGTCATGTGTGTGTATAAACTTCCCAAACTAGGCTTTCTTCCTTGGTGATGCGTTTCTTCTCTGGAAGTGTTACTTTGTCTGGAAGGATGTGAGGATAAATGCTGTTCAAAAGGCACAGGATCTCACGGGCAGGCAGGTGTGTTCCTCAAACTGAACAGTGAGTTGCCCAAGACTATTTGCTTGATCAGTGGCAGACTCACAGAATCTCTCAACTGTTTCGTCTCAGCCCAATCCAGTAACTGCTAGATTCCCTTGCCTTGTCAAAGAAACCTTTGCTAATTATATTAGAGCTCTTGGCAGACTTCAGAGATTTGACAAAAAGGATTTGTTTACTCTTTCCTAGAAGTGGTTACCATGCTTTCAGTGGGTATGTTTCTTTTCCTGACAGGTCATGAAAGCTGCTACTGAGATAGTATTCTGCAGGCACCAGTGTATGTTCTTTTAAGTCTTGTTTTTGATGCTGATAATGGAATAATCATCTCTGTTATAACTTTCCTCTGAAAAGCGGTCTTGTTCCCACAGCACTCTTGTCAATGGAATTGCACGTTTTCCTGATGGAAAGGAAGCAAAACATACATGCAGGAGTGACAGATATGTAAACCTAGAAAATGTTAAGTACCTCACTCGTTTCAGATCATTTAAGGTTGAATTTTATGTGCTAGGAAAAACTCCAGCAGTTTAATACTACACTTTTTTGCAGGCTCTGCACAGGCATAGGAACTTCTGTGGTATTTAACTGTGACAGTGCAGTCTTACCATGCAGTTTATGTGTGAGTGTCTTCATTATGGAAACTCACACATTTGTTTATGTTCAGTTTTGACTTTATTGAAAGGCTTAAGGTGTCATGGAGTTGAATGAAAGACTGAGTAAATGGGGAAAATAGTAAATATCGTTTAGTTTTTACAATGTAGAATTGCCCCAGGGATTTGGCTGAATGCCCTTTGCTCGAGCAAAATATGATGTGTGGATCCTTGCTTTTTGTATCAATTATTTGTTTGATGCACAGTGAGTTTTGAGAGACCGCCTTTGATGTTCAGTAGTAGCTGTGTCGAGTGTCACCCTTGATGCTCCTTCCTGGGTGGAAAGACATTGCTTGTGAAAAGATGGACAAAATCCCATTTAAGCTCATTATGTTTCTATTGAATTTCATGCTGTACTTCTGCATGTGGTCATTTGTCTTATAAGAATAATAACACAAGAAAGATGAACATATTTGCATTTCTTTCTTCCTTTTGTGAACTCTTGACTCTTTCACCTTGGTTTAGTCTCTTCTTTACACCCAGCAGAATCTTTATAGGGCTTCATCAACTGACATTAATAAACTATCTTGAAAGCTTCGGGGACATCACAGATTTTAAGAATTGATTTTTGTATCATTGAAGTAAATTTGCATTTTGTATTGACCTCAGTAGATGAGTATTCCTAGCTGAAGACAGCAATGTTTGCAACATGGCATAAAGCCCTGCATAAGGAAATGGAAACTAGTTTCCTTCCATCTGCCTTGCTATTGGATTAATATTTTTAAATGAAGCTATAAATTAAACATTTACCAGTATTAAATTTTTCTGGGTAATAAATCTGTGTTGAAGCATGTTGAACAATGCTGACACTGGTGCCGTATGTTGTACAAGGACAGCATTACAAATAGTTGCAATTTCAGCCTTGTAATGAGGTAGCCAAAAGTAGCAAAAGCCCTCCCTCCTCTCCCCCCAAATACTCATTCCATTTCAATATGTCCTTGTAAAAATTATTTTCTCATAATAAAGACCAAACTTCCAACTTTCAAAGCTCAATGTGAATGTAATTGAAAAGGATACCTAGTTTTAGTGAATGCACCTGTAACTGCTTCTCGTCCTTTCAGACAGTAGTGGGGGAAATAAAATTAGCTGCAAATAACAGATCCAGAGAATCTGAATGGAAAAAAAAAAAAAAAGAAAGATAATAAGCACTTTCATGGCATTTAATTTGTATCATGGATTTGTAAGCAGAACAGCAGAAGCCAGTCAATGGACAACAGGGTATGAATCCCCTGATACATTTAAAATTTGACAGCCTTATCTTGCAGCATTCATGAGTTGTATTTTGGAAAGTTGAAAATAGAGAATAAACATCGCAACTTCAGATCTGGACATCCTTAGGAGCTCAGACAGTACCAAATTGAGTCTGTCAGGAATAAGACATTGGACAAACAGCTGTTGAGTTCACTTAAAACCTCCCTGCAGTTTCTTTGAGCCCGTGGTTCAATTGAGTTTGCTGTTATTTGCAAGTGTTTACTTGTAGTGCCCCTCAGTGCAAAGTCTGGCTTACAGGAAAGTTTAGCTAAAGATAGTTTTTTAATAGCTAATTTATTATGCTCAGTCTTTAAGCTATATATATTTCTTTTAAATATACCTTTTCTCTTTACAGATGATTTTCTTCCTCTAACGTTCAGTTTAGGTTATGGCGATGTAGTAAAATTGTTTTGATGCCACAGCCAAATTAGTCACAAGCAGTGATGTGTAAACTGACTTGCTCCATTGCTCAGGCTGTACTTTAATAAGAAATTAGTCTGCAGCCAACCCCTACACATTGCAAATATGGATATTTATTTGGATGAAACTTCTCTAGGGAGAACTTGGGTACTCTCAGGTAGCTATATTCAACAGATGTCAATGAGAGTAAAAGGAGACCTGCTGCACTGGCATGTCTGGTACATTATGTGAAATTTTCCATGTGGTATTTCCTACAAATGTTAAGACTTCAGGCATAGATGCATTGGCTAAATTCCAGTTAGGAACCCTTCAGCCCTAGCACTAACACTTCAATAGTGTTAATTTGAGTTTGTTTCTATCAGACTTCTCTCTTCAGCAATTGCTCAGTTGTATGGAGGTCTCCTGGAATACAAAAGCTCCAGAGGTATATATGAATTTCTCTTTCACAGGAATGGATTGTTACACTGGTCTTTTTACATATTCTTGTTCCAGAGAAAGGGGGATGTCATGGTGTCCTGTGGTGCTCAACATCCACTGATGCCTGGCTGACCCATGTGTTCAACAGTGCAGGCTGAAGTACAGAGCAGACAGACAGGAGTAGGGGAGGTAGCCTGAATATTGCATGGCATAGCATAACTGAGATGCCCAAAGGGGCCAAATGTCCTCATAAAGGGGGTTTCACATCCAAGGCAAAGCTCTCTGCTCCTATAGCCCCAATATTTTTAACCTGACACTTGAAAAATACCATCTCAGGGTTTCATGCAGCCCTGCAGCCAGGGCATGGGGATGGATATCCAGCGAGGTCTGGGATAGGGTTGCAGAACAAACAGTGCACCTATTAGGAAGTAGTTAAGAATCCCAAGGAAACTCTAATTTCCTTGATTGTCTGGAATTGTTTTAATCTTCCCTTTTGAGATACATTAGTGTAAGAGTTTCTGATGGAGTGGCAGGGTGGATGTGGTCTACACAGATGACATATTTACCTTGGGAAACAGTAGTAGAAATACATGACTAGTGACATGTAACAATTTTAAACATAGGTTGAACAATGAGCTAAAACAAACACCTCCCTCCACAAAACAAAAAGCAAATGAAAGTCAGATATATTTTAAATTCAGACAAAATGAAGTGGAAGCAGAAGCCACCTGTAAAATTCTGTCCCAAGGGACAAAGAAGAGGCTCATTGCAACTGTGAACTGTCTAGAGAAATTTGGTTAATCTACCTGTCCGTCTAGCCTGAACCCAGTACAGGGCACAAATATAAGGTGAACACAAGGTATGAATCTCAATAAAGGATTTGAAAATCTGAAGGATTCAAAGGCATCCCTGCTACCTTTCCTCATTTGGCTCCATAGAAATATCTTTACTCGAGTGCAGACTATCTGCAGGGAGGATGTACTTGAATTGAATGTCCTCCAGCGTACACACAGCTAGTTCTGGGACAGAAATATCTCTACATATAATAAATATTTTCATATACATTTTAAGGTTTTCCTGACTGGGGAACTAGGAGTGGGATAAGAGTTCTACCAGAGGACTGAATTTAGTGAGGGAAAAAAAGGAAAAAAAAGTAGATGGGTTGAAAAGGCAGTAAATCCTTCCAGAGCAATGTGCAGGCATGTAGTTTTAGGACGTCCTCAGGTAAGCACAGAGCTTTTTAACTGTTGGCTTTTATTGAAAGTGTGTTCTCTGATAATTTTTTTTCCTACTGCTCTTTCTGAAGAGCTCATGCCTTATTTATTATAATCATAGGGGTGAAAAGGATACACATACTCTGTTATGCAACTGATTTTGCATTCACTGGACTGGATTTGAGTGCGAAAAAGTGTGTGTGTGTTTACATTTATACTTTAAGCTTACCTAGGACACAACCTTTTCGGAAAACAAAACATCCTGAAAATGACATTTGTTTCTTCACATTAATTGGAAAGAAACTTGTGTTTAACATGATGCCAGATGCTCCCTACCATCACAAATCACTCCAGAAATAAAAAATGCAGGCATAATTATCTAAGGAAATAATGAAGCTAGAAGTCTGGGGGAGTAATTTGTCAGGTAAATGAATCTCAACATGAACTGTATGAGCATGGACTGACACCTTATTTATCAGGAAGCTGTTACCTATTGAGGAGGAGAACTGCTTCATTGTTCTGTTTCTTTGCCTCTCTTCCTGGTTTTCCCTTATGCTCCTCCTTACCCAAAACACACCATCTAGAAGTAAACAGTAAAAGTCTGAACATCCCAAGTGACAGAGTGGAAAAACTCTGTATGTCATTGAAATAAATACTGAAGAAGAATGAAACTTGGACCCTTATAGCATTACAAAGAGTCTATAACTGTTGAAGAGGATATTACAGCCAAAACATACTGCTTTTTTTTTTCTTATTATTGCTGAAAAATTACTCCTCAGTAGATTTTTAAAAATGCCAAATCTCACCTAAAAAACAGTTTTTTTGCAGCTTTATTTGAGGTTCAACATACATTTGAACATCTGACAGGGGAATTCTCGATCTGTACTCTGAAAGTCACATACAGAATCACTTCAAATTGAATCAAAGCTTTTTTTTTTTTTTTTTTTTAATTTTGAAAGCAAAAAGAATCAGTCCAAATAAATAATTGTGGTTTGCCCAAAATAAAATGTTTTCATCTAAAGTAACTCCATCCTTCTATTTAAGATTTTAAACAGTACCACCACCTCTCCACACCACCACCCTCCCCCTGCTCTCCCCCAGCTTTTTAAAATATTAAACAATCAGAAGTGAAAATATGTGATGAAAGCATGTGGGACTTATCAATCTAGAAATTTGAATTTGTTGACCTGTTTTAGGCAGATTTGATGTGGAAGTAGAAACATCAGAGTTGCTACTTTCCCAACATGTCTTCTGAGAGGGAGGAGGGAGCAGGGGCATAGTGGTGTTGCTAGACCTGGCCCTTCACTTCAGAAGTTAAAGCCAGAACAAATGTATTACTTAAAAAATATTATTTACTTTTTAGAATGAATGAACAAATCAATCCAGTGCTGAGGCTACAGAAACATAATGCACTTCCTCTAAATAGAACACTGAATACAATTAATCAAAATCTTCATCTTGGATGAATAAAATTATGTTGGCTTAAAAAAATGTAAATTGTTCATTTGAGTCAACCTCCTAGTTTCCAGGAATTCAGACTCTGGGAATAGCATCAACATGTCAGTTAAGCTGCTCAGAAACATATTTGAGTTTTAAGTGACTTCCTGACATTTACCTCTTATGTAAGTCATTATGTAAATAGGAAAAGGTTATTTTAATGTACTCATGAAGTGTGATGTTCGTGTCTGTGCATGCGCACATGAGCCACGTTCTTTGGTCCAGCTGCCTTGAACGCTGGTTTTGGCACTTGTTATGGAAGGGTGCTGCTGCTTTTAGGGTCTTGCTGGCCTTTTCCCACTGTTATGCTGTGTCTTCTCAGTGTATAATTACATGCTGTTGTATATCAGTGAGTTCTTTTCAACCAAAGCAAAGGTTGACCATGTTGGGTTCCTAATTGTGAGCACTGCTGCTGCTCTGCTGGTAAACAACAATCATGTTTCCCCCTGATTTCCCTAATAATAAAATGAATGTGTGGGTATGGACATGCTTTTGAAAGGAGAAAATGTGGATTTGAGATGAAACAAGCTGGGATGAATAGTTAGATCTGTGGTCCAAATATTTTATAATTAAAAAAGGATAAATACACCATTTCTTCACTTTCACCAAAACTCAGAAGTCACCAGAGCAAGTCTTAAGGAAACAGTGGCAGGTGTGAACATAGATGGAGAAGAAATGGTGTGTGGAGAGAGGGGTACAGCACCAGTTCTTTTGGAGATTGGCAAGAATAGAAGATTTCTGCAAAATAGGAAAATGTAATTTTGAGAAATAAGGGTCCAATGGAAGGTATTTTGTATTATATGGTACCCATTACTGGAAGCACTATTTCCAATTTTTCTTTTTAACTTCTGTAAATTTATTTGTTAAAAAATAAATGGCAATATTAAACAAATAGACCAAAATGATGCATGCACTTGTATTTATAGTGTATTTATTACCTGTTAAATCTTAGATTGATAGTAAGATATTCTTGATTTCTGATGTCATGAGACATAATGTTGGGTGTAACTACTTTTGGTAACGTGCAGACAGTCACTGTTGAGAAAAAAATGAGTCAGGAAGGAATCAAATTGGGAAAAGAGAACAAAAGTTTTCAGAATGATAATAGTTAATTAGCTTTAGTAGAATGAGGATGGGAAGGAGGACAGAATCCACTTCAAAAAAAGAAAAGGGATGAAGCTCTTGCAAAAGCAAAAAAAAAAAAGTTGAGATGAACTCACCTGGGATCCAAATATTTTGAAACTTAAAAGGATTTCTTTTCTTTTGAGGTTCACTCAAAACAGTCTCCAGTGCATCTTAAACCCACATTGCTAATTGTTTCTCCCACAGTGCCTGACAGTCAGAGAGACTTTTAAATACTCTTTCCAATTATTGCCACAAACCCCTTTGTATTGCATCAGTACAATGAAACAGTTTTACTGCACCTTGCTGTGATGTAGAAAATTATATTACTGCATTTTCTACCATCCTGTGTTCTGCCATTGAGAGACCCTCTGTCAGTTACTCGAGTGATATTTTGTATAACCTAAGAATCAGCCTTCAGATCAGTGGACTTGTGGGCACATAGTCCTGCAGAGGCTCTGGGCTGTCACCAGTGCAGTCTCTTGGGAATAAGGGGGAAAGGATTTTTGTACTCTGTGCTCTCCCTTCATGTGGAGGCATGAGTATTTCAGGCACAATGTAGGTCTGACTTCAAGCCATTACAGCTGCTCTTGTTGCAGTAGTTCTCTTTGAAGTGAATTTTTTCCATTATAAATCTTTTGGGAAATGTCTGGCCTGGCATTCCTGGAGGAGCTCCCCGTGGTGTGGTGGGTTAGTGCTGCAGGGAGCAATGATGGAACAGGACCCATGGGAGCAAGCACAGTCAAAAGACATAAACCAATCTCACGTAAAGGCTCACATCTTTCTTAATTTAGTATTTTGACAATGTGGCAAAGACCTCAAAATTGAAGAAAGAAATTAATGATGGTATAGTAAAATAATTAAGGCTCATTGTGCATTCCCAGGAGGAGATCATGAAGCTGCTGGTCAACAGTGACATCTAATCATTGCCATGTTCAAAAATAAAGAAATCTAATAGGTTCTTTGTCCTCTGATGAGTTCAGGTAAGCCTAGGAATTGGTGTTCATGAAGAATATTGATTAGATTTTGATTTAGCTTCCTCCTTATTCTTCTGTTGGTTAGGGAAGGCAAGAGCAGCTGTCAGTTCAGACTTGCTATCTGATTTTTTCATCAGTTTATTGCAAAGGCATCTGACACTTAGCTCTCGGTATTTTTTTTTTCTTTTCAGATTTTAGTGCTTACTGCAAGAAATGATTCAAATACAGCATTAAATGAGACACAGAGCACTTTGGAGTGGGTGCTTTCAATGTTAGAGACACATGTGTGTTGGTGAATAAAAGCAATTGTCTCTTCTGTGCTTCCAAAGAAAGGTGGGAGGGAAAAATGACCATTCTGAGCCTGTGCATGTGAGCACTGAAAATATGGAATGCCCAAGATGATAGAGCATGCTCTAAATAGTTCTAAAACATCCAAAGCTGGTTCCTTGAACACATAGGTCCTTTTCTTTCACGTTACATTAGCAAGCACTACTTTTGTCTGATAAAAATATAACCCAGTCAAATAATGTGCAAGATGTCATGCAAGGGATATCTGTTGTTGCCTAGTACATGCTAACATCTGTTTATCCCATATGGAAAGTTTTAGAGCAGTCTATATAGAAACAATTTTGGTAACTGAACATATTTTGTTTCTCCTGACTCATTATTTATTTTAAGAACTCCTGTTGGGTATAGCAGCTCTTTCTTTCTCAAGAGCTTCTTCCCTTATTGTAATTAATATTTATCTATATTTTGCTTTCATTTGTGAGCTATTCTTGTCCTACAAAGTTTGACTGTGCTGGAGAGGGGCAGCTTCAGGTGAGAAACAGGAAATGGAAAGAGTTGAGCATCTGATCATGTGAATGGCTAATGGCACGAGGCCATTCCAAGGGATGAATTGGAGGCAGACAGTGCAGGGAATGTAAAAGATGTTGTGGAAACTGAGATTTGTTTACTTTGAATCACCTATCTCAGCACTGTCCTTGGCCATGATAGCAATAAGCATGTCATAAAACTTGTTCAGTACTGCTAGACCTTATGCATTAGGAATTTTCACCCCTAACAAGGTCTTACACTTAAAGCAGTGGAGCAGCAGAAGGATCATAGCACAGAGGGAATTTCATTCCAAGCCTGGCCGTGTTTTGTGTTAGACATTTGTCTATATGAAGAGTAAACAGACAAAAAAACCTAACAGAACTGCCAGGGAGCAGGAGTGGAGTCCCCAGCAGGTCCCTGGCCCGCGATGCTCGCTTCAGGCACGCGACACCCCACTTGCTGTGTCTCGAGCCATCTGCTGTGCTGTGCTCCCTGCCTGCTGCGAGCCTCGGTCGAGGGCCCACAGCCCATGGCAGCAGCTACTTGTTCTGCAGGCACAGGGTCGTGCCAGGCCAGGGCTCCTTGCAGGCTGGGACGGCTGTCCCAGGGGTCCTGGGAACATGGGAGCTGCTGTCAAAGGAGACCCTGCTCTTGCTGTCACTGCTCTGCTGCTGAGGAGGGTGGTTCATGTTTATGGAGCAGGATTTCTTCTTTCATTCAATTCTGACACCGGTTTTTGTTTTTCATGTATTGACACCCGATGCCCCATAGCCCTCTTGTAGTCATTTTCCATGCACTCATAAAGCTGAATGCTCGTATTTATGATTTATAGATGCATTTTCAAGATCCTTTTCTGTACATTTTTGTGTACACTCTACCACAAGAAATTCTATAACTCCATTGAATGCCTTATTCATTCATTAAAAAAAACCCCCACAAAATAAAGACAAAATATATTTTTCTTTGGAAATCCAACTTTTGTCTCTTGTTGCCTCTCCATTATAGCATACAGCTTCAACTTACGTACAGATGATCCCCTTGTAATCTCTGATTGTTTTACATAAATATTAGAGAATGCTGACCTTGAAGTGGTGAGTGCTGTATTTACAAATGGAAAAAAGACTGTGTTTATAAAAGATTTGAGAAGCCCTTTTTTTGTGAAGTGTTAGTCTAAAGAAGAAAGAAAGAAAAATTACCCCAGCAATACTCCATAAAGATGCAAATACTGTTCTTTCAAGGAATAAATTAACTTGGAAAATTAAAAAAAGCATAACTGGAACAAAATATATAAAAATACAAAACATTTCAGGTGAAAGGTAGGTGTTCTATAGTGAAGAGCCAATTGAAAGTCTTTTGCCAGTTTTTTATTGTTTATATTTTAATTAAGTTGCTCCCTAATAGAATATGTTTTTTGTAAGAACACTTTAAAATGTAAGCAATCACATCTCAAAACTTTTAGCTGAGTAATTATGTACATTTTAATTTTAGCTCTGGGGAAGTTTTAAGACTGCTCTTTGGCTAATACTTTCCTTGCTAATTGCTGACTGGAAATGTTATTGTGTCAACCAAAATACAATAGAAAACTAAAGGAAACAAGAAATGTTAGCTCTTCAGAAAAATAATTTTTTAGTTGAGGTGAACTTGCATCAATTCTGTGTAATATATGTGGGAATTACTTTTGTGTGGGTGGGAAGATACCAGAAAAAATGACTAGGAGAGCTGTAGTTTTGTGTGACTTGAGTGGAGGAATGAACTGAAGGAGGACTTTTGTTGCAGAGGTGCACACAGTATATTTCACTTCGTTGCTATTATTTTTATTGTTCTGCAATTAGCAAATAATCAGGAGGCTCTAAACAGTTCTCTACACAGTGTGCGACCGAACTTTGAAATTACTGCCAGTGTTTGCTATTTTATACTCATAGTATGTTTGCCTTTTGGAATTCTTTGAAGTATTTCAAGTACTGTTCATCAAGTATTTGTGATATGATTTGTTCAAGGTCCTTCTCTTTATTGGAATGATAGATTTTGGTAGGATTTTAGATTTAAATCAGCCCTCAAGAATTTTAGTAGATTACTTTTTTTAATTCTAATATTTGCCCCCCAGCTTGTTTGTTGAACTTTGATTTTAGTGAGAATTGTGCCATCTAGCTTGTGTTGCCCACCCTATGAAAAGCATAATTTAGAAAAGCTGAGGGTAAAAATGTGTTTGCCTCATTGCCCACATCTGTATTCTTTTCTCTCATAATTTCATCTGTGAGCTTGCTCCTGGAGTCTGACACCTTGCTGCAGGACCTAATTTGTCTGTCTATAAATGCTAGCTTTGAAGGCTGCACTGATCAATTCTATAATACCAGAGAATGTTCTTAGCACCTCTGGCAGAGTATTTTGCTTTGGGAAAACATCAGAACATCAACCCAGGGAAAACAGGTAACCCACCTTATAGCAGAGTTTGAACATATTTGCATTTGTGAGTGGATCAAAGACTTTTTTTTATTGTGGCAGCAAGTAATGTCCTTCACTAGTTCTGCTTTAGTTAATGCCATAGATGGAAGATAGAAGATGTGGAACAAATGTATAGGTATTCATGTGCAGGTCTAGCTGTGGGGGATTTGCCTGGTGCAGGACTGGCATGGGGTTTGGAGCCCTTCATGGGCAGCACTGTGAAGGGGACAGTTCCTGACTGGTCCAGAGTGCATAAGGGGGATTAAAGTGTGGAAGGGGGTGTACAAAGCCCTTGGTGGTAGAATAGAAATGGCTGTAGAATCATGAGTTGGAAGGGACACACAAGGAACATCAAAGTCCAGCTCCTGGCCCTTCAAAGGGCAACTCCGGGAGTCACACCATGTGCCTGAGAGTGTTGTCCAAAAGCTTCTTGAACTCTGTCAGGTTTGGTGCTGGGACCACTTCCCTGGGGTAACCTGTTCCAGTGTCCAACTGAGTGAAGAACTTTTTCCTAATATCCAACATAAAACTCCCCTGACACAACTTCATGCCATTCCCTTAGGTCCTGTCACTGGTCACCAGAGAGAAGAAAACAGTGCCTGCCTGTCTGCTTCCCGTCCAGAGGAAGTTGTAGACTGCAGTGATGTCTCCTCTCAGTTTCCTTCAGGCTGAACAGATCAAATGCCCTCAGCTGCTCCTCATATGGCTTCCCCTCTAGGTCCTTCACTGTCTTTGTAGCCCTCCTCTGGATTCTCTCTAATAGTTTTATATCTTTTTTATATTGTGGTGCCCAAAACTGCACCAGGTACTGGAGGTGAGGTCCCATCAGTTCAGAGCAGAGCGGGACAATCACCAGCTGGACCGGCTGGCGATGCTGTGCCTTATGCACTCTGAGACAGGTTGGACCTCCTGGCTGCCAGGGCACACTGAGATTGACAAGGTTTGGGAGGGAAGGGGTGGCACAAGAAAGAGTGCATACATGTAGAAACCCCTTGAAGAGGGGGAGTTAGGCATCATTGGATGATTGAGGAGGGAGAACTTCAAGCCCATATAGGATCCTCTAGAACTGAGAGGAAGGGGCACAGCAGGTCCTGCTGAGGGATATTTAAAGAAACCTTGTTTTTGAGGGAAGGTTGACTGATAGCACTGGTCAGTGAAGGACCTGTGATTAGAGGGAGAATAAGAATAAGAAATCACACACAGTCTCTGTAGGATGTTGGAGGGGGATTGCTGTTAGGGAAGGGGCAGGCTGATGGCACGGGATCTATGACAGACACATCTGGTCTGTGGCGCAGCGTGGCTTCATGTTTGTTGTGTTTCCCCTGTTGTCTTGCTTCATGCATCCCTTCATACTTTCTGGTTATTGCTCTGTCCTGCAGGGTTCACCTGGTGCATTTGGGTTCTGGTGGCTTGCTTAACTCTGTCTCTAGAAGATCCCTTGTTCTTGTGCCTCTTTGTAAACTGTGTACACCCGTCACAGGGCAGCACAGCAGAGACTGGCCCGGAAGGTCAGTGTTAAATGATCTCTCCAATAAAGCTGTAGGTGGGTGAGGTAGCTGTGTTTTTTTCATCTCTCTGTTTGGCCTCAAACAGTTGCTATCTAATTACTGAGCACCTTGTGCAGTGAACCATACAACCGGCCTTTTCAGTGAGCTTGTAATTCAGTCACCGTATCATACTGACCCTCCTTTTTATCCTCTTTCTGATGTATTTATAAACTTGCTACCTCTGCCTGAGACAGCGAAAGTTATTTTATAATCTGAACTTCAAAGACAATGAGAAAATTCAATTCTCAATGATTTTCTTGTGTTCTCTGCAAAAGTAAAGCTCATCTACAATTCTGCTTTGTTCTACTGCATCACAATAGTGTTGGATAGGAACTGAGAGGAGGATGAAACCTGCTTAATAATCTCCTGATTTAAAGCAGAGCTAAACTTTAAAATTTGCTATTTATGCGAAGATATGAGAAAACATATTATGCAGGAAAGTGGTATAGCAAAGCAGCACCTGTCAGCATTTATCTTGCAGGTGTACGTGCCAGCTTTTTGTGTAAGGCACCGTGCAATGTGAGATCCACGAGCTCAGCAGTGTAGGTGCTAAACCCAGAAGCACCAGAAAAAATGCTTGGTTTCAGAACACTACTTTTAGTCAGGGTGTTGCCTAAATATGTGACATCACCTCCTTGTGGGTGCTAACTATATAAGTGATTTTCCCCTGCATATTAAGCCTTGGGATTGTTCATTCTCAATTCCCCTTCTCTGGCTCTTTGCCTGTCACCGATGAAATTCATGGGCAACTGAAAATTCTGTCTATTTGGAAGTGTATTCCACTTAATTACAAGCACAAATAATATAAAGCTTAAAAATCCTTCTATTTTGCTCAGCCCAGCAGTCAAAGACTTAGAGCTTGTTTTAATGAAGAACAATAAGAGTGTACTCAAACTACACTTAATGTGTTCTGGTCAGCTCTTCCTACTGACCTTCAGCTTCTAATGGGAGCAATGCTCAAAACAGGCATTGCCTATTTTTTTCAGTATTACCAATCTTTTTTCTGTATTATCTTGCTCCCCTACACAGGCATTCAAAAGTTACTTCTCATCTACTTCTTTTTATGTGTTTGCTCTGTTAGATGATAGAGTGTTTTTGTGCTCTAGTGACTAGAGTGGTATGTATTATGAAAAACACCCAGTACTCTCAGCCTTTCACTCACAGTATTCGTTTTTAGTTGCACAGACACAAGGCAGGTTAAAAAAAAAAAAAGACTTGGAAGATTTCTGCTGAATTTTGGAACATGATATAGGTATTTTCATATTTCAGAAGATCTCACAAAATAGGCATCCTTGGGGTGAGGGGAAGGGAGGAAATCTCTAAAACTAGAAGACTGCTTCTATTTCCAGATATTTTGTAAAATAGTATTCTTGGAAATGTATTAACAAATGTATAGAAAATAGCTGTGATTCCAAAATGTTCCCAATTCATTACTTTATGATTATTGTTTTCTAACAATGGTTTCCTCCATCATTTATGTTTCCTTCTCCAGTCCTATTATTAGCCTGTGTTTAAATTGATTGTACTCTTCTTCCTTGAGCTCTAACAACCTAAAAACATCTCTCGAAAAAGTATTCAGCAGTGCAAGTTTGGGCACTTCATTATTTTGTCTCTAGTAGTTGATCAGAAAGTATGGTTTGCTTTTCTTAATGAAAAATGAAGAACTTCAAATATTTTAAAGTGTATGTACTCAAACATGAAATGTGTAACAATATTATACTAATGGCATCTGCTGTGGGTTGGATCCTTCAGGAGAAGAATGAGAGAAAGTTGCTTATAATGCCACATCAGATGATGCTTTCTACCCTTTTATCAGATCATCCATCTGATACTCCTATAGGCATCTGCTACTCCCACCTACAGAGTGTTTTCCCTTTTGGAGGACAGGCACCACAGTCTGTTTTGACCTAGAAGACACATGATGCCAATGTGTTTCTAGTTCAAGTGTCAGGAGTTGCATGTACTTATTGCTCCTAAGCAAAGTCTTGGTCTTCCTTGGTTGTTGTGTTTCTGCATGTTTTCTCTGTGTAAAGTCATCCTCTAAGGATGATGCTGAGCAGTGATCCTTCTCCCTTCCTGGTTTTAATGTCGTCTCATTCTTCTCCTGTAGACCTCAGAGCTTTCTCTGATACGTTTTCAGACCCTTGGGAAGAAAGTGCGTGCTTCAGTCCACACTGCAGGCACCACTGTTCATCATGGGCTGGTGGGTATCTGTCACAGGATGCAAGGAAAGGGTTTGTGGCCATTACCTGTGAGGCTTGTAAGCATGGGGTTTTTTGTAGCTTACAATGATAATTCAAGAATCCCTCTTTTGCAAGGGGTCAGAATATGTCCCACTGTCATTAAGGCTGAAGAGCACAAGTTAGTTTGACTTTTCCATGAGCTAATGGTATCTATTTGCATGATTTCTGGACATAAAAGCAGAAGTTGGTTTTACCAACTTTCTCAGCACATTTCCAGGCTGCTGAGGGCTTTGAAGGGTTAGCATGACTGGCAGGGGGAGCTGCAGACTGCATAAGGGGCAGAGTTTAGGTTGGGTAGTTGCTGTAGTAGCTACTACCTGTACTGGGGTTTGCAGGCTGGCAGAAAGGGACTTGGAAGGAAACTGAACTCCATTATATGAAGAAATATGTTGGTGTTCATGGCCCTCTCTGGCTTTGAATTTTTTATTTTCTTTGTTCTTGTACCTCCTTTGACAGTTTTTTGTGTTGTGGGTTTTTTTTTTTTTAATGGCATAATTGAAGTATTTTTTGTCTCAAGTTTTGCCATATTGCTGTGGAATATATTGATCCCATAAAACATCTGAAGGCAGCTGTTTGGTAGCCAGGTGCTCTTGTAGCAATAGCTAAAGAGCAGAGGAAATAGTAAAGTGTGGGTCCTGGTTCACATGAGGACATGATAGGGTTGTGTTAGAGCACATCAGAGGCTTAGAGGGATGAGGTACTCACCAGTTGGTGGCAGAAAATGGGAGGAATAATCTAATAGCAGGTGAGATGCTGGTCTCTGGGTTTTTATGAAGAGGTTTGCGAGCATGGGGAGTCCATAATAATCACACGTGGTGGTTCCACTGTTTCTGGTCTGAGATGGTGCAGCAAAAGAAATGAAGGGTTTGAGCCTTATAGCGAAAACTGCGTGATGCAGGACGTGACCTGCTGTCCCTACAGTAATTTTGCTGACAGATTTATATCAAACCTTTTCTTTATAAAATATTCCTTAAAATATAATGAAAATAAATAGAATGCCTTGAAGGCATAAAATAGTTTTTTATTTCCAAGGTTTATACTATGAATGACTCCCTTGATTTGCATCCTAATAATCTGATTTATACCCATTTGTTGTTTACTTCTGTTTATATATAATCTGTTGTCTGATCCTGGTTATCTTCTTTTAGGGCTAAGAGAGGATAATAAAGTTGTGATGCAAAACAACACAAATGCTTAATTTTTCAAAGTCACCATTTTTCATGCATTGCAATGGGTATAATAGATTAAACTAATGCAATAAATTATGAGAGCCCAAATGGTTGTAATTCTTTACTTTTCATTTATTCATAAAAATTACAATATTCTTCGTTTGTTTAACATTCTCCATGAAAACAGAGATTTTCCCTATAAAGCAGTACTGGACTCTTTAAAAAGGAACAACTCATAATACTCTTTAAGTGAACAATTAATAATATTCATGCTCTAAGACTTTTAAAATCAGGTATTCCTCACGTTTCTTCTGGGTAATGTGTGGGTAAATATATTAAGTTTATGTAATTATTATGAAATTCAATTAATTGGAGCTGAATAAATGAAAAAAAAGTTAATTTTTTTTCTAGTAATATGTAAAAGATGAAAATTTAACACATATTTTGTGTAAGGAGATTAAAAAAATATATATTAAAGAAAACATATCCTTCACTCCTAACTATGATTTTCAAACTAGATTTTAAGCAAATTGTTTTCAGTTTGGTTTCATGTAATTCTGAAGTCATCACAAATGAGGTAAAAGATCACCAGTCTGCTGATCAAGGGGGGGCCAATGCTGATCCAGGTGGACATGTTGGTAAAGCATACTAAGTTATTCTATGTAAAGAAGAATATTCTATGGATAGATCTCTGTATCCACCTGAAATATTTATCTGTCTTATTTTTATGATTTAACTTAAAAAAATTAGTATTCTCTCGCATAAAATATAGAAAGTTTTTATGTTCTGCCTGAACAAGTAATAGGGGTCTGACAAAATAATTTTTTTCACCACCCAGTTAGAATCTTCATGTGAGTGAAACAGCCAGGAAAATTAAACGAGAGGCTCACATCTCCATTCACAGAAACCTTTCCTTGCAGTACAGCATGAAATCTGGCTTGAAAAACTTAGGTTTGGTCTAACTTGCACCAAACTCTCAGCACAAATTGTCTGTATTGTATCAGACCTGGTACAAGGTGCTGAGGACCATTTGCACTTGGCAAATTACAAAGTCCTGACTTTGACTTCTGAAAGAAGAATCAAGTTAATCTTTCTAATCCAAGTAAACATTTTCCATGCATTCTCAAAAATTTGTTGGAAATGCTGAGTCCTGGGAATTGCATGCTCAGTTGTGCAAATACCAAATATTTTCTGAGTTCCACCTTTCTACCCTTAAAGTTTCTCCTTTTCTTTAAACTGGACAAGCTGATTAACCAAATCTTTGGCACAACATTGAAAGGAGGTTATAATGGCCTGCATGCATTTCATGGCACAGAAATGCCCGGCTTCTTGTACTATATAACTCTCAGGGTCTGGGTTTTGTAGTACTCTTGTGTTTTCAGGTTTGAGGGTCTTTTTTAAGATAAAAGGGTTGAGAAGAAAGGATTGTGGGAGGATGTAAAGAGGAGCTACACTGTGTAAGCAGTAAGAATGGTCAATGAGAAAACAGGACATAAGCTTTAAGAACCATTTTTCTTTACAGTCACTTTGGTTCCATGGAGCCAGAAGGCTCTCTCTTACTCTTAAAATCAGAGGTATGGGAACCAACCCTTTTATTGTCTTCCTTAATGACTGGTTGCAGAAAAACTTCCTTTGAGTTAAAAATAAAAAAGGAAAAGATCTTGAGAAGAATCTTTAGGGAGTTGAGTTGTTTATGTTTGAGAGAGGTCAGGCCCTAGGTGCACTTGCTCTCCACAGTGTCAAGATAGCTGTCATGCTTTTCAATCCACATTGGTTTTTCTCACTTTGCCACTTCTAATGTGCATATTTGCAAGTACTGCTGATCAGGTGACATCAAGTTGGAAATAGATGCCTTTTTATCTTTGTGTAGAGGAAGGAAATTGGTTTTATAGGAGATTTTTTGATACAGTTAAGTGTATAGATGTGGAAATTGATTTTTAATAAAATATAATAGAGTCCTTGGAGTAGGATATTCCAGCCTAGCTCTCCTGAGATTTAAACAATTTGCCTCTGAGAGACTTCACACAACTGATACCAAACCAGCTGATGCACCTCCCTTTGCTCCTTGTGACTGAGTCCCTTTAGGATGGAGAAGCATCCTCCCTCAAAAACAGGTCCAGCAGAAAGCCCGAGTGACAATTTGTCAGTTGTCTTGAATTATTTTCTACTCTGAGAAAAAGCTGTGCTTTATCATTGTGGAATAATACTGAGAGGGAAGTAAAAAGGGAAGGAGGAGAGGGAAAAGCGAGAGGAGATATTTTGTATTGGTGTTATCATTGGAACTTAATAAAAAAGCTTCTGCAAGAAATGTCAGAGATCTAACTAGAACATCATGAATAAAGTTGTGTAGGAAAGTGTGTTGAATAGAAAGCCAATGCTATGAAGCTTGTATTGTGTGGAGTAATTCCCCCAATATTCCTACAGTAATAATACAGTTAAAAATCAGTGCCTCATAAAAAAAGAAAAGGTGAAATATGTGGTCTGCTGGACAGCTGGAAAACAAAGGTGCATTTGTGCTAATTAAATTCCACTCAGCACCCATAACCCATGTTGTTCATAAGCTTTAGCAACAGCCATGTCCTGCTTAGGATTCAGTTCACATTCCTATGCCACATTCTGCAGCCATCGCATCATCTGCAGAGGCAGGAGTGACTACAAAATAGTACCAGAATGGAGAAGCCCAATGACTGACCTGGGAGACAACAGCTGTTTGCTGAAATGATTAAAAGAAAAAAAGTGCTCACAGCCCCCTAGACATCTCCCCAAGAAACATATAAATTTGGCAAGTTTCTGTCTCCTTCTGCAGAAAATTATCATTGCAAATCAAGAGGAGAGAAAAGTGTGGGGAGACTGTGTGTTTCATCATTTGTATTTCTGTTCTTGCACTCTTTGGAATGAAGGATAAGTGAATGTGCTCCATATGTTCCAAAAGAGTAACAAGCAATGATTTTCTATATAGACATGGCATAAAGGGGATTTTTTTCAGATTCATTCACATAGTTGACAATTGCTAACTCTTTTTCATGGTTAACACGGGATGACTACTGTTGCATTTATTAATGCTGTGTCTGATTTGCTGAGTTCCACTTTATTGATTTTATTTTGATTGGAGTAAGACTGATTGCTACCTTGGAAAACAAAGTTGTCCTTGAATGACACTATTACGTTCCCCCAAACATTCATTAAAGCTCATGTTTTAATTAAACTTAAGTATTACCAGTAAGTGTTGGAGGTGCTAAAATAAAAACAGCAATAACTGGACAAACCTAAGTGCCTTTTTTTACCCCCCTCTCAGTAGAAAATGTCTGAACTGCTGGGGAAGAAAGCAAAAGCAGCCAGTGAGGGTTTTGAGGGTTTTTTTGACATCACTGACGTTAGAATGTGACTTTTTCCCTTATGAGTTTGTTCTTGATGGCTCATAAACCACTTTTTTACTACCTAGACAGAAAATCTCTTTTATGTGTGTATTCATATCTTTTGATTTTGTGTTCTTTTAATGATTCTCTGAAAGCTAATGACCTTTTGGGCAAAGAAGGAAGCCAGTCTGGTGGGCTCTAGTTCTAGGTTCATAAGGTCTAGGCTCTGTTTTAATTACTTACCCGTTGTATATTGGACAAATAATCTTTTTTTTTCTTACATTTCCTCTCCCGCCTGTTTAGCTGGAGCCTTAGTTTCTTTTTGATGAGAACCAAGTTTGATTAAGTTTATTTATCACTGTTTTCTTCCTTGCTGTTTTTACAAGCCATTGCATTTGTTTTGCATAATACATTATGTTAACTTCTCTAATGCTTTTGCCATGTCCCACATACCTCTGTCAGTCACTGCAGTGCCACTTCTCACTCATCAGTGAAGATCCACTTCTCCTGGCTCTGCCACACTGCTGTCAACCAGTATTCTGCTCATGTGCAGAAAGAGCTAAAAATACTGTTTCATATTTTTTTTTATGTGTGTATGTAGGACTTTTTAATCTGTAGATCTAGAGTTGTTTAACAGTTCCCATCTCTGTTTCCCAGTGTCGTTATAGCAGTGCAGAGAACACAGGCTGTCTTCCCGGGGTCACACAGCCAAACTAACAGCAGAATAAAATGCTAGAAGCAATCATATGGCCTGTCCTGCTTATGAAAAAGTCTCTGTAAAGGCAGGTACCTTGATGTTTTACACAGCTCATGTTCCCTAGTATAAACAAGACTATTTAATAAGAGCGCATTTACTTCTGTCTTTGCACCTATATCATAATCGTAAAGTATTTTGCTAATATTTTCTGTGTGACACATCTGTGCCTACTTAGGAATTTATCCATTCTACAGCAAAATAGCTGCTGTTGAGTCAGCAGTTTCCTAATACGATGTAATAATAAAGAATGTAAGAGATTTTGGCAAAAGAATTTGCTTAGTGTATGCTGTTTTATGATTAGAGGTGGCACTTGGGCTTTCAGGTAAAGTGCTTGAAGAATTTAGGTAATAAAATACAGTATTTTGTGCACTTTTGCCTCCTAAAAAGTGACATGTACTTGTTAGAAATAAAATAGAGAACTTAACTACAAATTGGTTTTGGTCCAGTGAACTCTGGAAAAAGTAGGGAGATTGTGTCTGGTGCCTTTTATTACTTATCATTGCTCACTCAGGTGAGCAGACTCAAACATTGCACTTCTGGCGTTTAATTTACCAATGGTGCTATCTGTAGGAAATTTAACAAAGTACATAATGAGACAGACATAATCAGAATTTGCTAAGGTTTATTAGTGCCTTATCAGGACTTTGGAAGGCTCAGCACACATGCACTCTTCCTTTCCTTTATCTCACTTCATGGAATTTGTAAACAACCTAAGCTAAGATGTTTCCCAAGGCTCATTAGCTCCTCAGAACTTTGACAGAGAAGCATTGGTCAGATAAATCAACAACATGTAATGTTAACAAAAAATAAGATTTAGTTTTAATTATATGCTTGAAGTCAGGGATGAGTGCAAAAGCAGTGTCATGGCTGCAGAGGCAATCCATGTTTATAGAATTATCCCTGGGTAATGGCAATTACTGTGCATAGGCTAAGAGGTCTATATTTTTTTCCAGTGAAGTCAAACTATGAAAAACGAAATTCCATGTATTATTTTGTAGTAATAATTGAAACTGAATGTTATGTTAACCACTGTTTAAATCTGGTTCTTGAAAGACATCAGCAGACATAGCCCAGTGTGGTGGGGGAAAACAGTTTTTCCCCCTCTGAAGGTGAGAAAATGGTAAACCCCCAGGGGGTGGTGATCTTTAG
>JAWWLV010000180.1:7418047-7434340 GCA_035041135.1 Platyrinchus mystaceus | reverse complement strand
TGTAATTTAAGAAAATTGCTATTGGTAGAAGAATTCTGGTACATACAGAATAGACCACATTAGTTAAGGCCATGAGGCCTTATGTTACCTTCTTGGACTGTGATAGACGAGTGTGTTTCTAATGGGAATATCCACATCCCAGAGAGTGAGCATGGCCTTTGAATATCACAGGTTGAGAAATTTTTGGGGTGAGTGGATAGAGTGGATTTGGGTTTGGATCACTTAGGCCTGACCAGGTCTACTGCTTTATTTGCAGGTTAAATCCAAACCCAGACTGGGCCCGGTCTCTCCTGTTGACATACCTACATTTCTAGGAAATTTAATTTCTCTAGTACATTTAAA
Source organism: Platyrinchus mystaceus (assembly GCA_035041135.1). Taxonomy (NCBI): domain Eukaryota; kingdom Metazoa; phylum Chordata; class Aves; order Passeriformes; family Tyrannidae; genus Platyrinchus; species Platyrinchus mystaceus. The sequence goes on along the minus strand of JAWWLV010000180.1, from coordinate 7,433,998 downwards.
CAATTTTGACCACATAATCTAGTCTGTCCACCTTAACCTGTGAGCAAGCCATGGTGTGTGCTTACTGTAGAGTGGAAAGGACTATAGGTGGCTTCAAGTGTCATTGCAGTTGCACCCTCCAGATGAGATTATTCTCATGTTACCGAGCTGAAGTTTCTGTCTCTGTTAGCTTGGCATCCATTGTGCAGCATAGGCTTGCACTTGATTCCCTATTTGCAAGGTAGGATTCTCAGTATTAAAACTCATCATTCAAAATTGAAACACATCACATAAACTTCCAAATGTTTTTCATCTACAAAAGATCAATTCAGTCAATTTTCCCTAATACAAGGGTTCCTTATTTTAATTGTTTCTTCTAATGGCTGCCCTTACCTAGCAGCCACTGGCCAGAGCTGAGGATGCTGCTGTGTCATCATCCAGGTTGATGAGGAAGATAGTGAAACCAGAGTCCTGTCACCAGCCTCTAGGATACTTTGCCCACTCTAAGCCAGAGTCAACAACCAGTGCTGTACTGTCAGTTGTTGCCTTCGGCACCTGTTGGTTCAGCAATTTTCCAAGCTGTAACACTGCCTGTTCATCCAGGCCGTGCTTCTCCACCTGCCGAAAGAACCTGCTGTGTGAGACAGTCCAGGATAAGGTTCAGTTTCAAAGTGGGGCAAACTTCAACTTTTTGGAGAACTGTCAGAGTGCCATTGCATAAATGTTTTTTTCTCATGAACTTAAAATATTATCATGAAGTACAATACGAAAAACATCTCTTCCCAAAGTGTTTAGATGCACAGTCTGAATTATATGAGAAAGTGTGGGCAAGGGAACCTAACGATTTTTAGCTAATCATTAAAGTTGGAACATTTCATTACAGTAGCATCTTACATATAGAACACAACTAAATGTGAATATTTTCCTCTGTGAGTTAATACTTTTTAGTCTTAAGTTTTGTTGAAAGGATTGCACAATTTCATGCTTCTAAAATTTTTTTAACTATCTTTCAAAATATTCTGTCAGTTGCAAAATGTTGTCAGTTGAAATGATTGCTGAAGAAAAATCTGCATTACTTCTCCAGCTCTAGAAGAATCTGAACTCAAGAAATAAAATTAATTTTTATTGCTTAAATTGAATTTCACTAATCAGAATTCAAGTATTACGTGCATAGTTTGAATAGTACCTCCCAGTTAGGTAACATTTGGAGAGGGTTTCAAGGGTATTTGACAGGCTTGACTGAACAAGAGTAAATCAAATCAACTTCATCATCATTTATATAGCAGAACAACTCATTTTGGAGTTTGATAGGGATGGATCAGCTTCCACTTGTAAACATCGATGTATAGTTCTTTGTGCTAGCTGGAGGAGTACAGGTACCTCTCTCTTTGACTAGCTCGTGGTGAACTCTCAACAGATCTGCTGTGCAACTTCAGGACAGTGTCAGAGGGAAGATAAAACCTATGATCTGCCACCAAATACCCCAAAGCTGTGTCCGTTCCATCACACTTGTGCAGTATAACAGAACTGATATCAACTAGGCTGTGCACTTAGTGATATGCTCCTTTTCATTATTGATGGCTTTGAACCTGGCTTGTTCATCATCCTGTAATCTTTTGGGAATTGCTGGGTTTGGGTATTTGGTGCATTCTCTTTTTTTTTTTTTTTTTTTCCTCTCTAATTACTGTTAAATTAGTGATAAATAATTCTGACAAGAAAAGAATGGAAGAAAATTAGTTTCTTCTTCCATTTGCTATTCTTCTTTCACCTGAAATAAACCCAAAATTTTCCATGCTTTGATGATTGTAAGTGACTGAATGGTTTTTCTGCAAACTTGTAAACCAAATTTTATCTATAAGCAACCTAAGTAACCAAGCAAAAAGATATTCAGCATAAATTTTGTTTATAGTGTAATAAGCTTTAAGACATAGACTTTTTCTGACAAAAATTACTTTTCAACAATAAGCCTAATACTATAATTAACTTTGAAGAGCTCAGTAAACTTAGAAGGTTTTGTCTGGGTTTTGTGGGTTTTCTTTGACATGGTTACTAAACACTTTGATCTTTCAAATAGCCTTTTGCTTATTACTGCTTTTAAACCTGTATGTATACTTATGTCTCGCAAGGACAGAAAAGATCATTTAGTGTGTTAATAATGCAAATTCAGGTGCTGATCGTGTGCATTTAACACCATTCAGAAAATGTATAAAGACTGGCATCCTGTGGAGATAGTTTTGAAAAAAAGACAGGGATTGAAGATTCTGGGATATTCTCAGCTTTGAGTACCTTCCTCTGCCTTCTCCCACACTGAGCTTAAGTGCTTTCTAAGACACGCGTCGCTGCTGGGCCTTCATCCTCCTCTGCACCATCTTTAAAGGCACTGAGGCAGTGGTTGAATGTAGTGCTGCCATTCACAAATAATAATTGATTCAACCTTCCTTTTTATGACTCTGAGTGGTGCAAATGCAAAATCTTTAACGTGCTGCTTATATAAATTATCGATGCTCTAGGCTAAGAATATAACTAGTTGATGGTTAATGTCTGTAGATCACAAGTGGCTATTAAATAAGTAAATATTTTGGTTTTGAAATGATTCTGTATTAATATCGAAGACATCTCTTTTCCTTACTGCACTGAGCTTGTAGAATTATTTGTGTTCACTTACATATCCTGCACACTGTTGAATTTGAAATGCAATTTAGAGTTTTTTGCCCTGAGACTTACCCACAGCATTTGTATTTGGTAGACAGAAGGAAAGGTAATAGGGTAAGTCTTTGAAGAGTGAGAGATAGCAGACTATAAAATAAAAAGTTAATAATATTAGGCTGAAAAATAAATTATGGAAGTCATGTCAGGAAGAGTAGAAAAACCTGTAGTCACTGTCAAAGGGAGAATTAAGAAACCTACAGAGCCTTTTCTACCTAATTTTCATAATGTTGTTAAGTTTTAGGTGTTTGAAGATTGAGAGGGTTGGTTTGAGGTGGTTAAAAGACTTTAAATGACAACCATCTTTAATTAATGTGGGTTAGTCAATTTATTAATTGCAATTTACTCTGTAACAATGGAAATATTGGAAAAGTAGCGAAACTAAGAATGGTGTTTAGAAATGTAATGAAACCATTCATTGAGAGTCTTAATTAAGCACCAGACTGTGTGCACTGCCCTTTAGTAGCAAGTCTTTTTAACTTCGTTCTTCAAAAGAAGTAATTGTGTCATTTCTCAGGGCTGCTGCAATACTGTAGCAAAGGACCAAAATCATTAATCACAATAATGCAGCATAAGTGATTTCAGGCTTGTGTTTTTATGATCTGTGCTCAGCTCTCTAAATATGAACCTTCCACTTCACTTATTCCTGTATGCTTGTATAGTAAAGTATCTGCAAGTTAATTTAGATTTGCTAACTTTAATGTGCCGAGGTGCAGTGATGGCAGTGAGCCATTTTCCAGAGCTCTCTACATGTCAATGTGTTTATCTCCACCCAGGAAATTATTTAGTTGATAAACCAGTTTTGAGTGTTTCTGTTCCAATAGAAAATGTTCTTGTGTATTTCACAAATGTTGATGCTGATAATAAATAGCTGCAGTTAATCACTTGTTCTGAAGTTGAAAGATTTGGATTCAAAAATCTAAGTTAATGTGACTGTATGTTATCTGAAGGATGGCTGATCGTACACCCAGAGAATTACTCATAGCTCTAATATTCAGTCCAAATTTTGGAACTCATAGCTCTAATATTCAGTCCAAATTTTGGAACATTTGAGGCTAATTTGTTTTCAGACAAATATTTATACTGTTTTTCCAGAAACAGGAAATTAGGTTCCGAATACCCTGAGAGAAGTTTGGGTAATGACAGTAGACTTTTTTACAATAACTTGTTTATGATTATCCATATCTAAAACTATATTAAAAATGTTAATTAAACAGACTGTTGAATCTAAGCACATGAGCAAATGCAGTTTGAGTGTTGTACAGATTCCTTTCATGCAATGTGTTTATGAAAGTCTGAAATGCGGTTGTGTATTTTTACCATCATGGCTTCATCTAATGTCTTCTTTTCTTCATTCACATCTGCTGCTCAACTTCAATATTGATTAAATGGCAACATTCCCTTTGCTGTAATCAAATTATTCAGTAAGTCCTTCTGAAATGAATTAAAAAATATAAAATGAAAAGCTAAAACAGTTTTGTTATAAAAATGAATAAATGAATAATCAGATAGCTAATGGCCTGGGTTTGTGTGAACACTATTTATCTGTGCATAAGTGTGGAACAGAACTTGCAAAACTGCAGTCCAGTATTTTTTATGTATTTATAAGTAAGTGTGAATAAGAATATTCTATGCAACTGCTCGAAGAAGTGCACATATTATATGATTTCTTTGTATAATTTTTATCCTCATGGATAGCCAGTGCCTCTAAGCATAATAATATCTGGTTATGAAAACATTGTTTCTTTTACAAAGGAAACTGAAGCAGAAGTAAAATAATTTTTCCTGGTGTTTTATATGAATTCTCTTGTACTGGTGAAATTAAGTAAATTCATTACCATTGTTAGATGTAAAAAGTGGATTTCACTGTACAAGGCTAAATACAGCAGCATTTTTCTCTTTATATACTTGAACTTTATCTGTGCTGGTGAATTGCTCTTTAATAATGCAATATCTTCTTTCCCCCCCCGCTAGCTCTGTTCCATTACCTCATTTTGTTGCATACATGAAGGTGTTTTGGGCCAGGATCTTAATGTAATGTTTAAAGTAAGCACGTGCAGATCTATGTTGAGGTCAGAGAACTGTTCCCATGGGACGAATATAAACAAGGGAGAAATTTAACTGTATGGCAAAAAAACCTTTATGGCAGAGATATATTAGATTGAGAAAGAGTCATCTTAGGGAAATATTAGAAACCCATTCACTTGAGACTTTTATAACTGGAATTGACAAAGCAGTAGAAAATGGTCTGTAGAGTGAAAGTTGTACAGTGCAGAGCACTAGATGAAATAGGAAAATTGAGCTTTTCAATCTTGAAATTCAATGATTTTGGGATAGTGAGACAAATCACGTCTGTGGTATAAACTTCAGACTTCATGTGCTATCAACACTATCTAAAAATTGACCCATTTATACACTGAACTTGCTTTTCTTGTTCTCCCTTGATAGCTAGCTTGAAAGAAATAGTTTGGGTAATGGTAGCCTACTCCATTTGCAACATGTGATGGTGCATTAAAGATTTGTGAAAGGTCTCCTTGAAACAATCCTGTAATATTGATAGACATCTAGGTTTTATTGTGGAGTTTTTTGTTTGGTTGGTTGGGGTTTTTTGCTTTTTTACAGTAGTGTTAATCTGCCTGTTGCACTTCTCTTTCTTGAAGTCTTTTTTTTATGTCCAAGTAGGAAAACTTGTTAATTTTTGATAGCTGGAGTGACTCAATATTAATGAACTACAGAGTTTTTTGTAGTTGTATTTCCCTTACTATTCAAAGTTACACCATTAAATGGTTGGCATTCCCTACCAATTTTATGCCATTAGAATTTTCTATATTTGTTTTATCTGCAGAGAAGCTTAAGATCCCATCCACTGATTAAAAAACCCCTTTTTTAAGAAATTACTTTTAAAAATGATTCAAATTATTTCTGTGGTGCTAAGTTGGCTTTTTGTTTGTTCGTTTGTTTGTTTGTTTCAAAAAAGAAGAAATTAGGGTTGGTCAGAAACTCACAGTTTCAACTCACTGAAGAGCCACTGCAGTAGTGATCAAAAGTCATTGCCATCTGAAGGAATTTCATAGGTTTGTTGCTAAATTTACACAAAAATTTTAGGAAATGGTTGTAGAAGTTGTGAAGTTTCCTTAAACTAATTTTGGATCTAAATGCTATTAAGGAATTTAAGGCAAACTGAATGTGTAATATAAACATAATATAAACATAATTTGTCTTTATAAGCTTTTAAAATGAGCATCCTGAAAGATGTTCTGATTAGTTGTGCTTTAGTCTTTAAGGTCATTTTAATGAAAACCTAATTTAGAACATTTTTGTGCTGGTGCTATTTTAGTACATAAGCCATGGAATTTTGCCTTAAGTTAAAAATTACAAAAAAAGGACTCAGTTGACTATTTGCTCTACTTATATTTTCTTTTGATCCCTGCAGATTTTCTTGTGCAGAACTTTAATTTGCTGCATTTGGTTTTATCTGATTAAGATATGGGGTCAAGTTCTGATACTACAAATCCAGAAATAGTGCTAAAGCCTAAGCTAATGTTATTCTGGCAACAGTTGGATAACAGTAAACTTGCAACCTGAAAGTGCTTCTCAATTGAAAGTCAATGGAATTTCAACTGGTGGAGGTGCTGGTTGAATCAGAAACTAATGAATTGTGACTAAATTATCAATATGTTACTCTGAAACATACACCTTCATACTGGAAAAGCAGATGTTACCAGATTCAGACGTATTTTATGTGTTGGATTAGAAATTAAATCAGGGGTGAAGTCTGGATTTGCATTCCTGCATGGTGATAGAAATCTCCCATGATGCTGGGATAATTCCTGCTTAAGATCATGGAAATTGCATGTGAATGCAGTCTGGGAAACGGTGTTTTTCTTCTGTGGTTGTGCAGATTGAATTGAATATTTGGGAACAGTTTTTCAAACCTACAGAGATTTTGAAGATAGCTCACTTTGGCATGTTAACCTGTCCGTGTTAAGACTTCCCAAAGAGGATGTAACCAGGAATAATCTGTTAAGTCAAGGTGGTTTTCCCACTCCCATGCATGCTTTGGAAAACTTTCACTTTTTACTAGCTAATAGAATTTAAATGAGGACTTGAAGCTCCCTGTAAAACATCAGTAATTTACATGAACAAAAATTCCCAAGACCCAGAGTTTGGTCAAAAGTTTCTGAAGAACCTTTATGCTGATAATTTTCAATGTTGGAAAGGCAACCCAGTGTTTTAGCAACTGAACTGTTAGTTACTATAATGTCTATGCTTTGTATGAATTGCCATGAGCTGTTGCTACCACTTATCAACCTCTGTGTGCTCAAATCTCTCCTTAATATTCTGCAGAAAAAAAAATCCTTTATCTGTTTCACAGGTTTTGTCCTCAGTAATTCCGGGCTAACAGCAAAAAAGTCCTGAATTGTGTTGTACATCACCTGTTTTGTTCACTTTAGAAGTGCTTGGCATAGGAAAATATTGTCTCAAAGCAAAATATTGTAGGTACAGGTTCTCAAATGTCACTGCATAATACTGTGAATTACCTCATCAATTAGTGACCAACTATAAAATGTAATTCAATTCATGCATTCATTTCTAAAAATATTTCTTTTCCTCAATACTGTGCTGAAATAAATAATTGTGCCTTGTGAGCATCATGGTTAATGGGAAATAATGTGTGAAAGGACTGCACTCCTGTTGTCAGATCAGTGGTTTACATGTAAGGGTGTGTGTGTGCTCATGCAAGTAGTGACAATTTGTAATTTCATATTGATCTTTTCACCATCAGAGACTCTAAATCTTGCAGTTATAATGCAAAATTGATGGCTTTGAAAGTTAGGCTGTCAGATATAAATGTTTCAGATGTTGCAGTTGCCTCAGTCACACCCAGAACATTTGTCCAGAAATCATTCTGCTGCAGGAGATTTTGAAATTGCGAGATTTTTGTCTTGTTATAGTGCTTGTGCAGTTCCACAGGAGTTAAGATGACTTGTCTCTATCAGATTAGTGAAGCAGAGAGATACCTTTTGGATTTCTATGCAGTTTATTGTCTTCACTTGTCGTCTTTAAGCACATTGATGAATAATATAGTTGATATCAAACTTGTGGAAGCTGGAAACTTTGAGACTTATTTAATCAGTTATGTAGTGCTCTGCCAGATATCAATAACTTTTAAAAACAAGCATCCTGTTGATAAAAATTTGAATATTTGTAGATTTGGACAGCAGAACTGATACTGTACTGGCAACACTTTGCATCTGTTCCCAACTTTTGAAAGCAGCAGTTTGAAATGTGCCATCTGTAATCACCAACTGCTTAAAAAGAGGATAGTGTCTGTTTCCTATTAGCTATTAACATGGATCAAGACATTAAAAGATCTTTGTGAGCCAAGCTCTGTGAAATTTCTTCAAGTAATACTCCAGTCTTTACTGGGAATGTGCTGTAGGTACCGACTGCCTCACCACTCCCATGCGTTGTGTCATCTTTTTCCTACAGCAAAAATAAAGTAAAACATAATATTTTCTTTGTTTTGGGTGACCTGAGATCCTGTTGGATTAATTAGTGCTCATTCTCTTTTCAATGTTTCTTTTTTGGTTACCTTCCTCTGCATTTCTTGCTGGTCTGTTCATTCTTCTGATGGCATCACCCAAGGCATTTGTGTGATCTTGTTTGACCTCTCATCATTTAGTAGAAACTCATTCTCTTTATCTTTGAACATATCTGCTGCTGGTGGTGTTAAATTGCTGTAGTACTTGTACAGTTGGGAAACAGGCCAAAACAATTTCTCCATAATAGAAAATTAGGCTAATAATGTGAAAAAATATGGTCCTTATCTGGAAGTTTCTCTAGAGGTTTAAATTCCTATCTTCTGTAATCAAGGAAGGCCCCCTGAGTTTTTTGGAGACAGAGGTTTGTGATCATCAGTTTACTAGATGTCAGAACTCAGCAGTGAAAGGTATGTTTAGGTCTCCAAGTCACCTTTGTGATTTCAGCACTAAATATTTAATTTCTGCAGAATAAACAAATGTGAAAAATCAGCAGCTTCCCACTGGGGTATACAAGAGCTTCCACCAATAAACTCTTTTAATTTCCTGCATTTTAACGAAAGTACCTTCTGTGATGGAGATTTTAAAAATTAGCAAACTATTAAATGATTGGTGCAGTTGCAACAGTGGTGGGAATTTATCATTTTGGCTTAACAGAGATAGGATACCTTTTAAATTCTGCTGCCTTGTGTAAGACTGTATTTTCAAAATTTTCATTTATATGCAAATATTTTGGAAAGTAATGAATACATGGCCTATCTATGGCAAAATGTATGTGAATCTTGTGGCCAATGTGGATTTTTTTTTTTTATAGTATTAGTTGCTACAGGAATTCATAATAAGTTAGGGAAGAATAAACTCAAGCTGAAAGCTAAAGATGTACATGACAGGGAGGCTAAAGTCAAAGGAATTTATTAGAAAAGACTTTAAGGAGGTCAATATTTACATAGTTCCTATCATAAATCTGCAAAAATAACTCACATGCAGGAAAATTTGACTCACACGTGAAGATTCATATCACAGAAATATTAGGGCTTAAAAATAAATGCATGAAAGGAGTTTATGTTTGAAGGTAATGTCTGCAGGTATTTGGCTGATGCTTCATTGCACAGTGTGTGTATGGGAAGTACTTTTTCTCACAGATTAATTCCAATTATATAAAACACAAGTGTGTATCTAAATGGATTGCCTTGATTGAATTTAAAAGTGCAGTGCAGTAATGTCTGTAGGATGGCAGTCAGTAATAGATGCAGTTTGTGTATGCAAACAAAGCTGGATTTATACACCAAGAGATAAACAAAGGGAAAAAGTTGTGCTATAAAGAAATAAGGGAAACTTTAAAGATCATCTGCAAAGGAACTGCAGAGTAATATTATGAGGCTTTTAAATGACTAGGAGAAGTCTGGAAAAACAGTTTTGATAGCCAGTAAATTTCCTGGACTTTTCTCTGGGAGCCTGAGCAGCATAATGCATTGCTGTGATTGCCTGTCTCTTCATTTTGTACCCCTTCTTTTGGTTTGGGGTTTCTTTGGGGAGAGTGGGGATTATTAATAACAGAAAAGTCCTAGAGAAAATCAACCTTGTTGTAAAAATCTGGAGAAGGGTGGTTTGCAGTGGCTACTGAGGGAACATGCATCATATGAGAAAGTATATATTAAAAATCTAATATGTTCCACTTATTTTTAACACACTGCAGAAAATGTGCCTGATTCCCCTATCTACTCACACTTTTCTCTTTGAGCACGAGCTGTCATATTCCCATAGCACGCACCAGATTTTTCAATAGGTTGTCTCTTTTTCAATCTATGTCTCCTCTTATTACTCCATTATGAAGATTATAAATATATGAAATTGATCTCAAAATAGAATTACCCACTCCTATTAACTCTGCTGACTAAGAGAGGCATGTAAAGCTTTTTATTTTCATGTTGCAATTTTGGATTTGATCCCATATTTGTAGTTGTGGAGCTTTTTTTATTTTAGACTGTTTAAGGTTGGTTGGCTAGTTGTTTGGAGTTTTTTTCGTACGAGACTAGTTCTGACTCTAAACATTTTCTGGTGAAAAGGATTGACAAACACAGAAATAAACATGTTTGACTTGTTTTTCCTTTTCATTATGCAGAAAATATTTCCATTTTTTTTAGACTAACTCAGAGTCCTAGTCTTTAGCTGAGGGACAGTGTTTTGGTTTGTTTGTGGTATTTGTTTTTTTCCACAGAAGTGTTTTGGCAAATAATTTATGAAATAGGCATTTGGACAAGTAACAACCATTGTCAGATAGAAAAGGTGTGTTGATTCCGTTTATTATGGGTTGTGGAAAACAGGAGATGTTTGCTTATGTTACGAGTAATAGGTTGAAATGCCCATTGGATAGCTTTTTGTATTTAGACAAAAACATATTTAATAGCTTCATTCATCATCATATGTGAAATGAAAATAATATCTGTGCTTTTGCAATTCCATTTCAACATTTATAAAACTCAAACCGTTGTTTTTTTTCCAAACTCTTTTTTTTTAATAAATGGTAGCACAAGAACTGTTTCTCCTTAGGTAGACTTGGCTCCTTTCTCCATACTAATTAGCTGCTATTGATTAGTACAGCATACTGAAAATATATAATGTGTCAAATCTGAGCAAGTCTCATTTATCTATACAAACATTGCTATTTCTTTAATTTTTGTCAAGATGCAGTTTCACTCGAGAAACATTATTATCTGGCTTTAGCTGTATCTGCAAATACTTTAAAGCATGTGATAACAAACTCATTAATGTCGATGGAATGGACTTTTCTGTTGGCTTTAACAAGATTTAGTTTAGGTACAGAATATACTGTTTAGTTTTGGAATATACTGAAACTACTGAAAAATATCTCATTGTACCAAAATACTGAACTAGGTTGTGACCCAATGGTGTTTTGAAACTATAGAAATGCTGCTCTACTTGGAATGGAGAACCACTGCAGCAGGGAGGCTGATTCCAAGTCAGTGACCATCTCCTTGTCCAAGAAGGCAGGGCTGTGGTCAGGACGGGCAGTGGCTGCTCGCCAGCCTGTGGCAGGAATAGCCCCTTTGTGGCTATTAATATACAGGCCACTTAGAGCTACCCTTAGAATTGGAGTTTTAAAATTAGATTTTATCTTTAAATTACTATCAATACCATAATAATAGTTACAAAATCTCTTCAGTATTACTTCTGCCCTCTATATTGTTTTCCATTATTCACAAGTTGAGAGCTAAAAGCTTTGCTCCACTGAAAAGAACACTTGGTAACTTCTTTGTCTTGGATGAATGTTTTACAGTCAAAAAGAATTTACAGAAGCAGTGTTCTGAGTTGATTATTGACCATTGGTCTTCACTGGGGAAGGCAGGATCCATAGAAAAGAACCTATATAATGCTTGTGGTGTTATGAAACACTTTTTAAATAAGCATAATCTATAAAAGGGTACAGAGCCTCAGAATTATTGTATGTGTCAGCAATTCTTTAAAATTATTTGAAGGAAAAATATTATTCAGCCACCAGCTGAAGTAAGCAGGGACCCCTATTAGTTTAATGTGTATCAGCAACTCAGAAATATTCAGTAATTTTAGAAAACCTGACTTTAGGCCAATCATATTCTGGAAGGTAATGCAGCTTGAACCAGAATAATGTATTACATACTTTTATTTCCTTTTAATTTTAATTCAGTTAAACAATGATGCTTTAAAGCAATGAAGATTGAAGTGGAATCATCCAGTGGAATTAGTATGGTTATGTTTAAGTGAAATCACTGTTTTGATTTCTAGATCTATGTGAGGCTGCAAATGACAAAACTACCAATTAAAAAACAATTATGTTGAAGTCAAATAAAAGGTGAAATGCTCTCAGTAATGGGACCTCTGAGACAAGAAGCCAGAATGGGAGTGTGATGGCCTTCACTGACTGGATTTTAAAATCCATGGGAAAAAGAGACTCTTTCCTTTTGTGGCCTCGTTTGCTCCCAGGTCAACAAAGTTGTGATCACAGTACTTGTGTTCAGGGGATAGCAACCTGAACAGACAAGAAAACCAAAATGAAAACTATCATACTGAGGTGTGTCACCACTCCCTCTCACATCTGTAATATTTTCTGTAGACATAATTCCCATCTACACACAGATTCCGTTGGAAGGATCCTCTTCATCTAGGTAATCTCTAGGGAAATATCCCTGAGCAGTGTTGCCCTCTGTGGACTCACTGTCTTGGTGAGCTGAAGGCTGAGATTTAAGTTGGCTACAGCACTTCAACATCCCTTTTATTTTGATAGAATTAAGTGTTTGAGTTGTTTGGGCAGCTTTGACATCTTCAGCTAAAAAGTTCAGAATATTGAGCCTTCTGTTCTCCCAGCTCCTGCACAGTACAACCCCAGACAGCACACTGCACCACTACACCATCAGAGAGATGTCTCCTTTCTTGGTCTTTGAGCATATACTAGAGATCTAATTCAGATAGAGTGACTTGGACCATCCTGGAGCAGTTCTCAGGTGTGGACAGCTGAAGACGTATGTCCTCTTCCTTCCACAGCCGTTATTCAGATTTGGGTGATGACAGGGAATTTTGAGGTGCTGGCTGAGGCAGAATGAGCCAGCTGGTCACCAGCCCTGAGCTGTTAATGTGCCTGCAGTGTGTGCCATGGCAAGAGGGAAACAATGAGGGAGCAGAATGGGGTTGGCCTCAGTGGGAGCAGTCTCATGGGGAATTCTGTAGGTGACTGAGTAGGCTGAGAAGATCATAACTTCCCATACCTTTTTTTTTTTTTTTCCCCTGAAGATTTAAGGCTAGGAAACACTCTATAAAATGACAAATTATGATGATAGTCTGAAGATTCTTAGGATAACAGCAACTCTTAAAACACATTATTTTTCCCACAGCTGCATATTTTCTAACAGTCAGACTGCCGAGTGGAGAGACAATACCTATTAACCCATATTTGTGTCAGAACCTGAAAGAGAAGTATCTTTTAGCATAGTTATATATGAAAAACAATAATGAAATTCTTATTTTCCAGGGATGCAAAACTAGGGAGTTAATCTTTCATTTCACTATGTGACAGATAGATTAAAAATATTCATATCTTGAATTCAGGTACTTATCATAGAGAAATAGCCTTTATGTTGTTCATTTCTTGCTGTAAAAGACTCAGAATGTGTGATATATTTCAACAAATGCTTTATTTATGTATGTTTCCCCATTGTGCAGTATGTGTTATTGTTAATTGAATATTGCCTCTGAATCTTGATTGATTCTCCTTACTCTCTAAAGTCATTTTAGTATTTTATACTCACATTTTGAATATATGTATATGTATATATAAAATTTTGAATTTTCTGGAAATAGCTGAGTTCAATGCAACTCTCAGGGTGGGGGTAATCTGATGGGAGCAAAAAGGGAAATGTTGTCAAGGGACCACAAGAAAGATAGAGATTCAGGCTGTATTTCTGTTATAGAAACTCCTGAGGCCACTTGGTTTCTGTGGAGAAAAGAAATACACGTGGATAAGATAATTTTTCTTTTGAGTTTCTTCTTTAAATTTCTCTGAAGATGCTGCTACCAACACCATCTCTTTATTGCTTATGTTCATTTGTTGTATAAAATTCTCTTATTTAGCAACTCTGTACTAGGCAACTCAGGGATTATATAGTGAGATTCGGCTTTTAGGCGAGAGACTGATTTATCCTTTTTCTTTTAGAAATCCTGTAGTTTGATGGCAATGTTAACTTTTCATTGTGCATGTTGTTTTCTGGTCTGTCTTTATTCTTAGCTCTAGGAGAATGAATGCATAAATAAAAATCCACCGTTCCTCTGCTGCTCTGCTGCCATTTTAATCCCTATTTATCTCACTCTAGGATGCCAGAGAGGAAATTTAATGTTGAGTATTGGTTCAATAAATGTCAGGGAGGGCAGGCAGTTTATATCCTCTTTTGCAATAAACATTTAGTTCTCCTGACAAAGACAGCATTAGAATATCAGAAGGGAAAAGCTGCTCTAGTGGCCTCTGCTTCTTTCAGCAGCTGAAAACATGAAGTGGTCCTGGTGACCAAGCACACAAACCTGAATCTCCAGAAGTGATAGATATGCTGTTAGGGATTTAGATGCTTTCCTGATAAAAGTAAATATTCCTAGTTTAAGAAGTTGAACTATGTGAGGCTTGGTCTTGCAAAAACTGCTATTTCCTCTCATCTGTAACTGTTTTGTAGGGATAAACTTTTAATGAACATACTCTCTTTACATGTTATTTTTTGTGTGCTTTGTTTATATTAAAATGAGAGACAATTACGTGTCTTACCACCAGGTTAAAGGATGGCACAAGACTTATTAAACTAAACTTGCTTGTATCACAATGCAAGGTGGTTGTTAGTTGGGGAAAAGCAGAAGTACACGTTTAGAAAACATCATGCAAATTATCTAAGCATCGTTACCAATGTCAGGTGAGTTAGGACGGCAGGTTAAATAATTTACTATGCAATTATTTGTTTTATGCATAGATAATATGTGTTCTGTATATTTTACAGTGAGGAAAATAAGGCAAAATGGAAATGAGAGAAGTTTTTCTAAAATTAAATGCCTATCAATTAGAAGTACTGAAGTTATATCTCTTGAGGACGAGATAATTACCATACCTATGATTTCCTTCTGCATCCATCAGGAGACTTTGGAGTAACTATGCTTAATTTCTGCGGGACCTTTGCTAAGGTGATGAAGTGGTGTAGAGAATAGACATCTGAACAACAGCTGTGATAGTTGAAAAAATGTGACAGTAACAGGTTTATAACATTTTTATAGTCAGCTATTATATCACATACATAAAAATATAAAATACCTGATGTATAATATGTATAAAAATAGCCATTTTATATGTGTTGTGTGCGCATAAGTTTTTACATGTACATATCATATACTGATACATTGTTTTATGTTCTTTACCAATACTAGAAATCCTTACCAATGAGCTTTTTCAATACGTGGAATTAAAAATTCTCCCCAATCTTCAAATTTAATTTCTCATCTCCACATATCCCTATGACTGATATATTTAAGACTCTTTCCATTTCTTTCAGAGCTTTCTTATGACATTTCTGCTTTTGCTTTAAGCTTATGTTTAAAAACAGGAGAAAATCTCAAAGTGAAGACTGCACTTTGAATAAAGGATAGAATTAGAAATGCACTTTAGAGATAGAGTTTCATCCCTAAGTGTTGTGAGTCCTTTATGCTAAAGCTCTTCTGTTTTAAGGTGTTTCAGCTACTTGCTAATCAAATTAAAAACTACTTAGGGAGTAAGAATTTCAGTCCTTTTCTCCTTGATGAAATGCACAAGGGTAAGCCGAGGGCTGACGTGACTAAAACCATTGACAAAATATATCTTTCAGCCTAGAAGAAGAGGAACAGAGAAAATTTTAAAAAACTATCTCTTTAAACTACTCCCATGCACTTAACTTCAGGCTGGGTGAAATCCCTGACCATCAGTTCATTTGTTTGACTTTGGCAAACACCAAAGCACCAGAGAGCTGAGAACTGGGGTGTGTAGGACTGGTATGTATAAATCAGCTTTAGCCTGGTTTTAAAAAGTGGTAAAAGCCATTGAGACCAAGTGGTCAGACAGACAGCAGGTCAGTGGGAAGGGATCCGATGCTCATAGTGCGATACAAACTGAAACCTGCCATTGCAAGAGCAGCTGTGTTAGGTTGGGAATTATGGACAGCAGTGTCAT
>JAWWLV010000180.1:7315629-7409418 GCA_035041135.1 Platyrinchus mystaceus | reverse complement strand
TTTTCCAGAAAGCTCTAAAGCAGTAGGCATAAACAAATGCTGAGGTCAGAGACTTCACTCTTTAATGTGTTGCCTATCATATAACTAAGGTTGCCTATTACAGTTAGTTACAGTGTTCCAATTAAGATCATTTGTTGCCATGGCTTTCTCATTGCTCTGATCTGGCATCCAGAGTGTTGCTTGTGGAAGGCTGTCAGCTGCCTTGCTGAGATCTAACTTCACTTTGCTCAGAGTGACTTAAAATTTGTCCTGGGGTGGTATTTTGCAAAAACCACGGTTACTTAAATAGCACAGTGAAAGTATTGTTTGCATCTTTAGAAAAAAGAGATGGTGTATGGTGGAAGAGGCTTAGAAAGAAACAGGATAGAATGTATTGCTGCCAAAAAATTCTATATTCTCTGCTTAAATTATCTGTCCATTAAGATAATTCTGTGCACACACTCTTCCCCCCACTGTCTCCCCTGCCTCTCCCACCTTCCTATCAGAGTGTCTAAGTTCCCAACAACTTTTAATGTCCTAAACTTCATCACCTGAGAGATTCCTCCCTCTTTAGTGGGGAATTAGGGGACAGAGACAGCAAAGGACTCAAGCAAAATGAATCATGTAGAGCACAGCTGTAGTTTATGGATTTGGACTGCCTTTTCAATCCCAGACCAGCATTTTTTTCCCAGCACAAAGAGACTTGTGGTCACTATAAACAGGATTTTCACAGGACTGCCATATGCTATGGAGTACTTCCTGCACTGAAGTGCTCAGCATCTTCAGAACTGAGTACATTTATAAAATCATGAATATATTCAGAGACTCTTATGCTACTTATGTTCCATCTGAGAAGTGGTAGAGAGAGATACTGCTATTTCTATTTTTAGAGTACTTTCAGTGAGATTACACTGAAAAGGTCACCTATGTATTCCTGAGGTGCCTTGTGCCAAGAAATAGGGTCTATAGGCATTACCACGAAAACAAATAGTATTTCCTGATTATAACAGAAATCAAGGATTGTTGAAGGTGGGGTATGAGTCACAAGTCTCCAAAGTATAGTAGATCTTACTTAATATTTGCTCTGCAAAAGCACTTAGAAGCATTTATAAGATGGTTCTCTTCACTAGAATAGACACTTTGCAGAATTTGAGTGAATAACTGTCCTATTTCACACCAATAAACTCAATGGAAAAAACCCCAAAACAGTCTACACCTTCTGCACAATACAGGTCCATTATATTTCCATTTATCAAGGACAGATTTGCATCCTATTTGTAACCTTTTTCTTTCCTGAATGTGTTTTAACAGCATTAGGGTGTTTTTCAGCGGTATGGCTGTGAGGATGTGGCGCAGCTGACATGTTTGTCCATGTTTCAGATGCTGTGGGCATCAGCTAGGCAGCTTTTTAATAATCTCTTCTCATCTGTAGCTGCAATATTAGCAGCTAGTGTTGAAGAATGATTCCCGTTCTAGCAGGAAGCAGCTTCTTCTTCAATTTACTCCTAAGGCCCCTAGATCCCTGCAGTACCATTTTTTTTCCTCTCTCTCTCTTTTTTTTTTTTTTTATTTTTAATTTGTTAGGCTTATGCTCGTTGTTTGTGTTTGTAACATGATGGTATTCCATCCAGACTCATGTCTCACCACCCTGAAATTACTCTGAGTTGTTTAGTCATAAAAGAACCTCAAATTAGTATGGAGCTGGGGTGGGGAAAGAATTAGTAGGTGGTGGCATTGATTTTTATTCTCTGGAGACACAATTCACACCAATTTGTTGCATGATGCTGTTCCTGACTGTGTGAATTTCTCCATTTCAAATGTTTTTCTTTAGAGTCAAGTGCAAAAATATCAACTTTCTCAGATACATATTTTATTCTTGCCACACTGCCCTTGTAGTCCAGAAAGGTGTATGTAACTAGAAACATTCCAGACTTCATGTACACATATAGGTGACGTGCAGAGTAAATAATCCCCTTTCAAAAAAACCCCTTCTTTTTCTTTTTTTCCCCTGGTTTGAGAAATAAGGATTGTCTTACTGTGAGTTGTACCTGTTGTTAGGGTGAGCTCAGGGGCTCATCTGTCTTTTTATTTGGGGATGTGATGAACAAGAAATGAAACCTCTTTTGACAGGAAAGGGAATACTTCCTCATCCGGAACTCTATCACTATTGATAATGCAATGCTTTAATCTCTCCAGATTGAATAAGAATATATATTTTTTTGGTTTTGTTATTTGGTCTGTTCATGTGGGACTTGGTTATTTTCGCTTTTGTGATGAGCGTAAATCCCACCCTCGGTGTGTAGTTAAGTTGAATTATATCCATTTGGATGAGAGCAGCAGCACAATGAAATACTCCCACCCTTCTATTAGTGCCCGCTTTTGTACCCAAAACCCTTAGATTAGCTCAGTTGGTTAGAGCCTGGTACTAATAACACTTAGATTGGGGGTTCACTCCCTGTATGGTCCATTCACCTAAGAGTTGGACTCGATGATGCTTGTGGGTCCCTTCCAACTCAGGATATTCTGGGATATTATGTGATTTAATTTGGGCTGTGACAGTACAAATATTGAGCTGGAGTTAAAAGTCTTCTTCTGAAGAAGTGGTATGAAGCAAATTCTGGTACTTCAGACTTTTCCTTACAAAAGGAGTGGGGTCCTGGCTACTCCAAACTTACGTAAAGTGTTTTTCATAGGGTTGAGGTAAAACAGAAATGTTGAATGTCTATTTGTACTTATCACAAATAGGGCCTTACAGATCTGCATGGGTCTTGTGCCTGGGACAAAAATCTCTTGTTATGTGTATACGTGCCTTGGGGGAGAAGGGATTCCCTGATCTGCATTTGTGGGTCTGTATTTGCATGCTTGCAAAGTTCATCCCATACTTAGTTCAAAATAATGTACTTTGCATTTACATGGAGGTTTTCAACAAAACACCTCAAAGCATTAAAAAACTTTAAAGAGCAACCTACTAGGAATGAGCAGCGCTATGTGCAAAACTAGACATGTAGGACAATATTCTGATGTCAACTTTTTCATCAAGTTTTTGTCATTAAATTAAATTGTCGGGGTCTTTTTTTGAAGAATATCATGCTGGAAAAATAAACAAATTGTTTTAACATTTGTTAAATCAAAACTCTTATTTAAAATGATTTATTACTTTTAAAAATAATACTTTTACAAACTTCAGAAAGTTGGGGGCGGAAAGTTGAAGTTAAATTTTCATGTGAGATTGATAATAAAGTAATTTAATCAAGGGTTATGCGTAGCACCAAGGGAGGTAATTAAAGTGGCATGGGGTAGGAATAGAATGTACTCCCAACAAAAGCTTTGCTTCCAATGTCTATAACTTTCTCTTTGTTATTTTAATTTTCCAGTAGCCCTTTCATAAGTAAATTATTATTCATTTATTCGACGATGCACATTTGGAAAAGAGCTAATTCCTTTTGATTTAAAAGAACTGTCTGGAACATATATTTTGTAAACAGAAATATTTTATTTATTATTTTATATTAAAAAAATATATTCTGTCATTTTCTGATCTGGTGGTTAAGCAGAAAGAAACTACAAATTTAAGCCTATGCAGTTTGATGCATGTTATGCACAGTAAAAACCCTCCTAACACACCCTCTTAAAAATTACTCGGTGAATAATGTCAAATCCCTTCACTTATTTTATATTTGCTGCAGTAAAGTAGTAAAGCATTAAGACCTATCATTCAACTATGTGAAGGATAATTTTAGATAAATATAACTGAATTGAGCATTTGGTGGCAAATATGGGTAGTAAAATTTTGCTGACGGTTATTTATCAGTAGGAGTCTTTGCTTGCAAGAATTTGCCAAAGATCTTGACAACTAATAGAGACCCTTCAGCAGTAAAGCAGTAAATTTGAACTTCCAGCATAGTAAAGCTTAACTTGAAGTTAAAGAACACATCTTCTCTTTCTACTGGTGCCCTACATGGCCTCTGCAGGACAAATTATCCTTTTCTAATATACCTAAAGTTTATAACATAAGAAAGCATCTTAAGACTCAATAGAGTGGAAAGAATCTTTGCCTTTCTGTTAAATTATATCCTTATGCTTTTTCTTCTGCTTGCTTTCTCTTTTCCCAGCTCTTGCATTGGCTATTGTGACTTTGAGTAAAGAAATCTGGAACACATTCTGAACTTCCTAAATACTAATAATCACTGTTTCTATGTAATGTTGATGCTTTTGATCCACACAGACATGGTTCATAGACAGGCTCTGCCTGTTCTGAGACGAGTAAAGCCTGGGCAGGAAAGGAAAACTTAAAATGTTACTAGTGTTTGATCTTCCTCTCTTGTCAGAGTGAAGCTGGTAATCCATCACCTGAAGGGAAAGACGATATCAAAGTAAATAATTTTTGTAACATACATTAAAAAGTAATAGCTTCAGCTTCAGCCAAGAATTTGTGTAAATCTTTTTGAGTTTCACATTTCAGGTGCAATAAAAGTGCTAAATATTAATTTTAAATCTGTATATGTAATAGATACCACAAAATCCTTCTTTCTGAACTGACAAACAAGGGCTTTTGTTTATTGCTAGGAAAAATGTGATATTTTCTCTTTAGAAGACCTACATTTTAAAAGGTTTGGTTTCATTTCTTACGTGCTTGAGGCAGAATGTGTACTGACCCTTGGAAAGGGAAATGTTTCACAGCAGTTTAAAGCCTCAGTTGAAGAAACAAATTAAAAAGCCTGGTCATTTTTGTGGTGGAATTGTTCTTGGAGTTCTCAGGTTACAAACAAAGTGGTATTGGGTAGTGAAATTTCATGCCTGGAAATTATTAAAGCACGAGCACTGGCGAAATATAAGGTAAAACTTTCAAAGAGCAAATACTTACTTGCTATTACCAGTCATGAGTTATTCTAGGCTTCTTAAACAGAACCTAGCAGGTAAGAACACCTTGTGTGGAGTTTAAAAATTGTGCATTATGTTGTACTTTCATGAAGTATAATATGAAGTATAATAATGTATAGAAGTAATGATATAAAGAAGTAATACAGAAAAAATTCTGGTAAGCTTTTCCCCAAAAGAAGCACTTACTTTTATTACAGAGCCACCAGTAGTGAAACCTATTCTTTCCTCTCACCAGGATCATTGATGATATTACAGTTTTCAGTCATAAATATGGGTCAAAAAACTGTAATTTTTTTATCTTGCAATTTGTTTTTTTTCCTCCTTGAAGTTCTTATGCCTAATGAGGCACCAGTGCTAGAAATTCAAATCTGGCAAGAGATGCTAAATAAACAAATACACAAATGACAAGGAGAAGATGAAAAAAGAGGGCATTTAAAATAGTTTAATTTTGGCTTAACTTTTTTGAAGCCTTTAGTAAAATTTTTTTTCATAAAGAAAGGAAAATTAATAGTAACTTGTGCCATAATAAATAACTGGAATATAATTGTAAAACTACCTAAGGCTACAGGAGTGAAATCCTGACCCAGTTAAAGTTTTTTATGGAGGTTTTACTGTCCCTCTTTAAACCCTTATGGCCTAGCCCAGTCTTGTCATCTAGTTCTTATTTCTTCAGTTACCCCGGTTTTATTTTTCAGCCTTTTGAAGGAGTACTGATATGATTATGAAGTGTAAGTTGAGTTCAAAATTTATTACAGAAGAAGAGATTAAGGGGAGACTTCAATGCAGTTACAGGTGTCCTGAGAGGAGAGGCAGGCACTGATCTCTGTGGGAACCAGTGACAGGACGCCAGGGAATGGCCTGAAGTTGTGTCAGAGGAGGCTTATATTGGGTATTAGGAAAAGGTTCTTCTCCCAGAGGGTGGTTGGGCACAGGAACCAATGCTACCAGAGTTCAAGTGTTTGGACAGTGCTGTCAGGCACATGGTGTGATTCCTGTGGCTGTCCTGGGCAGGGCCAGGAGTTGGACTTTGGTGATCTCTGTGGGTCCCTTCCAACTCAGGATATTCTATGATGCTCTGACAGTTACCACAACGTCTCTCCTCTTTTCTAATGGAGTACATCTGCCAGTGTTATGCTGTGGGTGAGCTCAGCACAAAGGAAGGTGGGAAAGGAATAGAAGGGATTTATTTCACTTTCCAAAGCCCTGTTTTATACTGCTTGGTGGACTTCTACTGTGATTTTAATTTATGCATTTGTTGTAGCTAAGTCAAAGGCAGAACTGTACTGAAGCATCACCTCCAACTGTTTTCCAGTCTGTCCCTCTGCGTATAACACAGGCATTATTGGTCATTTTAAAATAAAGCTGTGTTTCAGAGAAAAGAAAATGTTTTTATATTTTTTCTAAATGCAGTGTTTTGACTTCTCTCTCATTTCAGAAGAACATTTTATCAAAAGGAGAAAAGCAGCAGCATTTTAGGACACAAACAAAAACTCTTGCTATGAATGACTTGTGTCAGTTGACCTAAAATTGAATTTCCCATTATTTTAAAAACTTTTTGTCAGAAAAACTGTTCTTAAGACTGTTTCAATTAAGTTGAAATGCATTTTTATGCATTTTTATGCATGTTTTAAACTACAAACAAACAAACAAAAACCCTGCTGTTATTAGTTGAGCTCTAAGCAAAGGTATATAAACGCAAAAGTATTTAAACACAAGAAATTATAGCAGCCTTGGATGCTATATGTTCATGCATAAAAACCAGATTTTGCATCAATCACGAAAAAGTGTGTTTTTGTGAAAGGACAAACATTTTCAAGTGTCACATAAGTAAAACATTTAATGTTCCTAATCATATATAACACAACCTCCTCTCTGTCTTCCTCAGCAAAATCTTTTCAGAAAAGACAGGTGATCTTTAACTAGTACGAAGGAAGAATTATACTGTTAAATTATATTAGGAATTAATGGGGTAATTTTTTTTTTTTGCAATTACTCTTGAAATTAACAAATAAAAACCTCCTGAGTTTTCTTACAAGAGATTTATTGCTCATTAAAATTTCTTCTATAACAGTGTCCTGAAGTGGATACATCAGTATATTCAATTGATGCATTAGCCAATTATTTTGTGGACATATTACATGAGAAAACTATTGTATTAAAGGTATGTCACAAATTGTGGTCAAAGTTGCTCTCTCAAAATTTTAGCATAGAGCTTGTGAGATCCTCAAATATTTACTTTCTTGCTGGCAGGAAGAGATAACACAGCAAGTTGTTAATGGTATGAGAGAAATTGCTCTGTCATACAGCATCTCTAATCCAGCTTTGCAAGATGGTATTTTCTTTTGTGGCTTGTATTACCAGGTAGACTTTAAATGTTAATAGCACCATTATCTATGTATATGATTCACTTTTATTTGTTCTGTAATGGAAATTAAAAAAAAAAATAGTGCTCTAATCCAAATAGACCTTTGGAAGCAACTATTTTGAAATCTTGCTGCCTTTATGGAGGTGGTCGAGGAAAGGAGAGAAGTTGAAGAAAGGCAGTAATGTGGCCGGGAAGGAAATGTCTTGAGGGACACAAACATAAATCAAGTTTCACAGCTTCCTTCGTAACCCTTATGGTGTAACCACTTTTAGTGGAATTTTTATGTTGAAACGTTTTTTTAAGGCTCCTTATTTTTAGCCTTTTCACACTAAAATCTTTGTTCCTTAGTTTTGATTAGTATATATTTTGTGTTATTTACAACAATATTATTTATTTCTTTTCCACTAGGCTGTTGCATTTTTTATAGGTGTTTAGTGTTATGTTCTTCAGTGGATGTATTTTAAGTTAGCTAATATACAGCCTTTAAATTATACAATATCTCACTTCAAAGCAGCATTTAATAACGAGTTTATGTTTTTAAATGTTTATAATTTAGGTTTTCATATTAACTGTATCTTTAAGTTTTCTACTGTACTAACATATAAATATGTAAAATCAGGAATTTCAGTTAAAAAGCAGATTCTAGTTCAGGAAAGTACCTAAGTATGCATTTAGCTGAAAAGGAACAGAGATATCCTTAGAAAAAGGACTGAGAGATAACTAACTCAGAATTAATTATGATTAATTAAGAGCTTTGCTGAATCAAGGGCATGGCTGGCAGTTCTGGTGTGGTTCAGGCAGAAATACATTTCTTCTCTGTGCTTTGCAGTGCAAGCAGTCACAAGAAATGAGTTATAGTGAGATTTCCATTGTGTGACTCATAGCACAGTTGTTTCTTAATAGTGTGATTCACTCCCATGAAAACATTGGGTAATGAAAAGCTGTCCGCTTTGTGAAATCACAAATTGGACAGCTTTTTTGTTTGGTTTATTTTTTTCTTTTTTTTTTATTGTATCTTCACTTCAACAACCAGCTCTCAGTATTTGAAGACTGCTCACAGATTTTTCTACTGTGAATTTCATAAATATGCAAATATCTATTCTAAATGGTCTTCACATTTTGTTGCCGATTTTGAGAGGCCATTTGACCTATTGGAAGTTCCTCTAAAATGTCTCTCATGGTTGGCTTCTGCTTACCTTCTCTTTGCACTGCTCCCTTGGTCTTTACTGGGTCTGTAA
Organism: Platyrinchus mystaceus; assembly: GCA_035041135.1. Taxonomy (NCBI): domain Eukaryota; kingdom Metazoa; phylum Chordata; class Aves; order Passeriformes; family Tyrannidae; genus Platyrinchus; species Platyrinchus mystaceus. Next base: position 7,400,955 of record JAWWLV010000180.1, on the reverse strand, counting down.
CTTAGGAGCTGGAGTGCAGAACCAGAGGTCCTGTCATTAAAAGTGGAAAAAGAGAAGAGGCATAATGGAAAAGAGTCTGGGAGAACCATGCTTATTTCTTCTACTGCCATCAGAAAAGCTGCAAGGGTGATTGCAGCTGCTGTTTCTGAGAGAAACATATTACAAGTCCCTGCGTTCCCCTGTGTGACAACAGTGACATTGGCAAAGCAGGCTTTGGCATCACTGCCACTTCACTGCTTTGGGCACTCTGCTGCTTTCCTCGTCCATGCTCATGGACATGGCTGAGGAGTTGAAATCCCTTCACTGCTCCACCAGTTGGCTGTTGGACTGGTCACGGCTTGCTGACTTGACAATCTTGGTTGGAGCATCTCTGAGCTATAATAAACAAGGAATGGACAAACAAGGGAAATCTACAGAACTCTGGCCTTCTCTAAACTTATCAACTAGGTTTCTCCTGTAATAACAGAAAGACAACTTCAAAGGGTGATTCATTATACCTGACTTTAATAGGATAAGTTATTCTGGAGCTGTACGTCCATTTCTATTGACTCGGCTTCCTAGTGAGCTGCTTGGATGATGCATCTGATTATTCAAACCTAAAGTGAGCTAAGTCTCTTAGAAGTGCACAAGAAGGAAATACTTTAATTTTCTAATGCTAGGAAAAATTGCTGTTGAAAATAAAACGTTGCTCGTTACCACATTAGCTTTACTACCTAAATGAAAAGTTGTTAGGTGGTGCTGAGGGCTATACAGATCTCTGTAAGGGACTGTGACTTAGCCACCTAATGACATGTGATATTCGGGTTGACAGTAATGATCATTTCATGAAAATTGTTTATAAAAAGCAAAGTGTTGGAATGATAGTAGACACTAAATAGGACTTCACGAAATGCATAAAAAACCTAATTACGCTTCAAGAAAATATCCTTGGCTTTAGAAGAGGTTTAATATTATGAGTTGTGATATTTTCCTAACTAGTCTTCTCAAAAGTTGCTGTTCAAATGAAAGGACATTATTTTCTGTGAGCTAAAGAACTGGGCAGTTAAGACCAAAAGGCATTTACACTGTCATTCAAGCTGAATGTCATATGTTATTTTAAAGCAAATGTTTACAGGTCAGAAATTGGCACTTAAATATAACTACTTTTAGGGCCTTTTGGAAGGAGTGGTAGAAGAGTTAAGGAAATAACACTGAAAAAAAAGGCCCTAAACAAAAGAAAAAGAAACTTGAAGAAACCTAAACATTTCCACTGGTAGATATGTTATTCTTCATATGTCCAACACTGGCACTGTCCAATCTCTGACCTTGGAAACATACTCCATCTTCCTGTCTTTGCCTGTGTCCTTGGTTCCACTATTACTGCTCTACATTTCCTATCCCACTGCAGAAGTTGTGGAATCATTTCAGGATGCCCACATAATTCTGTGTGTCTAGCAAGAAACTGATGACCTTATTTTATAAAGGGACTGCACAGGAGTTTGGAAGCTGTGCTGCCCAGTAGTGTAAATGTCCATCCTGTCTCAAAGACTTCAGCTTGTTTTCCAAAATACTTTTTCAACAACAGTAGAGGTTGTTGCTCCAGGCATGATGATGTTAATAGGAGAGGATTTTCAGCAACACTATGGCAATGGAGCCAGAAGGTATTCAGGTTTGGACACTGACTTTTAGTGTGTCAGCATTGACTGGACAGAGTGGAACAACTGGGATAGTGTTTGAAGTAATTTTTGAATATGCACTGTGCCTTCTGAAATCAGTGAACTTGGTCCAGCTCTACCTGTGAACTGTAAAGATCTCAAGTACCAGAGCATGCAGATACAGTGCTGGAGGGTCACAGAAAATACTGTACAAAGATGATTTCATTTTTATCTGTAAAACAGATAAACCACAGGTCCCACCTAGTCCTATCAAGGTGCTCTCATACCAAGAGTCTACAGAACTTTTCCTTGTATGACTTACAAATATGTTAAAATGTAGATATTTAATCACAGTAAATGACTTGATATAATTTCAGACAGCAAACTGTTTTTTTAACAACAAATACAGAGATTTGGAGAACTCACACTTAGAGGAACGTTTTTATATAAAGATCTTAAAGTTGGACTACAGAGAGCCACTTTCTGCTGTAGTAAAACAATAAAGGCTAACCTTTTATTGTTTATAGGATAATTTTCATTTTTTTCATGTCAAATTCAAGTTACTATTTTGCCTTATTTTTTTTTCGCTTTCCTCTGATAATGTGAGAGACATGCTGTTACATTCTTCAGCAGTTAGCACTTCTTTCTTCTCTCTCTCTACAGTTTCTAAATGATATAAAAGTCTATGCTGCAGAAACAGCTTTACAGTTCGAGTTTTGGTTCTGTTTATCTTTCCCTACACCTTCTTCAAGAGAAAAAAGAAGAAAATTTTCTCTTGCCACAGTCATTAGCAGAAAGTAATAGAGCTCTAAAATGTAAAACTGAACACTATATAAACCACTATTATACAGAAACATCAGAGTGCTGCTGTTCATTCCTGCCACTACTACAGGCATCCAAATATTACCTTGCAGTGTTTATGTGTTTAGTCTCTAATTTGTTATAAATGGTGCAATGGAGTAAAAGTTCAGATCAGAGATATTCAAATAACAAAGAGGAACTGAAGAATCTTTAGAGAATATTGAAAAAAGAGCAAATGACTTCATAATGCTAGAATGTAATTTGGGACATATTTTTCTCTCATGAAGGGACCTGAGGGAATGGCCTGAACTTGTGTCAGGGCAGGTTTAGGTTGGATATTAGAAAAAGGTTTTTCACCCAGAGGGTGGTTGGGTGCTGGAACAGGCTCCCCAGGGAAGTGGTCACAGCATCAAGGCTGACAGAGTTCAAGAAGCATTTGGATGACACTCTCAGGCACATGATGTGACTCTTGGGGATGGTCCTGCGTAGGGCTAAGGGTTGGACTTGTGGGTCCATCCAACTCAGCATATTCTGTGATTCTGTAACTATGTATATGTATGTATTTATGTGTGTGTATGTATATATATGTGTATATATATGTAAAGTGATAATTTCCATATTCATTTATATTTGAGTCATCAAGCTCCAGATTTTCCAAGGTCTTGCAGTAATGCATCAGTTTCAGAGCAGCAAGCATACAGGTGGTAAATATTAACCCCTTTGTAGGGTATAAACATTCATAGACCTACTCAAAAGTTGCAGACCAACAAGTCTGAGTGATTATTTTAAGCGAAAGTGTCATGTAAATTTTGCCCACTTCCAGTTGATTCATCCAAACAAAAAAGTTTTGGGTTTTCAGCACTATTTTTTTTAAATTCAGCTGTTAGTGATCCTAGAGAGTTTTGCCATTATATACTGTATCAAAACTTCCTTCCCATCCTGTCACTTTTACATATCAGATAATACCTTTGTGTACATAGTTAATTGTGGGATACTTGATTTTTCTTTAAAGCCCATTGGCAAGTGCTGGAGGGAATGTGAGCTTTGGATCAGCTCTGGAGTCATTCAAGTGTGAATTGGCTATGGGTATATGCTGCCAAGTCTGCAGGGGAACACAAAAGGTCTGTTTTCATTTCCTGCCATGAGTAAATTCTCAGGGAATTTGTGCATTCCTATTGCAAAGAAAGACTTGTTCAGTCTATATTTCACTATGTAAAAGTCCACCTCTAGAAGATTTTTAGGTGTTCTTGATTTTTATCTAAAGTCTTTCTTTTCAGTAATACTTATGAGCAACCTTTTCATGAGAATAATATTTTAGCACTGGATTTGAGTGTTTTGTTATTGATTACAGATGTCAGCTCTTTTATTCTGAAAATCTCTTTGCACGTATATAGCTTTAAATGAATGCTCTTGAAGGAGCTGCTATTGGAACATCCAGAGCAGAAAACAGCCAAACCCCACTGAAAAGAAAGACTGCAAATTCACTTCTGAATACAGACCTTGTAGCTGAGGAAGCTCAGAAGAAAAGTTCATTCTGAAAATCTCTTTATAATTAAGCCCTCTTTCAAAATGAAGTATTTGGACTTGATTATTTTAAAGATCTTAATGATTTTATAGCAGTTGAGTAAATGCTGAGGAGTACTTTGGAAAGGGGGAAGGAGGGGACAATGAAACAATACTTCCATCCCTTAACAGGATTTTTCTCCTGTTGTTAGTAATTGTTGCAAATGTCATGGGTTGAGTTGGTTACTTGTTAAAAGCAAGGTATTTTATTAAACATACAGGATTTGACCAGGCTGTTAGTAGGAATATGCTTTAGGTGCAGAGTGGAAGTTACAATCAGAGACAGGCAGAGCAATTATCTCTTCTAAGTCAAAGCTGATAGTTCTCAGACCTATGGTGGAAGACAGAACTGTCTTTCTGTTGGTTGTTTTGAGGTGCTGGACATAATATCCTTTGTGAAAATAAATTAGAGACATTTCATTTGCTTTCAGTGGGAAATGGAAGCAAACTCTGAAGCATTTATTTGGGAAGAGTTGTTTTGCAGCAATTCCAGCAGTGTCTGAAGCTTTTCATCCTCGAGTTGTGTCTGGATGGTCTTGACTGGTTCAGACAGCATTTAACACACATGTATGTCCAAGGCTGTGGCAATCAGAGGCAAACCTTACTGCTGCTTAGAAGTTCACACCATGACACTCATTTTCCTTGTGCAGGTCTGAAGTTAATATCCATTTCCCTGCCTCATAGTCCCAGAGTTTTACCAAGGTCCAGATACACTGGTATTCAGGCAGTGCCTGAATTTTGCAGGAAAATTTTAACCACCAACCTCCCAAAATAATAAATAAATGGGTTTCTAAATACATTACACTTTACCCATTAGAAATCATATGCAACTGCCTGCAGAGGATCTGTGCCCACAAGCAGTTGAGTTCCATGTATTTTCATGATTCACAGTCCTCTTTTCTTCAGTCTACTCTTTGTTTTTGCTGTGGTGAGCCTGCTGATCAGAAAGGACCTTGGCTGTTCTGTGGCTTTTCAGTCTTCTGTGTCTTGTGATTCTTGTGATCAACCTTCAGATGCTGAGATACAAGTACATACAGGATATATAGAGAGAATTTATAAGGCAAATAATAGCAGGTGTTAGATATTTTTTACTTTTGTGCATACAAATTTCCAGATAGCTTCAGTTGTTAAAGCTGTAGATTCTTTTTTAATGTTGAGCATAATTTGTCTGTATTTACATTTGAAATGAGAACTTTTTACCTTAAAGCATGCATCTATATCTTGTGTACTTCTGTGGGTTTTGCCTTAACAGTTTCTGAGCCCTTAGAAGCAATAAATTTTATGCACACAGCACCTTTATGATCCAAGGAAGCATTTATATTTATACTTGGCCAACCAAGTATTTGGATACTGAATCACTTGTTAAAGGTTAGAAATGAAATCTGGGAAGGTCAAGGAATTTAAAATATGTATTAAACTCAAGAGAGTTGCTTATTTTTACAAAGTTATATTTTGTTTAAATAGGCAAACATTCACAGTAAAACCACTTCAAGCTACTGCTTCTATATTCGTGATTGATGACTTCTGACTGCAAGGTGTCCAAATTGTTCCACACTTTATCAGAATTAGCATAATGATAGGGCAAGGGCAGTTAACCATTCACTAATCCTTCCACTGTTTGTTCTCCTTAATCCATATAAAATCTCTGTTAAAAGATCGAATATTGTATATATTTGAAGAATTTGTGTCAATAATTACTTTTTCTGAATCTTGCTAGTAACATCATTAAAGAAAAAAAAATCCAACACGTCCAAAAGCCCCTATATATATGTATATATATATATTCTTAAATACCTAATTGTTGGTTGACTAGTCATAGATAAATTATTTTATCTTATTACCTGATATGAATATCAGGATTGATCCATGGTATATAACTTTCTACATCCCCACTCAATTGTTTTTTATTTTTGTATTTTAGAACTAATAATACTTCGGATTTTCCTGGGCTTTTTGGGATTTATTAAAAATTGAAATTACTGGTTTGAACTACTCATCAGTTAACTCCTTTAAGATTCTGTTTTGTCTCCCTTTTTTACTTCATAATAAATAATACTGAAATATTTATATATATATATAAGTATTTTCTGAGCTACTGTCATCTTCTAGATAAAAATTCTTCATTTTTATCTATTAGGATTCCTGAGGAAAGACTGCCTTGAACACATTGCCAAACCAGCACATCCCACTCAGCTTTAGTGGGGTAATGTGTATATACTATGTTTGGGCTACAGGAGATTTAGATGCACTGCCAGAAGAGAAATTAAATAGCAGTTTTGAAAAGGAGGAATTTGTAATATCAAGTAGACTGAGGAGCTTTTCAATTTATTTGAACAAGTAAATGAATACGAGGGAGAGAGAGAAATCAGAATTATCCTCAGATATGAATCATTTGATATCTTGTAAAGACTTTTCTTCAGTTATCTCACTGTGGCTGGCTGTCAATCAGTCAGTTTGCTTACGGACCTGAAAGAAGCTTGAGGTTGCATTGTGTTGGCAAAGGAGTACAGTTGCCTTTCCACTGTTATTGGCTGTCCCTGGTAATCTTCATTTGTATCAAATAGACATTTTTGTGACAAAGCAATAAGATTGTTGTATTGATTATGATTGGATGTACAGAAGAAAGCTTGGACCTGTTATATCTGTTAGTAATACCGTGGGTAGTAGCTCACACTTTACATAAGGATCACCAAGTCTCAAAAAAACTGTTAACAATCTCTTGGGGCGAAAAAAAGAGAGCCATGCAGGGTTAGCCCTTGGCTTAGATTTTGGCTAACAGTCGACAGTAACCTAGTTTCCAACCTTAGTAATTGTAAAGCCAAGACTTGTGCAGTGATAGGCTGATCTTAGCTGGAGATTATCTGAACTGGGCAAAAGACAAAAGCCTCTACTTGGAGCAGAAGTGTTGCCACCTCAGGTTTTTGAAAGGAAAGATTTATTGTGTTCTCCCAAACACTGTGAGGAGGGAAAAGCCAAACTGAAAGAGGAGGAACTATGTGAAAACACACCAGAAATCTCGGATTGTCTTATTCAGGTTTGGGGAAGAGGGTGATGAGAAATGTCAAAGGGTGTTTTGAATTTTTTGCTTGAATGTCACCACCACGTGTGTGCAATGAGAGTAAGTAAATATATGAATCCTCGTGTGGTAGCTTTAGTCCTTCTGTAGCCCCCAGACACATTGAAGGATCATTGTTTTAACTGCTGCATTGGAAAACATTCATTCCCCCAAGGGATCTAAAGGCTTGACAAATTAGTGTAAAAATACAGAGTATATGAGGGAGAACAAAACAAATATTAGAGCTAGTTAGAAAATGATCCGAAATGTTTAATACTTCCAACAAACAATTTCATTTTGAGAAAAAAAGTCTCAGCTGCTGTGTCTCTTGCTCACCTCTTGCTGTCTGCTTCCACTCCCTCTTGCTTTTTTAGGGCAGAGGCGAGGAAAGAATACTAAAGCAAAATTGAGAAAAGTGATATTTTTTCACTATGAAAGGGAATAAAGAATGCAGGGGATTTGAGTTACCATTTCAACCTTTTACAGAATTTTGTAGATAAACAATATGTTTGGACAAAACTGTGAGCTGGATTTTGCCATTTAAGATAAAACCATATTTATTTCAATTCTAATGCATACTGATACATTTGTAATAGATGAGTAAGCAAAATAAATGTCAACCTCCCTGTTACTGGTTTGCAGTTGGAAGTTTGTCATTGGTATTATGATAGAAGAGTTAGAAGGGATTTGAAGGATTAGAAGATCTTGGTTTTACCTTTACAAAATGTAGATATGTCATACATTTATATGCAAATGAGAAAATTCTGCTGTGTGACAAAAGGAGAAAATTGTGTTGGTGCTTTCTGTTTTGAAGAGGCATTTGATTTATCATATTTACTGCAGAGTATTGTTTCAGCTAATACCATACCTACTTAAAAAGGTATAAAGTCCTTTCAAATTTCTTTACAATGCTTGTGGTCAGCCTTGCATGAAATGGCCATTTGTTCTTCCCATATTAAAGCTTGTGCTTTCATGTAGTTCTGAGAATTTCCTATTACTGTAAATTAATTTCACTTCATTAAATGATTGGGTCACAGGCAAAGGAATAATAGCAGTCAGAGACACAGGAGATTACTAGTTTGAATAATTGTAAATTGGCACCCACCGCTTTCTCCCTAATACTGGAAAGGAGCTGCTGGCTGTCAAAGCCATCTGATTAATCAAAAAAGGCTATAAATGTGAACTTTAAAGTTAGACAAGACAGAATTATTATCCATACAAACAACATTTTACAGTGTGGAACAACAGATTCTAGTCCCTGTTGGAGACAGTGACACAGTGGTAAAGATTCAGTTTTCTGTGTTACTTTGCTGTTATTTCAGGTTACTTGTGATTATTCAAAGCCATCGACTCAGCAGTCGAACATTATGCACAGAGGGCTCAGTTGTGAAGAGATGACTCCAGAGCATGGAGAGTTTATTGTTTAGATATTAATTTGTCCTCTCATGTAAACCATTATTTCTTCTGCCAGGATGATTATGATAAGGTCTAATAAAAAGAGAAAACTTGCTTTTTTCACTTTCTTTTTTTTCTAAGTCTGGCTCAATGCTTATTGAAAACAACCGAAGACCTACTAATTTCAGTAGATTTCTGATCAAAACACTAATATCTAAAGAAAGCTGAGGGGAATAATTTTTCCAGGATCCACCTCCCCTTTTACTGAATAGAAAGAATGAAGTAACATTGGAGAACGTCATCAATGCAGGTGTTTCAGAAAGGGCTATAAAACTGCTCTTTGAGAAGCAAACTGGAAACTGCATGATCAGAGAGACTGCATGTATGGATAGCAGCTACAGGGAGCTGCAAACAGGCTAGCCAGACCTCTCAGAGCTGTTGGAATTATGGTGGACATTCCTCCAGCATTTCCTCTGAAACCTTACACAGGGCATGGAGGAGCATTCTTGCTTCTCTCTTCTTAGCCAGCCCCACTGCTACCTCTCTGCTTAAACAAGGGTGAAAATTCAATTATTGCTCTTTCTGCATCAAATACTCCTGATATCAAGTCCGTCTCCTCAGCCTGGACTTGAATGTGGCACAAAGGATTTCAGCATTGCAGTCTTGTCTGGGAGAGAGAGGGAAGATATATTTCTATGATGGGTCTTCTGGAAGCACTCCGGTGGTGACAACATGTTGTCAGCTCTGTCAGAGGGTGAAGGTTCAGGCAAAGCTGACAGGTCTTGCCTTGCTCTGAAAATATCACGTGTGCCTTTGACACACTCAGATGGAAGGAATGGTCATGCTTTGTTCTGATTTTCTCCTTGTACCCAAGCTTGTCATTAGATTACTCAGTAAGAAAAGCTTGTTGGAAAGATTGATCAGTAATTTATCATTGTTTCTATCTTATCCAGACCGTACATGATGTATATCATGTAACTAAGGGTGGCATAATTACTCAGATAAAGGATAATTCTGCAAACACTTATGTATGTAAATTCAACAGGGAAATTTGTATCAGCCCAATTAGTCATACATTTTAAATCCTATTGACTCAAAAAGTATGGCACTGAAAATTTACAGCCATTTTTGATTTGTTGTCACTTTACTTAAAACATTGAAGGAACTTTGATTTTTGCATCAGACAGATGCTTTTGACATCTTTTTTTTTTCCTAGGCACCTCATTTTCTGTGGTAGTAATTCAAGCAGTGATAAAAACAAGACATCTCAGTTTATTTCAGTTATTACCACAATTATTCATTTGAGACAGGTTGTGAACCTTCCCTGCAATGGGATGGAATAGCAATGCTTAAGATTGTATATAGAGGTTTCCCAAGCAGCACAGTCATGTAGCTCAAAAGTAGAACTTGAGAAACAATTAGTGTATTGAGCATTTAATAATCAGTTACTAAATGAGAGAGAAAATTCAGGTTTTTTAAATTAATAACGCTCATTAGTCACAGGGAAGGATTCAGGCCCATGTGAAGCCTGGAAAAGCTGTATGATGTCCTAGTTGATTTTAAATTACAGGAATAAATGTTTAAATTCCATCCTGAGATTATGCTTTTTGGTTGCTCTTAATCTACCATGGGTTATAGCAGTGGAATTTCAAATTAGAACAGTGTAAGAGTGCCAGATAGTTGTTTTGGGTTTTTTGTTGTTACTGTTTTGGGGTTTTTTGAACAAGTATAATTTTTCAGAGAAATTTATGACACTTGGCTTGGAATAAAGGTGTACCCTGTGGTAGAGGGTATTTTGAAGAGTATGGATTTGTGTATGCACAGCTTTTACACAAATAAGTTTCTGTGGTTATGCTAAATGAGAATTGAGAATTGCAATGGCTGTTTACTCCTGTTTACTGAGGCCAAGAAATGTCCTCCCCATTTTTTAATTAGATAGGTAGATGGGGTAGAAAGTAAATTAGCTTGGTTTTTGAAAGCAGGTGAAGGCTTGTTCTTCTTGTTTCTCCCAGTACTGTTTCAAGAGAGGATGAGAGCTGGTGAATCCTGTCAGTAGCTCATCCCCAGTATAGAGGCAGTCTCTGAGCAAGAAGGCTCAAGTATGAATAGGTGTTGGAATAAGCAAAACTGAATAAATAAAAGTTTATGTTGAAAGTTAGTCTTTTTGAGTATGCCTTACAAAACCTAATATACCTTTTTTAGCCAAGACCCAAAAAACAAGAGGCATATAATTAAAATTCCAGGTTATCTTTCATTTTAAAAAGAGCAGGAGAACCAATGGTGTAGAGTTTTCACACAGCTGTGGTAGACTCTTCAATCTGTCTGGTGAGACAAGGGAATAAAGGTGGTATGGAGCGAGAGGAGGAGTTTTATGTTTGTAGAGTTTTATCTACAGCTGGTTGCAAACAGTTCCATTTGTCTCCAGGTTTGGAACAGAGTAAATAGCTGGTGAGGGTTCCAGAATAAAGACTGGCAGTGTACTTGTAATTAATTTGGGAAATAAATCTTTCTCTGGAATAGGGAGCATGGAGTAGCTAAGGGAAAGCAAAATAATGGTATAGGAGTATGCTGCAGTCTTCTCACTTGACTGATAGCTTTTCTGTTTCAGCTGTGCAGCACAGACAGGTGAGTAATGTCTTGTGCTTGTTGAGAGGGACAGGAAGGAGTCAGCTGACAGAGAGACAGCCAAGACATAGATTTTAGAGAGAATTGCTGAATAGACTTAATGAAAAGAAACAGGGGACAATGGGAGGTGAGGGAAGGTGATGTTTGAGCATGGTACGGGGCTGCTGTGAAAGGCAATTTGCACAGAGTTCAGCCATGTGGTATCTCGTCTGACACAGCTAACTGAAGTGGTGAAATGTGCTCTCAAAGGCAAGGCAGTAGTAAATCTAGCAGGGGAAATGGCTTCTTACCACTTGTCCCAGAAGTGTCGCCCTGGATGGGAAAGCCATCTCTCTCCCAGAACCAACAAATGATGACAGAAAAATGTACATATTCAAATGGTTTCAAAAGGACCGCCCTCCTCTGTTTTCTTTTTCTGAAAGCCACAGAAGAGAAAGAATACATAAGTAGAACAGAAACAAACTGTGTGCTCTAATAATTAACACTGGATTTCCAAGTAAATGTATACTTTGACCGATAAATCTTATTTAGATGTAGCCAAATTTAAAAATCAATGGCCAAAACACGTACAGACATTTTTTATTTATTAGCATACCTACTAATACAATCCTGCTGTTCTGTGTGATGCAGATCCCTGAACAGTTGCAACAGTGGTTTTCCTACCTGTGTCGGTCCTAGATTTGCAACATTTTATGCATGCATATGTGTATAAGCATTTATCAAAATGCACATATATACTATGGAGTTACTTATTCCTAGATATAAAACTTGAGAAAATATGCTCATATTTTCCCAGGAATATTATGATAAATCCAGGAGTCTGTTTTTCTGAGTCCCCATCCAGTGTGCTGAGAACTCAACTTTGTTCAAAATACCCGTTATGCTTGTAGCATACCCTTTATGCTTTGGATGTTTCTGCTTTCTTCCTTCCATTTTCCTTTTTTCTGTTTTATGTGCCTGTTCCCAGACAGTTGTGTGGGGGTGTGTGTGTATATATATATATATATGTGGGAGTATATCCATACAACTGTGCATGTACACAAACACGTGTATATCTACCCAGGGAAGGAGTAGTTATGGATTATGGATTGACAGTTCTGGCTGTGAGTTTCAGATTCATGAAGGAGAGATCCTTCTGCCACCTTCCAGCATTCAATTAATAAACAATCAAACCACAGGCTTAGGAGTAGCTGCAGGCATGGCACAGTGGGATAGAATTTGCAAGTGCAAACTTGTGGTGATATTCTTATAAGCTAAGGTTTTGTTTTCAGTTCAAATGAGTTAAGGGAGAAAGTGGTAAAAGACACAGATTTATGTGCATAGACAGGAGGACACATCTTTAAAGTACTTTTCAAGCAGAGATACCAAAAGAGACAATGGTATGAATGCATTTCTGGTGATGGCCACCGGGATATTGACAGTGTATTCCCAAGTGTGTGCTGCCTTTTCCCTCCTCTGGAGCAGAAACCAGCAGGTTCAGCCACATCCTTTGCTGTGATAAACCCTTCTACTGAAGGCAGAAAAGAATCCAGATTTTTAAAGCAAGGGTACTTTTGAAGGTCTTGAACAAGGATGAGTGACTTGAGCTCCTTGTTCTGTCATGTGTTGTGGGTGATGTTTATCATGCACTTGATCTCTCTGCCTTAATTTCCAATTGCAAAAAAAGGTATCATTTTACTGTATTTATTTTTTTCCTATTCATTTCTACTGAAAACTCTTTCTATATCTTCTTGATTTTCACCAGTGAGGGTGGTACCAGCCTGATTTGAACATCCCTCCCCAGAATTCTGTCATACTTACTCTCATCAAGAAAGTAGAGCCTCAAATTTCTTTGCTTAGCTTTGCTGTGTTCTTGTTTGTAAGAGGTAGAATTTTCAAGGAACTATTAACCGAGTTACTTTACTAAAACATATGGACTAACTGGCTCTTTATAGTCTTCTAAATCCATCAGTTTTGTAGGATTTGAAGCAATATTTGGGAGACAAAAGACTCCTGAGGATGAAATCTTGTCTCCCTGACTTGAATGGAGATAATATTCATACTATATTACTTTATTAAGTGTTGAATCATATTTATTTTTGTGCAAGTTCTTCAGAGCTAAAGTAATCAGTCTTCTTTTCTCATCCCCAAATTCAGAATATAGCAATTCCGCTACATAAATAAATAGACTTTGAAAAATGAGTTCCTTTTCTTTGGCAGTCAAGCTTTAGTAAATAATAAAGATTATGGTAGACAATCTTTATCACAATGGTAAAGGATTACTGCTTTTGTACTTAGTGCCTTAAAAAATTAGAACACCTTTAAAAACAATTTGGATTTGGAAAAACAAATGGCATTGAAGCTGACAAGATGCTTGCCAAGTTCCAGGAGGTGCAATTTACAACATCTGAGATATTAAACCTTGAATGCCTGAGCTCTTAATAGAAATGAGACCTCAGTTTTAACTCTTTCAGCTCTGCTGTGGTTTCTAATATATGAAGTGCATATTTCTGTGCCTTTCTCATAAAGCCTGGGAAGCTGCTGCTGTGTCTGTGTGCTGTGTCAGGGGTACAAGGTAGGAAATTACCTCCTGGATTAGTCGCTGCTGTCCCCTGAGAACAGAGGCTGCCATGATGAATAAATATATATATATTCCACACTTTCATAAACTAATCATGCAGTTTCCTGAAATGGAACTGTTTGTATTTTGGCCTACCACTACTGTTGTGAGGTGAATGTAGAATCTCCCCATAATACTTAGAAGCCTTTCTATTCTTGGCCAGAATATATCTGTGATCTTACTAGTATCCATATGTCTTTGTGCTAGCATGTCCCTGTGAGCTCAGCAGTTGGGATGCCTTCTTTTTATCCCCCTGAGGTACTTAATATAGTACTTGAAATATAGCAAGCATATTGTCTTACGGTTCTGCTACTAAACTATCCAAACTTAAACTCTACTCTCAACCTGCTAGTGACTACAGGAGTCTCTCTCTATGTTGATATTCATATTTTTTCACTCCAATGACAACATTTCAACTGATATGAATATACATATATGCATACATATATATGTTGAAAGTGGCTGTAAGCTTTCTTAAAGCAGACTGTGAAAAATCCACTTTGTATTAATCACACAAAGGTGAAGACAAATGGAGAGGGGAAAAAAGGAATCTTTATTACAGCGAGTTGCTAGCTTTTATCCCGGTCAGCATGGAATGCAGGGAATTTGGGAGGATTCAAGGAGATACATGCCTAAAAATGGTTAAACTGAGTTAAAACACATCCAAATATGGTTAACAGAGATACAGGAAAAGGAAAAAGCTATAAATTTAAACTATCACTGACCAATGAACAAAAGTGTTACAACCAACCTATAGAAAAAGGGATTAATACTAACTGGAGGTAACATATAAAGTAAGTTTTTTTTCCTAACAATATTGCTAGTAGATTGAATAAACATAACACTTTTATAACATGAAAAACAGTGTCTGAGGTAGGTTTTTCTGGTGTCAGGAGTCCAGCTGCATTTCAAAGCTGTCTCTCTTCAGTCCTCTCTTTCTTCACAGATTTTTCTCCACCATGCGTATGCATCTCTCGGTGAACTCCCTGCATATATATATATATTAGCATCTAATTGTTCATGGGTGTGAAAATTGGTAGATCACAGACAATGAAGCTCTAATAGCACCTCTGGTGGTTTTCAAATTGGTGAAGTTTCAAATAATAAATTTTTTTTTTTTTTGTTATCTGAGTGCATGACCTTATTTTTCATAGTAGTGAATCTCAGCATAATTATCTGGTTTCAGAATTCATCACCTTTTTAAATGCTCTCTAAATACCTCTGTATTTATCATACTTCCTAGTTTTCTGTTGTAGTTAATTCCTTTAATAGTATTTGTCAGATTCATTGCTGCTAATATTAAATCAGCAACTAAAGCTCTAAGGTTCCACAAGGAGTAACTGCTGAGTGAATAGGATAAACTGAAAAGCTCAAAATCTGAGCAGGCAGAGGAAATTTGGAAATTCTTTAAGGTCATCTGTTGTGAAGCTATGGACCTTGACTATACTTAGCTTCATTTAACTAATGATTACACTTTCTCACAAGATCTATTGTTGTTATTTTTTCACTCTGGCTTAGAGATTTTAGAATTTATTAAGTGAATGCCACGCCTGCAGAACATTTTAATAGGTAAGGGTTATTCTTCTGTATACAACTGCTATCCCAAGAAGTCTTTCTTTCCTTTGTAAAACTTCCCTTGCATTGCACAGATTCAGTCTGTTTTACTATGATGTCCCTGTTTATTTCCTTGTTGTCTTCATCTTTCCAAGTTAAGTGTCATTCTTTTTTTAACTCTAATGTTATCATATTTGCATTCATCTTATTGCTGTTTTTTGCATCTTGCACTCTCTGGACATGGCTGTTAGTATATCCTCATTAAAAAAATTTTACAGTCTCACAAATTAAGAGTAGCTTTAGAGACTGTGAGCCCTCTGTGCTTTTTAATATTTAATTTTTCTTTTAGTAGTTTCAGACTCCCTCAAGACCAGCACTGAAAGTCTTATCTGAAAGAATCACCAAAGAAATGTTCATTTTAATGAAAATACTTTTCAGTGGTTGCATTTACTGACCATTTCTTTTTACCACAAGTCTTTTATCTGTCTGTTCCTCTTCAATAGCTGCATCCTACTTTAATTTGCACTGTACATCTATCTCACCTGTATATAAATATTACTTTATTTGGAAGTAACTTTACAATGGCACCAGTCCTAAGTGAAGAAAGATTTTTTTTTCTTCTTTCTTTATTATTTCATTTCTGCCTCAAGTCCATATTTCTTGTCCTAGCTTGCTGACCTCTTCCTTCTGTGCTCTTTAACAGGCCAGTCAATTTGTCCCTCATGCAATTCAACAGTTCCTGGGATTGTGTGAATCTCCAATCTTCTCAATTTTATTTTTACTTCATCTGGTTTGTGGTTGCCTCCTACCTCTCCTGTCCCCTTTCCCCTCTTCTTCATTCATGTTTTTTAATCTTTTATGTGTTGTCCTCATCAGCCATAGGTCTCAGCCCTTGGATTTTATCTTCCTCTGGGCTTGCTGATTTTTTCTGGTCTCTTTATTTGTCTGTCTCTTTGCTCTATGCAGCACCTCTGTTTCTCTTTGCAGCTGCCTTGTCCTGTTAGCTACCCTTTTTCTTGTTATATTTATGATCCCTCCTCTGTCTTGTCTTTGTGCCCACGTGCTCCAGGTCTTTTTGTTTGCAGGTATTTACAACTCACAGCAAGTCAAATTAATATTTTATTATTTTTTCCTGTGAGTTCTCTAAAAAAAAAAATGTGAATTTCTCCCACATCTCCAGATGCATCTTTAGTCTTTAGTTCTTTTCTTCCATGATTTCTATCAGGTGATTATGTTTCCATTATATTTCCATCAGGTAACTATACCTGAAAAATAATACTGTTTTTATTCAGTTTTTTTCAGCTAGTGACATTTCTTGTCACACTTTTTGGGCTTTCTGTAAAAAGAGATGTAACCCCGATACAAAAATTACCATTCTGATGCCATGTTTTATTCCTCCTCTCTTTAACATTACCTTTGCACAAACATTACATCTCTCAAACTTCTGTTTTGACACCCTCTGCTTATTTGCTTTCCTAGATGCTGTCTTTCTAAACTTTTTCTTAAGTAAATTTTTTTAGTTTTACAGTTCACTGCTGCTCAGTCATGGCCAAAGATGCCTGTGTTATGTGCTCAAATGCTTGGCCTTTGTCTCACTCAAAAGTTCAGTGTAGATTCTGCGAACATGCAAACTTGACCACACCACAGACTTTATGAATAAAGCTACCATCAACTAATAGATGATCCTCGTTTTCATCTCCCATAGATTTTCCCTCAAGGAGGATGGATTACATGCCAAATTCCATGTTCTGCACTCTCTGTTGTATTGTTACTGTTGCTGCCACTTTATCTTCAGAAAAACTAGTTAACACTTGATGAATGTTTTTGTATATTAGCTTGAAATCTGAATCCACTGAACATTAAAACAATTTTTGCTTTCTAGTCATAGTTTGTCACAAACTTAAAACTGTGTTCATTCCGTAATATCTGGGGACTGTTTTCCTCCTCTAAGCAGATTGTTAGAGTTTTACAACATAGACCAGTGTGCTTCTATATAAATTGTCCTGCTATACCATATAGTGTACTTTATTCTTTGTCAGTGAGGTGCAAGCTACTTTTATTAGATGTAATAGAAATTTCCCTTGTGAATCCTTTCATGCATACATGGATGGAATGATAGAAATCAGTGCTCAGGGTAGTATATCACTGGCCAAACAAGCTCAGATTTTAAAATTGAAATAATAAAATTAAAATGAAATTAAATTAAAATTTAAAATTAGTTTCACTTTTTCTTTTTCTCTGGATTTTTAGGGAAACTCAGGTACATGAAAGTTCTAACACAATTCTGTGGTTTGCCTAAATCCTACCTCGGAAACAATGGGAAAAAAACCTGCAGAACTTCAAGTGCTAAAAATTATTTAGTTTCAAGAACAGAATCAAAGCATAGTCTGTAATGAATGCAGGTTTCCCTTGAGTCAGAAGATAAGCTGTTCCTCCAGACAGTGTAGAAAGGTTCATTCTCAAAAACCCATTTGTTTAAAACTGCAAACACTGTGTTAGCTTGTGTGAGTTAGATGAAGAAGAAAATGTTTCAAAGGATCAAATAGGTTTTGGGTTTGTTGTGGTTTTTTTTGTTTTTTTTTTCTAAATTGCTAACTTTGCCATACTCTTCTGAATAACTGTGTGCAAGCCTTTGGGAAAAGTAAGTATGTTTTCCAGTCAAATCTGCTCATGCCCCATTACTAAAATATATATTTTTAATATCATTCTTGCTGCCAAAGGTAAAGCTGATACAGACTGGCAGTAATGAGATCACCATGGGGGTTCCAGTGCACATCTGCAAACTTTGAGAAAGTTTAGGTGCAAAACATCATGGAAATGTGTCTAAAGCGAGCTGTAAGCTTTCTAATATCAGACCATGATGAATCCACTTTGCAATAATCACACAGAGGTGAAGACAAAATGGAGAGGAAAGAAAAAGGATCTTTATTACAGCCAGTTGCTAGCTTTTATCCAGTAGGCATGGAATGCAGGGAATTTGGGAGGATTCAAGGAGATACATGCCTAAAAATGGTTAAACTGGGTTAAAACACATCCAAATATGGGTAAGGGAGATACAGGATAAGGGAAAAGCTATAAATTTAAACTGTCACTGACCAATGAACAAAAGTGTTACAACCAACCAATATAAAAAGGGGTTAATACTAATCTAACTGCAGATTACATATAAAGTAAGATTTTTTTCTAACAACATTGCTAATAGATTGAATAAACATAACACTTTTATAACATAAAAGACAGTCTCTGAGGTAGGTTTGTGTGATGTCTGTAGTTCAGCTGCACTTGAAATCTGTTTTTCCTTTAGTTTCCTTTTTCTTCACAGGTTTTCCTCTACCATGCATTTGACTTCCTACAGGAATGAGCTCATGTGGTGAATATTTGAACATCTGCTTGGAGGAAAAAAAAGTAAAAAAAAGTAAATTTGTTTTTGCCTGCTTCCCATTGGCATGAGCTGTACATGTACACTGTGCTGGGGGCCTGCTGCCTCTGCATAACCTTCCTTAGCCTGGAAGGCTTTGCAAGGAGTTGTTAAGACTGGACATCCTGAGGGAGAGTTAGCCCTTCCATTACCACCCCTGTTGCTCCCCTTGGTTTTCCTTCCTTCTAAAGGAAGGAAACAGTTATCACTTGGCAAATACACAGCAGGGCAAGTATCCTCAGGCAGTGTAAAGAACAGCAAATACTTTTTCCTCTTGGCAAAGCTGATCAGGCAGAATCTTGTGGTTTGGAGATGGTTACGGTGATCTTTAAGGTGTTCTTTAATGCCCACACAGCCTGTGGCATGTTTGTGCATGTCAAGTGCCCTGTGACTGACAAGAAGGTCCTCAGACCTGTAAGGATTTTGCTTTATTTATGTCTTTATTTTGCAATGTAAAATAAGAGTGCTGTAGGCAGAAAAGGACCGGTTTGAAAGACTTTATGTTTCAGGCTGACTAGTGTCATCTTTTCTTTAAAACCAGACATGATTTTTAAAAAAGTTAAGAGAAGAGATAGCATGTATATCAATGGTTGAAAAGGTGGATACTGGACAGAGTAACCTTTAATGTTGACATACCTAGAAAAAATAGCATCCTTGCATTGTGATTTGCTACTTTGTGCTAGAGGCAATGAATCAGTATTAAAACTGTAAGTTCCTCAAAATCCACGTGGTCTCCTCACCCTATAGCTGGTTCTTTCAGTTTAGAGTTTGTGATAGGTGATCCTGGGAGTTCAGCTATCATGCTGTCAAGACAAAGCATATGTCTTTTCATAGCTGAAATTAGCAATGTGTAAGCTGTGTGCATGATGGAAAGATAAGAAATTTACATCTTCCTTTAATGATATAGTTTCCATCTGCTGTTTATACCTACAAAACCCAAACTTTGGAAAACTCTGTGCAAAGTCCATAAAGTTATCTTGAACTTGCAGTGGAAACTGAAGTTAGAGCTTAAGCTATTGTTCTGAGTAGAGCTGAGAGAGCAGTGTATGAGACTGATGGTATACACTGGGACACGTTATATCCTGACCGTGGAATGGCTGCTCATTATGAGAATAGAAACCAATCATCCATGCTGAAAACAGGCTTGTCTACCCAGGGTCTATGCCTGTAAAAGCATTTTCAACCTTCAGACCAATATCCACTCAACTCCCTGTAGGCATTACAAACTGAAGACTTAAACTATTAAATTGTTTCAGTGGCAATTTCTTCTCTTAATGGGAGATAGGAGGGGAACCAAAGCAAACCAACCAAAAAAGACCCAAGATCCACGTGCTGGTCAGTTCTGATAAATTTTAATTCATTCTCTGGAGTTTGGCTCTTTCGGGTGTACATTTCTTAACAAAGCGTTACAAAACTGTCTCTAAAATCCTGAGGCTTTTTAATAGAATATAGATGTACAAACCTGTTATTTTCAAGAAGAAATTCAGCATCAAGGAGCAAAATCTAGTTATTCTTCTCAAAGATTTCATTGGGTCTTCAAATTCAACTCAATATGAGGCTATGGTAAAATTTTAAGTATCATATTCTGAGAGCTTTAGTTCTTTAGTTAACATTAGATTTATGTCTTTACGGAAATGTTGCTTTCTGACAGCTGTGCAATTATCCAGTGTTACTACTGTGCCATGTAGTTAAATGGTCAACAGTTACCATGTTTATAAACAGTGTGTGACATTTGAGCTTTGAAAAGCAAATTCTTACTGAATGCTCTTGGAAGAGTTCCATGTATGGTATTTTTATGCCTCTTTCAGCGGAATATGCACTAAATGAAATGGCAACAGAGATTGACTGTAATAAGCATTACCTATAAAATGGGAATCAGATTAAACAGAAATCCCAGTGCATTACACTGAAATGATTAAGGTTAGAACAATAGGCAATGCCACATACATTACAGTAGTGACTCAAGCACATTACAGCTGTGTAGCCAGGAGAAGTTGCAGTCCATAGTTCCTCTTCTCCCAATCTTCCTTAAAGTTTTCTTCATCTGCAGTACTTCTCTTGATTAACGTTAATCTTTTATGCAGGTTTTCTTTGGTGTAGTTTTGTTTTTTTTTTTTCTGATCCCCTATGACCTAAGTATTAGGCAACTAGTGCAGTGCAAACTTCAAAATGCATCATTAGTGTATTTTTGTTTACATTGTTATCAAATCACACTGTGCAAAATGTCGGGTGCACCTTCTAATTAGCATTCATCAACTGTAGGGGTGTGTGCTAAAAGCTGGTGAAGGTTTGGGTCATATTTACTCCTGTTTGCATGAACTGTCTTGTTAGCATCTGAAAATGGAACTCAGTTGGGGATGGTGTTTGGGAATGTATTTCAGTCTCCCTTCACTTTTTATTTGTCTCCTTTTTTTTTTCCCCCCTCTCCCTCCCACCCCCTGTGTTTTTTTTTCTTTTTACTCCTCACCCCTCCCCCCATTAGGCTGAGTTATTTAGCTTGTGGAGGAACTGAAATGGAGGTCAAGAAAGGACAATCTCATAACATTTAGGCAGAGACCATAAATGAAATATTACAGAGTTTATAGGGAACAAGAACCTTGGATAGCTATCTCAGACTAATGACCAGGCACCTGAGTAAGAGAGTATAGAGATCTCTGTCACCAATCTGAGCTACCTTTTGTGGGAGATTCAAGCTCAAGATGGCAAGTTTTTAGGCTTATATTAATGGAGGAGCCTACAATGGTTAAAATACCACCCAATCTCATGACAGCCTTTCAATTACTGCTTGTGCTTCGTCAGTACCACAGAGGGAAGAACATCTTTTCTCAGCAATGCAGTTCTGCAGAAGAATAAGAAGGAAATATCAGGCTTCATATTTTAATGTAACACTGCATAACTGGAGAAACGTCCGCACTGAGTGAGGGCCTTCAGTGCTATGTTTATAGAGTGTATACCAAGAATGAAGTACTACTCATAGTAAATTATCCAAAAACGTGGATGCTAAAAGCACTTTGTGCATGTTGTTCATTAATGACTGGTACAAAGCTAATATGTACCAAGTTTTGGAATTGACAGTTCCTATTGTAAAGAGTAGGGAAATTAAGTGTATCACTGAGACAAGGTGTAGTGATCAGTTAAAGGCAGGGACTTTGTCAGCCTGCAAAGTGCTTTTTAAAAATCATGTACATGCACATTTCAAGGAATACGTTCAGAAAAAGGAAGAATATAGATTTTCTGGCAAAACATGTTTTTATTAGAAGTACTAATTCTTCATGGAAAGTGATGTTCAGTAGGAAAGGGACAGTTTCAGAGGATTTTGTGATCTGAAAAATATGTCATGGAAACACTTTGAATTCCCTTTTTTCCATTTAGAGAAGGAAGAATTTCATATTTCACTTTGCAATGACATTTAGAAATTTTAATTAACCTCTATTAAATAAGAAACCTTACAGATCTGATCCAGTTTACTGCAACTGAATTTTTTCTCTTCAAGACTGTTAGTCCAAAATGACAAAATTTTATGACTAGAGTTGGGTTGTTGTACTAAAAAATGTTGTTTAATCCCTGTTCTAATGGTGCCATTACCAATTAAGCCTAGAAACAATATCCATTTTGAGTGTTCTTTAGTATAGTATAAGAATTATAATATTTATATAAATAATTTATTTATTGTGGCTAGTAATGCTTACTTTATTTTTAATCTAGCAAAGGCCCTCTGGAGATACTGAATCAAGAGGTATTTATATAAAATGCAAGGGAAAGAAGGTTCTAGGGAAGTACAAGAATTGTACTTCTACAGTGAAATTGTTTTTCTATGAAGTTCTATTACCTATGCAAATCACACCTGGACAAGGACTGCACTATTTTAATTGAAGAAATTTATAAATATAAATTGGATATCTAGGGGATTTACAGTGAACCCATCTGTTCTACTAAAATTGACTTTTTCATATCTGCTATCTTAACTTATTTGTATCCAAGACATACACAAAGCTTCTCAGATAAACTGGTGCACTTTGATATTATTCAATTAATTACTGTCAGATGTATTGCATTGGAAACTTGGTCTGTAGCTCTTCTTTGGGATCAAAACCAGTTCCCTGATTCTTAGGATGCTTTCTTGGATATTTAAATCAAGAACAAAACCATTTTAAAAAGTACAAGTCCATCTCCTGCAATGAAACTAGCAGCTGGACCTAGGTTTGACTCAGGGTTACAAAATGCTATAGAGAAGATAGTGATTCTTTTTGCTCCCTACTGTAGTTTTACTATAGTAGATTTAAAAATTGTATTGAAGTATTTTTTCTTATTTTGGGGGGATGGGAGAAGAAAAGACAGTAGGCAAATAATTTCTGCAAGGATATGAAGGGAAAAGAAAAAAAAAGAAAAGCTGCTTTTGGAAGCAGGTGATTAGCTGCAACCTTACTGGGGATAAGATTTGGAAACAATTTTTTCTTTGAAACCTGTTCAGTGGCAAATATAAAGTGAGCAGGTAATGAATTGTAAGGGCTGAGACTGATCCCTTATGAAAGACTTGTAAAGAGCTGAGATTTAGACAGGATTACTTCCCCAAACCTTCCTTTACTTACACCTTCATTATGAAAAATGAATAATAAAAAAAAATTTTTTAAAAAAGAGGGAAAGAAAGAAAAGGTAAAAAAAGGGGTTTATCTGTCATTGTCATACTGGTTGTTATAGACATATGAAGAGAAAGGTGACAAATTCCCTCAGAAGAACCAGAGTTTTGGTATATTTGCCTATGATGATGTGAAAAAGACGTATTTTTATTTTTTCTACTAACTTCGTAATGTAATGCTGACCCTGAGTATTTCCTAACCTCATCCCCCACTGCCTTGGCCTCTAAAAGAACCTCTGGTCTTCTGCAGGCTGCTTCTTCAGATGCTCACTGGCCAGCGCATTCTGTGCCTAGTTTTCTGCTGTAGGTGTTGAGGAACACATTCAGTGCAGGTAGCTCAGAGTGCAGCTGCAGTGTGAGCTCCAGGCTGAGCTCTGGGTGGGAGCCCCAGAAAAGAGGAGATGAACTGCCGACCCTTTTGCATGACAAAGGGCCCAGGGACCTGTGGCACAGCCAGGTGAGGGACACTGAGGGACAGGGCTGGAGCTGACAACCCCCAGATTGTCCCACGCTTATACTGTGAGAGTATAAAACCCCAGCATTTCCTTTGTTTAGGGTCCCTCCTCAGAGGTACAAGTTCAAGCTGTTATTTAGTTATTGCAACAAGATTAAACTATTTTAAAGATTGGGACATCTGAGACTCTGCTATGGGAAACCTGGGGCTGAGCCAGTGAGGAAACCTCAGTGTGAGAGCGGGGGTTGTGACGCCAAGAGTGGGTTCTGGACAGTGGGACGGGGAAGTTTCCTAACCATAAGCATCCTGGGGCTGGCCATGGTCTGTCTGTCTGGTTGGTAGGGATCTGCAGTGGGGTCACAAGAGGAATACAGCTGTGTAGGAGGGGCTTTGTAACAGGGCCTGGTGCCTGGAGCTGTGGTATGGGGATGATCCAGTGTATCTGCCAGTGACACGGAACAGTCACTGCGTTGCAGGTGTATCTGCTCTCTGATGACAGCTGTAATTAGTCACTGGTTAGAGTCCTGATTTCAGCTGGGATAGAGTTATTTTTTCTTCCCAGTAGATGTACAGTGTTGTGTTTTGCATCCAGTATGGGAATAATGTTGATAACACAGTGGTGTTGTGGTTGTTGCTAAGTTGTGCTTACCCAAGGACTTTTCAGTTTACCGTGTTTTCCAGAGACTAAGTGCACAAGAAGCCAGGAGGGAGCATGGCCAAGACAGTTGGCCCAAACCAGCCAAAGGCATATTCCATACCATAGATCATCCTGCCCAGCATATAAACTGAGGGGAGTTTAATGGGAGCCACCAATCGCTCAGGAAGGGGTTGGGCATCGGTCAGCGAGTGGTGAGCAGCTGTATTGGTCACCACTTGCCTTTCTGGAGGTTATTTTTCTCTGTCTTTTTGTTGTCTCCATTTTTATTGCAGTTATTTTTTAATTATTTTATTTCAATAATTAAACTGTTCTTATCTCAACATACAGGTTTTACCTTTTTTTCTGATTTTCCTCTCCATCCCACTGGTGGTGAGCCAGCTGCTAGTTTCTAGCTGGCAATAGTTTTGGTTTTATGTTCTTCTCTCAGGTCATCCTTTTCAAATTCTTTTCTAACTGTGAACACCCCAGTTTACTCTGTTTCATTTTTTCATTCTGGAAAGCTATGATGCTCTTTATTCTCACCATTGAGGTAAAGGATGTGCAAGTAATAACCTTTGCTACTTTGATATTCCTCCTAGCAAAACAGGATTTTATATCATGGATTTCAGGGTGGCAACCCTTGTTTCCAAAAATTGAGACACAGCAGGAACATCTGTGTTTGCCACCTGCAAGACATTTCCTTCTAGGATCATGGGGTTGGTTATGGGGCTTCCAGACATTCCTACTGCCTGTTCCCCTGGGTACATAGCAAGGAGACAACAGGTTTGCAATCATAACGTTGATGCATGTAATTCTAAACTCTTTAGCACATCCTGCGGTCACTGGAACAGTCTGCCTAGGTTTGTTTGAACACTCACCAGCGTCTCTCTCAGCTGTGTCTGGCCACTCATCCCTTCATTCCCTTCTAGGCAGCCTGCTTTTTGCTGTTAGCAGCATGGTGTTGACCCTGGCAAAGCAGCCAAGTACTGTGGAAAAGAGCCTTCCCCATTACTGCCCACCCATTATATCCTTGGAGAGGAAATAATTGTTTCTGGTTTGGGTTTTGTTTTTTTTTTTCCTTTGCAGAATTGATTTATTTTTGAACATAGCAGTATTTATTGCTCACTTTCCTAACTTCTCCTTTTAATCCTGCAACTGCCACTAGGTAAAATTATGAACCGAGTTACTTATTCGTAAAGGCATTGTAAATATTTGTTCTTCTCTGTATTCCAGTAAAATAATGTTGTCATGGATTATTGGCAGTAAATTATTTTAAGTGATATATTTAAAAGTAAACAAAGCTATATACATGAAACTATCTTTGATCATTTTTCATCCAACATCTTATTTTTTGCTTTTATCATTGTTGCTATGAGATCTGAAATCTTAATGCTCGTATTTTGATTTCCAGAGTCATCTTGTTTCATTTCTATTGCAAATGCATCCTACTGAGAAATTGTAAACAGTTTTCTACAATTGCTGCTCCCCTTCCCATCTTCCAGTTCAGGCCCAATTCTGATAATATCATTTATATGTTGTCACTAATAGTAGTCCACTGAGTGTATTACAGTTCTCTTGTTTGGGTTCTGCCTTTTCCATTTGGCTCTTGAAATGTAGTTGGGGAGGAAAAAAGGCATATAGTCTCAAATAAACCTCTTTTTTTCCAAATTTGTAGAAGCTATTTGCTACTCTGAGAGAAAATAAAGAAAAGATGGATGCTCTTTAATTTCCAGTGTGCTGTTTATCTCAAAAGCAAATTTTCTATTTGATAAAAATATTGTGAGACATTACTCCCAAGTGCCAACTAGACCTTATGTACATATAAAGTATAAAGTGAACTAGGACATTTTGAACGTATATTAATATTTTTTCATAACAATCCCCATTACATATTTTAACATGTGAATCCTGCCCCAATAGATGGCAGCACTTTTCCTCAGCCACAGTAGTCTCACAAATTCTAGTCTACTTCTTCTATATAGAGTGCACTTATGAAATAGGCTGTAATAGAACCTTCAAGGATGCTTCATAAACAGTTCTTTTCTTTTTGAATTGATGGACACAAACATAAGCAAATGGCAAGATCTTGAACAGCTTGAATTATTAGAAATGGGTGGCCGTAGTCTACCTAGTGCTGATATGGTTTTCCTCTTTAAAGTAAAATAAACTCCATAACTTAAAAACATGTAATTTCTTTCTTATTCTGAGAATTCTCAGTAAATTTTCCTATGATATCACAGGTCTCCAGGACTTGCCTCTTCACACTGCTTAACATTCATGAGTCTCCGCCGGTGCTATCAGAAAGCCAAAACCTCTGAGAGGTGTTTTTCAATAGAATTTTTTTAGGAGTTTAGAGACATCAAGTCTGTAAATATGGTGCAAAATCTGAAGCACAAAATGCAAGAAGTTTCTGCTCCCTCTCAGCATGTTTGGGTTTTGAGTAATGGTTCATGTTATGTGTTGCAGTTCTTAAGAAAAGACGTTTAGAGCTATTTAAAATTGACTATCTACAGAGATGTTTCTAAATACATTTCAAGCTATTAGGATGCAGAACCATTGCCTCTGTAGGAGGAGCACTGAATGGTCTAGCACTCTGATGACTAAAGAGAAACTCTTAGCAACCTAAATTTAGGCACCTCATTTTAAAAATTTGGCCCAGATATGTGAACCCAGAAGAATGAGTTACAATAATTCATTTCAAATTCCCTGGCTCTTTCATCTCCCCAGACTTAGCATTTATTCATACAAATTGCTCAGTGTTGCAGATAAATCACAAAATGTAGCCAGTGCAATAACTCTGCACCTGAGCATTATTTAATTCTGTGTTGCAAATGCTGGCAGTACTTTGCTTTTTCTCTGTACATTACAGCACCTGGCTATTTTGACTTTGTCTGAACATTTTTGGGGGTGAATAGGGAGAAAATGTACAAGTTTTTGCCCTACTGTTCATCACTGCTAGTTTTCCTAAAAGCTGCTATTCTTCAATTGGGTGGTCAGTTGAATCTTCCTGCCAAAGGAGACAATTACCAAGGGGGAAAATTTTTCACTGAATGCTTAGGAGAGGATTATTTTATCAGAAGTGTTATCTCTAGTGGTTCTCATCTGCTCTGACACCAGTTTTTGTTATTTTCCCATAATGCTGTTTATGATGATGTAGAGAATTCCTGTGCTCTGTCTGTGTTGATTTTTCTCTTTCCATGAGTTTGCGGTTTCTCATTTGGGATTTTTGTCTCTTTAAAGTACTTCACCTGGTGGACATGAGAAATAGATGGAGATATGTGTGTTGGCCACAATTTTTCTTATGTTTGTGTGGGTTATGAAAATGAGTAAAATTTTAAAACACATTTATTTAAGCAAGTAATTTATTCCCTTTTTTTTAAAGCACAGTATAAATTAAGATTAATGTTAAAAACATTGGTGTTGGCTATTTATTTAAGTTTTGGTTTGTTTGTTTTTTGGGGGGAACAGGTAACAGTACTCCCTTAGTCTATATTAAGGATGGCTCTCTTGTCATTTCACTGCAGCCTTAGAAGTTGTGGGCGTTTATTCTAAACCAGTCATCTGTAGTCAGTGTCATCAGAGAAGGTGATTCATCCCATCTGATGGTAAATGTCTGAGAGGCTTATTATGCAAATCTGTTCTGAAGAGGAAGGTGGTTGATGATGTTCCTGCTCAGCCCAGTGCCACAGTCTATAGAGTCTCTCTGTATCAGTGCAATTGTTTTTGAATACAGTTGAGAAATTATCCAGGTTAAGAAGCAGTAACTGGAAGTATTTTGTTGATTTGTATTTGTTTTTTTAACCATGCTAATTTCATAGAGCCGTTTATAACAGACCAATAAGAATCTTTGTTCAATAAATGGGGTCATACTGGTACAGAAGAAAGAAGTGGTTGAGGGCAGGAACATTCAAAACTTTGTGTAGTGAACTGCCATCTGAAATACATGTGTGCCCTGGGACTGTCCTGTTTTATTAGATTACATGAATACACAATAGTAATTGTTTAACCATGTATTAAGCAGGACATTAACAATATCACTAGCAGTGTAATGCACACCTCTTGGTGCTTGCTATTGCTTTATTAGATTAAGTATCTTCAAGTGAGTTTATCTATGTCAAACAAAGGGAAGAGTTAGGAACTTGTATGTATATTGCCAAATCTTTCCACTGAGGTCCTCAGTACTAGTAGTGCTGTTTGTGATAGGAATCCTTCCCAGTTTTACCTTCCTAGTGAACCATGAGGGTTACTTGTGTATGGATAAATATGCTAACTGCTGAGGGGGGCTGTTTCTTTATAATATGCAGTGATTGTCCAAGTCCATATGAGGAAGCCAGAAAAAATGACCATGCAAATCATAACTTTGCCTTGAGTATTGTGTAAATATGAAGGGAGGATGACTTGTATGAACTTCAGTTAAGTCTCTCAGAGTGGTGTTTTCCATGAAGTAGGTTAACTAATAGTTAAATTACCAGAGTTGCAGTGAGGCAGAGACTGTATGTTTTGGGAAACACGTTGTAAAGAAACCCAATGTAGTAGAATGCATTAGATATATCATACAAAAGTTAAACCTGATGAACTGCGTGTTTGGTGTGCAGTGGTTCATCACAGAAGCCCTTATGCTGATGTACTACCCTGCTCCAGTGTGCTTTTGTGTATATATATGGTCAGGGTTTAGGAACTGAAGTCAGGGAAAGGTGACTACCACCTATAAGATGTCCCACGAAGCAGCAGAGGAAGAGATGAAAAGAACTGTACTGAGACAGTGCCAATAACAATAAAAACAATCAAAATGAGCTTTGTAGTACGTTTTTATATGTTTTTTCTGGAATATATTTCACATGTTTTATTTATTTTTATTATTATGTTTCTTTTTATTTTTGTAGGCTGTGGAAACCAACCTTGCATCAAAGGATAGTCACTGGGTCTATGTAAATGAGGTAAGAAAGTCAAAAGAGAAAACACAGTTTGCTGCATTGACTCATCACCATTTTTTGTTTCATGTGTTTTGACACACCGACCTGAGCATATACTTAGCATTTTTGCTTTTTGGATGGCACAAGGTTCAAACTCTGCAGTGTCATTGCTTGTCTGTCTTAGTTGAATTGGCATAGGCTCAACACCTGAGGTCAAGATAAAGCTTCCAATATACCTCATAGCAGCTGGGAGACTTTATTTTTACCTGCATGCTGATGCTATTTCATTAGCAATTTAGGAAGCAGGGAAGATCTCAAAAGAAATGTCAAATATAGGCATCTCTATCTGCCAAGAGCTCACCCTTCACTGCTACGAAAGCCCTCACGCAGGTGCCAGGACAGGAAAGAGCGCTGAGGTAGTTGAGAGCTTAGCTCATTCAAATTTACATGATACACAGGTTTTCTCTAGTGCAGAACTGTGTTGGTGTATTGGCCAAGATCCAGAATAGCACAGATTCAAAATGTGATGTTTCGTCTCTGCAGCAAATGGTGTCCTGTCCTGCTACCGTGATTATTTATTTTAGCTTAGTACCATGGTGACCTAATGGGAATCTGTTCAATTTGTATTTAAAAAGTGCTTAAATGTTTTATCATATATAATAATTTATAAATAATTGATAAATTGCAGTATTTTATATATTTGTGGTTTTAATAATGTTTCATTAAAAGATAGCATAATATCTAAGTTAAAAAGAACAGTGTTCACTGTCTTATTTTTATATTATAAATACATACCCTTTAATAATGAACTCCTTGGTTAATTTCTCATTCCTTTCTTTGCACCTAGTTAATAATTTTGGGTAGGCAACTTTTAATAGTAACTATAAATTGTTCTGTGTGGCATTAAAAAGGGTCTGTAATTAAATAGGGGTTAGGGAAAGCTAGTGAAATCCCAGCTTGTGAAGGCTTTATAAATTCTTTCTGATCCTTGTTACGTTTTAGTACCTCCTGGCTTGTCAGCTGCAGTAATGACCCACTACAAAACATCAGCAAGATGCCCAGAGAGTCAGTGTTTATATTCACATAAAGATAATACAGTGCATATTTCCCTAAACATTTATAGGGAGGGAGTGTTTGTGAATTTTTTATTGTTGCATTGTTGTTCAGATGTTAAAACTCACTTCGCATGAAGCCTGAATCTGGAACATCACAATAAAAGCCTTCAGCACTCATGCACCAAGATGTGCATGCATACACATGCACAAACATATCACACAGGGTGTCAATTCTGCTTCTATTTTGGGAGCTTTTTATTTTTTCTCTTTTATGGCTAAAGACTGGGTAGGGAAGCCATGATAGCAACATGTAAATCCAAAGTATAACTTTCTAGTGAAAAATATTAGTACACATAATTATAAATATCATAATGTGAAATTAAATTCTAACAGACAATTACAGAAGCTTTTTAGACTCATGAAACTTTGGAGAATTCTTTGCAGGCAAAAATCTCTTGACTGTCCTGTCTTTAACAGAAGAGTGTTGGTCTTTGTGTGTGTGCTTAAAGCTACTATGAAAAGAAGGTACCTCAAGCATCCACATGAATGCATCTAAAGACAGATGGAGATTCCTTATGGCTTGCTTCTTATTTAAGTGTGCATGTGAA
Organism: Platyrinchus mystaceus; assembly: GCA_035041135.1. Lineage (NCBI taxonomy): Eukaryota > Metazoa > Chordata > Aves > Passeriformes > Tyrannidae > Platyrinchus > Platyrinchus mystaceus. Next base: position 7,370,008 of record JAWWLV010000180.1, on the reverse strand, counting down.
TACCCCATGCTAGTAAGATGACAGACTCATCATCCCTTCCATGTACAACTTTCCAGTTTGGTAGTAGTGAGAACTGCAGGAGAACTTGATGGAAAATATAATGCTGATTGTTGCTGTGATTTGAAGAATGGAATGAACTTTTAATTCCCAACAATCCACTCTTCCCAGTCAAATCAATTCTTTTTGATTTAATTCCACAAGTGTAGCAGTCCATTATGTAAATGGACCAAAAACTCAGCTAGGCCTTTCTTTCTCCCAGGCAGATCAAAAATCCTCCCCTTTCCTGTTCACCCTGTGTTCTGTGTGACCTAATGATCCCATTGCAAGGAAAGAGAGGTGTGTAGGGCTGAAGAATATAAGGGCCTTGAACAGCTTAGACTGCTGAGATCTATTGGTCTGGAACACCTTTTTTTCTGCCCTGTCTGTCACCTTTTGTCAAGCCAATGAGGATCTGGAACTTGGACTTACCTTGCTGTGGAAAGAATGGCTACATAGCATGCTATTATTTCAATAGGATATTTTTTTCATTGTCTTAGTTCATTTAAATCTAGTTTGCTATCCCTCTACTGAAAATTTGTGGGTTTCTTAACTTATGCACCTTCCCATACAGTAAGACAGGAGTTAGGTTTTGGAGTTAGACTTAAATTTTTTAGGTGAGCAACACCACCAAGTTTGGGATGAGATAATTTAAATCTCTATGGCTGGTAAGCTTATTACCCAGAAAATGAACAAACGTGGAATATAAGAGTTGTTCCCAAATTACAGAGCTGTACTGTCAAAATCCTGTTTGGTAATTTTCAATAACCCAGGTCTCTGTGCTGGGGTATCTGTTCAGTCTGGATGCCACTGCTGGTGCAAAAGGACTCCGTCATCTCAGTGAATTGTGAGTTGAATTTATTGCATAGGGTTGGAAGGCTTAAACATTACATGGCAAGTTTTCTAGGATAAGATAGTACAAGGGATGGGTCTTAGCAGGCAATATCATGTCCTCATAAGTCCTCTTTGAAGCCAAGTCATAAAAACCTTACTGCTTTAAAAAATATATACTTTTAAGTGTGTCTACTTTTCTGATTTCAGACATGTTTCAAACTTGCAGTACTGTCAAAAGTACTGGAGATTAGAGGGGGGAAAAATGTTTTTCTAACTACCCACTCCCTTTTAGATTTATATTTCATCATCTGCACTTTTATTTTTATTCATCTAGAAACACTAAATCATCCCTTGCATTCATTTATGTAGCAATTCTACTTGAATTCTGGGTTAAACATGCCAAGTAGCTTTTTAAGAGCAAGAATAATTGTGATTTCTGTATAAAGCCTTGCAAAAGCAAACAACTCTTCCAAACAATGACATGCTTAGCTGTGTCTCCAGATTAGTCCAAAACATTTTAATACCTGTGTTGGGAGTTGCCAGTGACTAGCAGTTTGGACCCTATGAAAGATCTGCTAGAACATATCTAGTGCTCTGCTTGTACCTTTTTTTGTTCATGCTTTTAATTGTTGAAGCTTTGATAGATGTGTGTTGCTGCTTCTTTTGGCATGACTGGCACAGTTGTAGACACCCCCTGTTTTTTGGATGTTTATTTCCTGTCTTTTTTTTATCCTAGTTTCCTATTTCTCTCTTTTCTTTCTCTTTCATACCTGGCATCAAGCATCTCTTTTTGTTCCTCGTGACATTTTTCATTCTCCCCTTCTCTTTCTCTGCCTTTTTTAAGAACGTGCTGTGCCTTCCCCAAGGCATGTATCTGTGGGAGAGGCACAAGGGCACTACTTGAAACTGAGTTTGTATGTGGTTGTACCAGGAGCAGTGCTCTAGGAGTCTGTGTCTGCTTCTTTATTAGTAGCAGCAGTAGGTCTGGGAGTATAAATAGCACTAGAAACCATATTTCTCTCTTTGTGGAACATTTAATGGTTTTGAAATTTTCTCCATTCCAAGGATAGAGAAAAGATAAAATGTACTATTCTGCAAAACTGTAATATGGACCAAAACAGGTAATCAAATTTAACACCGTATTTTATTCCCTCACATTAATATATTTAATTCTAATGCCAGTTTTCTAAACGATCATTATTTTTACATGTAAATCAGTATGAAAAGCAATGTACTACTTTTCATGGAAGAGAAATGGGTACTGAATTTGACTGATAGTTCAACTGAGAGTTGTTTTACTGTTATCTCATCCGTCCTTAATTTCTTTTTCAGCAAACTTCCACCACTATTCAGAAGTTTAATTGAAAGCTGTAAGACATGACAAGACAAAGCACAAGACTACTGATTTTATAGGAGATTATTTTTCATGAAAGACTAGTAGGGATGAAGAGAGGGCAACATAATGTTACATGCCCAAACTATATGAACTTAGGGAGAGGTGAGGGACAAACGTTGTTCAAAAGCTGCCTGGAAATACACAAAAGAAAAAGAAAGACTGAGAAAGTCTGAATTTTTGGAAGTGCCTTTTTCTTTTTTTTTTTTTTTTTAAAGTAACACCCCAGAGAAAATAAATTAAAATAGAGGAAGATTTTAATTTTCCTGGCAGTTAAAAAAGTAATGTTGGGATACAGACAGGACTTCACAATTTGCTGTGATTGACAGCATTATCCCTACATGTTAAAAAAAGTTAGGGCTGCCATCAGTTCAAATTTCATTATGGCTAAGGGAGAATGGGCTGAGGAAGCCAGAAGATAATTGGTGTGAAAGTGATTATGACATGGTAGCATGCACTGTTTGGAGAAGAGGAAGAGGTGAGAAAAGGTCAATGAGGATAACAGACATCAATAAAAAGACTTCACAACTCTAGGAAACTAGTAGCGCTTTTGGAAAGATAATACAGTAAATAAAAGATGGCAAAAGAACTGTGGAATTCTGTTAAGATTGTCATGATTCCAATGGGTTAACTGTACAGAACTTGAAATCAGAGATGAATTCTAAAGAAAAAGTGTTGAGAAGAAAAAGGGAGGAGTGTAGAGGTGTAACAAAGTAAGTGATTATAAAATGAGGCTGTGGTTCAGAATGAGTCATACCAGGTATCATAAAAAGCAACCAGAAAACATTTAGGTATAGCAGAAGATAAAGTATAAGGCGATTACTTGATGGCAAAATGAGGTTTTAATGTTTTTTACTGAGTTCCTTGATGCTGACGTTGTAGAAACTATTAATTATAACCAGACTGTTAAAAACATATTGTAGTAGACCCAGTTTATTTAGAAAAATCTGAGGCACTCCACCTGATGTGATTCAATAGAGGGAAGTGCCGGGTATTTTGCGTGTGGCTGCAAAATGAGGTATAGCTGGTGAGCATCTGCAGGAACAACTTAGAATCCTTGTGGATAAAAACCAGAATGACAATCAATGCTGTCTTGCTAAGGAAGCAAATGTAGCATTCAGATACGTTACCAGAAACATTCTTTGTAAGATAAGGCAGGCAATTATTTCACTGTTTGACATTAGTTTGGCCTTATTAGAACAGTGCGGCAAGTTTTGGGCAAGATATTTTCAAACAAAACAAGAGAATGTAGAACAATATTGAAAATCTAGAGGGGAGCACCTGGTATGATGAGAGCTCAGTAAGATATGACCCATATGAAAAGGATGAAAATCTTAGGTTTGATTCTTATGAAACTCAAGATGGAGCAGTACAAATAAAACAAGAATCTGATCACATGTTCACTCTGGAAAGATAAAGGAAATGCAATATAGTCTTCTGCAGTAAAAATGAGATCTAGTATTGGAAAATGGTTTATGATCTAAATATGATAGTATATAGGAACAACTTCCTTGGTTACCTTCTTTCATCTCATCACCTCTCTTTCTTCACACCTGGTTCTGCTATTGTTTTTCATTCTTTGTTTTTCAGCATCCTACTCACATTATGTAAGTCTGCTATATATTTTCACATGTCAATATGGAAAGACAAATACAACTGTGTTTTGAATGCCACTGGGTATTTTCTGAGCTGCACCTTCTGTTCTAGGTCTTTTCACACAACATTTTTCAATACGGTTTATGACAGTGACAGTTCATACAAAAAGTCACTGCATATACTTCTTATCAAATAATTTATTCAATACTTTTGGTGGCAAACATAAATGTATGGGAACTGTGACTCATGTTTGATTTCCAGTCATCATGGAACTCCGGCCTTCTCTGTCTACTTCTGAGTAAGCTGGAACGATTGTGTTTGATTAGATTCTGTCAGCCAAATCCACCCTTGGGGCCACCTCAGTGATTTGACTTAGCCAGGGATGAACTTAGCATCATATTTCTTGATATCAGTCATTTGCCATGGGGGATTATATTGTAATTGTATGTAGTTTTGATAGAAGAATGCCTAGTAATGGATTACTAGCACTTTCAGTGCTTTAAAAAATAGATTTAATTGTAAGGTGTAAAAAATAAGTCTGAAAGCTAAAGATTAAAGCTTTTACTTGACTGCAGTGTTCATTTGCTGCTTTTCCATTGTATTGATTCTCAGTGATTCAAATCAATCCACATTAGATCAGATATAAAGGAGTATTTGTTGTTAACACAAATTACCTTCTTTTATAATCTTAAGATCACCACATTCTGTACCATATGGATTAACAAATGCTGAAATTCAAACAATATTCCCTTTCATCACATTAGTTCCTCACTGTCTAAATGATCAGAATGGAATTCCTCTCTAGAAAGGAATGTACTATGGGGTAAAGAAGTCCTCCTTGTAGGTCAAGTACCAACCCCTATGGGTATTTGTTATGGCACAACAGTTTAAGAAGGGAGGAGCTGTTCCCAGGGATTGCCCAGTGGGTGGCTGTATCTCTGAATTTCACAGCTCAACATACGGTTTAATGCTGTGCAGAGGAACTGGACCCTAAGGCCGCATAGGGGCTCATTTCTTTGTTGCTTAGAAAAACTTGTGCTGTCATTTGTCTCATTTAAAAGCAAAGAAACAAAAATCAACCAAGGGGCCTATGCTACAGCATTGTGGGGTGGACAGCAGAAAGGGAAGTTGTATTTGTAATGGCCCTTGCAAATTCAATTTTTTTTTTTTTTTAATGGATAGAATGTGGTAAACCAGTTGATCTTGTACTAACCTGAGCTTAATATTTAGAGCTTTTAAAAAGTCATCAATAGCTTTTCCAGTGCTAATCATAAATACATGAAAAAAAAAATAAGGGACAAGTTTGTTATTGGTGAACATCTGTTTTCAATAAGAAATCTGAAACAAATATCATGAGGCTGTAGAAATTGTGTGTTATGCAGATTCAAAATTCAGAGGGAAGCAAAGTATTCAGTAGTTAGAAGATAACTGAAATTCTTGTAAGCTTTAATTAAAAAATAAAAGTAAACTCACATTAACACCCAGAAAAGGATGCTTTTGAATATTTTCTCCTTTCAATCCACAGAAAACATCCTGATTTGGAAAAGCTGGAGTCAGTAAGCACAGAAAAATTACTATAGCAATTTCAGCTGTAAAGTATTTGATTAAATTCTTCCCAGCTATGATGGTACTTCTCAGAAAAGCCCTCGTAATTGAGAAGGGGAAGGGAGAAATGGAGTAGAAAGCAAAGTTCTTGAAGTTTTTTTGCAGGAAAAGTAATAAAAACATTTGGAATTATAGCATAGTACACATTTCATCAGTGGCAAGAAGCCTTAGACAGAAAGTGTTAAGGGACTTGGAGAACTCTGAGCCATGTGGAGATGATATTGTCCTCCTGACTTGAATACAAGTCAAAAATTTTGGACAGCAGTTGACCTTATTCTTCCTGTTTGGACAGATGACACTTTCCAAATGATGCCGGTGTTGTTGCCAGCAGATTAAGTTGTAGGTCTTCAGCTGGCTGACAAAACTTTCCCAAATTTAGCCTAGGTGATCAGTCAGAACACGATGCAGAAAAATGGCTATTGATGCTTTTTCCTTTCCCCTTTTAGAACATGTACTCAGAGCATGTTTCTGCTAATATTTTTCTGGATTCAGGCTCTCTTATTTCTGCTGTTTTCATAGGTCTCTCTTCACCAGTGTTTCACTGTCTGTAGAAGGCAGTTTGCTCTATGAGGGACAAGAAAATGCCCCATCATCTCTTTCCCAGTGTGAACATTTCTTACTTTCCATTTCTATCCTGCAGCTTCATTACTACTGCCAGTATTTGTTTTCTTTCCTTTCACCACATCAGACATGCCCAGTATGTCCCTAATTACTCATCCTCTTGATCTGAGAAACAAATGATTTCTCAACTGTCATCTGGGCACTTCTTTATTATTTTCCGCTGTAAAATATTTTTTAAAAGTTAAGAGAAAGGAGCAGAAAATAGAATAGTAATTATCAGATAAAGTCTATCTCAGCAAGCTACTTTTTTCCCCAGGGGTAGCATGTAGGAAGGTGTTAGATAATGAATGATAAGCAAAGTTTTCCTAGCACATGGTTTGTAGAGCAATATTAGGAAAACTTCTGACTATGGAAGAAAAATCCCTTATGAATACAGTGTTTGTTCTTCACTTTTTCTTGTAATCTTTTTTTCTAGAATTTTTTTTTATATGCGTTTTGGGCTATGAACAGTTAGACCCTTTGCAAAATTTCCTGTGTAAAATGTTATGCCCTGATTTTTCTTGGGTAGAGCCAGGGAATGTTAAATAGACTGGAATTCTTAGGATTTCTCTTCATGTGAAAGTGCCTAATATTGGTTTTTTGTTCCATTTTAAAGCATCAGTCTATGTAATGGTATTTGTGTTTACTTTGATGACCAGAAGTGAGTAAATCTTTAACTCTTCCCAGTGTCTTAATTTTGCTTGGAAAAAAGCAGACTTTTAAATGATCACTTATGAATGCAAGTGGGGCAAGCTTCTAAGATATTTTAAAATTATACTGAAATGAACAGGGTAAAAAAGTAAAAAAATTGAATAAAAATACAAGCAACACACTGTGAAAATTTCTTAACCTTTAGAAAATTATATATTTCAATGCAAAATGTAACAATTTACAATTACAATTTATTCCAATTATATTGCAGGTACTCTATATTTATTACTTGCCTAAGGAAATCTTGCTTCCATCCTTTTGGCGGCTATATTTGACAATGCAGAATTTGTATCTTATTTATTTTCACAGAAAATTCTATGTGTGTTTTTCTGTGTTTTGTTTTGTTTTTTTTTTTTTACTTAAAAATGATTGAAAGATATACATATACATATGAAAGTGTACTGCATGTATACCTGCATCACACTCAAAGAAATTAAGGTTTAGAATTGATCTGGAGTCTTAGTCAGGTAGGAGCAAGGTTATAGATGAGTTTTGATGAGTTGTTTTATCAGTGAATTCCATTCTAAAATTAATGTTGTTTTGGTTTGTTTTGTTTTTTTTTTGTTTTGTTTTGTCCAGCTTTTACTATCATTTTGTGTGCTTGTTTTTCATTATTTTTCCCCTGAGAGAATCACTTTTTAGTTTGGAATAATATTCTGTTAAATCAGGGATCTTTTACTGAGTAGGTACTTGCTATGATCTGAGAAAGACATCTGGAAACCCAGTGCAGAGTCCTTATATCTAGAAATAGAGCTAATTCAACTAAGTTATAAATAAATCCCTGTAGAGACTTTTAGGAGCATTGGGTAAAAAGAAGTGAGGTAATGTTGGATGTATGAGAGGACAATGAGAATGAGAGTTGGGCAGGTGGTCATGCAGACTTGTATTAGAATGCTTTCTGTGCTACGAAAAATGGATGGTGCCCTTTCCTTAAGGGATTAATCTTTATGGATATATCTGTGTCTGTTCATATGGGATGCAGAGAAGCCAGCACAATGTAAATGTTGAATAAATCTATGTACAGGTTGAGCTGTGGTGATTTTTTTTTTTAAAAAATGGATAATTGCATGATGTTTTCTGGATTTTCAACAAGTGACCCTTTTCAGATGCAAATAGTGTGCTGAGGGGAGTTAGAATAACCCAATAAACAGCATTGATACTACTGAAAAAAATCCACATATAAATGTGTAAGTTGTCTCCATGAGCGTTCCTGTCCTCATTGCCTTTCAGTTTAATCCTCCATTTTTCTCAGGGATATGCTTTTTGGAAATATGTTTTGGTTATTTAAATTATTAATTTCATTAAAATTTATAATTTTCTGTCATTACCTCTAGGAAAATAGAGACTGTAATGTGAAACATAATTGTCTCATTTTGCGATTTGTGTTATGATAGTTGAGCACAACTAGAGCGGATTTAAATATTCCCCTGAGCAGTATGACTAAATATTGCACACTAACTGGAGTTCTTTGTGTGCAGATAAATAAACAGATAAACGAATTCCCCAAATATCCAATATTTATGTGCAAATAAATAGAAAATGCCAGAAAAAATTGTTATTAATACGCCACGTGAACAAAAACAGAGTGTTTAAAGGAATACCTTTTAAGCATTGAGTCAGGTGGTGAGAACTACTATTAACTTGGGTGAATAGTCAGTCTTACATTTATGTCTGCCTACCAAAATATTTAAGTGCTCCCTGCTATGTTGGGAATAGCCAAAGTCTTTCCCTTACTAAAGGAAAAAACGAGGATGAGAATACTTAGATATAAGAACATCTTTTGTCCCCAGGTAAACTGTTCTCCCTCCACCCTCATTCAAGAAATTCAATATTTACAGGCTTTAGGGCAAACTCCTGTTATAGGTGCCAAGGAATAGAGGGTTGGGCTATTTAACCTTGCACAAAGTATGTCCCTGACATAAGCAGAACCCACCATCTGTAAATATTTACCCTATAATGCAGTAGCAACATCATGGGACCATGAAAGCCAAGAAGTGGGCATTTGATACAGAATTTTGCAAGGAGTATTTGCCTGGTCCAACCAGCTGATAAGCTCTACTTGCAACACAGCATTCATGCATGGTATAAATGGTAATAACTGTGTGCTGGGTAATGATCCAAGAACGAAATTGGAAATTTGGGATGCCTTTGTTTTGGGGGGAAAAAACTCTCTAGGACCAAATTAAATAATTTTCTTAGTTTCACAGTGTAAAGAAACTTTTTGTATCATGTGCAGGAAGGAAACGTATTACTTTTAAACAAATAAGTAGATGAATAGACTTTAATTGTAAGACCAGTGTGAAATCTGTTTTCCTCTGTGACTTCAAATTTTAGAACTACTTTTTGGATATATGTTGTTACTCTGTTGGATGTAAAAGTAAGAACAAACTTCATGTATACTTCTTTTCCCTTGTTTTTGCCTTGCTATTATTTTCTTTTTCCCCTTATTTATCTCAGTTGGGACACAGGTGACCTTTCTGCATGTGACATTTAAGATTTCACATGCTACTAAGCCAGGACCGTAAGTTTTCTGGAAACAAGCCTGCTGGGCCTTCCAGTGCCAGGCAAGAGGAAGGGATGAACAGTCCCCCTTGGGGAGTCCATAGCAAGGCCAGTGCAGGATGGCTGTGACCTGCTCTTCTCTGCAGTCAGGCACTCAGCCTTGCTTTCCTGCTCCTGGACCTGCTTAGGTGCCCTGGGATGCTGCCTGTGGCTGTACCACCCCATGAACTGGCTTGGGAGGGCCCACAGTTACCTTTAGTGTTTGGAGAAGCAGCTCTAAAATGCAGACATAGGCCTTTTGTTTCCACCACTATCAACAGCAACCCTTTTTTTCCCTGTGCTTTTACATTTCTAAAAAGGAACCCAATTTCTAAGAGGAAAAAGATTATTTGCTAATATAAATATCCATCAGCTGAAAAAAAACAAACAGGAGCTTTGTTCCCTTTGGCATTATGTACTGAACTGAGGCACTGAAGGATTTAGCTACTGTCAGCTGGTTACACAGAAAAAGGTGGCACTTTCAGGGTTAGATTTAGCCAAGTTTAGGTTCTGAAATTCCCTCCAGAGGCTCCCATTTTTCTTTGGCTGATAGTGACATGGCTTTTACATTCAGGACTCACTTGGTACCTATAGCTAAGAGGGAAGAACCTGAGTTAATGTGCCTATCATAACTGATCTCTTTACTACCTTACTTCTGGAAATCCCATGGCAGAAACAGTTCTGATCTGCTACAGATAGGCTTAAAAGTCTCAGGTGAAGCATTGTGACACGGGTTATGAGACATCTTTGAAAGGCTGTGTATCACTTGGAGAGTACACAAAATGTGTTTGGTGTAAGCTGAACTGAAGGTTTGGATGATTTGTGATTCCTTTTTTTTTTCCTATTTCCAGCCACTCGGACTGAGTGTGCCTGCCAAGGGATGCAGCTTAGGAGGTTATGAGCTAAAGCTATGCCATAAAACTGTCTCTCCCTCTGACTGCAGCTTAGACATGGGGTGTGGTTTTAACACCCCCCCCCACACACACAAAAGAGAAATCCAAGGTAGCAGCCTGGAGGAATCCGTAGTGCTTGTGGGTCTGCTTCAGTATCTCACTGCAAGGCTACAGGTGCTGCCCAGCATTTTCTATTAAGCTTCAAAATCTTTTCTTTTGTAAGAATATACTTATTTTCTGATTTACTGTTTTCATGCCACACCAGTTGGTCTGTCATTAATGCAATGAATTTCACCTTCTGCAAAGTTAAAAATTCATATTGTTAAAAAATGATGGGAAACTGGCAAAGAAGGACTAACCTGAGCCAAAGCTACAGTACTAGTCAACCGTAACAAGTAATTATAATAACCCTATGGTCATTTCACTCACAGCTTGACAGAGAAAATGACAAGAAAACAAAATAATTTTTTTTTTCTTGAATGTTAAATGTCTGGGGCCAGGTTCACTTCTGCTGATGACACATCTCAAGGTGTGGGCCCTGCTGACTAAGTGCAGCAACAGGAATAATTTGCAGTCCTCTGCCCTGCAGGGGGCTGAGACAGCCCTGCGCAGGCTGGGCACTGTGTTGGCCCAGCTGGGACAGCCCACCTGTGCTGGAGATGGGCTGATGTGAATTCCAGATGCTGCTGGTGGCTGTGGTGAGGAGCTGGGATGTAAAACAGGTGCGTGGGGGATGAGTGCAGACAGCAATGCCACTGTGGCTCTGTTTCCTCACAGTGAACTTCTGCCAGGAGGAAAACATCACAAGCTGCACCTTTGATATGACTGCAGGATCTGCTAACCCTGTGATTTTCCTGGGGTAAAAAAAGAGGGTTTGATTGTTTGGTTTTCTTCAAATACAAAATATGTAAAGCATGTAGAGTTGGCTTCAGTCCCTGTTCAAGAGCAGTAGATGCAGGCTCTGTCCCAGGATGGATTAGGAGGCTGAGACATGTGAAGGTCTGCAAAGAAGCTTTAGAAAGTGCAAAGCCTGGAATGAAGAGCAGCCTGTCCTTTAGATTTCCTTGTATCTTATCCCAATTTACTCTGTGTGCAGAAACTGGTGTTCCTAAATATGTCATGTCCTTCCATGAAATTTCTCCTATTTTTTGTTTCCTAGTACAGATAACCTCAAAAGGCTTCCTCGAGTCATTATCAGGATTAGTCTGCAGAAATGATCTACTGTTCTTATGGGAAAAGTGCTTACTTGTAGCGTTGTTCAAGGTGTAAGGGCCATATTTCCTGAAGACTGTTACATTTTCCAATTGTTATTTTGTCCTGAGGATATAGTGAGGTTCTAGTCTGTTAAACAAGAATTCTTTCTATATAAATTTGATTTCAAGGCTCTTGCTTTTTTTATTTAGAAACCTGTCGAGATCATCTTGGTGCTTTTCTATGAGGAACTACATATGCAGAATTTTAGTGCTGCCAAGGTAGAGGGTACTGTGTTAGACTGTTCTCTTTTGTTTCAGATGATGTATAAAAAAATAACATTTTTGTTCTTAAAAACAAAATAATAGCATTTGGCCTAGACTAAGCGTGTGCCTCTGTAATGTTTTTCTCTTATTGTCTTTTTAAAAGCATTTAGCCATTAATGAAAGCAGAATATAAAATGCCTGGACAGATATATGTTTTTAAAAGACTGTGTCTCTATTCACAGGAAATCACTGATACTGAAATACTAGAGTTGGTACACAGTGCTCTGGGGAGGATGACAGTGATACGGCAGATTTTCCCTCTCTCAAGGGACAACCAGAGGTGCATGAGGAACAACCACCGAATATCGTCCCTGCTGTGCGACCCACAGGAAGGATACCTTCAGATGCTGCAGGTCAGTAGCTGTACCCAGCAGAAAAGTCCATCTTAGGAATTTGACATGGGACAATTTTCTGTGACTGTATTAACTCAGAGGAAGGATAAAATGAGCACATTTGAGATAAATCTGAGGATGTAACCTGTGGTCAACTTTTCCGGACTTAATTATTTATTTTATTTCCCGGCACTGAGTGCTTTAGGTGTGATGTTATGTCCATGAAGCACCAGCAAGTGGTTGCACTAACTCAGAGCTGATTTTTCATATCTCATTCTCTTAAGAATATTTTCTATTTGAAAAATATTGTGCCATCATAGTCTTGTGTTATTAGTGCTTGATTATTATGTTTATGCTTATTAGACATCTGTTGTGAAAGAGTTAAGCTGGGAGAATAACAGAACTCTGATAGGTATTGAGCTGTGGAGCATTTCATATTTAGTTAAATGGACTGAATCCAGCTGAAGTATTCAATCTGTCCCATTTCAATAGTTTCAGAAGTCTCCAGCAGTTGATAATTGACTGAGCATGTGAAATATGCACTATTAGTTCAAGTTCCAGATTTTGGTAACAGATTTGACTCTGATGTAAGCAGCATCTTGAAATTTCTTGGCAATTTATCCCAGATATCTGAATTTTTCTTGCCATAATTTAAATATAATTTGAAGTGTTATTTCCAAGGATAGCACAATAATTTACAAACAAAGGCCTTAGACTCTCAATGGGGACTCCATATGTTTTGGTTTACTTTAGACATGGTTAAGGATCTTGTTTGTGTCAGTGTTGAAGGTGTTGGATAAAACTATATTGATTGAAAATTTAGTCTTAAGCTGAGATGAGTTGAGTGAGGACACATTGGTTGAGCCTGTGGGTTGGCAGGTGAGGGTATTATGTGGTAGAGTGAGTCTAGAAGGGGCTTGGTTAGTCTGTGGGGAAGGGGGCTGTTGGCAGTCTGGGCTGCTGCAACCTGGTCAGGAAGGTGGTGTGGGGTTGAGGGGTCCTTAAAGAGGGCACTCATATCCTGGCTTGGAAGAGCTTTTGAAGAGCAAGATGTGATGCTTTTGGAAAACCAGCAGAGGCAGGAGACTGTCAGGAAGCAAAGTGGGTCAAGATTTCCCAAGAAACATGGGTAGGGAATGTTCATTTTACTTAACTTGCGTCCCACTAAAAAATTGTAGCTGCAGAGACTGAAATCCTTTGAGGAAGGGATATGGACCTTTCCTCCTTGAAGACAGCCTCTGCTGGCTCAGGTTCTGCTCTAGCAGTGGCAAAGGTTGGGAAACACCAATCACACATCCTGTAGTTCTGAGAGCTGGTGTATTCTTTCTGCACAAGTGAAAGTCTGTGACTGTCTTGGCTCAGAAGAAAAAGACATTTTTGATCTTTGTTAGTAACTCTGAGGTATACTGTAATGAGAACAAGGGCTGCTCATTTCAGAGGATCAAAGCAATTTCCAGTATGATGAAAAAATTATCTATGCTGCACCAACAAATCACTCATTGGGGAACAATCTTACATTACAGCAGGATTTTGACTATTACTGCCTATGCTGGTTTATGCACAATCTAATTCAGAGACTCATCTGAAGAGCTTTGAAGGCCTCTAAGTTCTTATTTGCTAATACATTGGCTGGTTTGCTAGCACAAACAGCCTTATGTCCCGTTACTAACTTCCTTTGATAAGGACCCTCTTCCTGCTGATTCCCAAATGTGGGTTTTGAGAAGTAAAACATTCTCAGTTTCTGTCTTCCAGAAGTATTATACCACCTTAGAAACTGTCTTTAAGAGAATGGTATGGTAATGTTATGCTTTGCCCATTAGCTTCTTCTCTATGAACCTAGAAGAAAGAAATGCAAAGTTCAGAGGTAAAATGTTTGCCTTTTGGAAGCTGAGTCCATAGCATTCATGTCCAGTCTCACTGGCATGAAAGATGAAGGGCACATGTGAGAACTCTCAAATTAGCTGTCCCCAGTATATCTTGTGCTATCCTGAACTGTCTACAGATTGAATACAGGATGCTTTTATCATGTGCAGTTGTGTCTGAAGTGCTCCATAGCTGCATTTTTGTCATAGGCTTTGCCAAAACATCTTACATAACACCTTGTGGACGTACTGCTCATATTAATTTCCAAGTATGACTGACATGTTATTAATGGTCCTGTAATTCAGGTACTTCCAATTTTCTGTTTCCTTTCTTCTTGCTTAAAAAATAGTTTTGACCTTTTGCTGCACAGAAGCACATCACTAAATTACCCCTGTTGCCAGAGGCTGCAGTAGCTCCAAGCTCCATGTCAGGCTGCATGAATCCACCAGAGGCAGTGACCGCCTGCCAGCGCTGAGTCTTTGTGTTGCTTTGAAGTAGTTTGATTAACACCACAGTTTGGAAATCCCTGGTTCATTCTCCCTTGGGCAGTCTCATATTAATAATTGTTTGTTGTCAAGGTAACTTACCAGCTATTGTTGGTTCATTATTTATTTAATGACTTTGAAGAAGAATAAGCTAATCTCTGTCAGCCTCTAGCTGTAATATTTTTATAGGGGAGAATTTAGCATTTCTAACAAGCTAGTAAAGAAAGAAACATTTATGTCATGGATTATTAGCTTTGTTCTGGCTAAATTAATGAAAATCCTTTTGGAATGATTTTGTTCTCTGTGTGTTTAGTACCATATCCTGGAAAGTTATTTTTCAGTGGGTGATCATCCTGGTTTGGCATTCTGACAAGATGTTTAAAGATCATGCTGTTCTGCAAGCTCATCCAAAAACTCATCTGTTCTGAATGCTTTGTGGAAATCCAATCTTATTCCGTCAACCCACTTGTCAAAATTTTGCTCATGCCCTTATTTCTTGCATGTATAATATACTCAGCTGGGTTTCTGCTTGGACTGGAGAACAAGCTTTATAGAGTTTCCTGTCTTGGTCATTTTATTTGGCTTAGGAAGTCTACATTTCTCTCTTCCTTATTCTTCATATAGGATTTTCCGTGTCTATCTCTCTTACTCTTTGTAAATGGAAAAGACACAGTTCAGATCTTGCTGTCTTCCATCGGCCACAAGTATCCTGTGGTTTGGGCCATCAGTGTTGTCAGTGTTGCCTGATTTGGAGAAAGAATACTGAAGCACCTCAGGATTCATAGTTAAATCTAGCTAGTCCTGGATAGACTTAGTATGTATCCGTGCACAGCATTTGAATGGTGTATAGTGGTATAACAGCTACAAACTATTAGATTATTTCAGACATGTTCTTACAGAGTCAGTTGGAAGAAATTTTGCTGCATAACCTGCTGCTTTCCAAAATCTTTCCCTTTAAATAAATGTTAGTTTTGACACCTCTCTACAAACTTGGATTTTTGATGAAGGTATTTTGTTTAATTTCATGATGTGTTCATAAGCTCAAAATCAGTTCTCTCCTGTTTTTTGTTTTTGAAGACAGATTTCTCCTTAGAAATATAATTCTCATTGGTTTGATTTTTTACTATGTTTCCCATAAATGCAGTTAATGAGTTCAATCTATGTGAGATTCTAAACATACTAAAATGTATTACAGGGCCACAGTGTATCTGAATTCATTTAGAATGGTCCAAAATGTATAGTAAGATTAAAAAGGCAAAAAGAAAATCCCAGCATACCGTGTCACAAAATTAATGAGGTTATTGCTGACAGGATTGAGGGTCCAACATCCCTGCTGAAGAACTATTCCAGGCATTGCTTTGACATATTTGAAGAGAAGATGTTGCGAAGTGGGGGAGGCTTCTCATTGAAAGAGCTACTCTTCTCCCTGTGTCAAAATTTCATTCTTCAAAGACATGTCCATCAGATATCTTTGTAGGCTTCTGTTAGCAGTTGTTCCTGCAGAGCTGTGTTTTTATTCCTGAACTATCTTCTTTTCAGGAGTCACTTCAATTTAACTTCTGTAAGTGAAGTTATGTTTTGAAAATGTGTTTGGCTGCCTAAACTTAAGAGCCTGATCCTGCAGTTTTTCCAGCTAAATGGCCTTATTCTCTTTTGACCTGTTTACACTGCTGTTACACAGCTGTAAGTGCTACTGAAGGCAGTAAATATTTATTAACCCCTGTTAAAGCATTCACTTTCTCCAGTGAAGGATCAGTGAGCCATATTTTTCTTTTTCTTTCATTAAAAACCTATATTTAAATGTCTCTTTAGTAAAGTTTAATTTGGATTTTTGGCCAGATTTTCAGTCATAGGGAAATTGTTTATGAGATTCACATGAATGAAAAATATCCTTGAACTGACTTTACTGACTATTGCACAACATAATCTCTCCCTGAAGCCCAATGGCATGTGCTTTATATGAAGTGTGTTAGCAGAAGAATTTGTTAAAAAAACCCAAAGCACTGTGGATTTCCTGTGGCCATGAGGAATTTTGTAAAAATTCTGGAGGCTGGAACCCCAGATGAGCTTTTCTGCTCTGCTCAGACTGCCTCTGCTGACTGCTGGATTTCTCTATTTGCATAATAATTTCATTGAATTTTTGTTCAGTGCTCTATCAGGGAGCAGACAACAGTGGCTAGAAGAAAGGGTTAGTACCTCCATTTTTCATTTTTTATTGCCTCTGAAACCTAATTTGCACCCGTATTTATTTATAAATGAGGTAGAATGAAATTATAATCTTATACTCTGTTTTGCAATTCCAACATTACCTCTTGTCCTCCTGTCTGACTCGTAGTTGTGTTCAGTTGTTGGGTTTTTTTTTTACTGATTGTCTCCTACCAGACTTTCCCTGGATGGTTAGTGTTAGCTGTGCCAAATTCTTGAGATGTTTAATGAGTGAAGCCAATGCCTCCAGCTAACAAACTTGAGCATTACAGGGTAATCCAGGCCATGTATTGTTGTTAACATGTTGTTATAAAACATACTGGGGAAGAAAACACTCATAATTATGTTAATTACTCATAATAAATAGCTGAAGGACAGTGAACATTCAGAGAATAGAAACTGTGGGTAGGGAAAAGTGTTGTAAAATGTGTAACTCAGTAAAAACAGGAGAAAATAAAAAAGCAAATAAAAGCTGCTTATCAATTAAAAAGAAATTCTGAGAGTGCATTTTTCCAAAGAAATCTTTGGAAAGCCCATTGTTTGAGATACTTAAAACTAGAATGGGCAAAGCACTGAATCATATATGAGTTAGATTTCCTTACTGTCAGAATAATAGGCCTGTCTTTCTGCTGTTTTAGGAGTATTTTATTAATTTTATTTCAGCTGCCCCAGTGATGATAAATAAATAGCCCTTTGAAGTTTGAAGCTAACATTTGAGTCCTTGATGAGTGTTTGTTTTTTGACTCTGCTTTTCTCATGAACCCCAGGCTGCTGGCTGTGATTTTGTTCTGTCTGAGCAGCAAAACATGTATTTATAACATAGGCACTCGTGCACAGTCTCACAATGGTTTCTGCAAACCAAGAGAGGCTGACAAGGCATGGGCAGGGCCAGGAGTAACAGGAACCACCCCACACTCTCCCAGAGGCAGCCCTAGGGAGCAGTGTGGACCAGGACGTGGTGGGCAGAGTTTGCGTGGCGATTCATGTGGGAGCACAAACAGGGAAGACGCCTCCTTGCAGGGAGAGCATTCCATGAGCCGAGTGGAGAGAGGTGAAGTCCACATAGCCCAGTAACTGGGCAGTTCTGTGACCAGCTGCACAGGCCAAGGGCACTCATCCTACCTGACCCCCAGTGCAGCATGGTGGGCATTCACCTTAGGGCAGAGGCTGCCCCTCTACAGTGGAGGTCTGCACTGTCTACCCCAGTGGTAGCTGATGCCTCTGCCCAGATGGACCTGCTGAAGGAAGAGGCTGAAGTGTAGACCTCAAACTTCAGGAAGTGCCTGGGCCTATATCCTAGTGCAGGGTTTGGCTACTTGGACCGTGGGGCTCTTTTTGGAAATCTGGTCTGCTGGGGCCAATGGGCTCCATGTGTCACAGAAGGGGAAGAGCATCCTCTTTCATAGGCTTTCCAAGCTGGTGAAGAGGGCTTTAAACTAAAATTTCCATGGGAGGGGAACCTCAGTCCATCCCAATCCTACCAGATGATGTGAGCACCAGTAAGAGATGCCCAGAGCCTGGAAGAGGATCACAGCTCATCAGGAGACCACCTGAAGAGCAGCACAAAGGAATTTCAGACAATGAGTTGGCTTCATTGGGGCCCAACTTCAATGTTTTTATGCAAACACACATTAGGAATAAACTAGAGGAGTTAGAGATGTGCACACTCCTGCTGGGCTATGATCTTATTGTCATCATGGAGACGTGGTGGGATGGCTCTTGTGACTGACTTGTTGGAATGGAAGGATACAGACTTTTAGGAAGTTCAGACAGAGGAAATGAGGAGGGGGTCTTGCTTTCTATGTCAATGACCAACTGGAGTGCATGGAGCTCTGCCTGGCATTGGCTGAGAAGCTCACCAAGAGCACAGGGGTCAGGATTAAAGGGAGGACAGGGACAGGTGGCATTATAGTGGCCATACAGGCCACCCAACCAGGAAGACTAAGAGGATGAGAGTCCTATACAGATGGATAGGAATGGCATCACGTCCACAGGCCCTAGTCCTCATATGGTACTTTAACCATCCTGGTATTTCTTGGAGAAACATCACAGCAGGGCATGAAAAATCCATGATGTTCTTGAAATGCTTCCTTCTTCAAGTGACAGAGTATTCAAAGAAGAGGGGTGCTGTGCTGGACCTTGTTCTCACTAACAAGGAGGGGGCTGGTAAGGAAAGTGAAGCTCCAGGGCAGCCTTGATTGCAGTGACCATGAAATGGTGGAGGTTCAACATCCTTAGGGCAGTGAGGAGGGTGCACAGCAACCTCACTATCCTGGAGTTTAGGAGTGCAAAGAGGAAGTCAGTCAAAAATGCCAGGAGGCCTGCATGGATGAACAAGTAGCCCCTGGACAAACTCAAACACTAAAAGGAACCCTACAGAGGGTGGAAGAAAGGACAGGAAGCCTGAGAGAAATACAAAGAAATTGTCTGAGCAGCCAGGGATGAGGTTAGGAAAGCTAAAGCCGTGACAAAATTAAATCTGGATGGGGGGTCAAGGGCAAAAATAAAATCTTCTATAGGTACAGTTGGTAATAAAACTAGGGAAACTGTGAACTCTCTCTGAATGGAAATAGGAGACCTAGTTACCCAGGATAGGGAGAAGGCTGAGGTACTCCATGATTTATTTGCCTCAGACTTCACTGGCAAATGCTCTGGAGACAGAGAAGTTGTGGATGCTCCATCCCTGTCAGTGTTGAAGGCCAGGATGACTGGGGCTTTGAGCAACTTGCTCATTCTACTGAACCTGCCATTCTACTGAATGACATCCCTGCCCATGGCAGGGGTGTGGGAACTAGATGATCTTTAAGGTCCTTACCAACCCAAGACATTCTGTGATTCTATGAAACTTATTTAAGAGGATGAAACAGGTTAAATTTTCAGTCTCTCCACTCTGACAGTGTCTTTGGAAGCACACCGTTATACCGTAAGGACATCATCCATCTTCTCTACTCCGAGTAAGATGCATTCTGTCATTAGAGACCAAGTGTGTAACTGTGTCTGGCAGTACTTGAACTCTGAAAGTTGAAACACAGTTTTAGGGCATGCTGGTGTGTGCATATGCAGTCACCATGATACCACTCCCCAGGCAGCAAGTGTTTCTGCTGCTGGCAGACTGCACTTGATCTGAGCTCCTCTTCCATCTGCTTCATCCTTGGAGCTGACTGCTGTGGCCACTCACAGAGCAATTTTGGCAGCAGCAAGGTACAGATGCCCAGCTCGGGAATGAGTTTTTGAAGCAGTGGCATCTCAGTGTCAGCTTGCCTTCCCAGCTGGTCTCTTCAGCATTCTTCTCTGGCTGGACTCCTGGTTCTCCTGACCACTCAGAAGTTGGGGTCAGTCTTTGTGGCTTGCTGGCCTTCCCAGAACAACACTTGTCTCTGAGTAGTCCCTCTGAAGGAGGTAAAAGCTATCTTCCTGAATAACTTTAAAAGTAAAATCACTCTGGAAAATCTCATGAAATTCACATAGAAACCTCTATGAAATGGCATTTAATAATGTGATAGATTTCCATTCTCGTTGAAAATTTCTGCTGTGCTCTACTAGTGTATGGTGGATTTATTTCTTTAATACGGAAGAGAGCTTCATAAAGTCTGGAATGATTTTTAGAAGATAAACTAGAACATGCCTAAAATTACTCATGTACAGACATAATCTTTAACATATTGGTGAAGCAGTCACCATCATTCTTATAGCAGATAGATTGAAAAGCATTTCAGTACCTCCTGCTCTTACACTGTCAGCAATGGAGTGAAAGAAGAACTGAAAATTACTGTCTCTTCCTCCAAACATGACCAAAATGAAACACTTCGCTCTAGTCTAAGAATTTTTATTCTATTAAGGGGAATCTCTTCAGGCAGATATATGTCCTTCCCTCCTCTGTTCCCCCATGAATATACAAAAGGGGAAATAAAAAATGCTCCAGTGCTTTGAAAGCCCAAAGTAGCCAAGTACATTGCCTTGTTTCTTCCTCTCTCTTGTTTTGCTGTGAATTCTGAAGTTTACTATTTTCTAGTGCCTCTGACAGTACTGGTGGAGTCTGAGAATGCCTTAACCACTGATATCTCACAAATTGTCTTTCAGTGTCGTGTCTGTACTCATACAGAGTTTGATAGTTCACTGAAAATTATGTGTGCAGTTGCAATTTCAAGTGTGTACAGGCTATGTCTGCCGAATCCTTTTTCCTTTCAAAGCATTGCTCTGTTCTGGAGGTTACAGCAAACTCATGTTGCAAATATGATCTAGGACATCTGCAGAGATTTTGCTATGTTAAAACATGACAAAAGAAATTATTATATCTCTGGATTTACTGGGACATCAGGCCAGAATTTCTGTATCTTCAGTAACTTTTTTCTGCAAGAGAATCCATACATAGTAATGAATTCAAGTAGAAAGTG
This sequence comes from Platyrinchus mystaceus, assembly GCA_035041135.1. Taxonomy (NCBI): domain Eukaryota; kingdom Metazoa; phylum Chordata; class Aves; order Passeriformes; family Tyrannidae; genus Platyrinchus; species Platyrinchus mystaceus. The sequence continues at coordinate 7,349,003 of JAWWLV010000180.1, read as the reverse complement.
AATATTTTTTTGAGAAGAGGAGCATATTTCAGGTGTTTAAGTATTTTTGTCTACCTCAGAAAGGAATTAGGGGAAAAATAGATAAAAATATACCTTATAGTAATTTAATAATACATCTTACTGCAGGTATTGAAGGAATCAATTGTTCAGCTACACTCACATAACACTACTCAGGTATCAGATTGGACCTGACTGCCTAATTCTGTTTTCTAGCATAAACCTAGTTCCCATTTGGAATTAGGTAAAGACACTCAGTCTGTACTACTGTGGATGGTCAGGAGCTGGGTTTCACTCTGTCCACTGTGCTGAGGCACCATGATATTTTTTGTTCTTGATTATGTTTTGCACGTCAAAGGGACTCTTGACCAAAATAATAGTATCATGTGAAAATCCTGTCTTCTCTTCTAAATAAACACACTGTCTACGCACTGCTCTTTGATCACTGTGCAAAACCAGATGCCTTGACTCATAGGCTGTATAAGTTTTAAAGGCTGCCCTTGATAGAGTGGAGTTATATATTTTGTGTTAATTTACAGCTTAACTAGCAGACTGAACAAAGAAAATATTTAAAAAAAAAAAAGAATTTGTTTTCTTAATGTTACAGATCCAACCTTATTTGTGGAAGTTTTGATGCTGTTTTTTTTCTAGCTTGCACATTTTCTGTTCTAAAAAAAAAAGTGTTGATTGTGTGAATAAGATTCAACTTACTCTTCAGTATGATATTGACTCTTCAGTGAGAAATGAGTAAAATGTAGTTATATATGCATGTCATTATTCCTGTAGTAGATAGAGTATGTTTATATGAAGAAAGGAATTTTGTTGATTAAAACCCACTATATTCTCATGTTTTGGATCAGGTTTTCAGTAGAAGTGGTGAAACACCAGTGGATATTTGTACAACAAGACGTGCAGAATATTCTTTTCATGGAAAAAGGAACTTGCTATATTCTCTGCAACATTTTCTCCTGCCTTGGTACATAGATCCAGGTGTATGATAGAAGGGTGTAAGTAGTTGGAGATTCCTCTTGTGCAGACCCTTTCTTGCTGTCACTCAGTTTATATAACTTCTCAAAAGAAATTAATGTAACAATAGTGATACAAAGTCCATTATCAATCTAGCTAAACTATAAGGATTAGGTTGGCAAATAGAAGTGTAGTTTGTTTTGCTCTGCAGCATAAGATAATTTGAGCTGGATGCACAGTCATCTAGGCTGAGATCCTCAACACAGTTCTCACAAGCCCTCAGTAAGTTATACCTACAGAATTGGGATGTTTTCTTCAAAAGCAGAAAAAGTAGAAAGAGTAAGAAAACAGTGTTGCCAAGTGCATTTTCTGTTTTGTCCTAGAGCTCTCTGCTAGCATACCAAGCACATTGTTTTGGGGAGTGAGGCTGCAGTTTTCCAAAACTGCAAGAGAACAGTGATAAATAGAGAAAACACAAAGCGTTTCTGATTTGTGGCAGTTCCAAGGCAATGGACAATGAGTTGTCAGTTAAAAGGGAATGTGTGAAATAAAACTCAGTGGGGAGCAAAAAGGATCCTGATGGCACGTAAGAAGTGGTATTTTTCCTCTATGCATATAAAACCTATTTCTAAGCAAGTGGATTTTGTGGTGTGTGGTTTATCTTGTGGGATCTGAGGTTTGATTTTTTCTGTGAAGAGTAGTTTAACCCAGAAGAAGAAAAGTGCCCTGTTGAATAATAAGGATCCGCTTGGTTGCTTTACTTGAAAGCTATTTGGAAAATGTCTGGAGACCAGGGAAACAAACGCAGTTGAGAAGAAGAAAACTGGTTGCTGGGACTCTTATTAACTCTTCATTAAGAAAATCTGTAAAGTAGCTACTTTGAAAACTATTTTAAAAGGAAAATTATTAAAACAGCAAGTTTTAATCCTTTTATCCAGCAAGTTTGCTGGATGAACAGTAAGTATAGGCAGTGTGGACTGGTTGTTCAGCAAGGCTCGAAAGAAAAGAAGGGAAAAAGTGTCAGTGGCAGCTGGAAGTGATTCTCACTGATAGTTTCTCATAGGTTCTGCACTATTTTCATGTTTTTATATTGAGTCAAATATGTGGGTATTCTCAACCTTTTTTTTGTGTATTTGTATTTTGATTCTTTCAAAATGCATTTTTGTTTATATATCTTCTGTTCAGATTTACTTACACTAAAATTTTCAAAGTGCCTAGGTTATTGATTTATGTTGAACTCCAGATTATGGGACATGAAACATTTTGTTTCTGAAGATTAGAATCTTAGAGATATCAGGAGTTTACTTGAAGCCAGTGATGCAATAGTAATATATGTTTAAGCTTTCACAAAGTGACACTTTTATTGGCACACTTAGAGAGTGACATTTTTATAGGAGGTATGCAGCTGCATTAACTTCCACATGTAGCCCTTTCCTGGTCTCTAGGCATCACTTTCTAAGCTGAATTAGAAAAATTACAGAAGATAAATGTCATATTCGTGGCTCACCCTGATTAAAGCCTTCAGCTGGGAGAATATCTTTTTACTAAGAAAAAAATGCTTTATTCTGCAATTCATGTGAACTGAAGATTTGAATCTAGTAAAGAGTAAATCAAAACTGCATAAGTTTGAGGAAGAGTGCATGTGAACTCTGGAAACAGCTGAAGAGTATTTAATTATTTTTGTTAAATCACTTCTCAGTAAACTCCCACTGCTAAAGTTTTATCACCTGTGGTGGATACCTTTAGATGTCAGAGATCTGATCTTGTATTGCTGGCCATGCCTTGGTTTGAAAAATGAAATACATAGCTCATCATTACTAGTGTGGTGTTCTGTTCTTACTGGAGCCCTTCTCCTCAATTATTGTTCTCTTTATCTCTCATGTAAATTGAAGAATAAGGAGACTAAAATCAATAGTTCCAGGGAAAGAAGCATAGTAACCAGTCTCCTGTATATTTGGTGGAAAGAGATGATAAGACTGAAATAATACTGTAATGTCCCCTCCCTTTGTTCTAATCAGTTTGCATTCCTTCACTGTGGTGTTTTTGCTGTGCCAGAAATTACCAAAGAGATTGCTCAAATGAATAAAAAATCCAACAACTTAATTCTATTCCATCTTTCTCTCCTCGCTGAAAGGACTGACATAGTAGCAATCCTTGTCTTTCATTGATAGATAGCTGTACTCCCTCTATAGCTAAGTTTATATGTGAAGTGTGATCTCTTACTTTACAGCACTGCATTGCAGTGGTGTAGGTAATGCTCAGGCAGTGCATGTGTGCCAGTCCCTTGGCCAGAAGGACCCAGGTTCACTGATATTTGTTTCAAATGCCCTGACTATTGAATGAACACATCAAACATTCCCAGCTTTTAGTTTTTACTTATGCCTTCTTTTGTTCTCTATGTTAGCTGGTTTTTTGCATTTTCTTTGAAAGGTGCTCAAATAAACAAAGAGGCTCATTCTTATTATTGCTTGCAGGTTTCCAACCTGTACCTGTATGACAGTGTGCTCATGCTGGCCAATGCTTTCCACAGAAAACTGGAGGACAGGAAATGGCACAGCATGGCAAGTCTGAACTGCATGAGGAAATCCACCAAACCTTGGAATGGAGGACGATCCATGCTAGAGACTATTAAGAAGGTGAGAAAAGAAAAATCACAGTTGTGTGACCAAATGAAAGAATTGCTTCATTTCTGCTTGAGCATTTGAAGAGGGTTTTAATTTTTTATTCAACTTTTCTTTGATTTATTAACAGCAAGTGATTTACAACTACCAGGAATGATCCACAGCTATGAAACAAGCAAATGATTTTATGATAAACAAACTGCAGACATTGCAGTGTTGTTCCAGTGGTGTGTGTTCAACTCCTGTAGTTCTCACAGCTACCTTCTGTGGAGGTAGTAAGATTAGGAGTAACCACAGAAATTGATGCATGCATTTTATAAAGAGAACAACCTAGGGAGCTCAGGGGGGCAACCAGTGGTACTGTTTAAGACTTTTGTTCCACTTACTACGACTCAACTAGCTTGGCATGTTAGCTGAGCACTGGTAAGTATGCTTTTGTGTACTGTAGGGATCTGGTCTAGCTAAGTTGTCACTAACAGTAACAGTGTCTTTGCAGCATTGCTGAATTACTCAAATATGGACAGTACTGTGGTTTTGCAGATGCATGACAGCTTCTTGTATGAATGTTGTTTGATCACAAATGCTAGTGGAAAAAACCCTCTAATTTTTTACTATCCGAACTTTAGAAATTATTATGAAGAAACCCCTTGTTTCCCAATATATATAAATGAAATAATTTTCCTCTTGTAAAAAGATGCAGTTTGATCATTCTCACCAGTTCTAATGATGCCATCCTTTGTTGCTAAATTATTTCAAACTTTGGTGTCACTTCAAACTTCTTTGCTACAAACCCAAAATAAAACTCGGTGATACTTTCACAGAGATACTGAGAATTTTATCTTTGTTTCCCCTCCCTCTCTTGGGAGCACAGCAGGCATACTCTTTCTTTTGGACTGGAAGTTCATGCCTTTGTATTCAGACCCAGAAGTGAACATGCTTCAGTTCAAGTAGATACTGGAGTAGCTGTTGTCTCACAGTCCACCAAAGTCCTTCTCCTTTTCTTTGGGCTCTGTTTCTGTGAACAGTGATGACCTGATGGCCATAAACAGCAGATGAATTAGTGCTACAGTAATTTTCAAAATAAAAAAAACCTGCCAACAAACCAACAAAAAAACCCCACCAAACAAACAAAGAAAAAAAAACCCACCGGAAATTAAAGTCCTTTGTCTGGCGCTGGTTTTGGGTTTGAGCTACTTAAGGACATGTAATTGCTACATTTAAGTTCACTGTAAGCATTTTCAAAGCAGATTTTGCACACCTTTAATGCAGAGGAGTGTTTATAAAGGTAAATTGGTTCTATTCTAAACTTTTTGAAACTTATTTCCTCAGGGCCACATAACTGGGCTTACTGGTGTTATGGAGTTCAGAGAAGACGGTGCCAACCCCTATGTTCAATTTGAAATCCTGGGCACAAGCTACAGCGAAACCTTTGGCAAAGATGTGCGGAGGGTAAAGACATGCTGCTGCTTTCTTTTCTTTTCTCCTAAATAATGTGCATTCTGCTTCACAGGAGAATATGTTATTCTTTAAGAATGAATTAGTGGTACGCTGCAAAAGAAATTTACTATAAGAGAAATATTTTCTAATTTATTACGCACTTAAATCTTGAAAACTAATTTTATATTGGTAGGCAGGAATCCTGCTAGTTGTTTCCCATGTGCAGTAATGATGCAGTGCCATAACAATCCTGTGAACATAATAGGGAAGACTGTACAATTCTGCTCATGTATTTTATTGTTAATTAAGATATGATTGATATAATATAAATATGGAAGATATAATACAACTGGCACTTGTCTTACTAAGGAAGATAACTGAGAATATAAATTACCTAAACACACAAAGATGTTCCAAGTATAGCTACTACAAGAATTTGAGATACATAAATAAAAAACCTTAGAGAAGATAATTTCCAAAATGAATGGTGCTATATCCTGAAAAATAAAGGATGGTTCCTCAGTGGTAGCTGGTGGAGTAAGAACTGATGGGGGCTGGAAGGCAGTTAAAATGATTCCAAGGGGGTATTAACGTAAATTGTCTTGGCTGAAAAGGCTACTTTGAACAAGTTCATGCAGAGGGAATGCTCTAAAAGTATATGAAACTCTCAGTTGAACAGTGAGGTACTGGTTGGAAACCAGGATACAAATAATTTCTGAACTGGTCAGCTGGTTGAAATACAGACATTACCACGGGGTGGTCAATGGGTCTTACATTAAATAGAGCTAAACAAAGAGGTTTTCCATGAATAATTAAAATATATGACATTTTCTATTTTCATTTGACCATTGGTTTCTGTGATTTGTTTTGATTAACCTAAATTACAGAAGTCTAAATTGAAAAACAAGCAAGGAACTTGTGTTTGCGCTATCATTTTTATCAGCATAAGATGAGATTCTTTCAGAGTCTAGTTTGGCACAAGGATTCTGGACATGGAGCCAAAGGCATGAAATATCTATTAGAAATTCAACAGAAGGCAGATAAGTATTGGAAATGCAAGAAATTCCAGGAGATGTAATTGAAAATTTTCTGTTGCCAAAAAAATGTGCTTGAACACTTCAGATTGGCTAGGCACCCTCCTATATTGTGATGGCCAGAAAAGGCTGTTTCTCAGTCTGCTTTCACTTCTAGAAGACTGAAAATTAGGAAGTCATAAGTTTTGAACTCTACCTGAATTATTAAAAAATATATACCCTATTGCCTCAGTTTGGAAAAATGTTTTCTATTTAATAAAACAAAGTCAGCTTAGGAGGTCTAGGAAACAATTCCATCTCACAGTTGGAAGTATGCGCCTCCCTTTATGCACAGGTATGCAGAACAGAAGTATCTGGTGCCATGTGAGATGCTGTGGACTATCCTACTGTGTTTCCAGCTGCCAGTGCAGAAGAGGATGAGTATCCTGTCAGTGCTGTGTTATCCCTAGCATATGGATGTCATGGGGTGTTTCAGTTTGGTTCCATTTTGTTAGAGAATTCCCAAGTGACTTTGCATAAGTCACACAGTTGCTTGATGCTTTGATTTACCTTCCAGTAAAATTGGCACGAACACCACTCAGCACAGGTTTGAGCCTTAAAGGCAAACTGTGATGTGTGAGTATACATTATTACTGTTTTTTCTAATGTGTATTTCAAATATGGTAACACAGATACAGAAGCTCTCCCTTCCACCTGTGGAGCACACTGACCAAATTGACATAAAATCCAGAGGTGTGAAGTGGGGAGAGCCAAAATACCACTCAAAAGGGACCACAAGGCAAAGAAATGGGTAAAATGACTAAATGGAAAAATTGCTAAAATGGCTTACCTAGTACACTAGTGATCACTTTTGATCCCTAATGTGCTACTTTGGGATTAGGTGTTTAATGTAGGAGGCCTAACTTTTAGGATGTCAAATCCAGAACATTATACAGTTCCCAAAAATGAAAGGGAGTATAATTCTAAATGGGTGAAAAGCTGATGGCTGTGGAATACTGCTCTGAGATAAAATGAAATTATCCTTTCAGTCTAATGCAGAGAGAGAGTAAAAAGTCAGCAACATGCTAGAGAAGTCTGTAGAAGAATTTGGAAGAGATGATACCTCTCAGAGAATAATTACCATGGAACTACTGGAATTCACTTATTTGAATTGACTTGTATTATTGCAGCAAAAATATGCTATAGCTTAGAATTACTTTTAAAAACTCAGAAAGTCATGCTTGTCTTGTTTATATTACCTGAGCGAGAGACCAATTGTTATTTATTATCAGTTATTTCCATTTCAGCCTTTGATCAGGTTTAGCTGTCGAGGCACATATTTTGAGTAAAAAATAGAGGGTTCTTCTGCATGGAGAGCATCTGTACTTATTTATCCCTGTCCAGACCCTACAAAAAAATCTTTGCACTTGGCATCTGTGACAGGGTAAGGCAAAAGACTATAACATTGAGTGTTGAACCTTAGATGGAATCCAGTCAAAAGCAAGTGGACTTTTAACTCTCAACATCCCATACAAAGTTTCTTGGGGATCATTCCCACCAGAAAGACTCCTAGGAGGGTGTCCAAGATGGTAACTAAAATCTAGCAGGAATTTTCAGAGCTATTTTGTAGAGGCATCTTGACTCTTCAGTTGCTCTGAGATCAGGTCTTTCTGTAGATGACTGTTGCTTTCACTAGCTGTGATTTAGGCAGGAGTGCAAGTAAATATATGTATTTTCTTGCTTAGTATACCTTCTGCTTTATTCAACAAGTCACTTAGTTGTGTCTTTTGTTACACAAGTCTAACATCATGTGGTTTTTGTAAAGGCTTATGGTGCTTTTATATGTACCATTTATTTTTCCTTTGGGTGTACTTTAGTGGAAGGGAAACTTCAGAAAATGCTCTAATTTCTTTGGTTTAAACATAAAAGAGTAGGGTATGTCCCTTAAGGTATATCACCTTGTTTTACAAGAGGCTCAAGTAATTGCCTTCTATTCACTGTGTGCATGTGGAGATTTAGAAAGCATGGTGCTTAAAAAAGAGTTTAGTGTGGTGACTTATCAGGGCATTTGAAAGTTGAAGATTGTTAGACAAACTAGGCTTAAATGTCTAGTGCTTTGCAATTACCCTTATGGTTTATGTTTCTACTGTCTGTAAACACCTTTAGAAATAACAACCAGAATGTCTGTATATTTAAAAAAAAATAATTAAATATATAAATTTTTAAAGGAAGGAGTTAGAATAAAGCTGATGTCCTACTTCCATGGTACAAGGGACATAAAGTGGGAAAGTAAGTCAAGACTACATTAATTCACTCTTTGGTGACCATCTATATTATTAGTTCTTATTATTAAAAGCCTTCATGTAACTGTCAGAACACCTGATCTGGTTCATACTTCTTATGTTTCTGCACTTGAATGGATTCCACACAATGCAATAGTTTGATGATCCAGTTGTGAGAGCAAAAGTAAGGGAGTTGGCAATAAAAGGTGGTATTCCTAGCAACTCATTACCTCACAGTGAGCTCTTGAGGTGTAAACATATTTGTTCTCATTTCAACACGTATGCAGAGAGTACCACAACAACTAACTGCCCTTGTAGGTATGTGATTAGTCTTAGATGATGCCTGTAAGGAGCTTTATGATAATCTTCATCTTCATCCTTGGCAGGAAGATCTTCTGTAAGGGTGAAATGATGTGGTTATTTAGTTTATTTTATGACAGGGATCATATTTTTTCTAAAGCAATCTGCATTTCTTTCCCAAGCTAGCTGTAATGAAGGCAGAATTAATGGTTTGCGCGCATCCAGTATTTCATAAGAAACATTCTGCTCAAAATGATAATTTTTGGGATTGGTTATTCATTTCTGTTAGTTGGTGTGTTTTAATTTTTTTAAATTAGATTTTCTTTAAATATCATCTGCTTTGTAAACAGTTATAGTTGTTTCCTACAGCACTTCTGAGGCAGATTGCAGAAGTCACTGTAAGTAGTTTCTGTGATAGGTTTCAGAGTTGTTGAAACCCCATTTTTTAATTCTGATACCGTGGTTTAATTGGGATTGCTACCTTTAGACAAAATCTCATCACTATCATGATAAGAAATCCTATGCTCCTTATTCATTGCAAAAAGGAATGATATTTTTAGGGATCTGCAGTATCAAGTGCTTTCATCTGTAAGAATATTGCCAAGTCAAATCATATGCTGCTAAAAGATATATATACACCAAAAGAATGTAATTGTAATTGAATCAGTTTTGCTTATATAGACAAGCACATAACTAAATTGCCTGAGTTTAGCCATAAAACAGGTGCCTGCCTCCTGTTTGAGCACTTCATGACCATGTACTTGGGTATAATATTTTGGTTTAACCTCTGTGGCCAAAGTATCTTTCAGCAGAAATGTAAGACTGAAGTCTTGGTTACTTTTGATCACTAAAGACCCCCTGTTACTTTGCAAAGGGAAGGGCTAATAGTCCTCTCATTCCGGGTAAAATACAATTTCCACATATTTACATTTGGTTAAACTTTCTGTTTGAGTTGATCGAGTGTTATGGTGGAATAATTTGGAAAAAGGGTATTGTGATTCACCCTATAAATACATTGTGTCAAACTGAAGAAAGAACTGAAGTGTTTTACTCAAAATAATAAAACTCTTTAAATGTTTAGCAGTAATTTTCTGTACCGGATGGCTGTGAGGAGTTGAAGTAAATGCATACCTTGCAAATTCCATAGGTCAAATTATTCATGGTGAAAAATACAGGTGAACGTATAGGAAATTGCTATGATCAACTATAGAAGAATACTAGAGAAGAAACATGATGAACATGAGTGGTTTTTTTCTGAAATGGAGTCACTGTTTGTTCAGGTTCTGCAAATTGGGCCCTTTTTTTGTAATTGTAATACTTTATGTTCTGTATGCATTCATTGTAAAATTCTAGCTGAATTATTACACTCACTGAAAAGTAGGTAAGCAATTTTAAAAATGTATTTTCTCTTGCAGGTATGTGATAAATAGTTCTTTTTAAGTTGGGGGTTTTTTTAATTTTATTTTATTTTATGTTTTTGGAAAACATTGCCAGTGGGCCCCATGCTTGTATATAAACTGTTACTTGTACTTGTATGTACTTGCAAATTATACCAGTGTCAACCCCAAGTAAATGGGATGTCTTGCAAATTTGAGTTGGAATTTCTCCAAGCATAAGATCATGCTGGTCTTCTCCTTTGGAAGACTGTTCAGCTGTTTATATGACATTTTCACAGTGTGAAGCTTAAGGCTAGATTTTAAAAAGCAGCTATATCTGAGTTAAGAGTGGGGCCAGGATACCTAGAGCAATTAGGATGCTGCTGAAGTTTCCACAGCCCACATACGCCACTACCTGGATGTTTAGAAATTCCATTTAATTTGTGAGTCACATACTATATCCTACCTTCCAGATTATAATGAATCTTAGGTATAATGTTGTCCTTTTTTAACACATTATGCAATCCTGCATAAAATTAGGATACTAGGAGTGTTAAAATCAGCCTTATAAAAACAGGTACATCTTTAATTATGTGGTTTTCATCAAAGCACCTATAATTTATTGATGAATCCTAGTAGAGTATTCAGAATGGGGTGACAAGAAAGCCCCTTTCTGTAGGGCAGCTCATGAAGAATCTGTGCTGAAACGTGGACACTTTGAGGAAAAATGTATTTCCATATAGAAACAGGTGAAGATTTTCTGAGCTTAACATACACTAAAAAGTATTTGAAAAAAAGCCTGCACAGATTCTTTTTACCTTTTTGGAAATCCAAATATAGAGATTATTTGCTGTTTTCTTTTTCATGGCATCAATCTTGAACAAAGGAAACAAGCTCACTGCTCCAGAAAAGAGGCACTGTCAGTCTTTTTAAATTTCCTGCCCCAAGAAATATCTTTGATACATGATTATTTAAAAATTCACACCAATCCAGAACTTTCTGTTTAGTGTCAGAATAGCACTTTTTTTTTTTGATAACGTCTGTTTAGTGAAATCACTTTGAAAGATAATAATGATAATGCCAAAATACAGTTATTTTAGCTGTCAAATCAAATAGAGTCATCTTGGCTTTCATAAGTGCATAAACTAAGGAGATCATTTATAGCATGATTTCAGTGTCAGGGACAGTTGCAAGGACTGTATGTTGAAGGAGACCATGCATAGTTTGTTTTCTGTAGTATTTGGAAAATGCATTTAATTCTTCTAACGGTTGTTGCCCTGTATCATTTGGTAAACTGCAAATAGATGTAGGCCAGGCATAATTTATGAAGTAATTTATGTCAGCAATAATTTTGAAATCCAGGATAACATCATGTGTATATTGCTCTGATATATTTGATATGCCAAAAAAAATATGTTTAAATACAGATAGTTAAGCTATTTTGTCCTGCTACCATCATAGTTTTAAGAAAAATGAAAGAATTTTATGGTTTCTCTTTAGTCTTATTAACATACAGAACATAAATAGAAGTAATTAAAAATTACCTTTCTATTTCTGTTTTTATTTCTGCAATTTCATGCTGGATTATATTATTGTATATGAATAAATAATTTCACATGCAAGTTTTCAAAAGACAAGTTTCATGGCAAGATCTCAGTGGTCAGCCCAAATGTGAGACATGAGGAAATTCTGTGTGACAAAGTGACACAAACTATCTGACTTGCTTTGGTTTGGTTCTTTAATTTCATTATACTTTACAATGAGTAACCTTAATTCCTCAACTCACTGTTTTGGAAATATACATTCAAAAGGGCATCAGAGTTCTGATTAAACTTCTTTGTCTGTATTGGCTAATTCACTGCAATTACAGTACTTGGCAGAGATTGCCTGCTGCTCTTCCACTTCCTGACAGAACTGCCTTTAAATTGAGGACTTTCTGTTTTCAGACTACACAGAAAATGCTCAGGATTACCTTAAAATAGGTACAATCTATAATCAATGTGAGCCTGTGCCAAGGAAAGAATTCCAAAATATGCCCGGTCTAGTACCAAAATATCTCCTGCAGTAGGAGTGAATTAATTTATGTATTTGGGTAAAATACACAGATGTCACATAATAAAACTTGTTCTCCATTTTGAGACAACATCATTTTAATGGGATGGAGACAGTATCAGGCATAGATAATAACTGTCAAAATGGAATATTCTTTCTGAACCTTACGTCTATGTGGCAGGCTGCCAGATTTGGTATGTCTGGATTTTAAATACATTAATGAGTGTGATACACAAACATTTACTTAACTCGCAACAATATCTTTCCTATGAAAAGGTAAGTTTCAAACTCCCAAAAGAGTTTGTTGACGAGGTCTGAAAAACTTGGGAATATTGGGCTTTCTTGGAAAGCAGATGGAATGAAGAGCAAAGGAAAAAAAAAAACCAACCAACATACAATCCAGAGATTCTCTGTTATAGTGGAAAAGTCAAGGAAAATATCCTGCTGCTTATTACTGACCAAAGCAGGTAGCCAGACACAGGCTTTCTTTTAGGAAAAGAAACAGCATAAAAATTGTTAAATCTGATGTCAGTTATTTGGTTTAAAATTGCTTGCCAAGATCAGTTTCCCTGAATATGAGCACTATGAGAGGAAAGAGAGCTTGCTTGCTGTAATCATTAAATTCCTCTCAATTGGAATACTGCCAAAAGGTCCCAAAAGGTTGTGCTTTACTTAGGACAGCACATGCACTTGTTCCCCCTGTGTCAGAAATTTCTGTGCTGTCTTGCCTGGTCCTGCCCTTTCTTCCACCATGACCAAACTTCGGGAAAACAGGCGGGGAGTCAAATCCTTTCTCTTGCATGCCCTGTTTTCTGGGATACTGTGTCTGTGATTTTGTGTTGCATAGTTTACTAAGAGACTGGAGGCTCCACCAGCCTGTGGAGTGAATTGTTGATTTCAGCAGCTTGGCTCCTGTATCTCCCTGCATTGTTTGTTGTAAAGTCTCTTTTTTTTTTTTTTTTTCCAATTTTTATCAATTGATAATATTTTGTTACAATGCTGTGAGAGAAATGGTTATGTTTTAAAATGGTTAAAATAATACCATGTAGGGATGGTGTCTATCCAATATCAGTTTCATGGACATTTGTTTGGTTGGTTTTTTTGTTTGGGTTTTGTTTGTTTGTGGTTTTGTGTTTTTGTTTTATTTTGTTTTGTTTTTAAGTAAGGACTGTTATCTAAATATAAATAGACTGAGAAAGTGCAAAAATAGGTGTGCTTTTAAAAAGCAGTCTAAAGCTTTCCTGTGCAATACTGTGCTTGGTCAGATAGGTGACTGAAGGTACTGAAGCATTTAGTCCCTGGAGCCTTAACAGAGAGTAATCCTGGACAATCACAACAGTCAGCAATTGCTTACATGCAGTTAAAAATACTCATATCTAGTAACTAGAAGCATGGGTGATATTTAATCATATGAGAACATTTCAGTTTGAGTAGTTCTAGCACCGTCTATAATTTTCTTACAGCTTTATGTGCAATTTATTCTTCCCTAAGATTATTAATCCAATAAGACATAAGCTACTGGATGTTTTGCAAGAAGATTATTGTCTGAGCTGTGCTGAATGTAAACTGAGTTCATTCTCTCATTCTCTCTGCTCTCATTCATGATGCCATTCAGTACCAATCTACAAGGCCTCTGTAGCTGTTTACATTTCAGTAGCACCTGGAGGCTATGGATTTGCCCATGTATTTAACTGTGTTGTTATTGTGTAATGTATAAACCATGTGGTTGTGTGTTCAGAAATCTGCTGTTGTAGTTTTGCCATTCTCACAGGAAAAACTTATCTTAATCTAAGTGTTGAGAATGTTCAGTATTGGGACTTCTCAGGGTGTTTGCCAAGATAGGGGCCAATAGTTTTGTGGATGAGGTGTAAGGTATGAATTTCAGGGTAGGTATAACAAGCAGTGCTGCTATGGCTGAAACTTGCAGAGAGAGCAGCTCGCTTCTGGAACAGAATCTGAAGTTGTGTCTGTTTTTTTTTTTTAATTTCTTCTCTCCTAAACTTTAAAATAAATAATTGAGAGAACTACTTCACAGTAGGTTTTCCAAACTTTCACAGTGATACGACAAGGTAATTGCACTAGAGAAACAAGTGTTATTGCTCCTTGGTTTTTTGGTTGGGTTTTTCTTATTTTTTTTTCTTTTTCTTTTTTTGTTTTTTTTTAGGCAAGCGAGGGCAAAAGAGAGCATAAAACAGCTACTTTATGAGCATGAGGGAAGTGCACTGAGATTTTGTTATTATTTTTCATTAACTCTGATTGGTTTCTGAGCGTTCAGAGCAGGACTATTCCTCGATAGACTCACTGAAAGAACATTCAGAGCTGTTTTATTTGAACATAAATAGGAACACTATTACACAATAGTAACCAGTGAAGTGGAAAACAGAGATTTGCTGGCTGACCTGCCTTAAAATGAACCTGAATCTAGGGTACAGCCCACAGAGTCTGCTACTCTAGTGTGGCCCTCATTATGGGACATTTCAGTCTCTTTCTTAGTTAAAACAGAATGTCTAGTCTTGGGATCTCAAGATGAATCTTCTCTTCCTCTTATGCATTCCCCAGTTTCACACCCAGCTACATGGTCCTCGCTTGTGTATTGCATCATGTCCCCTGAAAGCTTCTCTCTGTTGTGGGTGCTCATTTGTCTCCACGGAAGCCACAATGTCCTCCATTTCAGCAAGCAATTCAATGTGATTTGTGTGCAGTCTGGCTCTGAAAAACTGGTACCTTCCTCTGCTGTCCAACCACAACTTTTTATTAGAACTCAACATATATTCACAGTTGAACTGAGAGATTAAATATATTCCATCCATTGCACAAATGGTTTCCTTCCCATTTCTATTTTTAATTTTGATGGAGGGTTTGGGCAAACACAGATGAGTAGTTCAAAGATCTATTACTATATTATTGTAACTATGGTTTGATTTATTATAAAAGTAAGGAGAAATGTAAAACACCTACCGTTAAATCTCAGAAGACAGAAGTTTTCATATGTGTTTTCATTCATTATGTAATGTACTTCTGTATATTTTTCCTATGGGTGGTATTACAGGACTCTGTTATCAATTACTGTGTCAGCCATCATAACACTTTATCCATGATGACTCCTGTTTAATCTCTCCAATTATCCACATACCATGCTCTTTGTCTGTTTCTTCCATTCCCAAGTTGCAGTGCAAACAGTTGTTTATTGTAGCCAGTAGGGAAGGACCAATGGAAAATATGAATTAGATTGCCTTTCATTAATTTTTTTTTTTTGTGAGAGTCAGATTTTGTAAGGAAAGGAGCTGAGATTAGATTAGGCAGGCATTTTTTAGAACTAAACAAAACTTTAAGGCAGTAAGTAGTTTTGGCTTTAGAACGATTATTGCAATTACATTAGTTTTTTAGTATAATTTATTACAATTTTCCAGGTTCACAGGGGAGAGCTTACTGCAGTGCTAATGTGCTGTTTCAACAAGAGCTGTAGGCAAAACAGAATCTGATCATCATCTTCATCTGGACTTGCAACAGCAGGGCCACATCTTTCTGGGGGCCCTGGAGCCTCACCAAGGTGGGGTCTCACCAGAAGAGAGTAGAGGGGCAGATTCCCCTTCCCTGACCTGCTGGTCATGCTGCTTTTCACACATGAGGGCACAGTTGGCTTTCTGGCTGCAAGCTTCCCATCAACATCTCTGTAGCAATGTCCTTTGTGCTTCAAGGTGGTGTGTTACTGAACTAACCAGGGAGGAAAAGGAACACTCAACACCCCAGAAAATCACAGTTTCCTTATTGCTGACTTGGTGTCATCATTGAGGTGAATTTGTTGAATATAGCACAGTTCAATATTGGACAGTTTGATGAGCATATGAGAGTAATTTTTATCTGACAGCTGAGCCATCTGTGGAAAGTCAGAGTAACCATCACTAAAACCTTTTTGTCTGCCACAGAGTGACCCTGCTTTGGAATATAAATAATCTTCAACCTAAGGGAAAGGCTCAATAATGGTGGAGAAAATGAGGTTGGGCCTTCCTCTCTCTGTCCCTCTCTCTGACATATGTGAAGCACATAAAGTTGAAGTGTGCTGGTGCCGGCTAGCATAAAGCAGCAATCTTCTCTTTCTCATTTGCATTATTTTCATGCTTGTGATTTTGTCTAATTGCTTTTTGTATTGTTCAAAAAACAGTGCATGGTCTGAAAAACTTGTTTTTTCTTTGTTATTTATAGCACAGATTGGCTATTAAATGTCAGAGGAGTTCACCACATTTATAAATTGATCTATAGCTGCCCTTATGATATTTTATCTTAATATTATCAGGAAACAAATTTTCTGGCTTAAAATACATTAGTTGCACTTACTATACATATTTTCTGGTTTCATTTGAGGAGAACAGGTAGAGCCTTGTTTCTTCACCATTTATAGCACTTCAGAGAGGATCTTCACCTGCTCGCTGCTCCTGACAGATTATCTTTCTCAGTTCTCACAGATTTTGAACGAAATATAGTTTAAGAACCTGTACTGGTGTCTTGGTATGGGAGGATTTATGGCAATTCTTTGAGTATTGATACTGGATTTTGAAGATAAGCTGCCCTGTTTTCTCACCCTTTATGAAGTAAAGAAAAAGAATCAGCGGGATCTTCTGGAAGGAAGGGAAGAATTGGAACAGAAAGGATCTGTTGAGCTCCCTTCCCTCCTGTGTCTCCCAACTCAGCCTGCCCACATTAATAATCCTCATTGCTCCACGGCAGTTAGTCAGGCTGCAGCAAAGATTAAACATCCTTCCCTCTAGCTGAATTAACTTTCTAGATACAGGTAGTATAAAATAGGTATATCAACTTACCTGCCTTGTCTCTGTTTTAATTATTCCACAAATCCTGTCTGTCTTGAGTTCATAATAACTGTGAGTATTTCCAAGACTTGGAAGTTTAGGATCAGACTAGCAGCAAGGCTGTGTAGAGGCAGATTTCCATTTGAAGTGAGCTGTTTTGATTCTGATTTTGAAACACCACTGTAGGATGTCTCACTTCTCTAGCTGTGGCTTGCTTCAGTAGGTATTGCATGGTCCAGTCCAGAAAGACAGTGCATGGATTAATGATGCTCCAGCTCAATGAGCAAAGGATTGTTTTCTTTTCTCCTCCTTCTCCATTAGAAATTAACTGACCCAAAGCCATCTGTGTGTTTGTGTAGAGCCACAATCCTGCCCACTGCCATTGCTTCAAATGCTTCCCAAAATCATTCCCCAAGCTTTCCTGTCACCAAAAATAAGCGTTAGCAATGTGTTCCAGGATAGAAATTGGGATGTCTGTTAGTTTGATCTATCTTAGTTCCAGAATTTCTTTAGTTTTCCATAGGTATCTCAAAATGCCTGATGGCAAACTATATGGGGCATAGACCCAAGCAACATCAGGATGCTCTGTGGGGGAGTGCACCAGGAGCACAGGCAGATAATTTGAGTAATCCCAGAAAGCTGGGGATGCACTGCTTGATGAGGAAAGGACCTCCAACTGGTCTGTAACTGAAGAAAGATGACAAAGTCTGTTGAATTAAATACTGGTTTGATTGACAGCATCTCAACTGAAATCCACATCAGGACTAGTTCTTTTGCCTTCCTGACGTATATTTATACTGAAATATGCCTGGTCTTGGCTATCTCTAACTTTTTTATGTCACAATGTGCTCAATTGTGACAAAATCCAAATGTTCTCCCTTTCTTTGTTGCTGTAAACTATTTGCATAAAAATGCTGAGTCTATAAATTATGGAAAAGACTATAAAATATGCAAACTCCTATACATGTATACATGTATATATAGGTTTTACTGTATCTTAATTTTCTCTGTGGCATATTAGAATATGCTTGTCTTGTCAGTCACTTACAAAAAAATACAAATCAACAAAAAAACAATTCCTCTGGGAGCATTTTGAAAGCTTTATATGGGCACATTTAAAAATGAAAAAAGGATAGCAGTAAGATTCATTCTTTTACTTCGGTGTGCTGACTAATGCTGTCAAAAATACAATGATGAGAAACAAGGCATGCCCAGTGGAAATACAGGGCTGTGAGAAAACCAGAAAGAATTTATGGATAATGGTCATCAATAAACCTGACAGGCAATATTAGTACTTCCTTTAGCTTATTACAAGCTAGAAATACAACTCTGCTTTCCAGACTTTACCTAAGAACTCATATTAATATTGCTGTGAGGAAGAGTCTTCATTTTCTCTGCACAATATTTTGCAGACAGTCCTGCAGTCTCCCTTCTAGTTCTCTGGGCTGGCCCCAGCTGCCTGTTCAGAGCACAGGTTGTTTGGTAACAGTTTAGAAGGAGAAATAGAGGGGGCAAATTTGGATATAAAGTAAATGCAGGCTAGCTTATCACATGTGCAACTATTTCTTATTTAAATCAGAAGGTATTTTTTAAAAATAATAGCAGTTTTTCACAGACTGAGAGATAGATTATATTCTGCATCAAATTTCTCTCCATTTTCAGAAAGTTAAGAAACGTTTTGGCTATCAGTTCTATCATTGTGATTTTCAGTTTCAGGTACTAATTCCACATAGTAAATTTTTTATATACATGTATATACCTACATTAGCTTCTTTCATGCAAAGGATAAGGCTTTCATGCAAAAGCCTAACTAATGTTAACCTGGTTTCACCAACAGTAGGCAATTATTCCTTCCACTGCAGCTGGCAGGCAGTGAGTACAACCAGTGCAAGCAGGGGTTCTCTTTTCAGAAAGGGACCACATGTAAGGTAATCTAGATAAACATGCAAAACATACAAGGGTCCTCTAGCTTGTTTTTCTCTGCCTGTTGTTTCTCTTTGCAGCCATTCTAAACACCTTTGATTGTCTCTGCATCATTACCAGGCATGTATGTGTCTCAGTTGAGAGATTATTAAAAATAGGTATTTTCTATTCATGAATCAATTCTTGTATTCTAATTTATAAAGTCTCCTTTATTAAAACTTATTCTCACTTGGCATTTCTTTTAATTATCTGAGAGACAATGCACAATTTTTTTCTTTTCATTTTTCTTTTGCAAAGACTAGAAATATTGATTTCTAGCTAGCTGGATTTTGTTGTCTTTCTGCTGCTATCTTTTGTCTCCGTAGAAATGCTGTCTCCTTAATGTTACCTTCACATGAAGACCTTTGTACATCTGCAGTTCTTTATTTTCCTTAGGAGGAAATGAGGCTGCCTTGGAAATGGGTTTTGAATAGATACTTAAATTCTCTGATGGTCAAAGAAAATCAACTAATTTGTAACAAAAATAACTAAAGAGAATTGTTTCATACAGAGCTTTTTCTAAACTATTTCGACCTTTCGGTCACAGCACATGGGATAAGACTCCACAATGCTACTTGTAGCCAGTCACAACTTTTTGGAAAGGATACATATGAAGGTTGTTGGCACAGAACTCCTGAGCAGTGGGAGAACAGTCTTGCTTAGCTGGTAAAGTTATTGCCTGTGTGCAGTGTTGTGATACTGCACAGGCAGCAGCACCCAAGTGAGGCAGGATGTTGCTCCAGGTCACAGGCTGTGACCCAGCTGTGATATCTATTAGCTCTCTTACCTAGTGAGGACACTGCCAGTGACTGATTGAATCATGGCTGCAGAGAAACAATAAGCAGTTATGTCAGATTGTTCCAACAGAATTCAGTGGTAATACAAATACAATTTTCTGAACCAGCCTTGTATATAGCATAAATATGAACTTCTTTTCTGAAGACCAAGGTGGAGAACAAAGTGCATAGTCACACTGATCTCAGGTGTTCTTCAGGACCCAAACCACTCCAACTGCCTCCAAATGGCAATAGGTGTTTACCATCACTGCACTCGGTATCAATTAATCACTTTAAAAAAAAAAAAAATCTCCTACTGTTTTGTAATAATCTGCTTTAAAGAAAAAAAAGTCTGTTTATTTGGAATGTCAGAAGGTGTGATCTACCTGAACATCTCCCAGCTAGAGAATTTCTAATTTTCTTAATAGATGTGTTTGGAAGACAGTGACTTACAGAGAATCGTAGACTATCTTGAGTTGTAAGGGAACCACTTACTTAATTTAAATTATTAATTAAATACAGGGGACCAGGATACAAGTGTATAGAAACTGCCTTATTTATCAAAATACTTCTAACCAGCATCAGTAGTGTATGTTGGTTTTGTATGCATGTTTTAAGGGATATATCTGGAGAATATGGGGTGAGGGAGAAAGGACATCCAAGAAGAGCAGCTGCCTGGCTTCTCATAAAAATCAGGTGCCTTTAAGGTGACCAAAGTCAAATAAATGAAGTCCATATTAATTTTGATCTGATCACAGTATGACTGACCCTGGGGGTCTGTGCCGTGTGCCCAGCCTGGTGTGTGCCACCAGAGGACAATGTCAGAGGGCAGTGTCTTGTTAAAATATTGGACCTGCCCCATGGTGGGTGCTCACACAGCTGTGCTCCTTCCACACACCTCTGAGGTATCGTGTTAGCCTTCCTGCACTGCCCCTTTCCTAACCTAGCTTGTTTCCTTTACATGTATAATATTGACTGTAACCTTTTCCTTAACTTTCTTGCTTGTACAACAGTGCAAATTAGCCCATTTGTGTCTAGCTAGTTTCTCCATGAAGCTGATTTTAGTTGTATTGTTTCTCTGTGTTTGAAGCAGATTCTTAGTGTATCAGTTAACACCTGATGCGAACTGTCTTGTGTTGAGAGAAATATGACCTGCTGGTATCCATCCCCCCAGAAACTCCCTTGACTTTCTCCCCTTCTCCATCTGTTGTGTACTTTGAAATGATTTACCTGGCATGTCTCAAACTGTTGACATTGTGAAGCAGTTGTTACATTTCACTGAAAAAACTGACAGAATAGATGTGCAAAAAGATGAAGGGCCCTTTAGAATGAAAATCTCCATACTGCAATGAATATTCTGATTGATGAAATTCTCAACTGCATGTGGGGTTTTTTTTGCTTCAAAACAAGAAAAAAAACCAAAAACTTTCAGATGTGTTATAAACTTCAGATGCCATTTTTGAAATAAAATAGCAATACCTCAGTAACGTTTTAAACAATCTTTCAACTTCAGGACTTTGTTACATTATGCTCTCAGGAACCTATTCTTATTATAATTATGACCCAGAGGAAATATTCTTGAACAGTAAGACTTTTTCATGGTAATAGCACAGTAGATGTAATGCTGTATTGATGATTGTTTAAAAGCTTTTTGCCAGTGTGAGGTAGAATGATCCAACACGTTTGAAACAAGATACTTTAGGTTGAAACAAGAACTGTAATAAAGGAGAAATAAGTTCTTAGGAAATGCATTGAAAATTAGTAGGTTGAAGATGAAAAGACTGAAATTATTAATAAGAGTGTTTCTTTCATTGCACAAGAATAGCTGCCATTTGTGCTGTTGGAAGGTTTGTAGTTAAAATTAAAGGATCTGTGTTCTCTCACTGCTGTTCTGTCACCTGTTACTTTAGTGACACTGAAAAGATGTCAGGGGGTCAGTTTCCTAAAGCAGTAAATGAATAGTGTTTGGTTAACCTTCAAGGTAGTTTGATTAATGTTATCAACACTACAGCCATAATAATTATTCTGTATTCTAGAATTTACAGTGGGGCCCAGAACAGTGGCATTTCCAAATTTGTGAAGACAAGATGGTATGTGTTAGGAGGGTAGTTCTGCTGTATGTGACTACTGGGGGGTTGAGTGCTGTATTTAAATATGGAGTAAATAGCCTGATATGTTATCATAGAATGGTTTTGTAAAGGACTTAAAGATCGTCATGGGGTTGCCATGATCTTCCTTTTATCAATGATGTACCTGTATGAGCTTGTCTTGTTGCTCTTGATGTCCCTATCCAGACTTAATTCTATCAGCGCTTTAGCTTTCTTAATCTGATCACTGGCTGCTCAGACAACTTTGTGTTTCCCCCAGCCTTCCTGTCCTTGCTTCCACCCCCACCTCCTCTGGGGGTTCCTTTTAGTGTTTGGGTTTGTCCAGGAGCTCCTTGTTAATCCATGCAGGCCTCCTGGTGTTTTTGTCTGACTTTGTCTTGTTGGGATGCATCGCTCCAGATCCTGGAGGAAATGGCCTTTGAATATTAACCAGCTCTCTCAGGCTTCTCTTCCCTCAAGGGCTTTATTCCCTGACACTCTACCAAGCAGATCCCTGTTGAGGGCAAAGTCTGCTCTCATGAAGTTCATGGTGGTGAGTGTACATCCTCCTCACTGCCCTAAGGACCTTGAACTCCACCATTTCATGGTCACCGCAGCAAAGGCTGCCCTGGAGCTTCACTTTCCCCACCAGGCCCTCCTTGGTGGTGAGAACAAGGTCCCCATAAATTAACTTGAGGAATAAGGAGAAAGCAGTGTGGAGCAAGACTCAGACGTGACTGAAAAGGGCAGAACAGAGTTCTTAAAGATAGAAAATGGGATAAGTGGCAAATAATTGTATTTTCATCTCAAAATGTAGCCATTATTCGTATCCATAATAATAGTTAATTGAAGCAGTAGCTAAAAAAGAAATAAAGCTGGAGAAACAAAAAAGAAGATGTCAAGCATCGCCATAATAATTACTGGAATAGCCCTCTGACAGACAAGTCTAAAATTAGTTTCTCTCATTTATTTAGGTTGTAATAGAAAGTTTGTCCCATGTCTGCTATTAGAGATTAGAAGACATTGTTGACTCTTCTTCCACAAGAAAACTGATAGCAGCAATCGCCTGCAAGGGGAAGTTGGACTCCTTTAAACCAGATGATTAACCTTGTCATATTTCTGCTGGTATAGTGGATATAAGTGTCAGATAGTTTGGATGCTTTTTCTGTATTCAACATATTTTAATTAATTGAGGAGAGAAAGGAGATCAGTGTAGAATAGAAAAGAAAGAGGACCATTAATACTTATTTTCCTGTAAGCCTACAGTCTTGAGCAAAATACTGAGCTGAGTAAACATTGTATTTAAGACCATATTTGTAAAAATTCTTTTTCCTTTCATATACAAACCTTTGGAAAAACCTGTAGTCCTGTAAAGTTAAACATAGTTTTATTTTTGTGCTATGTTTCCAAACTGTAGTTTTCCTATAAATGGAATGACATGATGACCACTTTCATTACATTAAAACCATTTAAGACTTCTGCTGTACTTCTGGAGGTGTAAAGAGGCTGGTTTGCTGTTTATTTTTATTAGTGGTAAGTTAAGAATGACCAAATAAGGCTAATAAAAAGCCTTCAAAAATAAAAAAAATCTGTAAATAAAATAATTAATCTCTAAGATACCACTTTCACAGAGATTTCACTATGATAGTTTGGTGATATAATCTATGACATGGATGTCCAGAATGTTGTAGCAATAATTTAAGAGCTAGTGTACTGGAGTATATGTTCCTGAAATGTTCCTGTTAACACAGACAGAAAATCACTAGGAGCACTTAGCAAGATATCACAGGTGAAGAGTCAGCTGGAACCTCAGTTTTCATACAGTTTTATAAGAGCAGTGAAGTCACGGGATATTGATCAGATTTTGCCAATTAAGGATCTTGCCTGGAATATTTTCTCAGTAGGATTATAACATCTATTCGCTCTGCAGGCTGCATAATAACGGTTCACCTAACCATATCTCACCTAACTTTATATTAGCTTAGGTATTGCTAGTTTTATTTCCATGGCACCATGAAATTCATACAAGGACTGCAAAACCCACTTCTGCCTATGCTAAAAACCTAGCAAGTACAGTCATGTGGATACAGTAAATGCAATGCAATTATTGTAAATAGGACTGCTATATTAACTACTGATATTCATGAAATTTTGTGTTACTTTTGGCAGTATGATAATAGATGGGGGCTAAGTAGGAGAATATCAGTGTTCTACTAAAATATTTCATTGTCTTAAGCACACTACGTTCCCTCTGAAAAACTTGTGTTTTACCACATCATGAAGCTGGTGGGATTTGTCTGTCTTACATCCCTCATGATAAATTCAAGACTGTGGGGAATTTGAAGACTAGAATTCTGATCTGGCATTATTTTAGGCCTCTCATGTTCACATTTTACTACAATCACAGTAGAAAGCATAGAAAGCAACAGCATTCTAAATTCACAGTGGGGACTGGTTGTTTTTTGTTGTGGGGGTTTTTTTAATCATTTTTTATTGCTCATAAGATTCAGACTACCCAAACACAGGTTTATTTTGTGGGTTTTGTTCTTGTCAGATTTCTCTAAACGCCAGTGGAATTATCTAGACAGCTCACGAAAAGGCTAATAATCATATTTATTTGTTATGATGTTCAAAACTTCCTGATGCAGCAAGGCCTTTAACCCAAATCTAATCCAAAAATTCAGAGTGACTGTTGACATGTTTAAATTCTTTGCTGAATAGGGACTGAAACTTTTTCCATTGTTAATGTCCCCAGTTCTTGCTGACTGCAGTGAGAGCCTCACGCTTGTGTCCAAGGAGAGATGGCTGGTAATGCATAAATTCCAACCCATAGGGAAATTCTGGAGTGAGTGTGATGACTCTGTCAGTCTACAGTGTTGTAATTATCTTGCAATATCTCTTTATCACGTATCAACATTTCTTGATACCAAAAGATAACACTATTTGTGTATGAACATGAGAGAATTTACTTGTTTATTGTACCATTGTACCATAAATTATAATGTCAGTGCTGCTGTTATAATTAATAAGTTAGACACATTCAAAACTAATATCCCCAATTTCTAAGAAATAAGGAAAGGGAGAAAATGAACAAAAGTAGCATAATCATGACATGTCTGCTGTTTTCCTTTGAATATTTATTTTGAAATAATAAACTGAGATTGTCTAAGGTAACTCATAGGCATACTTTTAGATGTTAATGCTTGATACTTCATATTTTGGAGTTCTGCTTACTCTGCTATAAAGTTTAAGTTAAAATATAACATCTTTTCCAAGTAATTTGAAGTTAGCGACCTTATGGTATCTGCAGAATGGTGGAAAGAAGAAGCCTCAAAAGTGTTTTTATTGGATGTTTCCTCAGACACACAACTAATAATATTTTGCCGTGATATCCAGAGGGTGTTCTGAGAGGAAAAAACAAATATTCCTGTCTTTCTAAGGGATGATGCTATTTGGCTAATAAGCTGGTCAGCCTGTCAGATGCATTAGCAGTAAGTGATGCTTCTGATGACTGCAATTAAGGAAAATAAGCTGCATGTGTATGCTTGCCTGCCACCTCTCCTGTGCTGTGGTATTCTATCTATGAGTCCTTAGTTCCTCTTTTTCTCTCCTTCTATCCATCTTCCACCTCTTGGCCTTCTTGCTCATGTTTTTCCTGGGCATTCCTTCCTCCTCTTCTCAACAGTCTGTGCCACTGCTCTATGAGATTTAAACTGTGTCCATACAAACATCCATGTTCTCTCTTTTATGTCCATCAGCTACATAGTATCACCAGGTGTATCAAGTCCTCAAAAACCTCCTGTCACCTTTTTTTCTTAGCTGTTTTTGTTTTAAACTCTCTGCTATTTTCTATTGTTGATTCTGTAGTAAATTAGTATTAAGATTGTCAGTGTACTTTTTAAAGAAATTGGGGAGTTGGTTTGTTTGTTTGTCTGGTGGTGGTTTTGTTTGTTTGTTTTTAATATACATTTATTTTATTACACTCCTCATCTGGGAAGTTTGTCTTAAAGCTCAATTCTCTTGCTGAAGAATGCTTGATCTCCATGTCTGGGAAGTGACTCCTCTAGAGATCTTAGAAGAAAGCCTCTGGTGTTGTTTTCATAGATGAAAATATAGTTGAAATTTCACACAGTGAATTTGATTATGGAGAATATTCAAAATGAATATTGTAATA
The DNA here is from genome assembly GCA_035041135.1 of Platyrinchus mystaceus. NCBI lineage: Eukaryota > Metazoa > Chordata > Aves > Passeriformes > Tyrannidae > Platyrinchus > Platyrinchus mystaceus. Next base: position 7,323,155 of record JAWWLV010000180.1, on the reverse strand, counting down.
TTAGACTTTAAAATTATCATGGGACATTGGCAGAGAACAGTTGCAGGAGGAAGGCACATAATATGCAACTGAGATTTAACTGGGAGAGTAGATGGCTTTTGTTCCAGCTGAAGGTTTCACATTTTTTTCATTCTCTGCATTTAGTGTTGTGTATTAGAGCTTTCTCTGATGTATGGATAGCTGGGGCCAGATCTTTATCAAGGGGAAAGATGATAAACCAGAAAATACTATTTTTTAAGTTCAGTAAAGTTCAGTAAGAAGTCAGATAGGACCCACAGATTTTGCAACTAAGTTAGCTATTACTGGCAATTCTGTTTCCTCCTATAATTTTGCTCACGTCCCTCTCTTCACTATCATATACTTTAATATAGAGAAGGTAAGCTGAACTCTGAACAAAAATCATGTTTTGAGTGCCATTACTTAAAACTTTTTATTTCTCCTAGCAAATGTATTTGGTGCCTCTTATGTTTTCCAACAAATATTTCCCTTCATAGCTTTGTGAAGAAAGAAAGGCAGGAAGGGCTTTCTAATTTGTCCAGGTGTAAGTACGTTTCACATGTAAGTAACATTGTCAGTCTTTTTTTGTTTGGTTTGGGGTTTTTTTTTTTCAGCCATAGAGGCTAGATTTTCTCTTTAAAATTAGGGATTTGATGGCCTTATAATCATATGACTCTGGCATCTGGAAACTTCAGAGCTTTTAATCATACCTGCTGCCAACATTGCAGTTAATGTTCACAAACTAATTTATAAACCAGCCAGCCTTATACGTGATGCATGAGCAGAATGACTGTCAGTTCTTCTCTTTTATTTTGCTAAATTACTTTGGCCAATCAAAAGAGAATTTACATGCTTTCTGAACAAATTTTTATTTTACCAGAACAAGGCAGAAGTGTGAAATAAGCGGGTTTTTTCAGATTTTGCCCAAAATGTGTTCTGGCATGACTTTGATTCAGTTTCAACATCACGTATTATTGAGTGCTGATCATCCTAACAGTGAAGTTTTCCTGGGATCTCACCTCCAGAACAGCAGCCAGCATCCTTGGTTGTGCAGGTGAACCTTGCTGACAGTAAAAAAGACTGAGCATTGATAGTTAAGAGAACCTAATTAGTCAACCAGACTAAAAGAGAGCTTTTTAACAAGGTGTTCAGAAAAATCAGATCAATAAAAATCAACTGTGGTGATAGCTAGTTGAAAGTTTTTCATTGAAATGATTTCCTGGTGGATAAAGCTGCACAGAAAAGCATTTGTTTTGGTTAAAAAATATTAAATTGAAATTTAGAATTTGTTAACTGGGAAGTGGGTTTAATTTTGACAAGATTATTAAAAAACCCCACAATATTGACCTGGTTTAATATCATCTGTCTTGTATTGTGAGTCAGGTTCTCTTCTGTATTTCCTCTACATGGTGATCCTGAGGGAGTGGAGTGCAATTGTAGGAATTTATTCAGTGGGATATTATATTATGCTTAACAACTTGTCCATAGAAAGAATTTGAGAACTAGGATTGCATTGAATGCAAAACAGGGAAATAGGTTTTAATTCTGGAATAGATAAGATCTGCAGAGGATTTTTCCAAGGATTCCATTTTGTCAAAATGTTTTACTTGAATTAAAAATGCCTAAACGTAATGTTTTGACACTGCCCAACTTAGATTTCTCTCTGTGGAAAAGCTCAGCTATGCATCTCGTTTCAGGAGGAAATCAAACTGCCTGGTTTCTCCTGTGGTGGTAGCAAGTTCCTGCTTTTTCTCAAGTCTGATCATCATACCTCCTTTAAATTTACACATAAGTTAGTGGGATATGGGATGAGAGGATTTCTTGTGCTGCATCTGGAAAGTCAAGCATCCTCCTAGGGGAAGGATGCTACTTCAATTCTCTCCTAGGGGAAAGAATTGGTTCTCAAAGGGTTCTAGAGCATCCATGTTTTGAGAAAAAAGCAAGAGAAAGAGGCATCAAGGTGGATCAGCAAACATTCCTGCTGGGTTTCTTTCCCATTTGAGTGGTCCTGCACAGCACAGGTAAATCGTTATGCCAGGAGTGTCCTAATTCAGAAGCATTTTACTAGTGAGCTGCTATAACAAAGGAAGGCTATATTAAAGTATGCATTTGGGATTTTGGTTATTATAAATTACATTCTTTGAAATCTCATTTAGAACCAGAAACTAAAATGATGTTGGAAGGCTCAAAGGATTAATTCTTCCTGAACAATAGACTGTCACTGATCACTCTGTAAAGTAATTATGCCAAATTTAATTATAATACAAGCCCATTGTATGATAGTCATAGTGTACCCAAAAGGGAGCTTGAAAAGGTGTCTCACAAGCATATGGACTAGCTCTGGGAGCACAGTGGCAAATTACAGATGTTGTAATTGAGTACAACTTAATATCAGGCTTTCTTAATTAAAGGTTTGGGGTTGTGTGGGGTAGGTTCTGGCTGGCACACTTTGCTTTTCAATATCATCAGCATAATGGAATATACAGACTCTTCCCACCCCTCTTCCATCCATTTTATAGATTCTGCCAAAAGCCCTTATGACTTCCAGAGGTGTTAATGTGTTTAAATCAATTCCAGTATTACTGTAGAGGAGAAACCAGGAGTAATCAAATTCTGACAGGGGTAGAAAAATAACTGTTCTTCCTTCTGATATTTCAGAAACTGCACTATCATATGTTGCTGATATTTCATAATAATCCGCTCATGCAACCCTAAGGCTCCTACTTCAACATTTCAGTTTTCTCTCCTCAGTTTTCCATCCATCTTCATGTTAGATTTGGACTAGTTATGGAAATATGCTCCTTTTTCCAATTCCACCCTTGTGCCAGGCTGGAGCCTAAGCTGAGGAAGCCACCAGGATAACAACGAGAGTTGTGTTAAAATGCTTAGCCAGAACCTCTTCTTGGGAACTACAAAAGTTGTATGAGTCATTCATAAACAAATGAAATGAGTGCCAGCGCTTAGGAAGCAGTTCCACAGCTGGAATGTCATGGTACAGTTTACCTGAGATAAATTTCCATGCTCATGTTATGTTAGGGCAAGTATCCTGGGAGAAAGCTAATGAGATCTAGAGCATGTGTGTCAGGGCAATGAAGCAGGAGTGGTGGCAGAGAGAGGTAGATGCCTTTGGTTTGTGTTGCAACATAAGGTGTTTAAAGCAAGAAAAAGGGTTAGAATCACAGGTCAGCACAAACAAAATGACTGCAGACCTGCTGAGTTTCCTGGGTTTGTATTCACAGCAGACTTCAATTTAGCTTTGCATCTCAATGGAAAAAGTTAAATGCAGAAAATCTGTGAAGAGGAGGAAATCTAGTGTACCTTCTTTTTTTATTATTTTACCTTATTTCTTTCATATGCAGCTGCTTTGTTACATAAGAAATCTGGTTAAAATATGAGTCTGGTGTTAGTCTTAGTCTAGCACAGAGGCTATTGTCACAGTGAGGTGCAGGTACAACTTCTAGTTATGCAGGGAACAGTGACACCACATACTCTTCACTTTGCTTCCCCCATTTTCCCCTATCCCAAAATGCCTCTGTTCAAAATTGTTGCTCAATAGAACTAGTGAAACTCTTTAAAAAAAAAAAAAAAAGTAGAGAAAAGTGTTTTCTCTGCTTTCTTCCAATGTAGAACATTTTGTTTTCCAGGTTGTCTTTGCAGCAGTATTACATTTTCAGGGAAAGTGTAGGAAAAAAAGTTGTTAAAAAAAATAAAAACCCTGTGCTCATTTTGGTTATCTGGCTTAACAATCTGATAGCCTGGAACACTTTAATAACTGGTCTGCTGTAGCAATTTACACCATCATTGAAACGTTTATCAGATCCTAAGCCATATCTGCCAGAGATAGGAAGAGTGTCAGTTTGTTTTACTGAAGAATATTGGATGTGAAATGTTGTGTGAGCTGTAATGTCAGTACTTTGCACAGCATCCACTAAGTGACCTTTAACGTGCCTGTGAAGAAATTTGTGTTGATTTGGTGGGCTGTTATGAGGGTAGGAATGGTGTGCTGGTGACTGTCATTGTTTGAAGTGATTGTTGGTCTTTTAGTCTTAACCAATTCCTTAACCAATAGTTTCTGACGTGTTCATATGCAGCGCATTATACAAATTAGTTCTCTCTGGTTTTCTATGTACAAGTGCAGTCTCTGTAATATTGCCAGACTAACATGTACCAAAGTCCTGATGAAAGTCATTAGCATTAGATTTATTCATTCTAACAGCCAGCTCCTGCTTATTGAGAGGTCCAATATTCTTTCTCCGTAGCTGATGTGGCTACGCTTCAAGACCAGAAACTTGGCATAAGGAGATAGAAACATCCGAAAAGAAGAACAAGTAACTAGGTTAAAAAAACTATGAAAACTAATTTAGAGTATTGGGGATTTTTTTTCAGTTCTATAAGCTTTTTTAAATTGTATCTCTCTATAGTGACTGTGACATTACAGTACTGAAAGGCAATTGAAGCTCTGCCAGATTCTTACAAGGGATAATTGCACAGGCTTCTTTATGCATACATATATACGTATATATCTGTCTACAGAGATCATGTATATCATATATATATATTTAATGACAGCTGCATGTTTCCTAAAGGAGAGATGAAGAAATGCCATTTTTATGACAGCCCTAGGTGAATGTGGGAAGGGATATATTTTTACAAGAGCACATTTTAGCTAGTTCAGTTATGATCTTAGATTCAGTCTTGGAAAAGTCCTTCACTGGAGGAGCTGCCTCTAATCAGGTTCTGCCTTTAGAAGGACTACCTTAAGAGTTGCATCTTCCCACTCTTGGGATGCAGGGCCTCCTGGGTACCCAACCCATCTGGCTAGCCAGGCCTTTCAATATGTTTTGGAGGAGAAACAGTGAAATGCTTTTCCCTCCCTGGAATTCTAAAATTGAGTGTGTGCTTGTGTTAGTACCAGACTGACAGCTCCCAGTGTAGGAGGCCTTCTGCTTCTGAGCAATGAACAGAGGCAGCTTTCATGGTCTGAGCTGCCAGTTCTGGAAGGACCTCAGCTATTGGAGTTCCTTCCCAACCCTCGACTGTGTCAGTTCTGTATGTCCATCAAAGCATGGACTGTCAACTAACTGCAACCTTGGGAGTACCAATTTGAAGCATTTTAGGACCATCTCCTGGGCTGATGTGATGATGATATTTATTACTTATTCATTCACCCCTCCCTGTAGCTGTTGCAGTTTGAAGTCTGCCATGAAGCTGGTTGTTAATCTCTAATGCAGGCCCTTATAGGTCTGTAACAGGCAAGTTTTCACTCAAGTATCATGAGCTACTAAGCTGATGGACAGCCAGCAGATTGTAGGGGCTTTCAGCCATCAGTGCTTGTCTTAAGCCTGCTCCAACAGCTGGGAATATTTTGTTATGGAGATGTTGACAAAACCCCATAATTATTAACACACTGTTAATTTTGTTTCCTTTAATTAATTAGACTTGTGAGCAAAGGCTGTAGCCTTCAGACGTTCTGGGACCTATAAGGCAATTTTGTGAATTACAAGAAAATCCATGTTGTCTGAAACACTTGTAGAGGCCTGATGTGCTTTTTGGAAATAGAAATACTGGAAGTATTGGAAGTACTGGAAATTGCTGCAAAGTCCCCTTAGCCTTATGAAGAGTTGTGGGCAGCAATTACCAATAAGTTATTTATTTTACTGTAGATCTAGTGAGAAGAAGGAGATTATTGATAGCTCATAGCTGTCTGCTTCGTATATACCACCTTCTGCTTATGCAAGGGAAAGGTTTTAGGAAGAGTTAACAACAAATAAAATGGAGGGTGTTATAATTTTTTTCTAATAAATGATAGGGCTTTTTTTCCAAGAAACATTAAATGATTCTACATCTTACTGTTCATATAGTATTTATTTTCCATTTTCTAAGTATATATTATCTAAATATATTCCATTTCCATTAGTGACATTTTTTTTCCACTTTCCTTGTTCAGCGCTTTATGCATTTTAATGCTGAAATGCAGTGTCAAAGATTTAAGGCAAGTCTTAAGATCATTTTAAAATAAAGGTTTAAGACTTGTACCAGAAAGTTGGCTTTCTTAAGGTCAGATTTTGAATTTTCCATGGGCTGATTTTTGGCCAGTCTCTACGATTTGGATTCAGTTGAGTTTTTGTGATTTTTATTTTCACCTTCCAAAAAATATTTGGAATAACTAGAAAAGATATAAGAGGAAAAAGGGTGACTAGAGATATCAAATTGCTTCTATATGAACAGAGTATACAGGCCACTATTTTTCAGCTCAGTAAGCAGGCAAAAGGAGGGAGTGTGACCAGGTGGTTAGGAACCAAAGAGATAAAAAGATGAAATGGGAACAATTATTCATTTTTTCTCGTAGCTGAAACCTAGATAATACTTAATAAAATGAACTGGTAGCCACCTTACAACCTATAAGAGAAAGTACATTTTGAGAGACTGCATGCTTATATTTTGAAATTCATTGCCACAGAATGCATGGAAGGGAGAAGTTTAAATGGACTCAGAAGATTCTAGGAAAATTAATGCCTGATGGGTCCAGTGAAGAAATAGTCTTTATATTGCATTAAGGAGATATTTCTCACACTTAGAATTTCATGAGAGGGAATACTGATTTTTTTTCTTTAAATGTATAAATGGCTGGATAGCAGTCACCATAGCAACAAAAAGAATAGCAGATTACAGCAGTAAGAAAGGGATTTAATGACTGCAACGTGTGTGTTTTTTTCCTCCTCAGATATGTTGTAGTAATTCTTTGCCATATTTCTACATCCATATTTCTCTAAAGGCATTGCCCATTTTAGTCCTAATGCTGCATATAAATACTCTGCTGTTCATTGTTGGGAGACTGCCTGCCCCACAGTGACCGAGAGCCATTTACACTGTAGAAATAAATCTTGTAATGTTTTAAGGTAGGGTGATCTTAAAATGAGGTCTGACCACTGGGTAATTCCCAGAGAGCTGCTGCCTTTCCCCCACTGAAGGCTCTGCTGCTTATCTGTGGCCCTCCATGGGCTCAAAGAGTTTGTCTCCTCCCACTGAGAAGTTTGGACCATGCGTAAATCACGTCCTGCTTTCTAATTTGATCGGGCTTGACCTTTCTAGAAGCTTTTTCAAGACTTTGAGAACAACGGCGCATCAGGTGCAATATTAAATGAGCTTTTTAGTAATTATATAAACTTACTAAATCATTGAATCCTCTTAAATATGATATAGGGTGCTCTTACAAAGGTTCTTGGAGATCAGTGTTTATTTTTAAAGCTGTGGTAAGGAATGTTATAGATTAAAACTTGTGTTATTGATTAAAAAGTGATGTAGAGATAGGCAAAATCATAATTAAAGAATACATTTATTAGCAAACAACAGAAAACAGAGCAGTATGACATGTTAGATGCTCGCTGGGGACTTACAAGTCCCACAAACAGAGTATCTCTCTAAATTAAATGTCCCTTATAGTATTTTACCGAATGTTAAGTGTCTAATTACCTTCTTTATTCTACAGCCGTTTGTCTCAGGTCTTCTGTCACGGCCGCTCTGAACAG
>JAWWLV010000180.1:7292584-7313646 GCA_035041135.1 Platyrinchus mystaceus | reverse complement strand
AGAACTGCAGAAATACGTATGGGCTCCTTGAACCTGTAGCGAGACATCAGAAGCATTCAGCTCAGGTGATTTCCAAGAAATCCAGTAAGGAATTGCAAAAAAAAAGCAGTTGTTTTGACATAGCCAGTTGTAGCTTACCATTTAATCCATGAGTGCAGAGCTCTTATGTAGAACAACTGGAGAAGCCAGCAGGTCCCAACAGCTGTCCAGCTGCACAAACCTCTTTTGCTCTCCTTCCCCAGTAAAATTAATAGAATATCCCTACAGGGAGGTCTTTGGTTACTACACTGCACAGGGCAGTACAAGAACTTATAGAAAATCAACAAGAATTTGTATTTGTTTTTAGATCCAACTTTCCAATGACTTCTTTGTTTAAAAAACAGTCTGCTGAGTTCACCATTTCAGAGATAACAAGGGTAGTTCTTCTCTCAAAAGCTTGTAATTGCCCACCATAAAGCAGTTGGAAGCTTTGAAAAGAATCTGTTCTCTGTGTGAAACAGATTTGTTTCCACTTTACCCACACATAATGAGTAATGGTGTTGGGAATTGGTTCAGTTTTGTCCACAAGCAGCTACTTTTGAGCTACCTGATTTTCAATATTTAGCTGTAGCACTCAGAATATCCTCGGACTCCAGCACCTGTTGTCTCTCATTGTCACTGAGCAATGACTCTGTTTTGTAAACTGCCAAAGAAAGATGAGGGGCTTGTTTGTCTTTCAAATAGGTAACCCAGTGGCAAGGAGCTCATGCTGTAGGTTTTTTTAGTCTGTAACTAGTGACATCTGTTGAAGACTTTATATCTGTATTGGTCTAACTTTTATGATTACTTAACAGTTTTAATTTTATGCTTAGCGACCTGGTTGTCCATATCAAAGGGTAATTTACAATGCCCCTGGCAGTGCCTGACTCAGCAGAATCTAGGGTACTCACAGTTAATTTATTTGACCCTTAGAAGAATTGTGGTGCTGCCCATATATCTTTTCTATATCAATGCTTCCATCTGATTCAACAGCAGAATTTCTACACTATAGTAGGTTGTTTGTATCTTAAAGCCTTGAAAAGTGGCAAAACTGCAGATGGACAGGGGTGCAAGTTTCCTGCCTGCTTTGCAAGGGAGAAGCCTGTGAGATTTTCGGAAAAAAATACCTCCAATTTATTTTCCACACCTTTTTCACCACATTTTGATTTTGTGTTAGGGAAATTAAATACAAAAAATTTGGAGACAGAGCAATACGTGCCTGCACTTTATAAAGAAGCCATCAGAGGCTAATATTCTTGTTCATATTGTTTTCATCACTCTTATGATTGCTTCATTTAGTGCTACATCTTTTTCAGTGCTTGTGTTGCTGCACTAATAACATCAGCATGTTGCAGTCACTGCTCCTTCAAAGACTAGTATTAATTGAAGCAATTTATTCTACCAGAGCTGAAGATAGCCTATTTATACTTTTATATAATGAATATTAACAGGTTACATTTATCTTGTCATGTCCTTTCAGCTACTTTTTCTCTAAGTGTGGATTTGCTGCCCCAGACGTGCTCTGCTCAGGCTCAGCACAGCAGAACCTGAGTGTTTCTGTGTTGCATGAGAGGTCAGAGATGCTCACCAGCCCTCACAATATGGAAAGAGGAGCAACCCTGAACTGGTATCATTGCTCCTCCATTACTTGCTAGCAAAATAATCTCTCACTCTACCAAATAATGGAGCAGCATCTTATTTCAGCAGAAACGATGATATTCATAATTTGTGTCCTTCAACATGTTATTAAACAGTGTATATGCAGTATGGTGCGGATCCATTCCCAGGGGGTAGAAGTCTTACACTGTGTCAAAAAAAAATGTGGGATTACAGAAAACTACTGCTCTTCCGTGAAACTCCTCAGTCAGAGTACTGCAGAAAGCAGCATACACAAATGCATGTACTAGAATACCTTGTCTTCCTTAATTTTATTAGTATAAGGCATAATGTGTCTAATCTTCAATTATGTTGTAGAGCTCTATTGTATGTAAAATAGTTTGCTTTTATATGGTCATTACAATTAATTGAATTGATCTTTGGCTAATGAAAAACATAAGGGGAAACAGGTCCTCTCACATCAAAATATTTGATGTTCTCTGCAAAGAAGAGCCATAAAAGTTGTGGAGCAAGATACTGCTGAGTTAGGATAGCTAGGGTCAAAATTGTTAATTGCAGTGAACAGCAGAATTTGTAGAGCAAGAGCTGAGTAAATACACAGGATTTTAGAGAATCAGAGTATTAATGCTGAAATACCTCTACCAAAGCCTCTGTGTGCAGTCCTCTGTCCTCCTCAACTATCCATTCTGAGATAGCTATTGTAGTTTTTCCCTTCTAGGTTTTCCCTATCTATTATGTAGGACTTATTGTAAATGACATAGAGAGAGACTCTATATCCTAGACTCTAGTTACTCTATGGATGATAATGGTTAAATACTGTAGGTGATCTTACATGACAAAAACATGTTTTTGATAATAATTTGTATTTTGTTTTAAGGCAATGTAATTTTTATCATTTTTCTTTGGTTTTGAGCTATTTTAGTGATTTTGAAATTTTTATTCCAATTTGTACAAATTTTCTTCTTGTTACCATGGAGCTTTCTTATTGAGGTACATTTTGTTAGCACAACTGGAGATTTGTTTGCTTAAATTTTAAATCAGAATTTCATGGGATTATCTGTGTGGTAGTGACTCAGTTACTGCTACTCTCCTCTCTTAATTGTGAGCCAGTTCCCTTACATGTTTTGAAGGGCATTATGCTACTTCAAGGGCAGACTTTATGTGGCATCCTAATCCCAGACATTTGCCATTTATCTTGCTGGCTTCTCAGGCGAGCAGTGGTGTATATCTGTTTCCTTAGATATGTCAGTTGAGGTCAGTTGCTCTTTCCTACTCAAATCCCTCCTTCAGCATTCTTGAACTTTCTTTATTTTCTATTCTAGGTCTATGCTCAATTAATTTTATATAAGTGTAACTCTCAGGATTCAGTGGTATTACGTAGGCTTCCCAAGTTAACGATTGTAGGCTGGGACCTTAAATTGCTCCTGTGCACTTTCTACATAATTTCTCCCTGGCTGAGTTCTAGGAATGGCTTCATTTCAGCAGTGGGGAATGGATTTTTCTGTTGAAGATGAAAATACCTGAGGTTTTCAAGTATTCAAGAATTATGACATTCTTCAAAAAGACTACACCAATATCTTTTACCTCTGTGAATAACTATAATAGGCTTAAAGATGGTGATTAATCCACTCACCTGAGAAATGGCAAACTGATGAGATCACAGTTTAAACCTTGAACTTTGCAACTTGAAGTTGTTCCACATAGGACAAAAGTATCCTAATCACCTCTGGCTGAGATCTAGTGTTATGTGAAACACTGGCTCAGATCTGATACCTCTGGTGAATTCAGGAACCATGAGAGTGTTCTTTGATTTCCTTTATATAGGCACTCCCTCATATCCTGGATGTGCCAAGCCTTTCCCATGAAAAATTTTTTGTTTAGAAATACTGAAAAAATCTCTGCCCTTTTATCTGTCATTTCTCAGTCTGCATTGAGAATGAATAAATGTTTCTAGGAAACGGTTTATATTTGATGTGAAAGGGTCTCTGTGGATTATTAGAAGTTAGCAGCAGTAGTTCTGTTGCCTTATATCTAGTTTTGTTTCTAATTTTTCTGTTCCTTAGTCATCATTATCTTAAAAATTCACAGTTGCATCTTTTATTGTTTTTTTATGAACTGAATCCTTCACCCCAGTAATATTTGTCTTGTTCTCCCTTGGTTTTCTTCTAGCATGGCTAAATCTTGTTCAGACAGATGCTAAATATGGTATTAAAATTGTATATTCTTCTCAGCTGTGTTGTAACTGCTCTCTGTGCAGCCTATGCCATGAGACATGTGGAGTCCAAAACCACACTGATACTTCTGCAGCTGCCCTTTTTCACAGGCTTACCATCATTTGCAGCTCACCCTGCACACTTTTTCATTTTCTGTGTTTATTTCTTCTGTTGAAGTACCCTGTTTCCTATTTTTCTGTTTCATCAGTGTTCACTTCTAGTTAAGCAAGATGCATACTGTTGTTTCATGTCTGAATTATTACCACTCCCATTTATTTTTCTCACTGTACCAGTCTGACATATTTTTAACACTTCCTAGTTTTGAGATATCTTTGCATCTTAGACATTTTAATTTTAGTAATTTCCTATTTCCTTTTCCAAAACATTAAAAAAAATATTAAGAAGATCTTGATATTGACTTGCTCTAAGCTATAAAAGAACTTTTTCCCTAATCTTGATCATTCTTCACTGTTGCTTAGAAGCTAGTCTGTAAATCATGTGATATCATCCCTATTCAGGAAACAAAATCAAATTTTCCTATGTGAGGTTTCAAAAGACCTTGTGTGAACTAAAACTAAAAGGTAGATACAGGCATACTGTGCTCTTCTCTTCAGCTGCCTCCTAATTTTGCAGTACTATTGAAAAAGCAGTAAAGCTTTTCCAGAATGACTTGTTAATTTTTTAGGTCTTACTGCCTCATGCTCATCTTTCTGTGATATGATGGAGAAATTTTATTATCATTGATATAGCACCATAAATTTGCAAAAAAAAATTAAATTTGCACTAAAATGGGAATAAATAGCATTATTCTCCCTGAAGATCTTGTGTTCTTAAAGGCCCATTAAAGCATCAACAGTCACATCTGTGTCCTTCACAGAAAACCAGGGTCCTCCTGTAGAAGCACCAGTGGTGTGGCAGCCCTTCTGTTTCCTCCATTTTTCTCACTTTATATTGGCTAGTCATTGCCTTTAAAGAGCTTACTTTCTCAGGAGATGGATGCTGCATACTGTTTGCTGCAGTATCAGGAATGGGAGATAGCAGCATTTCCTGATCTCCCTGCCCTTCTCTGAACTTTTATCATGTCAATGCAATCTTTGTGTGGCCCTTTCATGGCAAAGTGAGCATCTTGACCATGGAACAGGGTGGGATAAAAGTTGTCCAGTATCTTATCCCTAATAATAACTATAAGATTATTCTTTGGAGTAGAAATGTTAGAATATTCCTAATAGTTATGTAGTTGTGATGGAAATAAATTGCATTAGTGTTTGGATTTGCTTGGTAGTATGAGAATTGATACCTTTTTATTCAATTCCTTTTTATTTTCCTAATCCTGTTTTATACTACTGTGGATTACACAAATACACAGTCCAAAAACATTTTTAAAGATTTATTAGTTGTTATTCCATATTTTAAATTAAAAGATGTTAGTGCCTTCAAGGCAAGTCCAGTCATAAAAATGGAAATAATGTTTTAGGAATCCTCTGAGTTCTTTAATAATGGCACATAATCCGAAGTGTGAGTCCTACTAAATACCTCGTTGTGTGGGACAGCAAATTCTGTAGATTACTGTTATACTGCATTTAGGAAGGAATAGTGGACTTAAATGTTTTAAATGGACTTGAATTTGTTTTAGAATTTAACTTAAATTCCTCTTATCCCTTAGAACTGCAACAGAGGAGTGTCCAATTTACTCCATTTATTTAATGGCCACTGCCTTCTTTCATGTTTCTCTCCTGTAAATATTAATTTTCTTGTTTATGTTTTGTTTGTATAATTTTTTTATTGTCAAGTTTATTCAAATCTGCTTTTATAATGTGTTTCAGTAAGAATTTAACTATCTTGCAAGGCTGGCAAAGGGTGCAATGAATGTTATAAGAATGTCATAGTTGATGTACCCTCTGTTGAGTTCAAGGTTAAGAAACAGGTGGTCGTTGAAGTGAAATCTGTTTCAATTCAACTTTAATCTAAAAGCATTTTTAGATTGTGAGGGTCATGGATGAATTTATTTAACTCCTTGCACAGAACAGCTTTCATATTCACAGAAAATTTGCTCTGGTCTATATGAAGTACCTCTGGCTCATAGAATGAGAAATACCTGCCTTACACTCCCTTCACTTCCCTGTCTTTTAGACGTTTTTCAGTTGTGAAGGCAGGGGTTCCCAATTTAATTTCTTTGGATAGTATAACCTTATCTCCAAAGGAGTCACCACACAGAAGTTTTCAGGTTTTGGTAAAAAAGAAGATGTATGCTGTGGATTGTAACCGTTTCAAACATTACTATACATCTGCTGATATCTTTTTTTATTTCTTATGGGAATCACATTTTCCCTGAAAAGTAGATCATTTTTAGGATGGTGTCATACTTAAAATTGTGTTAGATAGCAGTGACATGCATTATTTGGACAGTAGCTACTGTGTCATAAACTAAAGTAGTATAGATGATCACATTCAATACTGTGATAAAAACATCAAATAGTTTTTTGCTAATGTCAGTTTTCAACTGTATTTACTAGTAGTTTGGGATAATTTGCATCTCAGTTTGTTTGGGCCTGAGACAAACATTTGCCACAGTCTAATGGTGTGAGTGTTTACAGCAGAGTTAGAAAATCTAAATTCAAGTTCCTGATTCAATGAATTTGTAATTATTGTGTAATAGAGTCGTGTGAACATTCAGACTTTGCAGACACAGATGTGTAACAAATAACTGAGTTGGTTCATCTCCTAAAGGAAGTGGCACACAGGCTCTCAATCTAATTGATAGGTTCACAGGAGGTAGTGAATCTTGCACATCAGAGTTTAATTCATGCAGCCTTGATTTATTTGAGCAGGATTCTCTGCCTCATTATGCTGATGAAGGTTCTCACACTTCCATGGAGTTGTTTCTGATACTCTCTGGTGTGAGTTTGCCATGACACCGCAATGTGATTTCCCCTGGGGATCTAATCACTCAAGTAAATGTTGGACAGCCAACAGCTACATAATTAACAAAGTCATGAAATTGCTTTTTAGAATTGGACTTCTGGTTTATCAAAGGGAACTCAGGAACCCTAAACCTACATTGGCATTAAGTTTTCTTTGGAGGTCCTGACAGATACCAATACCTTTCAGGGCAAAGGTCCTGAACAGGAGGTTCAACAGATATGCTTTGTATGATGTCCTTTATCATTTGATGTTCCTAGGTTGTCTAACCATGTAATTTTTTTGCCTGTGTTTTGAGTAAGTATGTTTATTTCATTCTGCATTTCTTTTGGAGAGTTAAAATATTAAAACTGTGACTCTCTCTCCAAGCCTTTCCTTGCAGTTCTGGTTGAAAATGCAGTGAATATTGATAAAGATCAGAAGCGTGTCTTGAGTCAGAATTTTCCAAAAAATTACCTTTCTCTCTGAATTCTACATTTGTTTCCACTGTGTAGTCTTTATTGGGTGATTTAGCTTCTGATGTATGCTAGAACTATGGGATTCCCAGCAACAGGGCTGCTTCAGAAAGAGAAGGTAGGAAGGTTTAAGTTGAAAATCTTTCATAGAGTAGCTGATTTCAAAACTTGAACTCACATAACCCAGTAACTTAAGAATCAAAAAATTCCCACCCAGACTGCCATTCAATACAGGTACCAGAGTCCACTGATATTTTTTAAAACACATCCTGCAACTGCTGATTCTGCAAGTAGTTGTTTGCCATAAACCCTTTATCTCCTATCACCTGATGGCTGTGCTATAACCTTTGGCTTCAGACTTCTGGTAGGAATTCAGTGCATATTTTCACCAAGAATGAAACTCTAATGGCCTTAACAGCAGTACTCATTGTGTGTAACAGTGCTGGAAATTAGTTTCTTTGGCACTGATCTTGACAGGTCAGCTGTCACAAATTGATAGACATATCTCTAAATACATCAGTCCTATAAACAAAATTTTGTCTGTGAGAAGTGGAGGCTAAAATCGGCACAGTTCTGCACAAGTGAAATGTTCCAAAGCACATGGATGCACAGAAAAAAAATCCCTTCTGGAAATGGTTTTCCTTATGTTCCATTTGTGAATTTTATCTGCATAGTTTGCTTTTTAGAGACTGAAAAGTTTGTGCCTCTATAGAGAACACTGTGGAGTTCTGTTCTGAAGTGAACTACGCTCCTTCTCCTTGCACTTATCCCTGCTACATAAAAGAGGAATCTTTGTCTTGATCCCTTTGAACAAAAGGAATAAGTTTACAGTTTTGCACTGGCATGTCTCCAGTATTTTTTTGAATTCTTGGAGTTAGTGCAGAATGTGAAACACAGGGTATGCAAGAAATCTAAGGCCCTCATAGTTTTTGAAATGTGAATGTGTGGGAGAAGGAATTAATATGTCAGTCCATGAGAAGTAATAATTTGAAAGTTTTAAAATTTCCATTTTTTAATAAATATTTATTCATCACTTGTTGATTTTGCAAGCCATTTTGGCCAAAATCTTAATCATATACTTACTGCCTAGGACTGCTGAAGAAGGCTTAAACAGTGAACTTTCTGTACAGATTTGAGACACAGTATATACCACGCACACGCCTATACTAGTCTTTGAAGTCTGATGAACCACACTGATTTATGTTAAATGAAAAATCTGTCCATTTGGTTTGGCAATAGAAAGAGTAAGAAACATCTGGAAATATTTCAGAGCAAGCATCTATATTCAAATTCAGAAGACACTGTGGCTACATGTCTTTATCTACCTGTGTTGCTGCAGACACTTTTATGTGTAGAAGCTCATCTGTCACTCCAAACTGTCATCACAGGGGAGAGTTTTCATTCTGAGATACTTTAGCTTTCAGGTATGCCATTAGAAAGCTGAATATTATTCTTTCATTCACCTCTTCCTTCCTTCAGGTCATCTGGATAAAAGGAGGTGTACCTTAATTCTTTCCTCTCCTATGTCTCAGCTTTCAAGATTCAATGACTCTGGAATAGTTTTCATCAGTTGTGATAGTTGGTGAATATTCACTGAATGTCCTGTTCTTTTTCTAGTTCCCTGTTTATCAGTTTAGTGCAACAAAACAAAAAATAAAATTGTACAGATCACTTCCATCACATTTTATGTGTTGATTTGATTTGTGAGGCTTTAGGATAAAACTGAAGTCATAGAAATAAATCATGTAAGACATCTAGCCATAGGCATTTTCAGTGAAATAAGTTCTTTCCAAGAAGGTTTTGACTTGTTACATGAAAATTAGCTTCTGGCAGGAGGAATCCATATTTCACAGATCTTGGACTGTGTTTAATTTCTACAGGGCATGCCTTCAGCTAACAACACTGCTTCCACATATGCGAGCATAGTATTGGTGTTTAAGAGTAGAGATGGAAAAAAAAGAACAAACAGTTTCTACTCGATGCTATTTATGACTCTTCTGAACAAAATGACACTGTGGATTCTGTTTGAAGGCAAAAAGAGTGTCTGACTGCTGCTGCTGCTCAAGAGCATATTTAGTTTCAACAATCCAAAGGTCACTTAAGACTGACTTTTCTACTGAACCTGTTTTATTGAGTTGAACTGCATTTCTCTTCAGAAAATGCAGTAAAATTGATTTTGAAAATTATATATTTAATTTAAAAATAAAATATTTAAATATACTGTTCCAGAGAGATATCCTGAAATTATGCATCCAGGTACATCTGGCAGATGCATGAAGTAGTTGTAGGTATGAGATACTTGTTCATCAGAGCCTGGGACCTCAGTAGGCTGCCACTGTTTTAGAGATGAGTTAGAAGTAAGAACAAAAGAAAATAGGACTTAGAATCTGAAGAAAGTCCGAGAGAGGAGACAATTTGACACCATAGAACCTAAGTCAAGAATTTATTACTATCTGTGAGCAAAAATGTTGTGCAGCAGAAAAAATGGTCAGTGTTTGATAAACAGTGGGGAATTATTTGAAAATAATCAGAAATCTGAGCAGAGGAGGAAATCTGGGATAGTGAAACTACAGATAATCCTCAGGACTGTCAGGCAATATAAACTTACTGAAGAGAAATGTCTTATCAGAGGGATCTAAGTGAAATAATATGACAAATACCACAGATAATAGAGCAGTTACATTGCACACATCGATCAAAATACATTCGGGCAAGGTACTTGTTTATGTCTGTCCCCTGAATCTCACTAATTCTGATTCTGCATTAGAAAAAGCCACACATCTCTCAGCTTCTCTGTATCACTTCTGGATTGGGTCAAGCCACCATTAAATGTTTATGTAAATGCTGGTAGATTTCTGCTTATCAGGCCTTCGGACTCACTGCACTTTCTGTTCTAGTTGGCAACGTGGGACTCTGAGAAAGGACTGAATGGCAGCCTACAAGAGAGACGTCTGGGCAACGACTTACAAGGCGTGACACTCAAAGTGGTGACTGTCTTGGTACGATGCTCTTTGAAGGATCTTTCTTTCAGGAGACAAAATGCTCAAAATAAAAAGGAGCCGACTGGGTATTTTGGGCACTTCCCGCAGTGTTTTTGCCTATCATTTTCAGTTCTGTATTTTTGGATGATCAGTTATATAAGCATGGAAGATAGATGATGGCCTTTTATTATTCTATGTCAAGCTCTGCGCTGTCAGAGATACAGAGCGTTTGTTTGTTTGCTTATGCTGTTTTTCTGCATTGTAATTCCTACCAGGCACAGAACCAGCACAGGGCCTGAGTGCACAGGGGTGCATTCCAGATATTGTGCTTTAACTTAGATAGGCAATTTCCAGCATTTCATGGATTTTAAGATCAGATGGGCCAATTATGATAATCTAATCTTGGCTCTTGTACACTGCAGGCTGTAAAATTTAATCAAGTGTTTCCTCCATCAAGCTCATAAATTCCCATTGAGATAAACTATATCTTTTAGAAAGGTGACATCTTTCCAAAAAAATCATTATGCTTTTGGGACTACTGTCTCTTAGACTCTGAGTGGTAGAAGAGCTCCTGTCAGCCAAGTGCTACATTAAGGGCAAACTAGGGCTTAAATGCATTCCTGCCTGAAATATTGTAGTCTGCAGATTGCAGAATGTGATGTCTTTCTGTGGCTTTTAATTATCTTTTTCCAAATCATGGTACAAATAGGCAGTACCACATAAGATCATGAAGGCACTCCCTCCAGCTCCCAGTTTACTTTTCTCTATTTATGCTGTACAAAGGCAGCCAGCTGTGGTGGCTGTGCTGCTGACATCCCTGGCATTCCCCTGCAGGAGAGCAGGGGAACCCTAACCCTAACCCACGCCAAACAGAAAACATACTACAAAATGTTGCATTTCCTTCGTCCCAAAACATACTTTTAAGTTAAAATATTCTAGAAACTAATACCCAGGAAGGTTATTCTTTGAATTTTCAGAAATTTAAGCATTTGCTAAATGCAGTGTTTTTTAGCTCTTGTTTCAGTATGTCTCCTGGATAAAAGATGAAGCCTTGTAAGTAAAAGATGGCTTTCTAAATCTAATACCATCTGAGATACAAGGACAGTAGTAATCTTCCTATCTAGGACTCATGTGCTGAACTTAATATCTGTATTCTAGACAGCTATTTAGGAAGGACACTAAGTTAGGTTTGTGTGCCCCCTTTATCACCAGTGAGAAGAGGCAGGTATTTCAGAGAGGAGCTAATCCTGTGTACACCAGGAAGCTGCTAGAGGGGGTCGAGTTGTCTTCTGGAGTCTCTGCCTCTTCTCAAGAACTATGGAGAATCCAAGGGCATGGATAGGGCTCAGGTGCTGAGCTGGTGGTGTCTGGTTGGGATGCTTCACAGTATCCCACGTTGCCTACAGTTTTTGCACTCAGAAGGTTATGAGTGTCTCAAAATCTGTGCTAAGTTGTTCAGAATTAACTCAGGAAACATCCTTTTGCTAAGAGGAACAGACTAAAACTCTTGTTTCAAGTATCAGTTAAGATATTTTTTTGTTCTCAGGAAGAACCTTTTGTGATGGTGGCGGAGAACATACTTGGGCAGCCAAAACGATATAAAGGATTTTCCATTGATGTCCTGGATGCACTTGCCAAGAATCTAGGCTTCAAGTATGAGATATATCAAGCTCCTGATGGCAAATATGGACAGCAGCTCCAAAACAGCTCGTGGAATGGCATGATTGGAGAACTCATTAACAAGGTACACAGAGAAGAAACTGCACAACAAGAAAAAAAAAAAGGAAAAAAAAAAGAAGAAAAAATATTACTCTTTAGAGTAGAGTGTCAAAGCTTTGTAAAGGTGTTTAAATATTCTCCTTTCCCCACTTCAAATTACAAGAGAATGAATTAGGATGAAAACATCAGTTCAGAATTCTTCTTGAGCTATGGATGGTTAGAGCGTGATATAAACTGCAATTTAAGACCCTGTATACAGGATAGGAACTAAAGAGTCTCTTGTTTTATTTGCCCCCAACTGCTCTCAACATAAATTATGTAAGTGTAAATCTGTGTGTTTACATAGCGATAAGAAGAGAGGGTATTCATTTGTGTGAGGTAACGACTATAGAAAACAGAGAAAAAATAAGGTATTCTCCTTCAAATATGAATTTCTATTATTTTAATTTTTGTCATTTATGTCTTTGCTACTTGTTTGTAGATAGGACTTTATTTCTGTCACTTTGACTCCAACTCAGGAAAAGTGGTCCTAGTTGTGGGGGGACCAGAATTCGAACTGATCTCAAGATTATTCATTCATTTAAAACAGAGAGGACCAAATTTATTTTCTTAATTACAGTTTTGCAAATCCAGAAGTAAGTTAACTGAACTCCTTTTCAGTAGACGGGGAAAGTTTGTAGCTTAGAATCTCTCAGAAAATTAAATTAGAGTATATTTTGTTGATGTTCTTGCTGTCTGACATGGGACAAACGTTAATCAAGAAGAAGAATCAAAGGAATTAATATTCCATGTTGCTATTCTCTGTAGAAAAGGTTACTTTCTGCAGTGGAGTTATTACTGAAAATGAAAAGTTCCTCATTATCTAGTAAGTTGGTGGCTCAGTATCCGGTAAGTAGATGTTTAGAAAGAAATAGAAACAATTAAAGCAATAGCCAGTGTGTTGGATAAGGGGATGCTCTTGGTTGGTACTGGGAAACATAAAGAATTTTTACCTTATTTTGCATTGACATAAGCTGTTTGATTTTCATTGGTTTAAAAATGAGTTAAGGAATCCTGTTAAATTTCTTTGGAAATTGCTTTCTTTGAGGCAAAAAAAGTGTCTATTATGGTATATTTTAAAAGGTCTTTCTGCTACCAGTTGTTCCATTGACTCCAAAGGATTTTAAAGCAGACCTCCCTCATCTAATATTTGTTCTACTTTCCCAACAAAATTAGAGATAAGGAACAGAATGTACATTCTGTTTTTTGAAGAGAGCTCTTCTTATTAAGATGAAAAAATATTGAAAATCTAACTGCAGCTCTTCAAAAGCTTTGGGAATCTTATTTATTAACTTCTTTTTTTTCCTCCATCAAGTTTGCATACTCTTTAAGGACCATCTACAAGTAAACCTACTTGTTTTAAATGTTTAAGTCAAAGCAGTTTCAAGAACTAGGTTGCTTTTGGTGCCTTCTTCCTGTTACTACTTTTTGCAATCACTGTATTCATTTTAAAAAACAAACAAAATCTTCTCCTCAGTTGTCATATAAAGTCTCTTCATGAATATGGAAAGTTGGCAATTCTGCAGGGAGAAAAACAAACACTAGCTCTTCGCACCTTGCTACCAAATGCACAAGCTAAATAAGTGGCGTTTCTTTATTGCTTGCAGTGCGCCAGGTTAATATGGTTTGGAGTTTTAGACCTCCTCTGGAAAACAAGTGAGGGATAAAGGTTAAATTGGTTGCACTTCCAGAGAGTTCAAGAGCACCTTGACAGGTTATGTTTCACTACTCTGCTTCAGACCAGGTTCAGAATTGTTCAGGTGCAATTTACTAGTGCTTAAATTATGAAACAGAGTCTGGTTTTATTTTTAGAGTATTTATGTAAATACATCTAAATGTTTTAAGTTATAGAATGAAATAGAAAGTGTCTCCTTAAGGCTCACACTGGCAAAAATTGTGGTGAAAGGAAAAGCTCTGACCTGTTGCACTTGTCTCACAGAGAGCAGACCTGGCCATCTCAGCCATCACCATAACACCCGAACGAGAGAGCGTTGTGGACTTCAGCAAGCGCTACATGGACTATTCTGTGGGGATCTTAATCAAAAAGCCCGAAGAGAAAATCAACATCTTCTCTCTCTTTGCTCCGTTTGACTTCGCGGTGTGGGCCTGCATCGCCGCAGCCATCCCTATAGTCGGCGTCTTGATCTTTGTCCTGAACCGGATCCAGGCAGTCAGGGCACAGAACGCTTCCCAGCCCAGCCCTTCTGTGTCCTCCACCCTCCACAGTGCCATCTGGGTTGTGTATGGAGCCTTTGTTCAGCAAGGTACTTACCCTCCTATAAATGACACGGAAAGGCCTTCAGAAATGGTCTGCCTCGGGTAAAGCAGGGCAGGACATGTCAGTCTTGGCCAGAGTGGGCTAACAATGAAAGAGAAGGCTTGTATGGGGAGGTAGTATGTCTTACTAGCCTAGCTGATGGAAAGTGGGAAGAGGTAGATAAGATTGGGGGGGGTTATTTCTTTTTAATGGCTTTTCTGCCTCTCAGTAAGTCCACAAAAAGCACTAGCAGGCTTTTTCTCTTTGGAAAAATCAACTACAGAGCACTTGTTGCAGAATTACAACACTTATCCGGCTCTGATTCTAGCACTTTTTCTAATTGTTTGAATTTAATTTATAAATATAAGTAGAAATTTATATGCTTTTGAACTCGCATGAGACAATTCAACTCTTGGTTCTTTGAATTGAATATGAAAATGATTTGTGGTCTTGTAACTACCCTCAGGAATCTCTAGGCATAGGCCTAAACCTACTGAATCCAGGAGGAATGTTACCATTAACAAAGTTACTTCTGAAACTAATTGCTTGTAAAATCTGCCCACACAGTTTTTGTGCCATATCTATAATGTTAGTTCTATTCTTGAAAGACAGGTCTTGTTGAATGCTGATATGTGGGTAAGTTGTTAACTTTTTTCTACATTTTTTTGTTGTTTTGATTGCAAGCTTATAAAGCTTCAACTGGAAAATCCTTCCTGTTGCTATGAAACTTGGTCCCTCATCTCATTAAGGTGGCATCCCTGATGGGTTTAAGTGCAGGAAGATATAATCAGCACAAATGTATACTGAATTGACTAGCACCAGCTCTATGATAAAGTTTAGTCTCCAGTGATGTTCAAGCGTAACTGTGCTTGAAGACTGCTGGAAAGAAATCCTCACGTTACTTGAACTCTTGTAAAGAGTAACAAGTAATAACACTAATGCTTCAGTCTTTGCAGATTTAAATATGGCAAAGATAGCACACAAAACATTGGGCAGCTCTGTGGGGTTTTTTCCCCAGTTCTAAAATGATAATTGAAAACAGAACACTACTGTATTCTGAGCACTGTAATGATTTAATTCCCACATATTAGTTGTGCTTCACCATTCAACTTTCTTTATTCAGAACATTTTCCATGTTCTCTAGATTTGATCCTTAATAATTCTCAGGGAAAATGGGTTGAAAGATG
This sequence comes from Platyrinchus mystaceus, assembly GCA_035041135.1. Lineage (NCBI taxonomy): Eukaryota > Metazoa > Chordata > Aves > Passeriformes > Tyrannidae > Platyrinchus > Platyrinchus mystaceus. The sequence continues at coordinate 7,298,241 of JAWWLV010000180.1, read as the reverse complement.
ATTTTCTAGAACACTGTCTAGGGCAAGAGGTTGACTCGCGAAAATACTTGTAAATTATCAGTCTCACCATAAGCAGTGCTTTTCCCACAGTGAAAGGGCAGACTAGCGGGGGAGCAGAGAGGGAGCTCCAACAAAGTTTAACACAACAGGGCACACGGAGGTTGATTGTAAATGGAAGCTGCTGAGAGACCCATATTTTCTCTGTTTATTTGTAGGGAGTGAATCCACTGTCAATTCTGTGGCAATGCGCATTGTAATGGGAAGCTGGTGGCTCTTCACCCTTATCGTGTGCTCTTCCTACACAGCAAATTTAGCAGCATTTCTCACAGTATCAAGGATGGATAATCCCATCAGGTAAGAGCCTCTTTTTAAGACGAAGCTAGAAACCTGGATTTCACGGGATGGTATTACCCATTTGGGCACTCATTCTTGCAAGAAAGAGATAACTCTCTAATAAAATACTCTGCTTATTTGCAGTGTCTGTTTTTCTCATCTCTCCCCTCTCCACCTTCCCTCCAACAGCCCCCAAGCGTTTTGACAGGTGCATGGAGGGGACAGTGGCACTTCAATTGTGTGTTTTTCCAGAAGAGAGGTCTTTTATGTGCTCCTGGTTGTTTGGCAGCGATTTGTCTGTGTGTTTGTGTGTATGTAACTTGGGTGGTTTTCATCAAATTTAAAGGCTAAATAATGTTTTCATTTTTTTCCTCACAAAAACGTGGACAAAATTCCCAGCTTCGCACTGGCCTGGAGTACTGGGAGGGCCATTGGTCTTTCACACTTGGTACACAGGGTAAGAGCCTGACAGCTCATGTTTGGTCTGATGGCAATGGAGTGGAGAGGTGGCAGTGCAGCACAGGCTCTCCTTCTAGAAAATTCTGAGCCAAGGCTTTCACATGTTAGAGGGTGACATAGTTAAGTTGTTGGTCTCCTTTGGGATTGCATGGGGAAGAGTGGGACTGAATGTTTGTGCTCGCCTCCTGAAACAGAAGCATTGTCAGTGGGGTGAGGCTGGTACTTAAAAAGCTGCTTTTGCCTTCTCTGTGGTATCTGCACAGAGGGACATGACTAAGTGCATTTCCCATAAACCTGAGTTCAACAGAATTTCCAATTTTTAGCTTGTCAATGCGTACTTTCAGATAATGTAACATTTTTTATGGATATAGTCTTTTAATAATAATAAAGCCTGCCCAAAACCATAACAAGCTTTGGTTTTAAATTAATTTTCTGTTGGTTTGGCTAAAATAAGCAGGCCTTAACAGTAATAGAAATAAGTACTCCAAGTAATTTCTGGAAATAACATGAGAAACTATATAGGATAAAACTCTGTGTGAATAAAAACTATATGTTAGGCCTGGATGTACTGGGAAAAAGGTTAAGCTCAATGAATAAATTGCTCTTGAAAATCAAGACACAAATAGCCATCCAGAAAGCTTGAAAAATTACATTCTTAAAAAATTCCGAAAGTTCTATTTCTTTCGCTGCAGAAGAGTTTTTCTGTTTGGGCTAATTAGCACTTCCTCTAACTTAGCAAAGTTCAGAGGAGGACAAAAGTTGGAGTGTAATTACGTGAGGAATCTCCAAAAAAAGACAGAGGTTTAAGAGCAGAACTGTGAATTTTTAGAGGAGGCCTTTGAGGCTGAGCTGTTACAACATTTACAAGGGGTTTTGATTTCCCTTCTTTTTAAAATGAAAGGACATTGCTAAGAATCTTGAGGAGAAGTTTTTTGGGTAAAGGAACTGCTCAGTGTTGTTTCATGAGCAAAGACCCAGGCACCCTTCTACTGTTAGAGATGGCAGCTGGAGAATGGTAATGAAATGCCTTTCTATATCTAACAGTACCTGCTGCTTTGCAGGTTCCTGTTATCCCCTTGTACAAGGTGAGGATACAGAAGGAAGAAATCACTCTGCTGTGATTTGAATACATCAGCAGAGTCATTCAAGTGCCAAAATATAAATGCCAAAAGTAATTTAAGCTGCCATAAAGCTCACTGTCTGTGCTGCAGCTACGTGGCTATAAGGCTGGGGGTCTCCATCAGGGATTGTCAGCCACAATGTGGATTGTTCATATTGCCTGAGATGTCAAAAGTGGTCCTGGATGCTGTGCCTTGGGTACACAAATCATTCCTGAGGTACTCTGAAATGAAACTGTCAGAATACTCTCTGAGTTGATCACTGGTTGGCATAACTGAGATAGTTAAGAGACTGGCTTGTCTTGGCTTGCCTATGGCTATTTTACAAAGTTTGCATAATGTCCCCAAGATGCTGCTACTCGAGAGAAAGAGAACTGGACTAACCCCTCTCATTGAAAACTGTGATTGCCTTAGGAAAGAGGAAATGAGGTAAAGAAATAGGTCTCTCTTCATCCATCTCAAAGTTATGATGAAGATATTTTCATGTCCCTACTCTTTAGGAGAAACATCTTATAAAATGTTTGGTCAGATTTGGAGCACAGTATTTTCCTGAGATAGTAAATTACTGCCCTACCTGAATTCATTGTGTCTCAGCTCCCAGTACTAACTGGCTTCAGAATCATATGATGTGGAGTGGCTATTTTTGCCTCTCTAACTCTGCCCTCAGCTTGCCCACATTATATCTTTCATGAACCCAGAAAGGAATACTTATGTGAAATCCATTTTTCCCACCCGAAGAGGCACAATGAATTACAGTAGAAACTTGCTCACCAGCTGAGAGCTACCAAATCCATCTGTGTATACTTCCATTGTTAAGCAAAAACAACCTCCATCCTTTCAGTAAATGTGGGCTGTTATCTCTCCCTCTATAGAGAAGTCCTCTGGTGTTCAGTACTGCTGCGGCTAAATTGCCAGCAGGAGAGAAATAAGTATTATGGTGCTGCAGTAGCTGCTACATAGTTAAGATTTTCATTACAAGACTGATTTTCTTCCCAAGCCCTCTCCAAAGTGCTTAATAAAAGTTGTTTCAGCATCAAATTTGGCATGTGTGGTCTGTGACTAGCGAAATAGAAGTGTGTTTGATTGAATAACTAGGTGTCAGTCAATCCGGTGATCATTGCCTCAACAATTTCACTGCAAAAACAAGTGTGTCATAGAAATCATAAATGATATTTATTACAAGGGGCTTGGTGAGACATTTGCTGCAGCAAAGTTGAACTGTTGGAAGGCAGCCTTTTAGAATTAGAATGTCAGATGAAAACCTTCTCATAGGTGAATAATTTTTTGTTTTAAATCTGGTGTAGTTAAGTTTCACAAGAGTATTCCACCCTGCCATGAGTTTTAGAGACTTCCTGTGGCTCACACAAAGGAAATACCCAGAAATACCCAGAGCAGGAGGCACAACAGAAAGTAGCTTTGATATGCCACCTGTATTTCTGTTTTCTGAAAGATACTTCCTAAATCCTAAACAGGATCCCAAGTGCTGTGCAGCCCAGGTACTGAAATCCCATATAAGAGATATGCCTGTGTTGGAAAGAACAAATATCCTTCTCCTTGGATTTTCCCAAACCCTCAAGGACTTCCTCACACACATGCTAACAGGAGGAGGCACTGGCTTTCTGGCCTGGTGTGACAGCACGTGCTGCCTTGCTCCTCACATGCTCTGTGTGTCCATCACTCATCCTTCTGTGACAGGGTGGTGGGGAGGGTGTGAATGTGGAGTTTAAGACCCACATCAAAACCTCTGTCCCTTCAGGAGATCAAGGCTAGCAGGAAACAATGTGAACCCTCCCTGAGAGTCTTCCATTTTTGGTTTCTAGCAGATTGTGCTTCTGCTCCCATTTGCTCTTTTAATGCTGCTTCTCTAATTCCTCTATCCAAATTACCTCCTGCACTTCTCCTCTCTGCCCCAACCTCACAACAAGGGAGCAAAGGCGGTGTTGTGGTTATCTCATAATTTCTGTGTTTGTAGTGATTCACAGGCAAGGCAGGGAAACATCAAGTAGATTTCCTGGCCACATATGGGCAGAGGAGTAAGATATTACCCAGTTCAATGAAAAACAGGGAAGGCTGTTTGTGTGAATGTGCTGGTGGCAACTGCTTTGAAGCTCAGGCCAGGAAGCTGTAATCCATGGTCGAACTTCGTAAATAAGTAGTTCTCAATTTTTGTTTTGAAGTAGAAATCTACGTATATTTAGAGCCTGTGCTAATCCTTGACAAACTCATTTAAACCCAAATAATTTGCATTTATTATTCTAATATTTGCCTTCAATACTGTATGTAGCTGAGGAGTCTTCTAATGGTTTAGTCTGCCAAGTAAGGCAGAATTATTACATACAAGTTTGTTCTTTTTTTGTCTTATTACATTTTCAAACAGCTCTTGGATCTGCTGTCTGACCTTCCATTTGTAATTATGAGTTTAATTAGCAGTGACTTACATTCCAGCCTCATTTCTTGCTAACAAGCAGACTACACACAGTTCAATAGCTGCACAGATATTCTAAAACTCAGGCTTTGGAGAACTTGTCTGACAATGGGTTAAGAACCACACAAGAAAAAATAGGACATTAAAAAGTATTCTATTTGCAAAATCAAAAGAGTTTAAATTGAAGATTTTATCAAATTGATCCTTAACATTTGTACATGCTGTGGGTGTTTTGACAGGCATCTTTATATATGTATTCATGGACTGCATAAAAATGTATGCTGTGTTTCCTTTTAAGTTTGCAGCTGTTGTTTCGTGGTTTGGGATTTCCTTATTTGCATTTTAATCCCCAAATTTCTTGTGCTTTGGTGACAGCTGAAGATTTACTGCAGCTTAGTTGGGGTGATAGGCTGGCACTTGGAAGACTTGGGTGCAAATTCTTTTTCTACCACACATTTTGTTTCATCTTGGCAAGCTTAACCTCCTCTCTTGTCTCAGTTCTCTTTCTGCATAAAAAAGTAATAATATTTTCTTATATTATACGGCATGTTGTCAGTTTAGTTGCTTTAAAGATGATGGCCAGAAATGAACATATTATAGTAGCACTGCAGGTATCTAAAAAGATAGATTTTCTGAGTTGCATACAAAACAGAAACAATCTCAAAATACTTTAAAAGAAAATGAGGAAAGTACTTGGAAGGTGCCAGCTAGAGGGAAAGGAACAAAAGGTTCATCTGCTGTAGTTAAGTGAATTTGATAGGGTTGGTAGCAAGAACCTTGCAGGAATCCCTCTGTATTTTCAGCAATTTTGTCTTGAAATTCCTTGTATTTGAAAACAGCCTTTCTGTTGTTCATATCATCCGTGGCTTTTTAAATATTTCATTGGATTATCATTTGTTATGTTTAATTTGCACTATGTTTTGTGGTGTCTGTGCAGCACCTCAGGCACATTGGCAGGAGGCATTTATGAAAAAGCATGATAAAAAATAATTATTCTTATTATTATTTAAGGCCTGTGAGCAAATGTTTCGATCATTAAATAACTAGATTAAGTTCATCCATAAAAAAAAGAAAGCTAAAAAAAGAATGTAAGAAGGATGCAATCGAATGAGCAAGGACAAAAACTCAAAACCTTTTTTCCTTTCCAGAACATTCCCTGTTTAGAGTGCTTGGATGAAATTTCCAGGGAGATGCTCTGCAGCCTGTGCTCAGGGGGAGAGCTTGCCAGCCCTTTGCCTTCAGGCGCTACAAGGCACTGTGCTTTTGCCAGTGCTAGAACCCCCACTGTCTGCCTTTTCATTTCACTTCTATTGATGGTGTTG
>JAWWLV010000180.1:7263201-7292484 GCA_035041135.1 Platyrinchus mystaceus | reverse complement strand
CTACAAGGCACTGTGCTTTTGCCAGTGCTAGAACCCCCACTGTCTGCCTTTTCATTTCACTTCTATTGATGGTGTTGCCCAGTGGGTGCTTCTGGGAAACCCAGGGCTTCACAGAGTCTGGAGCCTTTTAAAAAGCTCTGGGAATGTTGGCATATGCCGCTCAACCACAGCTTAAAATGGATCCTAATTGCTCCTGTAATTGAGCAAGCAGTCAAGCGTCTAAGTGCAAATATCTCCCAAGGACTTTTTTTTTCTGAGGAAAATGAGAATGTGCAGCTAAAAATCAAGCTTGCATTCCATCTCTCCAGTTGCCCTTAAAAAATGCGGCGTGTACTGGAGATCAATGGCAAACCAAGAGATTTGTGATTCCGTAACTCTCCAACTTGACTTTTACGACACCTATATCATAGCATCTCTTCGTTTGTTCATGTAACTGAGAAGTTCTGTGACTTGGGTGGGTTGAGGCATTAAAATTCAAATGCATGCACAGTTTAGAGAAGAAAATGATTTGGATATAACATTAACAAAATCTACCATCTGTGCAGGTAATAAAATCTTTTTTTATTATTTTTGTCTTTTGCTTTGAAAGGATGAAAATCTAGCAAGAGTAACAACCCTCATGACAGCCCATCAAAATGTACAGGGAGTGGTTTAAATCTGATATTTGATACTCAGTCTCTTCTCAGCTCAGATTGAGTCGCCTTTTGGGTCAGATTGTCTCATATTAATATGGGTTATTCAGTGGCTGCCCATTGAGTATCTGTGTGCTTTCTGCATACATTAAATCACATTGGCCCCTGACTTAAATCTTCTTTGTTGCAGTATGAGTCTTCTTTTTATTACAAGGGTAGTACCTATGGCTTATTTTGTTGCGTTATATTTTCTGTTTGACTCCTAAGGGATAAACAGTGCAAAATGCAGTAATAGAAGATTTTTGCTCAATAGGATATTTACGCTTCTATTGTTTCTCTCTAAAGAAGCTGATTTAATGTCTTATATGAATTGATAATACAATCTAATATAGTAGGATATTAAAAAAGCAAAATAATTATTACTTTAGCAAATCAAATAAAAACAGCCTTAAAGCTTCAGACATCTCCTAACTGCTCAATCCATCACTTCTAAAGACTAAAACAGGAGTAAGAAGAAAAATTTCACGGTGAATTCTGTTTTGGAAATGATTCTATATGAAGAAAAACCATTGAAGAGGCTGGCATGTATGCTCATCTATTTGAATTTCACTCCTGCAAAAACATTAGTACTTTTACATGTGTTTACCTGCTTACTATGTTTGCTGTTCTTTTGAACAAACATGGACTGTCACATGCCCCTATGGTATATATATATCTTTGTTAGGAGAGCCAGGTAGAACCTGAAAATATACAAATATCTTTATGATATTTGCTAGTGAAGCTGCTGCCTGGAAAAAAAACACAAAACAAACTCCCTGTAAAATAGCTTGTATTTTATATTGTTTATCTGTGCTGGTCAGAGTCATTAGTGTGACTTTTATTATAAAAGTCATGCAGGTTTGTCTGTTACAGGGTAAGATAGTGCATATTACTACATAGGTTTCCAATTTGTCCAGAGTCGGGTCTCTCTGAGAGCATCTCTGAAGACAGTCTGGCAACCCTGAAGCCAGAACAAGCAAATAAATTGCATTCACTAAACGACTAATAATTAGCAAACACTTAATCATAGTAAGTTCATTCCTCAAGTCATGAGATGAAGCTGAAAGTTAGTGTATTGACTTTTAAGAAGGGAAAATTGTACCTGGTTTTTTACTTGCTGTCAGCTCAGACAGGACATACATGGACTTCCAACTCTGCTAATCTACAATATTTTGGGAAATGCTTCATTTGCTCATGAAAAAAATGTCTTCTCACTTGCACAATTCCTCACCAGCATCCCCACATGAACAGTGGTTCTGTCATTCCTGTACCATGATTGTTCAGCATCAGATTTTTTCACCCACCTGACAGCAAAAGTAATTTTCCCACCTTCTGTTCATTACCATGTATTCAATGTCAGCAGGCTGACTGTGAGTATAAGGAACAGGCACTGAATTGTTTATTTCTTTAGATTATTTTGGACAGAGGGAGGAGCAGGAAAAGAAGGGAAGTTTCCAGATGGGGCAGGGTAAGAATGCTGGCCCAGCTGTCCTCCCAGAGTCATGGCTGCTCATTAACACTGACCAGTGCCACTGTGCTGTGGCCAGCCCTGTGCTCCACTTAGATGGACCATCTTTCACATTGCAAGATTTGAATTGACAGCCTGCTATAAAAATGAAGATCATACCTCCTATAGCCTGAAAGTTTGGTTTCGTACAAGCAATTCAAAAGCTGATGTCTTGGAAAAACACTCAGTAGGCATTCCCTCAGAGTCTAAAGGCTGAACATGCCTGTGCTGTAGTTTGGGAAGGTAAGAGTTTCAGTTTTGGCGAGTTCAGTGCACAGTCACCTGTTTCATGTTACGCTGATGAAATTAGCCATAAATAAAAAAAAAATCAAACTTTGTATGGGATAGCTGGGGTACAGGAACGTGTCTGTTATTCAGCTCTGCTCTGGACACTGGAGCTTCAGTCAAAGGATAATGCCAATGGCTTTCTGCAGTGGTATTTTAAATCATACAAGCTAAATTCATTGATGTTGTGAGGAGGATTTATTTTTGATTCCCCATTGGTTTTTTTTTCTCCCATGCATTTGTACAATTCTCATGCCTTTGTAGTATGAATACATATTTAGTCAAACGGTTGCACTGCTCTTTAAGATCACTCAAGAAAGAGAATGCTTTTGGTTTTCTGTGTCCTGAAAGAGCTTTTGCTGACAGTATAACAGCTTCTTATAATTTCTTTTAATAGTGCCTCATGTTAAGATAGTTTGCATCTGTGTCTTTGATACAGTTTCTTTCAGGAATTGCCAGCCCTTCTGTAGCCTTTTATCTTTAAAGCAAGACCCCAAGAGATTTTCTCCTCCAGTTCTTGAAGTTTTTTGAGTCTGGTGTTTTGAGATGTATTATTTTTACACTTTTGTTTGGCTTTTTCCCCCTCAGGTTAGTGAGTTCCACCGTCTTGCAAACACTTTAAATCTGGTTACTTTTCTCTTTGACATTTCCATTCAAATCTATCAAATCTAAAATAGTTACTCCTCTTATAAATGATATAGGATATCATTCATTCTCATGTCTTACATTCTTAACACTTCAACTGATACATAGGATGGTATTTCATCTGCTGAAATAAAAGCTGTTCCAATACATTCTAAAATGTTTATAGACCCTCTTGCCATGAGGCAGAAATCTGTAAACTTGCCATTTAAAGAAAAGGCTTTAAAATTTGAGTATCTTTATAAGGAGATTTAGAAACTCTTACCTAGTATGTTAAAAAAAAAAAGTCAAAAAATATGAGCAAAACACTTTTAAATGATAGATGTTATGGGTGTTTAGGAGAGAGAAAGGAGCTGGGTGTTCTTAGTTTCCGTGGGAACTAAGATACTACTGTTTATTACCATGAGTGCTTTCCTATTAGTTCTTTGTTCTTGTGCTGCAAAAGATTTTCTGCAGAGAAAGAAAACTTTTCTGGAAATAGTATTGTGTTGCTAAGAGAAGGGTTGCATATGTTCTTTCCTTTTCCTGGGCTCATCTGCCTTATTGAGCAATGTTCTCTTCTTCTGCACGTGTGCCCCCTTTATACTATAACACAGGAGTGTTTCCAGGCTCATCTGGAGATGAGGGAGAGAATGGTTTTGCCTTAGAAAAGCTATTTTGGTGCAGCTGAGAAAGTTTGTTACATTAAAAGAAATGTAATTACATGCACTAAAGTTTTTTGCCTTCTAAACCATTAAAACGAGCCTAAGAGAATATGCCACTGATGTAATTTAATTGATTTATGAATAGTCATATCTATGTAGAAAAGAATAGAAAACCATCAGTTAGAACAGGGTGGATGTAACTATTGTGTTTTTCATATGTGGCAATAATGCAATTCCCAAGCTTATATTTCAAGGTATGTAGTTAGGCTACCCAATAAACTAATAAATCTCAATATAAAGAACAGCTAGTTGGTGCTGATGTGGTGCTTTCAGCATTTCTGGTATGAGATTCAGTATTCAGGTGAGACTTGTGTCCAGGGTGAGGAGATGGAGAGGCCAAAGGGTAAGGTCTTTTCTTCTGTTTAACCTTCTGTCCATCATGATGCAATGGGAAGCACTCCAAATACTATGTGCTTGCAGTGCTCTGAGAAACAAGCAAGTGAGCCTCCAGACCTTAAAATATGCATGTGTGTTGTGTGCACTTTAGACATCAATAATAACTGATGACTGTTATATGTGCTTCCAGTATTAATGAAGAGCCTATATTTTGATTTCCCAGGAGTATGCAGCACATGCTCTAGCAATCAAGATGCCTCTTCAGAGCCTTTCTGGTTTTTTCTCTTCTTTCAGTCTACATTGATAGCTTCTGCTTTACTCCCTGTGGTGAGGGAAGGGTGTGAAGCTGTTTTCCAGCATCACACTGTACCTTTGACAGATATGAACTCACCTAGCCCCTTCACCCCAGCTATGAGGCTGCTGACACGCAACAGCTCCTGATGAATCAAAACTTAATAAAGAGTTGAGTAGGACCTCATCCCACACTGGGATTTCATGGACTTTAATGGAACTACTCACAGTATAATGATATCCTAACAGTCATTGTATAAAGTACCGCTAACACCGAGTAAAGACTTTTTAAGCCAGCACCAAGATGCCAAGCTTATCTGTTCCCCACTCTATTTAATTAAAAAGCTACTCTTTGCCATCTGAGTGCAAAACAGAATGTCAGTGCTATCAGAACTTATAACACCAGTTGAAAAGGAAGAAAGCAATTTCTTCCCTCTCGATCTTAATCATTAATCTTCATTAGGATTTTTAGCTTCCGAGTGTGAGTGGTAAAAGACATCAGCGTAGCAAACAATTTAAAGTGCATCTGCATATATAATATAGGTAGTTTGTTATTTTCATTATAGGTAAAAGCATGTGTCAGTTGCCAGATGTGTTTGATTCAGACAATATGATTTTCATGCCAACTTTATGATATGTTTGATTTAGGTGAAGTGACTAAAACCTGCCATTGGGACTGTGTTGCTGTTAAACACCAGCTGCAGTTTTTATTTTAATTAATAATTTAAGGAGTAGAATACCTTTCTTTAATTAACATGTTTAACCCTTTGAGCTACTCAGATAAAGGCCACAATGGCAAAGGAGTTTAAAAGTAAAGCAAAAAAAGGCAGTCCAAATAGAAGTATTTCTTTACTCCAAACACGCTACAAGCTCTTGAGATTTTTCAGCTTTTCTTTGCATTTTAATTTACTCCTCACTGTTGAATGGGATATGGAGTGAGGGTAGAGAATTCAGCAGAACCCAGATATTTTAGCAGGGCTGAGTATTCTGGATTTACAGGATGAGCTGTAACTGCTCGTAGTTGTTCTGAATCCCTCTCCAGACTTTTAACTGAATCTGCCAATGTCTTAAGTGCTGTTGTGCCAAAACTTCCCTTGATCTGTTCTGAAAATCTGCCCAGTCATGTAGCAGTTTAAATGTAGATCTGAGCCTACAAATTAAAGCTCCTGATTTTGAAAACCTGGGCCTACATCTTAAAAGAAACTCCAATGTGTTAGACAGTCTGAGTGTCTCTTTGTCAGTCAGATACTTTCCATTGTTAAATTGCAAACAGGATGAGCAAACTGGGTAATATCTCAAGGTTATTAAGCTTTTAGAAATATGGAAAAATGGGGTGGTGAAGAGGGGTCCGGTAAATGGCTCTTGTAAATACAAAGGAGAGACTGCCTTCTGACTTCACTCCCTCAGTTAAACATCAGATGAACTCATATGGAATTATAAAGTGCCCGGCCACGAGAGAAACTCCATTCAAAGATCACAAAGTATTGGGCACCAGTGGATCCACCTTTGAGATGCAAATGCTCAGAAACTACCTTCCATTGCCCCCACTCTTAGTGGAATTATTTATTATGCTATTTTTTGGTTTTGAAAACATTTCAAGCAAAGTAATCATAGCTTCTGCTATAAAGATCATCATGGTTTCTTTATGATATGATAACAATTCAGAAAATATAGGACATCCAGAAAAAAAAAAAAAAACAACTTGCAAATAAGCATCAAACTGAAAAAAAAATACTAGTTAATGGAAAAAATCAGCAATCTAAGTGACTTGCGCTTTTATTGCCTGGAGGAGGTTTGGAGAAGAGGAGGTTTGGAAGTATAGTTAGAAACATTGGACTGGCAATCAGGAGATGTTTAGCTTATTTCTAGCTGTTTAACAGATTTCTTTATGTGCAGTGCTGGAGCAGAGCCAGTGTCAGCTCTAGGCAAAATGAACTTCTACGATCCAGCGACAAGTCAAGTCACACTCGCACAGATCACTGCAGATGACTGGAGTTGCCGAGGTGGTCCCGAGGGCATCATTTAGAAATAGCAATGGATAGGAATACCCAGGGGTCTAATTTTGTTTACAGAAGAACCTGTTTTACTGATTATGATGAGAATCCAGTTTGATTTTTGGATCCAAATTTGAGTCTCACAGCCAGAAATACTGTTAAGCCTTTTTTGGAAAATGGGAATGTTTCCTAAGTAAACTGCTGGAAGACACTAAGAAGTCCTGTGAACAATGGGACACAGCCTAGTTGTATGTGGGTTTGTCCTACATTCTCCACACCTTGGCTTTAGCAAAAATGCTAAAGATTGTTCTGAGATTGCTAAAGAGAAAGTGAGATTTCAGGTGCTGCTAATAGAACATATTTCTGTTGCATCTCAGACTCTTAGAAAGTACACAAATGTTTTGCCAATACAATGTGTGTAGCTAGTAATTACTTACTATTAAAATCGTAAACATGACAGTGTATCATTTATTAATGGCTTGACTGTCTTTGCATTTCAGTGGGTATACATACCATTTGTCCCTGTCTTTTAAAAATTAATCATGCAGTAGCTCTGCTGGAACAGAGTCCTTGTGAAAACAGGGAAATCATTGCTGTGTGGGGAGTTAAGAAGACAGTTTAGTTTAGTTTACTTGTTTTTCACTTTGCATGTAGGAACTGAGCCTAGTGGAATTAATTTCAAAGAAATTAAATCAGTTTGGAGCTCTATAAGTTCTGTGGTTTTAGTACTTTTTCTACATTTTATTTGGCTGTTTTGTTTTGCATTTTTCTTACTGTTTGTGTTTTTGTTTCCAATCCTGGAAACCTTGAGCATGTGCTTTTATGTGCTTGAATAGATCTCAGCAGTATTGGTCTACCTGTTAAGTCTGCTGGGTAGCCTACAAAGGAAATTTCTTTGGGGCAACAAGAGAGAGAGGATCCTGATCCTACAGTGGATAGGTGACAGAACTCTTTCCATCACACATGGCACGGCACACAGAATGTGTAGCAAGCCCCTTCCTCCTGTGGTAGAAATAAAGCTGGCTTTAGCTTCCTTTCTCCAGTAAATCCATACTTGCATGTTGCATTTGGCTTTTGGCTGAACCTCATATAGGGCAGCGAGTCCCAGTCCGGACAAGGTCTCGTAGATGTCACCGCATTAGCAGCAATGGCCATTATCATTATGGAAAAGCTACTGCAGTGCCATTACCTGCTGAGGAGTTTAATTACTGTTTGTTTTTGCTGTAATAAGAGTATGTAGTTGACATGGCAACGTTTTCTGTGACACATGTCAATTGATTGTTTTTTCCACTGGAGGAAATCCTGCTTCTTTGAAATCCTGTGTAGCAGCTGTTCCTGCCCCACTGGTAATGACAAGAGAAGACACAGCCTTAACTGCCTGCACTGTTTGTCTCCTTCTGTGATTTGGAAAGGTTCAGCTGTGGTGTGAAGGGCTGCAACTCCATTGATTCAGTGTAGTTTAATCTGTCAATACTGATGGTTTCCCTTGTAGAAAATCCCAAGAGGCTTTTTCTGTTGAGGCTTTTGTTGAAAGTGGATGGTATTTTTCATGGAGAGCTGATAAAATGAGTTTTATATGAACTATAAAACAGTATATATTTGCTGGTGAAGGACTTGATTCAGCAAAATGTGTACTAGGCATGCAAGTGCTGCTTCCTATTTCTACTGGACTTACCTCTGACTAGTAAAGATTTTGCTTATGTATTTGCTGAAGAAGCCTGTTGCTCTGCACATCACTGCACAGAGACAGAATTAAGAGCATTTAGAGTGGCTTGATTTGCAGTGAAATGGAACACTGAAGGATTTGATCATGTCTCCGTAGAGAAGTTGGCAATTTAACAATTGATTTAAGAGCTCAGCTCGATTATTCATGATTTCAAAGGAAGTCAGAGATGCATAAATTAAAAACATGGACCCAATTCTTCTGAAGTCTAAAGTTATTAGGTGTGGAGATAAAGTTGCTTTCATTATAATATTCTCTGTATAAGGCTGCTGCCATTCTAACAATATTTTGAACAGGTTTTTTTGGCCTCACTAAGAATAATCTTTAAAGTAGCCCATCTTTTAGTTTATGTATGTCCAATTTAACACACACTTGTAATATTCCTGTATGGACTTGGAACAAATGTTGAAAATCCATAGAAATATGTTATGATACTTTTTTTTTTTAGGGATATTTACTTTTTAGACTTTTAGGTGCTAAATATAGGTCAATTCTATTGCTACCTCATTGTTCAGCTAATATATCACTCTTTCTCATAAAATTGAAGGCTTAGGAAGTATCAGTTGCACTGAAGTTTAGAGACACTAACTGCTATTTTCTCTTCCATTTTGAAGAGGGCCTGTGCTTTTGCAACTTGGATTCAGCAGCACAGTGAAGTTTTTTAAGCAAGTCTCTAAGTCAATGTGACTGTCATCCCCTAGTGGCAGTTTATATCCATAACAGAGGGATTTTTATTTTTTCCCCAGCCTGTCAAGCAGTTGAACTATTCAACCTTGGGAGTCTAGCTCTAGAGAATGTCTTTACATGAAAGTTTGAACTCTGTTTCACATGTCCTAAGACATGCTTTAACCACTCTTAAATTTTACTTAAAACTGGAGACCCAAGGGTTGTTCATTTGTGAACAACAGATGAAGGCTCAAATCCTTTGCCATATATTTTTTGGATATAAAAATTAATGAGGACTCAGGTCAGGACTGAGGTTCTGAATGGTAGAATCTTCTGTTCATGTAGACATTGTCTGTACCACCACAGTACCACTTCAAACTTGATTCAGCTTTGCAGGTGATTTCCTCACTGGAGATATCTACAAAATTTGCTGGTCTGGAAAAGCTTGCTTGGTTTCCAAGTTCATGTCTCAGTGGGTGGATTGACGTGGTAGGCAACAATTAATGCCATTTTCTCATTTGTCCTCATTGTCATGGAAAAATTCATCCATGGAGGGAGTAGTTCTAGTCAGTTTTATGTCTCGAAATTCTTTACTTTTCTGCAGTTCACAGTAGGTAGATTGCTCTTTCAATTTCTCAGAATTCTCATTGCTTTCCACTGGTGATGATTTATCAAATAAATCTCCCTTCAGACAGGATTTTATATTCTATGTTTCTTGGGCCTGTGGTATAAGGTTGTCAGACCTTTCTGGTGGAATGTGGTTGTCAAATCAATTCAGGTACTTTTATCTTTATTTAGAAGTTTAGTGGGTTTACTGTTCTCCCAGTGCATAAAACAGGTATTTCCCTTTCATATATCCTATGGAGAAAACAATTCTAGTTAGGAACTGCACTTATATTTAATTCTGTTGACATAATGAATTCCTAACTTTTGGAGAAAAACAGAGCTTAAAAGAAAATAAAGTAGCTTCAAGGTATTTAAAAATGGAAATTTAGGACTTGTGCCATACCTCTTTGCATGCATTTTTAAAAGGCTTCATTTAGGCAGAGCAGCTTAAAAAGTCTCATCATCTCTGGGACACTTTATCTTGATGGCAGCCATCACCTAAAATGTTATACTGCATTGAGCAAAAATCTCAGGGTACTGGCTTCCTAAGGTAAAAGAAGAACATTGGTTGCTCTCCAAATTTGGAAAAATCAGTAAATTTATTTTGCTGTCTGTATATGGCTTAGGGATTAATGTTCATTAAAAAAAAAATAATTTTAGTTGAGAGGAATTATGCGTATCTTGTTTTTTGGCAATTGTAGTGCTGTGAAATGTTCTCACAAGTCAGAATGAGGACAGGAGCACAGCATGAAAAACACTGCATAATTTTAAAATAATACTGTGGATTCAGAAATGCTGAAATATTATTTTTCTGTAAGCGATAGCAGACTGGAAATATCCCCAGTTTTACGGTGTCAGAACGTGGGCAGTTGTGAAGACTAAGGAGAAACTACCTCTAAATCAAGAATCTGTTGGGATTTTCCCTTGATGGTATTTGTGAAGTCACGATAAAATGCTGCATTTGTTATTGAGGTGTAAAAGACCACTCCTGGATGATGCTGTGGTGCCAGCCACCGGCCTGCTTACAGTCATAGACTCTACACATAGGAGTTCAGATGTGAAGCTTGCTACAAATGTTTTTGAAAGTATGAACAGTAAGGATGAGGAAAAGCAAGAATTTTTTTACCTTTTTTCCTTGTTCCTTTATTTAGTAAAACTTATTTTAGTTTTTTTTTTTTAAAATCCCCTTTTTTAGAAACAACAGGAACCCAAATGGTTTTTTTGAAAAATACTCTGATGATCCAGAAGTCTCCAGTTGAGTTAATTGATCAGCAGTTACCTCAAAGCACCTAGTGTCAAGTTTAGTCTGTCACTAATTATTCATCCAGAAATCTTGGGCTTGTAGCAGTAGAAGAGTAAAATAAACCCCTAGTGACAGCATATTTTTAGTCTATATATCCAAAGCTATATGATGCTTTTACTAGTAAGAAAACATCTCCAAAAAGTGTATCTTAACTAGTATTGTTATTCTGGCAATTATTTCCAGTGGTCTAATTATAAATGCTCATACAGCTATTGCCTGGTTGTGTCTTGTGCAGCATATGTTTTATGTCACCATGTTTCTGAAAAACAAAGCAAGCAGAGAGCCCAGTTTTCAGTTGACTGTGCATGAAGTAATTGAAATTCCACTGGGAAGTACTATCAATTGTGGCATTGGTCTAGCAGGCACAACTACAGGCATTAAATATTTTGTCTGGTAATACAGTTTTAAAAGACACCCTTTTTCTTCAGGTTGACCACAGATACATTTACTTAAATCAATTGGTTTGCATGTACTTGTCAATTCTAGCAATCACACAGTGGATGTATTTATCTACAAATTGATGTTGGGCTCCTGTAACTGTAAGTGAGGAACATTAGCTTTTTCTGCTTTACTAGCTTTATCTTTAATCACACTTACACAGAGCCTTTAATGGGTTGTGAGATCCAATAATTGAGGTGGTAAGGTTAATGGGGCATCTTGTTATGCTACAGGTTTTTGTTGCAAATAATTTTATATGTTAAACGCATGAAATCTTTGCAACGGGAAAGTGAGACAAGAATTTGAGTGGCTAAAGGAGAGGCATCCAGCTAAACATCTGGTTGCAGAAATAAAGCTTAAGAACAACAACAGCAACTGCCTTTAGGGAATGACAAAATTGTAAGAGACAGCCAGTATCTGAAAAGTAGTGAATGATTTTGTCTGGCAATAACAGATCTGAGGGAGTTAAAATAATAGTTTTTTAAAACTTGCACTTGTGATTATCTTACTTCACCCTGTAAAAAGTAGGAGACATTCATTTTTATTCAGTATGTTTTATGCATGTGACCATACTGACCATGCCCAAATCTTTTCATCACTTCTCTAGCCATGGAGATGCTGAGCATCACCTGCACTTTCAGTGCAGAAATACAGCAGCTCAGAGATAATTTTTATTCAGAGTGAAGAACTGTGGTCTAGATCACTCTCTGTCAGGATAATTTCTGAGATAGGTTTTTGGCTAAGTGGTCCATTTGATAAAGGCATAAGGTTATTTTCTCAGTCAGTCACCATCCTTCTGAATTTATGCCATAGGAGTCACTGGCAAGCTTAGTTACCTACTGTGCCCCTCACTGTATCCTTTGGTGACTATCTGTGTCTCTCAGAGGCTATTTCCAGTGATGGGAGAATTTCCTATTGATGTATTCATTATAATACATCAAACAGTGCACTGAGAGAAGGGTGTCTGTAATCCTTAGGACACAAAGTACTCCACATTTTCCTTTCCAAGGAACTGTTGCCATCTAAGTGGTAGTCACCTTATTCCCCACGCCCAGGCAAAGGCTGTGCTTCCCTCCCTGCCACCTAACTGGTAGTCTTTTTATTGCAAAGCACCTGATTTAAAACCCCAAATTTGCTCACTCTGCCCTGTGATGCCTAAAGAATTGAAGAAACTGTGCTGCTTATAAAGCAACATGTACTGTGCTTTTGTACAGCGCTGATTGTCGATAAAATGTAATTTAGCTAAAATTAAAATACCGATTGTCAATAAAGCACAATTTAGCTAAAACAAAAAGCACATTTCTGAGTAAAAGTCTCAGCAGTATTAGAGGCAGTAGAAGTGATACAGAAAATACTGATGATATTAAAATTGCTGGTTTAGTTATTTTTTTTTTAAATATCCAAACTCTCGTGTTCAAACTTTCAGAGAGAATGGCAGTATGAGCAGTAGACATTTTTATAGTTGTTACCAGCTGAAACTTGTGTTAAAGAATATTAGCTAAAATATTTTTGCTTCTGTGCTTCTACCAAACATGCTCTCCTACACATGCCAAAATCTGTACACCAAACCTGGTATGAAAAGGTTGCCACAGAAACCCTTCTCTGTGTATCTTTCATTGTCCTTTGTACATAAAGTAGATAGAAATGTGTCTTTTAACAGCCAGATCATCCATTCCCAGGATGGAAGCAATTCCATGGGATATGATGAAACTTAAGTTACTTTAAAAAATAAAGACAGAACTAAATACAGCATGTAATCACTGAGATCACAAGTGGAGGAAAAACAGTCCCATTCAATGGAATGCACTTGTAGATTTAGGAGGCCAGAATAGACCTTTCAGAATTGTTTAAAAAAAGAAATAAAACCTACACAATTTCTCTCATATTTCATTAGAATTTAGAATTTCCAACAGCCTCAAGGATGTTTGTTTTGTACTTTAGCAAAGTTCCATGGGGAGAACTAGGGAAATAACAGGAGGTTTGGGGTTTGATGGAACTCCTAGAGGTAGCCCAAATCCACAAGTGTGCTATGTATATAGAGAAAAACTATTCACACAGTCTTACTTAAAGCTGCTTAACAGCTTAAAATGATAAAAAGTCTTTAACACAATTTAAGAACTTAAACCACTTAAACTGTTTGAAGCAGCTTTTGAGTTTGAAGAGTTTGGGAGGGGAGTGGTGGTGAGAGGCATCCCTGCTGAGCTGCAGGCCAGGGGACAGAGTTGGCAGGGTCCCACATGGTGGGTCCCACCAAGGGGACCCTTTTGCAGCTAAAGTTGGGAGGCCTGGAGGTGACATGATGGAGAGGAGTATTCTACATATTTTTATATGGAATTGTATATATGCCCAGATTACTTTGCTTTAAATAGTGTTGCAGAGAATCTTAGAGGGAAGAGAGGTGTCAGCAGTGGCATCTCCCCAGAGAAACAGGGAAGACAGTGGCAGAAAAATATTGTATATGACAAGTCTTCAGCTGTGGAAAACAATTTTGGCTCATGGGCCAAGGGAAGGCTCCTCAGGAGCATTGTGAAGAAATCTTCTACACGAGCTACAAGGCAAAATGTTCTGGTTTTGTGGCTCCAGGAGTTGGAGGCAGGGAGTGAGGTGGCATGAGTGGGCCTTTCTGTTGTTTTGAGGAGGAATTTTTGATTCTGAAAGATTGTTTTGGGGAAAAAGAAATGACACGGGTGCAGGGAGGAGGCAGGGAGAGTTGCTTTAGTTTGACTGATCTCAAACAGTATTAGTTGGTCATATCGGAAGCGTGTTGCTAATAGGGGAAATCATATGCTTATAAAACAGAAAATAAACCATTATTTTTGGGACCTGGTTTGATCTCTGCTGCCATGTGTGGTAGTCAGTGGTTGCATATGTGTTTGTGTGTGTGTGTAGGTGCAATCAGATTGGAAAAAATGGTGGCACTGCACAGAAGTGATACTTGTGGGCAAAGGAAGAAGGCACAGGAATGGGAATGAATGTCTGAAGGGGAAAACAGCTGGGATACTGCTTCTGATGGCAGTGATGCCACCTTAAATGTTTTGAGACTTGGTCTGGTTTTCTTTGATGCAGACAGTGATTTACACCTTTCGTTGCAGAAAAGGCTGTAAAACAGGAGTGAATTACATTCTGTACAATTTGAAAATAAATTGCGCATTCACAGCCACTCGGGGTGAGGCCTATTTACACTTCCAGAGTAGTATATGATGAGTAAATGAAAGTTAGGCCTGTGTGTGAATGAAAAATGCCTGTTTTACCAGAGGCTGTGAAAATAGAGAGCAAGAGAGACTTAGTGGAAATTGGAAGGGAGACTTTTATTTGTTTGTTTAAAACAGTCGTATTGATTTGGAGTCAGAGGGAGCATTGGTGTAACTGCAAACTAATTCCACTGAATTCTGCAAGGTATTTCTGGTGATGCTGATGGGACTGGAAGCTTATGTTTATAATATGAGCTTTTATTATATTCAGGTAAGTGTTTATCACATTATATTGTTGTGTGATCTTGGAGGCATAATATTTAACATGAATGTTATCTGTCCAAAAACACAATCTTCACTGGGGAGAATCAGAGCTTGGGTATAGTTAAGATCATTTGATCTCAATACAATTAAATAACTCCTTGGTTTTCTTTTATAATAAGGAATGAGATATGCAAATGTTACTTGGTGAGAGTGTTTTCTGACTAATGACATAGAAAGAAACCATTTAATTAATGAAATCTTACTGTTGTACACATAATGCTAATATCTCAATATTGCTTGAATTTCAGAACGTTTCAGGATCTGTCCAAACAAATGGATATATCTTATGGTACAGTCAGGGATTCAGCAGTGTATGAATACTTTAAAGCAAAAGGGACAAACCCTTTGGAGCAGGATAACACATTTGCTGAACTGTGGAGGACTATCAGTAAGAATAATGGGGCAGATAATTGTGTATCGAACCCTTCTGAAGGCATCAGGAAGGTAAGACTGGATCACTGTTGTTTCTATGGAGTTATTGTTAAGTTCCAAGAAAGAAATTATGGTCATTTAAGAAAACTCTGAATTAATACCTAAAGTTCATTTTAGTACCTTGATGGCAGATAAGAATCATATTCTGGGGTCATGGTTTTGAAGTAAGTACTTTAGCTCTGCCTAAGTCTTCAGTATGTAAGTCCTTCTTTGAATCTGGTCATAAGGTTTCTCAGTTTCTTGGGAGATTTGATAATGCCTTTTTGAGTGTCATTTTTTACATTATCCTGGTACTGACTCTTATCCTTTCGCTCATTTGAGTTTTTGGGGATTTTTTTTCTGCTTTCATGAATTGAACATACCGGAAACATGAGTGGAAATCAAGGGATTCACAGAACATATACTCATTTCTCTTAAACAGAATTTTATGCAAGATTTTTGTTTGTTTATTCCAAACTTTGAAAAATGCATTCCCCTGACACCGTGCTTGTACCTACATTTTGTTTCTCTCAGATAAGACTACACATTTCTTTTGTGAAACTGAGCATTGATGTGAGATTCAAGGACTGATATATAACAGATTGGGATCTTACACCTTTGTGCCAAGTCCTGTGATAAAGTGTATTGGTTCAGATCAGACCATTACAAATGTCCACTCTCTCTCACGGCCTGCCTCTCCTCTCTGCTTCCCATCCTGAAGCTCAGGGAAAACAGATAGTACCTTACATCAAACCACGTGTGTCCAGGAGCAGAAGCGATGCAGACGTGTTGTAAGCTTAATGTGCTGCTTCTTTAGTGAAAGGTGTCCTCCTTATCTGTCAACTGATTTTTTTCATAAAACAAGCTAACAGCCATTATTAGCATAGTGAATGTTTGATCAGATGTACTCTTGTCTGTGAAACACTGGTTCTGAATTAATATATATTACTAGCTCTTTATGCTAGTGGGAAAGGATAATATGGTTGAGTGTTCCATTTTCTTTTTTTACTTTGGATTTTTGAAACCTTTTCTGAACAGTAAGAGGGAGAGTATCCAAAATCTACTGTTTTTTACAATGCCTTAACAAGGGTGAACATAGTAACACAAGCCAAACCATTTCCCAATTCATTATCCTTTAAGCAAAAGATTCTCAACTGTTTGCATGACTTTTGGACAAAATCTTTGTACAAAGACTGTTGTGCCTTCTATGAATAGGAGTATTTAGTCAAAAGTTTTGGTTCACCCTGCCCTTTCAATCATCTCTCATCCGAGCTTCCCTAAAGGCCTCTGCCCTCAGCTCCAGTGGCCTTTCTCCCTTGGTGCAAGGTAGAGCTCTGGCAATAGCAAGGTATGCAGCGTGTTTATTGAATTAATTATTTGATCCACACAGCCCTTTATGAAAATGAGGCCTCTATTTTGAGAGATTTTGGTAGCATTTAAAGGAGAAATGCAGACATTATGTACTTTTCTATGTACCCTGTCATTTAAGCCACTAATAAAACAGTTTACCTCAGAAAAACATACAGTATTTTACTTTTCTTTTTTCTTTTATACCATTCTTATGGCAATGGATGTTCTTTATCCATGAAATTGTAAATACTCTTATTCTGTAAGCCTACTACATGCTGCCATTTATGATAGCTAGATTTTCCTAAGCCAGAAATGTAGCTGTAGATTGGCAGGCTGTTGAGAATACCAATTATATTGTCTGTATGGAACTGGCAGCTTCATCTTATCTATGTGATAATAACTTTTCACATGAAGTTTGATTTCAATATTATGGGGTGATTTTTATATAACTAGATCAACTCATTCAGATGATGTCAACAATCAAATTTTACTTGGGTCCCCAAAGATGACCAAGGCCACTATTTGATTAGACACCTACATACATGGGGATTAATATTTAATAACATTGTCAACTAAACTGTTGTGTTTATAGTTTAAGTGTCACTCTTCCTAGCTCAATGAGCTCTTTCAATAAACAGACAAGTTTTTCCATATCAAGTATTACAGCTAGAAATTCTGTTTTTTTCTAAAGGAGAATTGATGTCAGCCAAGGAAATGAGAGTTTCCATCCATAAACACATACAGCTGCATGAAAGCGATGTAACTGTGCCTTAAAAATGTATTTTATAGGAAATGGGAAATCTAAATCTCTCTAGCATAAAAAGATCCATAAAACATTTTTCTGAATGAGTTGCCTGACAAAATGCAAAAAAAAAAAAATCTCTGCTCTCCTTTCTTCCCTTTCCTTCTCCTCCTTTCTATTTACTTCAGACAGTATCACAGTTCAGCAGTGGTTACAAACAGAGCAATGCCACTTCAATGCAAAACAGGGGAGTGCTGGTTGTCTGTGCTGCAGGCAGGTATTTCAGGTGTTTATTTCATCTCCCTCCATTTCACAGAGATTTTCCTGCTCCCTTTGACTGTCTGAAAGAAAAAAGATGGTAGTGGAAGAAAGTCCTGAGAGTTTTTGAGGTGTTTGGTTGCCAAGGCAGAGGTCTCTCTTTAGACCCAGCACAGTCCTTGTAGCCACAGTGACCATCTCCCATAAGCGACAGGAGGATGTTTCAGAGATGGGGGTAGGGGAGGGAGGTTGCTTTTGTTGTGCTCCCAAGGTAGTTGAAAGAGGTCACTGAAGATTGAAAACGTCCTCCTATTCACCAGTGCCTCTGCACAGCATAAGAACAGGTTACCAGGCAAATCACCAGTCCATACAAAATACTATTTTGTCAATTGAAATACTATAACAGATGATGATTGACTAACACTGTCATAGGGAAAGTTTCTTTCTGAGTCAAGCTCCAGTCAGGATCCCCAGGAAGCATGCAGTGGGTACTCCTGCTGTCTCATCCCAGGTGGACATTTCTACTGGACTCACATGCATTTTAAAGCCATTTGTACACCTCAACAAACTGTTTGCATAATACACACTGGCAATTAATTTTCAGGGTAATTATTGATTGCACCAACGTATGCAATAACCTTTGGTTTTTTCATTGTGGGCACCCATTTTTGCTTTCAAAGAATGGAGTAATATGATACCCATGTAATGCCATATCTGTTACATATAGGAGAATTAAACTGTTGTTGTTGCATTTTATAAAGCCCTACTTTGGTTGAGACTCTTCCCCTGTCCAATGAATTTGGTGCCAAAATTTCTCTGAATGCATTGACTTAGACAATAGCACAGTAAGAATTTATTCCTTCCGTTTTTTACTCCCCTCAAAAAGTCTCCCTTGACTGCAGATGAACAGCAAACATTAAATCAGTCTGAACTTATTGAGCAGTCACCTCTATTCATTCTTATTTTGAGAGTAAAAGTAATGTAAAATTTCAATTAACATGACTTTTTAAAAATATATTTTCCCAATAATTTATTGTCCACAATGAATTTTATATTGTGAATTGGGGTTGTTCATCTATAAGCTCCCAGGGAGTCTCATGAATTTCTCAGTTTCTTGACCCATTTGAAGTAAAAGCAAATGCTTCCTTAAACCTGAATCTATTACATCCTATAGTGGTTCCTTAATTATTTTAATGTTGGAAACATTTCAACAGGATTAAATGGCATGTTTTTCTTTTTATTAGAACTATTTTGCTTCTCTTAAAGCATTTCTTTATAGATAATAAATGTTATCCAAGCATGTTTTTTAAATACTCCACTAATGCCAATGTAAAGGTCACTTTTTGATATTTCTGTGGTACCAGCCATATAATGGGATCAGCTACAGTGACACTCTGTTCTGGCAGTAAATTAATGAAAAATTTTGCATTATTCTGGCACTCGTGTCTTTAGTATAATAGTTTCTTTCTAAGTAAATCTGGAATTAATCTTTTTTTTCATGTTATTATTATTTCTTACTATGCTTTTTTGAAATAACATAATTAACCATCAGTAAGCCAGGACCCTTTGAACAATAGTTTTCTATCTTCCTCCATGTTGAAGAGTGACATTATGAGGTTGCTTACTGTTTTTCTAGAGTATTATTTCCTGTGTGGTCCTTATCTCTAGGGAGCAATCTTCTTTGGCCTTTTAATTTTTTTAGGATTGTGAAGAAGAAACATTTTTTTTTAATACAAGTTTTGCCCGGGGGGGAGGTGTCTTTTTTCTTAAATCTCTTAAACTAAAGATAAATCTGGTGTCTTTGGTGTAAGCCAAAGTAGTTGTTCTACCTGGGTGGAATAAATGAGTTCTGCTTTGGCTGACTTTCTGATAAAGAAGATGTTGAATGTTTAACCAAGTGATTTTTATTTTGTTCTACAACATGCCTGTGTGCTGGCAGTCAATATGAAAAATACCAAAGGCAATTATAAATCTAAAGTACCAATTTTATCTTATTATTCTGTATTTAATTTTAGTCATTGTTTATTCAAGCTATCTTACCTATGCTCAGCTGGTGTTTGCCACATGCCCTTTTACCAGCTCTCTCTCTATTCTATCTTTGCAATGATGTGTGATCACTACTAGAACATTTTTATGGGCCCTAAAAACACACAAATAGATGTGAAGAGACCTGGTAGCCTTTGTTTATTGACCACTTACACTTGTAGGATGTAATTTGGGATAGCAACACTGCAAACAAAAGATAAGCAGACCTTTACAAAAGATCTGCTGTCCAGCATTGAAAGTCAGTGTACAAAACTCTTCTATATAAAATAATACAGAGAAAACTGAGCTTGAAAAGTAGAATCAATAATGTGATTTTCTTGTAGTCATTGCATTATGACAGAAATCGAATATTTGAGGAAGATTGTGTTCCTCGAGTATTACTAAGAAATAGCCGAGGAATGTATTATATGTTGTCAGTGTTGTTCTTTTCCAAACTGTAAATTTGAAAAGCAGATTTACAGACCAATTCTGAAAGAACAGAAGATAGATACAATTCTTTAAAGCAAATGAACATACAAAACAACAACAACAACAACAAAAAAAAAACCCAAACAAACAACCAAAAAATCCTCTAGAGAAATACAAGACACATTTTAGCACAGCAACTTAGGCCAAATCTTTTCTGGGTGTCTGATTTCTGTATATCCATCAGGCGAGATTTTGTTCCCTGATAGCATGGATTTTGAATAAATTCTGTGTACAGTAACAAGTGCTGTTGTCTTTGTTCCCATGAGTGCATATTTTTAATGCACTTGAACTTGCAGTTTCCTGTCGTAGGTATCGAAAGCCTATGTACTATTTACCACAGAACACAACCTGACTGAGATGTGCAAAGCCAGGGCCTTTGCTGGTCCCTCCCTGCCAGGATCACTAGTGGGACTGATGGCCATTGCCTGTGGTCCCTCACCAGGTAGGAGGTTTATCAGCACCATCACAGCTGTCAAAGTGTAAAATGTGAATCTTGAAGCCCATCACAGGAAGGGCAGAGAGGAAGATGTAAAGATTTACAGCTAAACCCCCAGTTAATTAGCTATGTGATCACTCAGAAAATACCTTTGAAGAGTATCTTTTAGGCTTTGAAGAACATAGGTTGCTGGTGGAATATAGGCCAAATGCCTTGAGAAATCACTCCCTTTCCATCCTGAATTTCATACACATCCCTGTGTTGGCAGGTTTTGAAGCCTTTTCTGGTGTTTGCTTATAGTAAAGAGTGATTTATTTGTTCTTTTCTCCTTTGTGTCACCATTACCATATTTGGTAAACAGCCAGGTGGAGTACTGCAATGCAGGTGTGGAAGTCTTGCTCTGGTATGGTTTCATACAATGATATTAAAGTGCAACATACTTTTATGAACATGCTGGTTTAACATGTTGTGTCAGCTAAATCAGTGTGTGATTCTAACAGCAGAGTGGGGTTCCTATTTGAATAACTCCTGTAACAGGAGTTACTTCCTACTGTAGTTCAGATTTTAATTTCATTTTTTACTAGGATATCAATTACTGTTTGGGGCTGTGTGAATCATTCACTGTTACTCTGAACTGACCAGGGAGATGGCAAAGGAGAAAGTGGGCACAACTCACAATAGTGGCAGGCCCTTAACAAAAATAGTATTTTCAAAGGGGTCAGAATACAGGCTCCTTTAAAACTTACCAAAGAGGAGCATTTCTACTTTGTTTTAACTCAGAAGCAAATGAATTTGTGGATCTTTAATTGCCTTGATGCAGATAAAAGGGAAGGTGGGAAAAGAGGTGGAGTGTGGCAAGTACCTACAGAAAATCCAGGAGAAATAATTTTAATCTTTGTTTCCCTGGATTCTACCCACTAGGGGATAACTCACCCATTTGATTTATTCTCATATGTAAGCAACTGCAAGGGACTTCAGAAATCTATGGTTTATATCAAAGCATGGTGAATTAAAATTATCTTAATTGCTCAACTGAGGAATGCAATATAATAAAACATCTGACAGTCTTACAAACTTATAGGTGAATTTAAAATTGAGCTTACACGGAAATTGAAAGTATGCAGAGGGATGAAATAGTACCATGTCAGAGCTTCAGCCATTTGTTAGGGGAGCTTGGTGAATCGGTTCACAGAAAGAAATATATACAGGAGTTCAGCTCACTGTTTTGCTTTGATCTGACCTAAAGAAGGATCTGAAATCACCCGAAGTTTAAAATAAAAAAAAAAGTCTACATTTATGACTAGTCATGTATTTACCTTAGATGTTCCAGCCCATCTGTTCTATCATTCACTCTTGACTTAAAAACTCACTGCTTAAATATATTAATAAACCAATGACTACTTTAACCAAGAAAATGATTATTAATTTTGCTTTACTGAATCACTATCCAGAGATGTTTCTTTCTTCTTGTGTTAAGTAGAGTGGCTTACATTCACTGTATGCCCCGTGTGCAGGCATTGGCTTCAGTCCCAATTAAGTCTGATGTTTAAGGACATCTGCATGGGTGTGTGTTAAAATAAAACAATATTTATCCCAAAACTGAGATAATAGAAGATTCTTGTGAATCTTCTTACCTGTGAAGAAAAGAGGGAACTCTTTAAACACAGAACATGCCTTTCATTACAGGACTAACATAGCTCTTAGAAAGGCTGTGTTTATTTGGAAGAGAAATTTGTTTTATTTACGTGTTTATATCAGCAAAGCTACAAAGTTACAATTTTGGTGACTGTGATGACCAGGAAACATCACTTAGTGCTCATACTGTGCCTGTCTTGTGACATGAATGTATGGAACCAGCATATTCCATTCTCCTGCAAAACATACATAAAATCCCATCAACTAAAGCAATAGCTCTCATTTATAATTAATAACCTGTTGCATAAACTTTACTTATACCTAAAGTTGGCTATGTTATCCTATGTATTCCTATTAAAAAAGGAAGATATTTTAGCAGCATTTGAAGTTAAGGAGGTACCACTGGGAGGGAAGAGTGTCAGAAATATATTAAGAAGTTGAGGGTCTACAGATAACCTGTGACCTAATGAAATATCACCGAGGAATAATCACAAGATCTGGATTCATTTGCTGGCTTGGGTTTTGTCCTACCTAGAAATTCAGTTTAGTTTAGGTTATGTTGTGTTCCTGCTGCATTTACAGGCGAAGAAAGGAAATTACGCTTTCCTGTGGGATGTGACAGTGGTGGAATATGCTGCGCTGACAGATGACGAATGCTCTGTGACAGTCATTGGAAACAGCATCAGCAGCAAAGGATACGGGATAGCACTCCAGCATGGAAGTCCCTACAGAGACCTCTTCTCCCAGAGGTAAACTGAAACAAAGCTTGTTTTACTGGATTCCTCTCTACAGCCAGCAACCATTCATGGTTCACATTAATTTTGGCATTTAATTGATGAAGGACAGCACAGAGGTTGAGTTCAGGCTCCAACAAAGCTGCTACTTCTGCTCCATGTGCATGTGGTTTGGGAGGAGGGGACGGAGGTGATGTGTTGATGTGTGGCCTCTCACCTTCAAGCAGTGCTGCCTCTGGCACAAGGGACTGATGTCCTCAGAGCTTTGTGTGAGGTAGAGGAGAGATTGAAGAGAGATCCTTGATTCATGATGCATTTTGTAGGCTCTGAATCAATGTGTTGCTCCCTGCAGTGAGCAAG
Source organism: Platyrinchus mystaceus (assembly GCA_035041135.1). Classification (NCBI taxonomy): domain Eukaryota; kingdom Metazoa; phylum Chordata; class Aves; order Passeriformes; family Tyrannidae; genus Platyrinchus; species Platyrinchus mystaceus. Next base: position 7,269,363 of record JAWWLV010000180.1, on the reverse strand, counting down.
TAGTAATGCCCTAGCTTATCCTTTAGGGTGGAGAGACAGGTCAAAGACTCACAATGGCACAGGGAAACAAGAATTGCCAAGTGTTGCATGGGACTGGCAAGACCATGAGGCTATAAAACTATGCCATTTAGTGATCTCTGAGCTATCAGTTAGGAATATGTTTTTCACATAAATGTGTACACTGAAATGAAGACATGCAGTGGTGCAGGCACGTGTGGCCTTAGCAGAAGGTGAGGCGGTGCTCCCCTCCAGGCAGGGAACTGAAGCAAGATTTCCTCATTTTGCTCCTTCTTTATAAAAAGGAGCAAAACTCCAGCTGCATAACTAGAGACAAAGCTACCTCAAGAGAACAGATTGTTAGTAAACAGCTAAAACAGTTATCAAACCAAATCCAAAATTAATCATTCATGCAGAGAAGGGACACTTCACAAGAGACAAAACAATGATTAATTAGCAACTGTTAACACAGTAATTCAAGCATTAAGTAACAGCATTGAAGTAAAATCCTTTTGCTGAAGTGAATGAGCTGGTCGCTGCTTAAACAGATTTGTATTAAGTGGTGCACAAACAGTAGCATGTTTAGCCTCCCATGATTTTGAAATTATTGTGGAAGAGCAGCAGAAGAGTGGGTTGAGCATTTCACTAGTGGGACCAGCTGTTGCAGCTGAATGTAGCCAGACCAGACATGACTAACTGGTGATTTCCCTTGGAAATGCTGTTTGCATTGCAGTGGAATTTTTGACAGTCTCTTTTTTTTCTGAAGTTACCCAGTGGAGTTTACCTGCTGCTGTAAGTAGAAAGAAGTCTTGGTATAGTGGAGTTTCAGATGAAAAATAAAACACTATGATGGTGGTGGGGTGGAATTTTGAGCTCCTGGATAATAGATTTAAGAGCTGTGCAGCATAAGGAAAAGACAAAAAAAATGTGAAAAAGTATAATTGAAAATAATACTTTTATTTTGAAATTTCTGCAGGATCCTAGAGCTGCAAGAAAGTGGAGATTTGGATGTTCTTAAACAGAAATGGTGGCCACGAATGGGACGCTGTGACCTGAATAGCCATACCAATGCACAGACAGATGGGAAGGCACTCAAGCTTCACAGTTTTGCAGGCGTTTTCTGCATTTTAGCAATAGGCCTTCTTCTTGCTTGCTTGGTGGCAGCACTGGAGTTGTGGTGGAACAGCAACCGTTGTCATCAAGAAACACCGAAAGAGGTCCATAACTTTTATTCTTATCACAATTAAAAGTAGAAAACACAAAAGAAAGAGAGAGCAAGTGGAAGTTGTGGGATTTTAGGTGCTCTCATACAATAAATTTGTTTTCAATTGATTCGCCATACTAAGCTTTGCATATAACTTTTTGGGTGGTTGTTTCTAAGCAAATAAAAGAACAAACAAATGTGTCTTTTGTGCACATGGAAGGTGCCAAACTGACGGCCCTGGAGACTAAAGTCCTCTATTTATTTGTAGAGCAGATACAGCATGGGCAGCAGCAGTGCAAACTTCCCCTCATTGCCCCACCAATGTGCCTCAACCCTGACCTGGAGAGACCACCTTTAGGGGTAAGAGAGTAGTTCAGAAACACGCCCTCGGCCACTCTGCTGTGAGTGACGGGGAGGCCAGTCATGGGCACCCAGCTGTGCCATCTGTGGTAATGTTTTCCCTGATCTGAGCCCCCACCCACTGGCTGTGAGAACCATGTCCATCCTGTGCAGGCTGTGCAGCTGCCAGCCATCTGGTAGCTTCTTTCCTTCATGGCTGACCTAGGCTGAGCTTGAAGAGGTACATGAGCAATTAAAAATAAACCAGCTAGTTAATAATTGAATAAGCCATATTGTCATGACACTGTTTAAATGCTTCCCCTCTTTTGAATTCAGTTTTATTTCTAAAAATAGGAGCCTCTGAGAAAACTGACCTTCGTATAACATGTTTTACCTAGAAAAATACCTCTGAGAATTTTTTTGGGTTTGAAGTTTTCATGCACAGTAGTAATAGTTAGCAATGCTATGATACAATAATCAGTCCATGCTCAGATCTGTCTTGCATGAAGCCTGTATTTGTTTACTTATACTAAATGTTTAACAAACTAACCTCTTGTTATTTTGGAGACATTGAGGCATTTGTAGGTGCTTTTATATTGAAATAGATGTTTGTTACAAGCAAATAATAGCAGTGAGCTTCACTACAGCTGGAAAATAGTATGTAATCCATCAGTTCTAGTCTATGTTTCTCAAGTTGCAGTAGTACTAGACTAATTGACATACCTATCACCTGTAAGCAATTTTGGCAAATTGGCAGCCTGGTCTAGTGGATGGCATCCCTTCCCATGGCAGAGGGGTTAGAACTAGAGGATCTTCAAGGTCCCTTCCAACCCAAACTGTTCTATGATCCCATGATTTTGCCCTGCTGCTGTGTAGAAGTCGCTCCTGCTGTAACCCCAAAGGTCCCCCCACCTCAACATTGTGAAGACCTAAAGCCCAGCGGTTGGTGGTTCTCTGCCCTCTGTGAATGCCTGTCAGGGACAGGGCTGTCTGAAGTGTCCTCCTGCTGCATGTGCACAAGCACAAATCTGGCTAGACTATGCAGTGAGTTCCCCTCTCTATGCTCAGGGACTCACCTTTGTGTATCTTTGTAGAGTGAGATGAGAATATGACTCAATGGCAGTTTTATGTAAGGTGAAATAATTCACTCTTTTGTTGTAAGGAGTTTTAAATACTCATTTTCCATTGCTGAAAAAAGATCTGTCTTGCCAAGTTTGAATATTTTCCTTTTTTTTGCCTTTCCCCTTCATTTCTCTTTTTATAACTGTTAAAATGAGTACTACATATCGCTGCCTCTCCCATCCCATCTTTTCTCCCTTTCTCATCCTTCTCCCCTTTCCCTCCAGTGCATTCTTGTTCAGGGTTGCTCTGTACATCTGTACTGCTCTTTTGCAGTTTCTGTGGCAAACAATAGAATGCTTTTAAGCTTCTGTGTTTTAAAGTCTATTGAAGTTGCCCACATAGTACAGCTGTGCTCGGGAAAATCACTGTGTGTGGGGCTGGCTCTGCCTTTGGAGCACAAGCAGGCTGGGCTAAGGAGTCAAACTCAGGTACAACATATGAACTGGTTCTGGAAAGATCAGTGATGTGAGTCCTGCTGAGGGAGAGGGAACAGAGTCAGTGGGAACCCTGGCACAAGTAGGTGTTAAGGTAGAATGAGGAAGTGCATGTTCCCAATGAGAGGGCACAGGGCTAAGCCAAGCTGGTTGGGAGGAAAACATATGGTGGGTATGCCAGGCAGGCAGGATGGGGTGGAACGAGGGGTCCCTGACAGGGACAGCTGGGTGCAGTGAAAGGCAAGCAGCTAGAGGCACCTTTGGATCCAGGCAGAGGGAAGGGTGACTGCTGCCCAGCACCGTGGACAGGCAGGATGCTTAGGGACCCTCTGCCCAGATGTGAGACAGCCACACTGCTGTTGCAATCTAAGCTCTGATCCCACTGCAGACCAGGGGCTGGGGGTTCTGGTCACAGTAACCACAACATCCACTCAGCTAAATTAGCAAATAAATGTAGCAGATATTTCCTGGTAGATTAAGAGTCAGAGATATTTTATTTATGTGCTACCAGTGAGGATGGGTTGAAGTGGGATTTCCTGATGGTTACTGCAATTAAGGTGGGAAACCAGGTTCCAGAAGAGATGGTATACACGGGTTGAAGATTTTTACATGTATAGAAGACTTAAGTTTCAAAACTTTTGAAAGACAGGATCCAGGACTGAGGGGAGCATGGAGCCCTGGGTACTCCCCTGCTTGAGCCAGGAGAAGTGGTATAGGGCACAAGGAGAATTTGATATCCAGGAGGAGCATGTTCAGGATATCTCATTTTTACCACTCTTTCTGGCATTTCTACAGCAAGAGCCATAACGACAGAACTGCAGCATGTGTAGCACACAGAACATTAAAATCCACCTCTTAGCTGCATCCAATACTTCAGCCAAGTCATTAGTTCAGTAACAGTTGCAAACTCAAGTCATGCTCACGATTTTCTTCTGCTTTTGGAAAGGTTTTGGCAAAATATGAGTGTTGTGATATCACCTAGAAATTATGGGAACTGGGTTTTCTCCTAGCCACTTTCTTCTGTGAAGTGCAGAGCTTGTGGAGGGTCACAGAAGAGGCTGATTTTCTTGCAGTCTAACATTGGACTTTGGTGTCACCTATGAGGCGAAGGAAAAGGTGGCAACATTTGGCTTCTGTGCCCCTTAGCCTGTTAGGAGTTTTATAAATCCATTGTACAAAACTGGAATCAGAACCGAATGAGGAGTTGTCGCGGCTCACAGAGCTCTTGTGTAATGTTCTCTGTTGGCATGAGCCACTCAGTAGGCTGTATCATGTCAACAGATGCCAACTCAAAAAAAGGGAGATGTTGGGAAGATGGAGGCACAACTGCTCTGGCAGATTTATGACAGTGTTGGATGGTGTGCATCTTGCTGGAGAGAGAGAGAAAGCATTTTTTTAGAGACTCTTTGTATGTCAAGGGTCTGTGAAGTCTGGGGTCAGAAGACTGTGCACAGCCTTCATTGGCATTGGAGAAATGTTTTCAGCTAACATTAAGGTGTTGGTTTTTTGCCAGTTTGTTTGTCTTTTTCTGCTTTATTCCTTAGGCTTTTGTGGAGGTTAGGCTGAGCCAATACACTGATGTTCAGGGACTCAGATTCTGCATGGTATAAATCACAGCTCTTAACTCCAGTGAGTGTGAAGAATTTAGTGTTAACTGTATACCCAGGGGGAGCAGGAAGCCTGCCTCTTGAAACCTGACAACACAACTTGGACTTTGACATCAACATGATCTACTTTTGTAGAGACTTTATAGGAAGAGTTAGGTAAGGTTAAGACTTGTTTCCACTTGTGATATTTTTTTACATTATTTGCATATGAAGAGACTCTGCCCCACAAAATTAAAAAAAAGGTAGTATTTCTTCTACCCATTAGGGCAATTCATTAAGATAAACCTCCAGGAAACATGAATTTCCTTCGTTTTCCCAAAGGCACAATTGCCATTGATTCACAGTTATGTCATCCAAAGAACAGTGGCATTTCTTGCTGGAAGAGTGAAGGCTGGGTTGATCTTTTTCAGGATGTTGATACAAAATATTTTTATTCTATTTGAAACAGATTTATAAAAATGTTTCTAAGTATTTCTGCTTTGCAGATCTTAATGTTATCCTTATTAATTCTTCATTTAATCCTTATCAGATCAGATTAACAAAAGAAAGATTAGTTCCAACATCAGGAAATGTATATCTGCAACATCGTGCCACATTCTTCTATTAGGGCTCAAGTTTGTAATCTCAGAGTTGGAAAGATATCTGGTAGGATTAAAATTCCTTTTTTAATCTCTAATTCAGAGCAACTTACACTTAGTCATCTTTTTCAAAACAGATTTTTTTGAATTTATAATCACCCTCTCTGAATTGTCAATACACAGCCATCCTATACCCCCAGTGAAATTTAGCCAGCTCGTACATCTGTCTCTGTGTGTTAAAAACTTGAACTTAAACAGCTGCTACGCAGCCTGCAATACTGATACATAATCTTTTAACTTTGATAAGCTTCAGAAAATTGGGGAGTTGTAAAAAAATAATATTTATTGTAGAGTCTCTATTCAGTCACTCTATGTCCCTTTTAAATAACCGAGCAATCAGATAAAGTTGTTAAACCTTGGTACCATATAAATGTTGAGCTTTTAATAATTATCTCTGGAGTTCTATATCTTTTTGTATGAGTCCTATGCATTTATTTCACAAAATCAGTAAGCCATAATGTAATTTGGATCATTTAACTGCCAAGGGCTTTGCCACATCATCAGAATGTTGGTATCTTTTATTCCACTTGACAGAATGAAAGACAGTTTTCACATCTCCATTGTCATTATGATCAAGTATAGCTGCTTATTGCAATGGACTCCCCAGCATCCTCTGTGCTTTACCAGCTATGTCTTAGTGTGATGTGCTGTTCCTCTTGAAGATTATTACTTCTGAGATCTCTTCAGAACTATTAAGGAATCATTCCTAGTTCATCCACATACTACAAAACAATGGAAACTTATGTGTGTGTGTGTGGCCAGTCTTCGCGAACGAAGATCTGGGAAAGGTGTTTTTACCTTTCAAGCCTGCGCAATGGATT
>JAWWLV010000180.1:7225538-7263101 GCA_035041135.1 Platyrinchus mystaceus | reverse complement strand
GCAGGACCGGGAATCGAACCTGCGACCTTGGCGCTGAGAGCGCAGCGTCTTAACCGCTAGACCACCAGGGGTCCCCTAATGGAAACTTATAAGCAAAGATAAAATATCTTACTCTTCATGGAAAGAAAGTTGAATTCCAATATTTTTCACTGTGCATGAGGTGTATTCATTAAAAAAAAGAAACAGCAACTCCCATATAAAACAAAATTAATCACTTATGCAGGATGATTTTTTTTTTTTTCCTGGAAACTGATACTTGTTGCATCTCTCATAAAAGGTGATATTGATTCACTTGTAGTTACCATGGCTCTTGAAAGACAGTGTTAGAATGACCTCAAGAAATTCTTGGTTTGATTCTTTCTTTGTTCAGATAATGTATACGACAAATCAGAAATCTATTTTTTTTTCTCAAACCTGCTGTGCTATTCCTAGAAATATGAGTGTTTCAGAAACTGTACGTGGTGTGTTTGTGATTCTGCAGTGCAAGAACATTTTGGATTTTTATTGGTTAAGAAATAGCATAGCTTTCCATCTCCTGAGTTGCTACTAGTCATTGTCTCCTAACTTGTGTCAAATTTATAACTTATTAACAATCACGGTCCTCACAGCTTAGTTTGCTTTTCATTAACTTTCCTATGCTTCTGCAAAACCATTTTGTTCAGTAGACTCTTTTCACTTCTCTGTTCATACTTTTTATTTTTAAATTATTAAAATGGGGCAGCAATTCAGGTACTGTCCAGAGTGGGAACCAACTCATGTACTAGAAACAGCATCTTATAATTCCTGTTTCCTGCTACTACAGCTTAATAATGTTTTAAATATATTGAATCTCAGAAAGTCTAGACTATGCAAGCTCTGTAAGATAGTGGGGAGGTAGCAAAATTACTCTAAAAACTATCACAAGTATCTTGGCAGTATGCAGGATGAAAGAAAGAAAACCTGTATCTCTGGCCAGGGCAGCCTTGTGTGATCTGCCTTAAGTTCCCTGGTTTCCATGTCCAGTGATGTGCAGATTCCAGCCTACCTCAAAAATCCATACTTTTAGCTTTAGCAGTCATGAAAGTTACCCACTAAGACTCTCCTCTGCTATTAGAAGAGCCTGAAACTCAGTGTACCTTAGAAATGGAAGTACGAGCTGGCAGTCCAATGGATCCAAATTTGCCACTGCTAAGAGTTGTGTTTTGCACCATATTCATCTCACTTAAGTTCTCCCACCAGATACTATTCCATGGCAACCAAGGCTTTTGCATGGTGTCAGCAGTGTTGGTTTTGATTATTAAAGAATCTCTTGTTTTTACCATTTTTTTCACTTTCCTTGTCTTTTTCTTTGTCACTTCATTTACCTTCTCTCCTTTGTGGTGTTATCTTTTTATCTGACAATTTGATTCCCCCTCCCCCCCAGATGGTTCCTTTTGAAAGTGAAAGGAAACATGAGATCATCAAACAGATATTTTATTTTCCCTTCATTGCATGTTCTCTATATTTTATCTTGGTTTTATTTTTAAGTTATTTTTTTCTGTATTTTAATGACATGTCTGAAATCTTTGTACATTTTTTTGCTCAGTTGCATATAAATTATCATTTGTTTGTACCACTGTATTGTATTCTACTTTTCTAAGAATAAATAAAGTTTTTTGGGGAAAATAAATCACACAAACACTGGCAAAATAATGCATTTTAATGCCATCTAGAAATTCAGTTTCAAACTAGCTTTGAATATAATAAGCTGAGAAACTTCATTTAACTAGCATTTTTAAATCAGCAAAGTGGTGTTAGGAATCAGTCAACCCAGAATGCAAAGTTTAATGTTGTTTTATGATAAAGTATAAGCTGAAAGAATCAGTTAAGGGAGAAAAGAGCAGAGGAGTATATAATATATGAATTGCCTTGTACAGAAACTGATAATAGCTGGAAGGGCGTCTTAACTAACTCTGTGTTGGCTTTTTACATGAGTGAAGAAACAAGTGCCTTGCAGTGAAGCAGATATTTGTAATATCTGGTCACAGGCAGTGTGCACAGCCAGAGTCCAATGAAATCAGTCAACTCTTGCTATTGATCACCATAGATTTCAGTCAAGGCTTTAATGGATTTAGAAGTGACATGTCATCCCCGTGATTTATGACGCTGCTACCCAAAGCAGTGTTGAAGCAATTCAGTTTGGTACCAGCATATTTCCCTAACTGCAAGGAAGGGATTTTTGTGTTTGGTTTAATTTTTCTCTCAGTCATGTGAGAAAACCCTGGTAATGGGATTCTTAGGGGTATAATCTGCATTTACTTGGCATGAATCTTAGGGGGGGGGGGGAAATGATCCAAGCAAAATTCAACATTAAAAAATGAATGTTGCCATGCAGGAAAATAAAAAAAGAAATAACCTGTTTAAAGTTTCAGTTTGGTAATGAGTGCAAGTACTTGCTTAGTTTGCATTACATCATCTATCCCAGAGAACTTCTGAGGCTACTCATGTGCTGCATGAGCTTATGTGTTTTACTGAATTGGAAGCTTAATGTGTCAGATTCTTTTAGATTCTTCACACATTGTTTACAGAGCTAATTTTTGTATGTTTTATCTCAGCCTACAGTGCTATTTTAAAATTGACTTTTTGAAGGGGGTGTAAAATAACAAAATCAGTGAAAGTTTAAAATAAAAAAAAACATAAAATGTGACCTTTTTCTTAAATTTCTTTTACATTTTTGTGGTTTGAAAAATGCCTTAGGTGTTGATCTGAATAAGCATTTAAACATGTACATAAAAATAAATAAGAGGTGTGTCTTGGTCTCACCCAGATCACCAAAACACTTCAATTTCTTTTAGTGATATAGGATCAAACTGCAATTGCTTTGAAACCAACATGTATAAGGCAGAAACTGGAAGTTACATGTGCATTGAAGTTATTTGCTGACGACTGACCTTACCATGCAATAATATTAACATGCAATTTATGAATCTATTTATCCATTGAATTTAAATAATTTTATAGTACCTGAAATAACCTGTGGTCAATAATAGCAAAATATTAATTATCACAGATATCAGTACTGTGGAAAATATACATTTTTTTAAATAATCTGTGGTTTGGCTATGATTTTCCATAAGTTCAGAACCATATTTAAAAACCCATATATAGAAAAGAGCTACTCAAACTCACTCAACATAACAAGTACTATTTCTTCAGAATTATTCAGTATGCAAGAGTTCTCTTCTGGGAAACTGGTGACCAGATTTTTATTATGCTGATCTATTTTAATGATTTGGCTGGTCATGTCTTTTCTTATGTCAAAATAGAAGGTTGAGCAGTTGCCAAACATAGCCATGAATGGGGGTGCAGAAACCTTTTAAAAAATAAGGTTTTAATTAAAAAATTGTGGCTAATAGTCAAGAGTAAGAGTTTTTTTAAGGCTTTCACGTAGCTGGAGTGAAGAGGAGAGGCTTTGTAATTCAACAATCACTGGGCATTTAACAGGTTGTAGAAGTAATTCTTTGTCTCCTATGTCAACTCTCTCTTCTACTCCTGACATAATAGGAAAAAAATGGGAACTTTTGAGATTTGGATTTGACTAGACTGGAATGGTGAAGAAGGAGGATGTAGTGCAATCTGTTGTGCCTGATGCTCCCGTAGAGTAAATCAGACTGTTGGGGGATAGCATTGCTTTGCTTTGGGCTCACTAGAGTCAAAAATTACATCCCTTATGGACTAGATAATAATTTAGGATTAAAAAGCTGTGCAAAGCAATGTAAAGAATCCATTATTTTTAGTGAATTTTGGGATGGAACCTTCATGAATTTAAATCTTACATCATAAAAGAGTAATCTGTCACCTCACAGGGTAATTTTAGATGTAGTCAAATTCTGAAAACATCTCCCTCTTGAGGGCCATCCTCTTGTGTTGCCATGCTATTTCAGACCAGAAGTATAAGAAATAAGAAGTATATGTTTGCTGAAAAGAGAGAACTATTAATTACATTATTAGCCTCACTATCTTGATACTTTTTTTTCTCCCCACATCTTCCTTTCCTTTTCCATCTGGAGATGGCCAATGATGTGAGGCTGGGCCTCAGAAGCATGGTGAGAATTTATAATAAACATACATAGATAACTGGTTTCTTGTTGAAAATGCCTGCACAGAAGAATACCTGTTAGTTTTTTCCTCATCTTTACCTCTTCCTGGAACTCCCCTTGAACCTCACCTTTGTGTTGTTGGAAATGCCTGCAACTACAATATTTGTGGTGTGTACACAGTAAACTCCAGTTGCAAGTTCTCCTTTCTCCCAAGAGTTCCTTTGCAGAGACCTGGGCATGCTCATCCACCAGCACTCATTCTGTACTGCATTTTGCTGCTTGTGTTGAAAATATGTTTCTTTGAATTCTCTTACTGTCCTGTTTATTTTTAACCACATGAAAACTATAGAAACATTTGTATAATGTGAACCAGTAATTCATTTTCTCTGTAGCTGGGTTACCGGCTTGTGAACCAAGGTTGGTAAGGATTTTAAAGCTTGAATATCTCAGCATGAGGCTGAGTATCCCCTTTTCATATTGAGTAACAAATGAAAATGCTATCACAGCCTCTTACCTTGCAGGTTTGAGTGAGCTGTGAGCTGTGAGGACTAGGCTGTTTCTCTGTGATTGCACTTGGTTAATGGATTGTCGTGAATGTGGGAGTAGATCACTGGAGGAAACTGTGGGGCTGCTGCTGTCACCTCATGTGTGATGTTCTCCCATCAGTGCTGTGTCCTGCATATTGATTCACACAGTGCCGTAGCGTGGGGATGCAATTGAAGAGGACAAGTAAAACAAAAGGAGAGGCTTAGCTGGTTTAAGTGGTGTGCATGGTCAGCTTCAATGGCCATCTGGGGAGCTCGCTGGCCAGTGTATTTCTGGATGAGGCTCACAGGCAGTAACCATGGGACAGTTACAGCCACCTTAAGAGTTACATCCCTGGTTAGATGTGATTTCAGGTTAGATAAATCCAACCTGGGTAAGGATGTGGGAAGATATGAACTGCTTCAGGAAGGTCCTTGCTACTTGTAGCAATTCTGTAGCAAGTCACTGTTACTTGTTTGGTCTCTAGGCTTTTGGTAATAATTTCTTACTTTCACCTATTTTCAGGCCATGGATCAGTGGGAATAATCTTTGCCAATATATTTGAAACAATTTTCTATCACATTAACCTCATCTTTGCCACATTCTGTTATTTCTCACTTTTTTTCCAGGTTTACTTAGAAGGGAAAAGAATGTTACTGTTTCTTCATAAAGGAATTTCTGCTCTCTGGTGGAGGAGAGCATCAGGTAGTGAACAAGGTGGCCTCTTGTACATAATTTTTATGAAGTTTTGTTCCTTTGCAGATGATTACACATTGAATACAATTAACATACTGCAAAACTTTCATTTCTTTTATTGTTTCAATTAGATAACAGCCAACCGGACCTCAGCTGATGTCAATCTCAGTGCATTCTTCTAACATCTGTTTTATGGATAATAACTTACTTAATTGCTAATTTAAAATATGCAGTATAGTTTCCACTTAGAAGAGCAGAAGCTTGATTGCAGGATTGGTCCTATTTATAAAAGCAATTTTTCAAGTAGACGAGGTGTGTCTTTACCTATTTCTAATAGGGTACTGTTATGGTCAAACCAGCATCTTGCAGAGTACCCTGAGAAACCACTCAGCAAGTTTTATGTAACATTACGTGCTATTTGACTAGGTCAGTTGCCTGTGTTAAATTAATGACAGCAAGCATACATCATCACTGCATCTGTTTACACATCTGTCTGCATTTCACTACATTGTCGACTGCGGAATCTCTGGAATAATGAGTGTGGCAAGCTGAGTTGTATTAAAAAGGGGTTATTTGTATTAATATAACACCATACTGTGTTGTCATTGTTTTGCAGCACATCTATTACATATATCACCACTACTTTTTCTTCCTGAGCAAGCCAATTATGCCCGGTTTTGCCAGTCTGTCAGAGCCTCCTGGAATAAATTAAAATTACACCTTTGCATATGCAGTAGTTGTAGCTGAAAGTAATGATAATGACCCTGGGTGAATACAGGATTTCAAAATAATCTTAAACAAATGTACATGTGCAGAGCTGCTGCTGCTGCCGCCTTATTTCTCCTTAAGAAGATAAATGTTTGAGTCCATGATGTCTGGAACCCCATGGACAGAAGCTGGTAGCTGAGTGGAGCTGTGTGTTTTAATGCTGAGCTAAGAAGAGAATAGCCTGTGGGTACCTGAGCACAGAAACTTCACTGTTTTATTTCTCTGCTTTGTTTTTCAATTATGTGGTATGTCTGTCTGTGCATGGAGGTGCCTCAGAGTGTGCCTTCCATCACCTGTGTCTCATGACCTCTGATAACTGTATTTTTAAACATACATGTACGAGTCAAGAGGACTTTCTTTTGGATGGGAGAGAGCCTGGCATGTATCCGGGTCGAAGTCAGAGGAGGGAATGTGTGTCTGAGGCTGGGGTTTGGCTCAAGTTTTGAACTCCAGTCCTAATCACAAAATTACATTATTTTTAAGCAGTTTTTTCACAGGATGAAAATGTAATATTAGCATTTATGTCTTTCACCAAAAGATAACCTTTATGTTTTCACCCAAGACAGAAACAAACCAACCAACCAGAAATGTATCATGACTGATCATTAAGACTGTATTACTGTAAAAGCATTATTTTCTGCATATCTTCTGAGGCTTATTGAGAATTACATTAACAAGCTTTTATTTCTTGCCACAGTTATCAGCACCTGACTGGGAGGTAGTGACACATTCATGGTAGTACCTTCCTGTATGAGCCTGTCTGCTCATATTGGCTACATTTCTGAATTTCTAGTTCTTTTAGGATCAGGGCCATCAATCTTTTCTTCTGTAGCCTAGTGTGCTTTTATTTGCATGTGTGGGATGCAGATGAAACCAATCAGAGTTTTGGCATAGTTTTAGCATCAAATTTCTGCAGGTATTCAATCTTCTTTTGGGGCATTTGTCTTGCCTTTTTGCCTTACTGGAACTGCTTCATCAGCTTGTAGCATTTTTATGTCTTCAGCTGGCTTCTCCTGAACTCAGCTAATAGCTCAGAGAAATCACAAGGAAGAACAAGGGGCCACAGGGGAGTCTTTAATAAAAATATTTTTCTCAAAAATCTTCCCTTTGGAAAATCCCAAGTGTTGCAACCTGTCAGCTGAGCAGTATTACCTTTTAATTAATTGTGTTTAGAGTGATGTAGGCAATTTCTGGAAAACATTAGCCAGTAGCTTCTTTTCAACACTTAGTGAGATGTCTCTTGAATTTGATCATGTTAACTGACTCCAAACCTCCCAAGTAGTTTCATATTCTTTCAATATGACTGCCCGTGGGCTTTTATTAGATTAGAACCCACTGTCAAAAGTCCCAGAAAATAAACTGAAAAAAAAAAATTGATTACTCTGTAAATCATCCTGTCTGCATTTATATATTGCCATAATTTCTCTCTGTGTGATAAGGCCAAAGTTAGTCCTGAAAGGGAATTGTTGTTGGTTGCAGGTGTGGTCATGCAGGTTTAATTGTTCCCAGGTAATTCTGGTGTGCATTGTTCAAATCCACTCCAGCAGCTGCCAGAGTGTGCTCTTGCTGTCAGTCACAGGCCACTGAACCTGTCACTCACCATCAAGTGTTCGGGACGTATCAGAAACATGCCCTTCAATCACCCTTCCAGAACTCAAGCTCATTGGGGGAGAATGACATTTCAATTGGTATTTATGAATAAGATGATTTCCTGACCAGGAGCAATATTTGGTTAGCTGTTTTCCTTAAGCCTGCAGAGGATAAGCCTGTATGTATAATTCATTTTCCTCACACGTTTCTTCCCTTCACTGATTAATTTCTTCAACTGATCTATTTGGAGTACAACATTAATATTGAAAACAGAATTATGAAGCTAGCAAAGGAGAAATATTTTATCTTCTTATGGCAACACAAACATATACATTTATCTGATGTAGCCATAGATGAAAAGTGAATTGGCGTGAAACATCTGAGATGTTACATATTTATAATATTAAGTAAATTTTATATATTAAGTGCAAAAAAGAAAGAGGAGCAACCTTTGGTGACATGTCTGTCACAGTCACTGAGTTATTAAGTTTGGAGCTCATTCATTCAGCTCTTGGAGAGCCCTCACTCAGGCTCAGTGGAGCTGAAGGCAGAAGGTTTTGTGAAGAGTAGCAGTAGGGCTTCCCCTAAGGGGCTATCCTTGGGTAAGGGAGGGCTCTGTTCTTAAAAATTATAACAAATTACTCATATTTAATGAGAATTAGAGAACTAAACGCTGAGCTGAAAAGGGAGCAAAATGTCATAACTTTTAGGATTTTTTTTTTGCTTTATTGACATTTAATCCTTTTCCCATTTAGCTTGTTATTATTCAATAACATACGCTTTGTTACTGAATTTTCCAGAAGAACAATAAAGGGGAAAAAAAAAAGATTAGGTTTACAGAATTTAAAAATTCTGAAAGGTTGACTTGTCACATAAAGCTATCCCAAAACCTTCAGTTCTGTAAATCTTGGGATTAAAAGCAGTTTTATAGTATGCAATGGCAAACTAATCTTTTCAAGGGTTTCTGATTTTTATCTTAGGGGTTTTTTTAAAGCATTTGAAAAACCATTCATTCAACATTAAGATAGTGTCATACAAAGCTTGACATTTAGTTATTTAGTTGCTCTTCCTCTAATAAGACAAAGAAAAAAGGAAGAACCTTTAAAAATGTGGTTTTATTATTCCTCAGAGACAAGTTGTTTTCCGTAACCTTTACAAACATTTTATTTTGACAATGAAAAGAAGAAATAATGTGAATTCTTGAGCTATTGAAAGCCATTAAAAAGTTTTCTCTGATCTCAATAAGGCCAGAAAGTTGTCCTTAATGCTGAGGACGTAGGCAAATGAAATCCTCACCCCTACCTCTTAAAAATATCCCAAGCATTTACCTCTCTACTTACTAAATGACGTGTTCTGATGTAGATAGAATGGGATGTCTGTATGCAGGAATTTGGTCTTTATTTTTCTTGAGAATGAAAACTTTAGCACATTTAGCATAAGTTTCTGTTGCGAAACATAAGCAACGGCAAATTCACCATTTTCTGAAGAACACTGTAGTAGAAGAAAAGACCTGTAAGGCCAACGGAGGGGAACACTCCAAATAATGTGGTCCTTAATAATCCCTGTGGTCTGGACCAGGAGGTGTCTATTGAGAGCATCCCATCTGTGACTCTTCGTGCTTGCATATTGAAAGGGCTAGGCTAAATATAAAGTGAGGATTAATTCATGCCTTGAATTTTATGACCCTTTGGGCACAGATGCTCCAAATGAAGAGCCTGCTTCATTCTCAAATGTATTTTACTCTGCAAACAGTTAATGCTACATGTTGCAATTATTGAAACACTACCTTTGCCTCTGGCTTGGCTTTATCCAAGTCACGTTATATTTGTTCCCATAGCAAAGCAGAATGGAATGCACTGAGGATGTACTTGCAGTTGAAAAATTCAAATGCAAATAAAATGGTGATGTATATTTTCCCTTGAAATGATCTGAAGAAGGCATTAATACTTGGCAAAAGCTCAGAAAAATGTAAATGAGTCATGAACATTTCTCCAAAGTCTCATTTAGGAAAATTTGTTCTAATATTTGCTCAGTTCTAACTTGAGTTCTTTTTTTTTTGGTTTGGTTTGGTTTGGTTTGGTTTGGTTTGGTTTGGTTTGTAGTAGGGGCTTGACAAGAATATGGATCCCAGATAACTAGAATCCAAACCAGGAGTCTAAATCAAAGCTAGCAACATTACTTAGAAAACAAATAGCACAGGGTACCTAAAGAAGTATTATATACTAAAGAAGCATTACATAACGGGCTTCTGGGATTTAGCTTCCTGAGACAAAGGTACCATCATACATGCTGGGTTTGTGGACAAGCAGAGCTTTGCAGCAAGCTTTTGTTGGCAGGCAGGTGAGGAAAATGCAGCTATAATTGGCTGGACATCTCTGCAAAAGGAAGCTACCCATGGAGGTAGAGCCCTTCCTCCCATCAGAGAACAATATAAAAACTTTTCTCATACTTGTCCCCAGTCCACAATTTTACTTCAAGAAAGGGAAACAAAGGAAATTATGAATAAATCCATGTAATCCTCTGGCTGCTACCACAAATCCTTAATTTACCTAGCTACAGGGTTCATGAAAGAGCCTCTGAGTTATGGTCAGCTTAATTGTCTAATGTATTGAATGAAGAACCTGGCAGGTCACATATAGTTGTTGGAAAGAAGGACTTAATGAAGCTGGAGGGCTTATCTGATCAGGTGTTGTGTGATCCCTTTATGTCAAAAAAGTTCATTATTTGATTTCTTATCCATTGATTTTCTTTAACTCAAAAATATCTGATTAGAGGATTTGGCTGAAAAAGAAGCATTTTTAAGAAAAATAGGTTGTTTCTTTGGTGAGGAAGATTATATCCCCCAGGTTTCTGGGAGCTTCATTGGGATTTTGGTGTATTTGTGATATAAATTGAATAGGAATTCATTTTTTTGGTGATTAGCAAAGAAGTTGCAACATGCAGCTCAGCCCTGTAATTGTGGGGCAATTGCACTCCAACTGAAATCAATATGGACTTAGCCTAAGCTAAGGACAGAGGTTTGGACTCAACATCATGTAACACTAATTCATTTCCAGATCCATGCGGGGATCAGTAATTCAGCAGTTCTTGAGTATTGCAGAAGTGGTGTTAAATCACAAGGTTAGAATCGAATCTGTAGTTGACATTGACTGGAATCAAGGACTTTGGAGCTGACTTTTCAATTTACAGGTGGAAGCAAAATTGCTTAGCATATGCCACTGGAATAATACTTTAATTCACTCTTCTCCACCTGAACACCAGTGGCAGAAGATTATGAGGGGTGAGTGGCAGTGACACTTCTCTATTCCCAGAACCGAGATTTTGGTGACAATCAGTAAGATTGCTCATGTTGGGTTTAACCAATGTCTAAGCACACACTGACTTCGGACAGTCAGGGATTACTGGAGCACAAAATTTTCAGGTAGTCCTACTTCCTAGGTTGGGGTCTTGCTGGCTGCCCAATGTAATTACAGGTTTCTGTCAGAGCAGGGAATTTCTCCATTTGCAGGGTTGTTGGGTTTTTAGAGATGCTTTGCTGCTATTCTGCTGTATGTTACACTTGCATCAAATAACTACAACTGCAGATCATAGCTGTGCTTTACAAAACGTAGAGAAATGATAAAATACAATACCTTTTTACTGGCAATTCAATGCTAGCTGTTAAAATTCAGTTATACAGCATCCCAGGTGGTTGACTTTACCCTGCCAGTTTTGTTGCTTTCCAATTTCATCATCCTGAATGCTGGGCTGAGGTGATAAACAGCCCATTGCAGGTCTTTGCTGCTTCAGGCTTTAAAGACAACTTTTTCTTTGGTATTTCCTCATGGAAACTAAAATGTGTTGAGTAGATCAGTCTGGAAACCTTAGGCAACATGTTTTCAGAAGATGTTATAAAGACCAGCATTGTTTTCCCAAGCTCTGACCACAGGCAGACTTCTTCCAGATGATGTGTCAAGGTGACAGACAGCTTACAGCTGGTCATGCAACTGTTCAAAAAACAAGTATGTGGTCCCCTCCCGAGGGTTCCCAGAGTAGATCTCTCTCAGTGCTGCTCCAGTAGGGCTATGTTGCCACATTGACCCAGGGCTTCCTAATGGGAAGGGAAGAATTCTTCACCACAACCCCTGCCCAGTAGATTTTGACACATGAAGCAACTACTCTGAAGTCAGGGATTTTTTTTACTGACATGTTTTACTGATGTGCTCTTTAGAAAATGTACTGCATATAGATGAGACAGTGGTGAGCTGCCCACTGGAATTTGGAGCCCCAGTTTTGCTTGTTTGTCGGGCATATGCTTTTTTTCCAGCTTGTGCAAGGTGAGCAAATGATGTGCTGGTCCCTGGTGCCAGATCCTGTTAGCTGAACCACAGCCATCTGTTTACCTCCAAGGATGATGGGATTGGCAACAAAGGGGCTTTTACAGACTGAGACTGACTGGTGTTTTTAATTCAGTGTGTTTTGCAGCTGGAGATGTTGGGCAGACCTTGAGGTTTTGCATGGGCACAGATGAAATCAAAGTGATGTAATGACTGATCAGCGACTCTGATCACACACACGAAAAGAAGGGGGGCCAGACAGGGTTGGAGACTGTGTTTGGACTGATTGTTCTGGTTTCTTCCTCACTAGGACAAAGAAGTGAATCTGGAGCAGGTCCACAGACGCATGAACAGTTTAATTGACGAAGACATAGCTCACAAGCAAATCTCTCCAGCGTCCATTGAAATCTCAGCCCTGGAGATCGGTGGCATGCAGCCAGCCCAGACCCTGGAGCCCGTGCGCGAGTACCAGAACACGCAACTTTCTGTCACCACCTTTTTACCAGAACAGACAACTCATGGTGCCAGCAGGACACTCACAGCTGCCTCCGGCAGCAACCTGCCGCTGCCCCTGAGCAGCTCGGCCACCATGCCCTCCATACAGTGCAAACACAGGTCACCAAATGGAGGACTATTTCGTCAGAGCCCCGTGAAAACCCCCATCCCAATGTCATTCCAGTCCGTGCCGGGGGGAGTCATTCCAGAAGCGATGGAGCCCTCACATGGAACATCCATATGACGAAAACAAACAGTAAAACAACCAGCAGAGCTTTTTAATACAAAAATTTAAAAGGAACAAAAAAAAAAAAAAAAGCAAACAAACTCTTACATTTTTCTTGTATATACTTGTAAATAATGAAAGAATGAAGTGGGGTAAAAGTGTATTTTGAATATTCCCAATTTTCGAAGTAAGTAAAAAACAAAACAAAAAAACAAACAAAAATGTATGAATGACTTTGTAAATTTTGTTCTATATGAATAAAAAGGCAAACTACTTGTGGTCGTTCTCAAGTGCCAAAGAAGACCTGTTACTGGGACTGAGGGCCATACTTTTCTTTTTTTCCATGGATTTGAACACTTATTCCCTTACAGGTTTGGGGTTTTTTTAAGAGCAAAAAATATTATCTGGTTCTTGATAGAAAAATTCACCATGCTCAGATGTCTCCTTTCCCCAGAACCCTATTTTATAGTCAAGATGACAGTTCACTTGGAGAACTTAACAGCTGGTATTAGCATAGCAGTAACAAATGTTTTAAAGGTGAATTATACCTAAAATCCAACAAACAATAAACAGGAAAAAAAAAAAAGAGAATTCTTTCCTTCTAACAAGGATTTAAACTTCCACACAGTTTCTAAGTTTAAGCACAGGATTGTTGGGTTATGTCTGCTCTGCTGTGTGGCTCTTTTTGTTTAACTTTCTGTGTTTCATTATACATATATATAATATATATTATACATATTATGACGTATATATTATATATATATAAACACTTTGCTGAACATGTTTTAGGTTAAGGGGAAAGCTTTTAAGAAAAACTGCTCAGCTTTTTTTTTTTTTTCTTGTGTACGTGACTGAAAATGGGGAGGAACCAATGGAGTGAGGCAAGGAAGAGCTGTAAGGGCAGGAGATAATGGCCTTGCAGTGACTGTGCCCTCTGGTGCCATTTCTTTCTTTAAGATTTCAATGAATTTGTTGCATAATGGATGCAATGCTCACTGTTGAAGTCATATCCCTGAATGGCAAGGCTAAGCTCACGACTATAAGCACAGCTCTGCTTTCTTTTTCCATTGATTTTGTAAAGAGAAACATTTTAATAGCCATATCCATAATTGTGGTAGAAATGGCTGTAAAAAAACTATTTTTTTTTGTCTATGAAACACAGAGGACAAAGATAGAGCAACCCATACAGCCAATTTAATGTCTTGTTCTGCAAATATTACCAGTGCAATTTCATATGACAGAAAAAAGTCAAATCAAAACCTAACACATTGTTTCCTTCCCAAACGGTAGCTTGAATGCCAAACATAACGGCTCCCTGCTCCCCCACCTCTGCTTAATGGACCATCACTCTCTTTCAAAAGGGGGATAATTTAGTGTCTTCTCAAATGTATCCCTATAACTAGGTTGTAATTTCCCTTCCCAGCTGGATTTCTTCACTTTATTAGAACACTGCTATTTGGAAAAGGTTGTAGAACCTGGTGCAGCGAAATCATTGTGTACATTAAGGTGAAAAATTCTGTTTGAACAGAGGTAGAAATGCTTTCACATCCCAAGAAAGTCAGCAGGCAGTCTGGGTCAGGTTTTTTGATAAATAAACATTCCATTGACTGCTCCTAATATGATTAGCATAATTACACAACAGGTATATTTATGGGGTGATTAAAGTCTCCAAATTTTTAAATTTCTAGTTTAAGCAATAGGGAGGAAAAGTCAAACTGTGACATAAAACCAGCCTAATGGAAGATCATACTCAGCACACTACTTTTTAAATGAGGAATATTGATGGTAAGCTTATAGAAGGAGTACTATTACAGGAATTAATTTGTCTCTCTTGTCAAGCCGTTTCCTCCTGAAGATGATGTGATTTTGCAACTTGGCATAAATTGCACTATTTGCTTCAAACTAATTAAAAATGAGTAATGTTTTAGTCAGCTGACTAGATTTATCCTATACAGAGACTTGGCCCACAGAAATATGGGATTTTTTTCTTTGTTCTTTTGTCACACTTTTTCTTATCGTTATCTTAACAGGAAAAAAAACCACTTCTGTGAATATACTAATTAGTTATGGCAGAAATAGCTGCACTAATAAGACTATGCACACACAGGAATCTGTAAAGATGTTTAGGAGAAAGCATGCAACTATTTGCATTGGAAAAATCTCTTGTTTTTATTACCAGTTTGGGATTTTAGCAGTAGCAGAGGAACATGCTCCAGAAGAGGTGCAAGGAGATTCTTGAGTAGCTACAAGGGTGCAACCTGCAACCTTGGGCTTGGTTATACTGGATAACTTTAACTGACCTGCATTTGTGGGGCAAATGGTGAATACAGTTTATTTTGGGGATTAACTTTAACAGTCTTCGTATTCAGTGTTCTCCTCCTGGCTTAGTCTGGTTTAACTTATAAACAATGTAAGATCTCACTTATGCATAGAATGGGACTCACCTGTTTGAGTGCTCTGTAGCTTTACATCTGAGATGATCAGGATCTTGAAGAATCAAACCAGGCAACCCTCTTTCAGTAAAGTATTTAAGCATGTGTGTAAGTCCTCTAGAAAGCAGCTGCTTTATGCACAGGCTGAAGTGCTTTGCTGATTAATGATGCAGTTAAAATGCACATCTCAAATTAAATATGTGCCTAATTTTAAGCAGGTGAGTGAGCTTGCCAACCTCCCTGGGACTATTCAGTTGCTTTAAATTAACTGTCTTGAGTGCTTTGCTGCACCAGGGTCTATATTGTAAAAGTAGGGATCTATGATGGATCTGTCACTGTCTAGTTATTTGTTTGTATAAAAGTTAGCAAGTCATAGCTTGAGCCTGTCAGCCTTGACAGGGAGCTGTTAAATCCTTCATGTGATAGTGTTTTGGTTTTAGATTATTTAAGCAAATCACCAAGTTCTCCTTGAACATGAACAATGTCTCTATCCCCATAACTTTCAGTTTTCAAAGTAAATGCAGAATGTATGTTTTTCATATCTTGTCTCCTGTTTTATATTTGTATCTTCCTTTTGACAGATCAAAGCATTCACTTTCTATAAAATATGTATTCACCACACACATGCATATATATATATATATATATGTGCAGTTACTCACAGAAGAAGTGAGAAATATAATTTCCATGTGATGTAAATGAACATAAGCTGAAAGCTCTCACGGAGCTGTGCTTATTTACACCACCTGCAGATTTGACCCTTCACTTTTAATATCTGGCAAGTTGAAATAGAAAAACTGCAGAAACTTCTGAAAACTTTGAAGACCAAACTGTGCCCTTGATTTTCAAATGGAACTTCCCCTGACTATACTTAAAAAAGGGAATAATGTATTATCTCAAATATTCTAGCTCCTCTGGGATGTTTACATTGCAAAGGTGATTGTACATGAAATGTACCTTCCTTTTATCGTGCTCTTTTGATGATGAACTTTCACAAAGCTGACATCTGTGGCACAGCACTTGTAGTGTGTCTTGTTCTATCAAACCATTAGTTTAGAAATTACTTTCTTTTCTTACAAAAATGTGACTCAGTTTCTTCTATTTGCTTGCACTCCACGGGCAATCTGCTTTCAATCTGAAGAATGCATTGCTCTTACTTCTTAGTATGTCATGTTTTCCTATTGCAATCGAAAAAAAGGGTAATTGTGCTTTCTAATTTCAGAGTTGAAACTCGATAGAACATTTTTATGCTGAGTTACAACTACATGTGTGCAATACTTGTCTTGCAAAGTAAAATTCCCAGTATCTGCCTTGCTTTGATAACCATTGCTGCACTGTAGAGGAAATCTCAGCGAAACAACTCACTTTTTCTCAGTCTGCTGATAGAATAAAACACTTAAACCTGGGTTCTCACCTGTGTAAATCAGTATCCCTCTAGTGAGTGGGTCAAACTTACTGACTTTCAGCAGGTGAAGGTTTGGATCTTAATATTGAACTTGAGAGCACTGTTTTCCATAACTTGTATTCAAGGAAAAGGAAAAAGTTTGGGAGTCTCAAAAATGAACTAGAAAGAGGAACATTTATTAAATTTTTGAGCATGCAACGTGAATTAGAGTTTAAACTGTATGCTAAAATTTCTTAGAGAAAAAATTTCTTCTCAAAATCTGTTCAAATGTAGGTATAGCTCTCCTTTAAGATAGGCTTCAAGCTGTTGAGTTGGTGACAAGTGGAGCATTTAGAGAAAATCATGCTAGTGGGGCAGTACAGCTACTACAGTGCTCAGACCTTATTGTTTTCTTTTGCTTTACTGACTTGAACTTACATTATGAGCAGTTAAAGAATGACATAAATCTAAACACAACACATTTGGGGACCCTGTTGGAAATTTCTTATAGAATCCACATCCTTTGGCAACCCTGGGGAATGCAAGGAGAAAGTCAGAAGAAAACTCTGAAGAGAAGCAAAATTAAAGGTAAAAACAAAAGTGGTGAAGGGGGAGGGAGAAAAGGGTGGTTACAACTCATGTTTAGCAAAGCTGTATTACTTGTATGAGAAGCCTCAATTCCATCATACAAGCAGTTGCCTCAGTTAATTATTATTTTCCTTAATTTTTAGGAAACAAATAAAAACAGCATTTGTTCTACCAGAAACAGTTGTTATGTTATTTAAGAGTTGGAATTATTTCTTTGGTGATGCCTGTTTTTTGGCTTGATTGTGACTCAGCTGGGGAAAATCAGCTTCAATCAGTGATTTGCACCCAAACCAGCTGTGGGCTGCTGGCTGGGAGATACTCCCGAGGGCTGTTCAGGTCTGCAGCTGGGAAAAATCAGCCTCAATCAGCTACCCATAAACCTCTCACTTCTCTGGGTTTTGGGTTGGAGTCCTGGCTTAGCAGTGTCAGCTGCATGTGTTTTGGAATTCCTGGATAAGGATGTTGCTTTGCTCGTGTTCACATTGGTGGGAGGCTGAACAGAAATGTGGTTTCTTCAGGCTTGTAAGGTAACCAATAACAGAAACAAATAATGTATAAGGCTTCAGATTTTATTGAGTTTTATTTTCTCCTAAATTTTCTGGCAGCCTCATTAGAGGAGTTTTTTAATGTTTTATTTTTAATTGTGCACTTACAAGGTACTACTTACTTGACTTTCTTTTATCCCCACTTAAATTGATATTAGATAGCTTGGTTAGAAATGAATTAAGGCTGGTTTTAACTTCACATCATGTTGTAAGGGAGCACCATTATGGGAGAGTTGTTTTGTGTTTTTTCAATTCCTTTTCTCTTTTGTGACTTTTTGGAAGATGACTCATCTTTCAGTAACTGATTTTGTTGTTGCAGTTATAAAGTTCTGTAGTTCTGAGGCTGTCAAGGTTTCTGTCTGTTTTGGCCTCTGTCACGTGAGGAGGGGGATAAGTGCTCACAATCACAGATACACCCAGACATGGAAATTAGCAGGCTAAGGACAAAACTTGAACAAAAGAGGGGAAAAAAAAATCTCTGCACATCTTGCCAAAGTTTTGGATGCTTGGATGACTGGATGGGACAGAATCTGATTTCTGAATCATATCCTACATGTGAAGGTACTGTAGGTATCTTCTGAAATATTTCTAGGTGGAAACCACAAATCACAGCTCAAAATGCCTCCAGTTGTTTTCAAGAGGGTTTTTTATTATTCTTCTTATTAATTGTTTTGTTATAATGTCATAACTGAAGCTGTATGAGAGGGGATGTGGAACCTGAGATTTCACAATGGCTGCTTTTAGACTCTCATTCTGAAAGTCACTCACTCATTAAAGGAAATATCTTGGAGATATTTCTATACTTAAATATTTTTCTTATTTTTTTTCTCTCTTGTAATATGTATATGTTTTCTGATGGAATTATTTTCAAAGTGGTGAAGTAGAGCCCAGCACTGCAGCTCAAAGAACAAAAGACTGTGCAACCATGACAATGAACTGCAAAGAACAGAGATCCCAGATTTATGTAGCTTTTTCTATGTATCAGCAGAAAAAGATATGATTTCTCTTTAATAGTTTTTTATGTGATTTATATTGGATCAATCCTGTCAAGTTAAATACTTGCCAGAAGCAAAATATTCCAGCCCACCAAAGTGCTGAAATGCATATTTGCAAATAAATCTAAGTAGACACTGAAATGCTTCCCTGTCTTATGTAGAGAAAGCATCATTTTAGTCTGCTGAAATTAGTATACTTATAGGTTAAAGATTTAAAGAACTTGAGCATGAAGCAGCACTGTTTTGTGCCCAGGGCTTGGTGTAGTGTCCCACAGCCATCAGCAGCCACGCAGGGAAGTGGGCATGAAATTAGGTTTGGGAGCTACTGCTCCATCCTGAGACAGAGAGTCCTCACCCGTAAATAAATCTGGGATGACTGTAGGTGAAAAAATCATTTGCAGTTGCAGATGCTTTTTCATTTGGGAACATTAGCAAGGAGTTTAGAGGAGTGAGCTTGGTCCTGGTTGCTGCCCACTGCCCTGAAAAGAAGGGGCAGGAGTGTCCTGCTCTGGGTGATGGAGTGCAATGTGTCCATGTGTGCTGTGGTTTTGCCTATCTGTAAGGATGCTGCTTTTCAGTTTTGGCTTTGTTGCTGCTGGGCAGATAACCTGACAGAAGAAACTCATGAAAAGTGCCAGGTGTAGGCAGGTATAGCATTTTCAAGCTCTTGAAATTTAGTAGTTCCTGCATTTCAGCTGCCATGTAAGAGCTGGTCAGGAAAATATAATGCAAAGTTTTGTTTGGTTCTAAATGCAGTTTGAATGATGGTGGGAAACAATTTTTGTGAGGGTGCTTTGGTCATGAAAGCTTTCAACTTGCAGTAATGTGGCAGCAGAGCCCACAGCTCAGCACACACCTTGCAGGGACTCTGGGGTGGTGACAAAGTGAGTGTGGAGTGAGGTGGCATTTGGCAGAATTTATTGCAAGCTTCCCAGAGAGCTCCTGCCTGCTGCTGTGGGAGCAGAGGAGGGCAGGGGAACCCCACAGCAGCACTGGCACGAGGAGCTGCTGGGGAAGGGGAATTTGAGGCAACCCTGGAGAGCAGGGGGAGTAGCTGGGAGGCTGCAGGTCTCCAGAGAGGAGTGCTGATGGTGTAGGTGAGGTAGGAAATACCCATCGATAGGGGCTGGTAAGGCCTGGAAATGAGAAAATGCTGTATCAGAGTACAAATGCACCCCAGGCTATGGACTGTGGAACATGGAGGAGGTTGCTGGATGGTGCTGTCATTATTTAATTGGGTTTTCTAAAATTCACGTGAGGCTAAATGGGAAAACTCGAGTCAGACTGGTCCTGGCATGTGGAAAGAAGAAACAGTGATTGTATTGGGCTGTGCAGATCGTATCGGGCTGTGAGTGACTATTTCAAGCCCGTTCTGTTTGATTTCCCCTCCTGTTCCATGTCTGTAGGTCGGCTCACACATCTTTCTGGGCTGTGATTAGTTGTGCAACTTTTACCCAGCTCTTTGACGAGGGGAATGTGCTTTTACAACACAAGAATAGTTTCTTCTTGTGCATTTGCATTCCTAGCTTTGTCTTGTCATTCATGTCAAAATGTCAAGCAGAGAAACATATGCTTTCAAATGGAGTTTCTGCAAACCATTTGGATCAATAAGGACTGTCTGCATATTTGTAACATCTGCCACGGAGGAATATGAAGCTCTGTCAACTCAGTGGCTTAGTATACCATATTTTACTCCAGACTGTAGATTGTTTACATTCAGTGACAGAAAAAAAATTGCTGCTCTGGGCACTGCAGAGGTCTATTGTAAAGCATGTCCTGCTTTTTGGAAAGTAGAATGCCCCATCTTCTGCACACAGCAACTACATGCCACCCTGACAGGCCAGGGCATTAATTCATAGACATGTCACTTGTGGCTCCTGACAGCTGAGTGAAGCTGCTGATCATCCCTGGGCTGCTCCAAAGGCTGGTGTGGGCAATAATTTCAGTTATTCTGAGACAACACCTGAAAAACTGCCAGCGTTTCAGGAGGAGAGACTACTTGCCTATAACAGTTAGAGGGAGTGTCTGGAGTGAAGTGGGAGAAGTGTCTGGTCATAGTCTGTGGCAGCACTGAAGATGAAGGCTCCCCTGTGCTCTGCTTGGTGGGATTTGGATGTTGAGGTCCACCTCTAAGGGCTCAAGTGTCACAGCCTGAAAATGGTGGTGGAAGGCAGTGATAGGGGAAAGGTCTCAAAAAATAGGGAGAGTCAGTATCAGAACATGGAGCAAGTTGAACAGCTTGCTTGGCCCTAGAACAAAGCCCTGACAGAGTGTAGGTATTTTGCCATGTGAAACCACGAGGTTGCAAAAGAAGCATCCTTCAGTGCCAGCCTGGATATTAAGCAGTTGGGCAAGTCCCAGACCTGTAGTTATAAAGCTGCTTAGTTCCACAGTATTAAGTGCCATGAAAAGTGTTTTAAACCTTTTATTAAGAACTCAAAGCGCACACAGTGAAAGCACGCAAAATGTAAAGTGTTAAATTAGACTGTCGATTTAATTATTCTTTATCACTTAATCCCTTTACCTGTGTGGCTTGTTAAAGGCAAACCCTTCTCTGCTTTTTGGTGAAGAATTGCAGGAAACTGAAAAAGTTCTCTGGGAAAGAGGGAAGGAGGGAAATTAGGGACTGCCCTCATGCAGGGCTGGAGGCAGACTTGAGCTTTAGCAGGACTAATACACGAGCAGGGAGTGAGAGACAGGGCCGTGATGGAGGACACACACTTGGTGTGCAGTGCCAGCACTGTGAGGTGCAGTGCCAGCAGCCAGGAATTACACCTCTCTTGAACTGGGATCTTGGGATTTAGTTTTGCCTTAAGTTTGGGAGTTGAAAGTGGTTCTGCTCTGACACTCTGTCTGTGCTGGCAGTGCCTCTTGGGCTGCTCTGGTGCCTTTGGGAGGAGCAGGCTCAACACTGCAGATTGGGATGGGCAGTGGGTTTACTTCAGTGGTTGGCACTTTCTTTTTCTGGATTGACCTCAAACTGTTATAAAAATAAGCATTAAGAGAAGATAGATTAAATAAAAAAATACATAAAGCCTAAGGGAAAATTCTGGCTTTTTCCTCACCAATAAAGTGCTTATTTTCTCAAAGACAAAAGCCTATGCATATGCAGGATTTGATGAGCAGATAAGATGACAATGTATTAAGAAAAAACAAACAAAAAAACCCCCCCACAAAACCCAAGACTTGCTCTGCAGTTTCTGTGCTTCTGGAGTTTTTTTATATTAGAATATATCAATCGAAATTTTCTTGAGTTGAATTTTGATCAAAGCTTGCATTGGAACTCGGGGTCTATAATTCATCTAGGTGGGAAATGCATAGGATTTTGGTTTTAAATTAGCTGATCAGTTTTACGTAAAAACCAGCAAAAGTAGAAATGACTATTCCGTGAGTTGCAAATCAAAAGTATTAATAGTTGATAAAGAAACATAAAAATTTAATTTTGTTTTTGTTTTTAAAAGAAGCAGATAATTGGAAACAATTAACATTGAATTACTCACCTGGCTTTAGTTATGATGGGTTTATTAAGTCATTATTGAGAGATTGAATGGTGGCACATGTTGATTATGTTTAGATGTCACTTGTCTTTGTTTTTTCAAGCACTAGAAAGAAATAGCTCAAGTCTTCTGACAGGAAAAAAAAAAAGGTAAAAATTAATGTTATGATGGAGCCTAAGACATTTAAAGTCTCCAAACTATTACATTTCAGGGAAACTTATAAACTTAACTCTACAGAACCTCTTTGATGGTCTCTGATCAAAGTAGAAGTCAGCTCACTGTTATCTTGTGCATGTCATGTCAGATGCATGGATTGAGATTTACCCATACCCTAATATTTGTGTAATGTGGGGGGTTCTTTGTTTGGGGATTTTTTTGGTTGTTGTTTTTTGTTGTTGTTGGGGTGTTTTTTTGTGTGGGTTTTTTTTTTGGGGGGGAGGTAGGCAGGGGTTAGCTTTCTTCAGTTTTGAAACTTTTGTTATTTTGAGTATGTATTCATCTTAATAATTACAAAACTTCAGGCAAGTTTTGCATCCTTCTGCCAGGAGAGAATACTGAATAAAGGGCTTTAAATCACAATTATTTACTAAGACACCTGAAGTGCTTGCCACTTTGTTCTGTCTGTGGGCAGAGCCTTTTATGCAGGGTTTTGATCATCTATGGGATCCTCTCTGTTGTGGTTCAACACACAGTATAGAAAGAGATGTGTATTTGTGGAATTCTGATAATGCAAAATGTTTCAGGTTCATCAGTTCTTCAAATACTTAATGTTTACTTATGCTGGCTTTCTATTAGGTATGCATTGTAGCCCACCTTTGTGGGTCATAGACTTTAAGTCCCACAAAAAGATGCAATTCTTCAAAAATAAAAGCAATACAGCAGCCTTTCAGCACTATAAACAGCTAATACTTCACTCCTAATGCTACATATAGAGAAAGTGCACTTGAAGGACTATTGATGCAAAGGCCATTAAATAAACTGTGGTAAATATTACTTATATTCTATTTATGCTAATATTGTTTGCATTTTTCAGTCTTTAGTTATTTAGTTCAATAATTCATGCAGCTTCTGATATTGCACACATATTTTTTTCAATATCTCTTCGCATATAAACACAGGCAATGTTACCTCTTGCAATGGGAGTAGGAGGAAGTATTTATTTGTATTTGCTGTATTGCAGCTATCGTTCTAAGTGCAATAATTTAAAGAGCACAAAGAATTATCTTGTGTAAGTGAACTTATCTGGCTGAAAAAGTGAAAGCACTTTTGAGGCATGGGACATAAAATAGGGCCCTTCTGCCTGTCTGAAAACCTTGGAATTAAAATGTTGTGTTAGTCTCTTTGGGTAGAATTTTAGTTTTGCTGTGAAGTGTTTGAAATGTCTTTTTTTTTATCTTGGAGGGGGAGAGACAAAATGTGCGATGTTTCTTTGGCCTTCCTTTGCATGTTTATCTTTAAGGTTGCTGTGATAACCTGCATCATATGAAGATTTGAGGGGGGAGCATTGTAAAGTTGGACTTTGTGTTGTTTGTTTGTGGGTTGTGTAGGTGTTCTTGTGATGAAGAATAATGTCCCAAAGAAAATAGTCCCACGGTCTCAGCCTTAAAACCAGGGAATTAATTTGTATCTTGCAGGATCTGTCATTTTTGTGACTCAGTTATAATCTCTTCTTACTCAACTTCCCAGAGAACTAAAAACTTTGATGCATTGCTATGGCTGGTATAAATGAGAAAAATTTGCTATGAAATGTGATGTATCACGTAGTGCCTAATTATGTCACCTCAAGGCTTGACCCCTCTGCTCTGTTAGCAATTCTCTCAAATTTTCCATCCAGAATAAAACCCCTATCTGGTTATAACTGAAGGGAAAAGGAAAGCAGTGGAAAAGGAGAAGCATTCCACTCGTCCCAGTGCAATGATGTTCTGTATGCCTACACACCAGGAATGACTCTTTGCTGGGGTTGCAGGTGAATAATGACTTATTTGTAAGCAAGATTTTCTGGAGGTGAAAGTCTGTCTTATTGCCATAGAAAGATGAGATTTCTGATTAGTCTTTTTCTTTTGTCCTTCCCATGTACTTCAACATTCCCAGCCGCAGTTATCCAGGAGAGCTTATCCGCCCTTTCTAATTGCTCCTTGCTTTTCCTTTTAGGATTTGCCTTCATGAAAATCCTTTCCCTCCTGAGGGAGTGGTCTGCTCTGCATTTGACATGGCTCACATAAATGATATTTCTTCCACTGGAGTCACTTATTTTTTCACAAAGTAACTTGGGAACGTAAGAATACCTATATTCTTGCTAGCTGATGTGCAGCTGAGGGAGTGGAAAAATGAGAGGGAGAAGGGCGAGGGGGAAAATTCAGCAGAAAATGAATTGAAAAATCCTTTTAAAATCTGAGTTTTGATGCCTGTGAATAATTCTACTTAACTAGTAAATATTTGCAACTTGGTCCCTTAAATACAGTGTATTAATAGTTTTACATTTAAATAATCATCAGTGTGAGCAAGAAGAGGTCTCAGCTTGGCCTGTGCCTATTCTTTGGGTTGGTTTTGTACAAAGCAGCTGTACGAAAGAGCTGAAAGTTGGCTCTGCTTTTCTGTATTGCCCTGGCACCACTCACCAGAGTCACTCCAGCAGTTGAGCAGAGCAATCGCTGCTTTTTTTTCCTTTTACTCCCTGCCCCACCACCACCCCCATCCCCCCTCGCCCCCCTTAGTAAGTTATCTTCTCAGCCATCACACAGTACCCTTTATTTCGAACATCACCTCTGGCTGGAAACTTGTTGTGGATGCCTGGTCAGAGGCTTGGCCCTCACTGGGACTCTGCAGGGCTGACTGGTGCGTGGGTGTTTGTCCCCCACTGCTGCAGACCAGCACCCCCCTCCCTACCCGTGGGGGAGAAGTATTTGGGGTCTAATTCCTACCAAGCCTTTGTGTTTCCTGTTCCTCTCAGCGTCTCTCCTTTAGGCACTTTGAACCTGTCTTTGTCCCTGCAGACCCAGAAGAGTTTTCAGCTGAGTTGGGGCATCCAAAATTGATCCCATCTGTGAATGCTTCAGTGTTCAGCCTGTTACAGAAGACAGGCAATCAACTTCTGAGGAGAGAAGGCTGGTTTGAATCTTTATCTATCATCCATAACCCAACTCCTCTAATCTTGTTAGATAATTTTTTTTCTGCTTTTCAAGTTTTATTGTGGCAGTGATAAGACATGGATGAAGTCACAGACTGCGTATATGTCTATGGCTCTTTTTTGTACTTACATGTGCAGTGTAACTCAGCCTTGTTTGCTTGTGCAGATTTGTTTCCTACTGGGTAGTTAAATTTGCATGTGTGAAATGCTGAAGTTTTAGTCGTCTGACCTTTTTAATTGTTTGGCTTTTACATGTAAATTGGTTCTGTGTCAGCCAAATACTACCTTAATTAGAAAACAAAATATGCAGCCTGGCACCTAATGTTTCCATTAGCTTGTTTAAATAGTCTGCAAATTTGGATTTCGGCCAGACTGTTTATTTAGAATGTATTTTTAATTGGATTATTGGTATGTAATAGTTGATATATCACTGATCCATTATTAAAATGTAGATGTGTTCAGAAGTATTCTGACACATCCCAGTGGATTTTAATTGAAATATTTACTCTTATACAGCAATTTCTTCTTTCAATGCTAAATAATAAAAAAAAGTGATTTGATGGTATATTAAATAAACCCTTTGTTAGAAATGGATTAATCTTTTACTGCTATTTGAGATGTGTCCATGAGGATTTTTTAGATATAGAGAAAGCTATTGTTTTTCTCCAGAGCTTCAGAATGGATACCCTCATTTTTGAAATATGAAACTGGAATAATATTTTTGGTTAGAAAGCTAGGAAATACTTTTTCTTGGAATGCACTTCCTTTGAAAACTGACTAATTGCTTCCACTGGTTTTTTTGTGGTTTTTCTTTTTTTTTTTTGGTTTGTTGGTTTGGGGTTTTTTTGTTTTTTGCATCTTTTAGTCATGTAAAGAGGTAAGTTGCTAAAAGATAAATCCGTTCTTAATCCAAGAAAAGGTCTACTGTCTCTTAACAACTGAATTACACTAAGAAGCGCTTTTGAGAAACAGCTTCAAATGCTTTTTAAAAAAAAAAAATGCACCTTTGTTATATCAACTGGATCATCTTTTGTGACCCTTTCAAAAGGACACTAGGTTTAAGAAGTATGGCTTTTTTCTTCTGAAAAGACGGAGGGGTGAGTGCAGGGGTTTTGTCTGCCCTGCCGCCCACCAGTCCCCCTGTGCACTTGTTCCTGCACAAACCCTGCTGCACGGGCTGTGCTGGTAATTTGGGAGGAGGGGACTAGAAAAAAGAGCAAGACTTGAGCGTTTTGCTGCTCAGCAATGGCTTCCCTGGCAGGTTGCAGTGGGGCTGCCTTGGAGAGCCCACTGAGCTGCCGGGCTGAGGGTGTGCAGAGGGTCTGCAGGGCTGCAGGCTCTGCTGCTGCCCCAGCTCGTGCTGTGTGCCCCTGGACATACCTGTCTCTGGTTGGGTCAGGAATGCACAGCTCTGGGGCCTGAAGTCTATGCAGAAAGCTGCTGGTGAGGGATAAATGAGTAGCAAACAGTACTGAACAGGATCCTCCTTCCTTGATCCAGCTGTACATCACTGTGCGTCCCTCACTTTAATTTCTGTCTTTTCCCTGTCTGTAGATGTCTCCCACCCTGTAAAGCTTCTGCCCACACTCTGCATCGTGTTAGTGGATCCTTTGGAGATTCCTGGTCCAAAGGATTTGTTACCTCAGACGTGAGCCCGTCTCCCTGTGAGAAGGGATTTGAGAAAGAAACTGCCTTTCTCTGTGTTCTTGTATGGAAGTATGTAGTCATGGCCTGTCACTCAGAGCTGCTCTGTATTTTGGAGTGAGTAATGACATCTCGCCACACTTCTCGAGTGATGCACACTGAATAATTTTTTTTAAGTAAAGTTCATGATAAAGCTAAAACTGTTTCAAGCAGACATTGGTTTCCAGGAACTGTTATTTGTCCAGCCTGAATCAGATGGCTTTGTGGTGGTGTTGGTGTTTTTATTTCAAACAACTCTATAAAGGTGGCAGCCTAGTTACAGCCCTTACAAAGCAGACTTTGGAAGCTCTTATTCCCAGGAGATGAATGTGTGGAATGGTCTGGAGCCCAGGGGGTCACCAGTGTTGCATGCTCTCCTGGGTGCAGTATTTAAACCCCAAATTGAAGTCTGAAAGTTCGGGTTGCACAGCTTTGAGCTGAGGTCGGCCTGTGCAACTGGGGAGAAAATGGGTTTGTTTCACACAGCTTCAGTGACTGTTAGGTTGATGGTTACCTGTGTGCTTTCAAAAAGAACGTGTGGCAGGGGTGGATTGTAGTGGTGAGAACGTGCTGTTTTACTGCTAGATGGAGGTCTCCAACAGGAGTGTGCAAGGGTAATGATCCTTCTGTGTCCCTGTGAGTTTCCAGCTGGAATCCAACCCACACCTACTTTGTGCTGCTGAGTCAAGAGTGGCCAAGGGTACTGAGGCAGAGAAAATGGCAAGCAGCTTATTTGTCCCTTGATGGTCATCCTGTGGAAGCGTTTTTTTCAGATGCTGGTGAAAATCTGAGAAGGCTAGAAAGTGTTTTTGTTATCCTTATAGGCTGCTTAGATCCGAAGCTTCTTCCCCTTCCTATCTTGCATACCTTGCTATCTTTTCAGCTATTGTTACTAACTATGTGTCTAGATTCTTTCAATGTTTTCTTTGTTAAATAAAAGCCTTAAATGATTTGTGGGTTTAGGGTAAACCCTTTCCAGTTCCTAGGCAATATATTTTTATTTGTACAAGTAGCTAATCTGAGGAATGAAGCCTATTTCATGACAGCTGTTGCTGAAGACTCCCTGCCCTGGTCTACAAAGCAGTGATTCTTATGGAAGGAAGGTAAAACATTTTTAGTCAAATGCAATGACAAGTTCATTCCAGAATATCAGAAATTATTCTCTGCATATTGCCTCTGTTGCCTACCAAAGTCACCAGATTCCTTTAGTTTGAGGCATGTCTGAAAGATTACAACCTTTATGCTATAAAGATTAATTATGGGGGAGCTGGTTGTGGGAATATCTCCTACTTGGAATGAAAAACCAAAATGCCACCTTCATAGCTTGTTAACTACTGTAACCTCCCTGTCCTGGCCAAGGTAAAGAGTCATTGCCCCGTCTGTCTCTTGGTTTGGCTTAGGTTTCCTTTTTCTAGCTAAAAATAGTTCATAGCTGTTACTTTCTCTATCCCAGTGCAGCTCTCTATGGCAAAGTTGGCCCTCTTGATCACTGTGGAAGCTGATTGTTAATGGGGAGAGAGAGATGTATATTAAAATATATGTATTTATTTTTTTTTAGAGTGATCTTGCTGAAAGGATTTCCATGTTGGCTATGAAATCTGACCTTTTAAGGGATTCAGAGCCATAGGCTTGGGACTAAGAAAATAGTGGGTTACTTCCACAGGCTAGGTCCCAAGATAATACAGCCATCGCTATCGTACATAGAGCCAGTACAGTATTATGAGTTATCATGGTTCTTAAACATGAAAAAAACCCCAATTTCTGTGTAGAACGAGGAAAAATGCCCTGGAGGATTATACAAATAGAGGTTTCAGCTCTTGCCTCAGAAGGTAAAAGAGTGAAAATATACCTGAGTCACCTTCTATTCACTCATTCCTTT
This sequence comes from Platyrinchus mystaceus, assembly GCA_035041135.1. Lineage (NCBI taxonomy): Eukaryota > Metazoa > Chordata > Aves > Passeriformes > Tyrannidae > Platyrinchus > Platyrinchus mystaceus. The sequence continues at coordinate 7,234,297 of JAWWLV010000180.1, read as the reverse complement.
ACCTGTAGTTATGCCAATGGTCAACCGAATCTGAGGTCATTTAAGATCAGGCAAAGCCTTGGCACCAGTAACTCTAATTCAGCTTGGTGTTTCTGGGAGGTACTATCTTTTTTGCAAGAAACTTGTTTCCTGGAGAAGGGAGCAATTACTGATACTCTGCTCATATAGGAGCCAAAGAGAGAGTGTTAAAATTCTCTGAACAGGTTCTATATTCAAGTCCCTCTGTTGTTGTAGCATTTCTATCTACCCTTATCAATCACTTATTTACTCTGGAAGAAAAAAACTCCCAATAATTTCTCTGGAAGTCCCTATGCTTGTTCTTCAGACAGGATTTACAGTCTTTGATAGATTCCCAGCACCAGTGTGCTGTTTCTTAAATGGATCTTAAAGGGCTCATTTCCTTAGTTATATTCCCATTTTATTTAATTACACTTCCTGAAGAGAAGCCATTCTATTTTATGTTTAACACTGCCGTATGCATGGGAAGTGAGGGGTATATAGAGCTGGGAAAAGTCTATTGCAATTAAGCTTTTTGTGACAGTAATGAAGCTGTGACCATACCACCATGATATCTGGAAAACACATTTCTGTAATAGTATTTTATTTGGTTTTGTTATTTGAAAGCATTTTATAAAAAATACTTATTTAAATATTTTTAAAAAGTAATGCTTTTTTATTTTTTCCCAAGGTTTTACTTGCTGCAAAATTTCCTTTGGTTATAACTCCTCTGTCTGAAAAGCTTGAAATTACTTAGCTGAAACAAATCTTTCTGTGAATCCAACGGGGAATTTAGTGTTTCCTCCAAGAGAGACTGTTTTTAACCTTTTATTGCAAGCAAGCAGACTGGTTAAAGGGAAGAGAACTGATCTCTGAGATGCAGCTACTCCAGATTTCCAGGATAAAGTTCCCTCTGCATGAATGAGTGGTGGAAGCAGTGGTTTTTCTTGGTATCTCTTAAATGCCCATTACAACTTCTGCAGCTGTTCTGTGTCCCTTTCTCTAAGGTTGGTCTGCTCTGGGCAAGGTAAGAGTATTGCTGCTTCCCTGGTTTCGTAAGAGTGACTCAGCTGGGCTCCAAAGCCAAGCTTAGTGCAATAAACCTTCCTTTTTTAGACAGGTAAAAGTATTGATATGTACAAGTGGTTGCAAACTAGAGGTAAAAAATTGGTTGTACATCTGTAGCAGTTAATATCAAAGAGTAAAAGACAAAAGGAACAGCAAAACCATGGTCTTTACCAGCCTGGTAGCTTTTGCAGCCTCTCCAACAGTGCATGCTCTTACTTAGTCTCAGCCCTAACAGGTATTGATCAACAAAATTAGTTTTCAAGGTCATTGCTCTGGACAGAACCTTGCACCAGAGATAAGCAGCACCTGCTTTGCAGGCAGAGCGATGCCCAAGATAGCCCGTGAGAAGTGCAGCTCCAGCAGCCATGGAGGCTGTGAACTGCCTTGGCAATGCTGGAGGCTCCTGAGCAGGGACCAGGTCACTTCAGTCCTGTGGCTTTGGTAATTTGAGCTGCACGGCGTAACCCAAGATTTATCTGAACTTAAAGGGACCATTTTGCCAATTTTTTTGTGAGGTTGGCTTTTTTCCCCTTGGTTTTTATTTTTAAGCAAGATTATGAGTGTGGTTTGGTTTTCTTGCTATTTGTTTTAGTTTGGTTTTATTGTTTTTTGTTTTTTCTTCTTTCATGCATGTGTTTGTCTTTACTATACATGAACTACTTGATAATTTAACTCATGGTCAAAATTTTTTCTTCTGAAAATTTTACAAGTTCAGTGAAGAATTTTTAAAATTAATGGTGCCTATGTGAATTTTGGGGTTGAGTGAATTTAATCACTACTGGAAGTCTTTTCCCGCAGTTAAAATGAGAAGAAAATCCAATTTTCTATAGAATGCAAAGTATTGGGAAAATTATAGCAAAGCTCTTAGTTTTTTTCCTGTACTGTGAGTTAACAATAGGACTAAAATAAAAGAAACAGGGGTGGAATATTTTCTGTCCAGTAAATCTTCCTTCCTTCTGAATGAATGACAAAACCTCTTCATCACTGAGGGCAGCTGAACCACAGGGGAAAAGATACTGGAATAATTTTTGGCTGCAGTAGATTGCATAGCTGCTTCCAAGTAAATGGAACGGATACTTGGATAATGGTAGCAAACACCTCAGAATTTAATTACTAAAGCTTATGGTTTGGGACTCACCCAGGCACACTCTTTTGGGATGCTGTAAAACTTGGAGCCCAAACTATTTTCTGGTTTCCCTGGAAGACCACAGTGATGTCATCAACCTTTGCAGAGAAAACATTTTTAACTGAATCCAAGTTTCTTTAAGTTCTCTTCTGTTGGGTGAGATGGATGTATAATGAAAAACTCAGCCATTAGAAAGGAAAAGAACTAGAAAGTCACCTGATGGACTGCATTTGTTGTAAACTCTGATTGCTTCACTTTGAAGTGAGAGACTGTGCAGCAAATGGCAAGGAGGTCCTTCTGCGTTAACTATATTACTTCTGCTAAAAGAAGGTGGCAAAAGATGACGGTGTACCAAGTTCAGCCTCATTCAGAAACTGTCTTACTAGGTTTTTGTGTTGGATTTAGGCTTAATGCACTACTACTGTGTTAAATCATTTGTTAGCCCTAATTCTGGGCAGTAACCTTTCGTTTTCTGGGGCAAGCTGGTGCATCTCTAATGATGTGGCAATTATTACTCACCTGTACTAGGTATTCATGTCTGCAGTAGAAAATGGAGTTCTTGGGGCCTCCCAGCATCCCAAAACCAGCTTATTTTCTTCTGTTGCCTGCCTTGTTAACATTAGGACTAGAGCTGGAAGGCTTGAGTAGTTTTATAAGCACACTTCCACTTATGTGTGACAGAAAATAAGATGACACGTAATCAATTTATTCCTCTGGTGCAAAGAAATAATAGGTTGCAACTGGTTACCATTATCTAATGATCTCTGAGCATTGGAAGAGTCATCAGCTTTGTTCCGTGTAATTGCATTCTTTAAATGTGGCTATTTGTGGTAGATTATAGCTTGCAACTACAAATGCATTTGAGTAGACAGCAGATGAAGTCCATTGGTTCTTCTTTTAGCTTTCTTGGTTTTAGTGCAGTGGAAGCTGGCTTGCTTCCATGAGAGGAGGCAAACAATGTCTGAGGTGCACTTCAATTCTACAAAATAACACCTTTTTTCTTGGTCTGATTCTTCTATTTCTGGAGTTATACAACTACAGAAACTTCAGTTTCTGCTGCTGTGAAATACTCCTTAGAAAACTGCAGAATTAGCAAGGAATTCCATGTAAAACATTCAAGCATCATTTCATTATACATTGCATATTTTATGCAACATTTAAAATAAAACACGGGGGGGAAAAAAAGTCAGAGTTCCTGTATAATAGCTCCTCATAGTTGGGGAAGGTCTTCACTATAGGCTGTATCATGCTAAAGTCAATACTGATTCTATCTTCAGTGCATCAGGTAATTTATGAACTCAAAGAGCAGAAGCTGCCATTTTGAACCCTTAGTTCTTATGCAGTAATATGGGCTAGTTAGCTATTTTTTTTTATTTTTTTTTTTTCAATTTGTTATAAGACTTGAGTGGTAATTCAGTCTTCATGCTAGCTTAATCTTCAGCTCAGTGACTTCCAATTACTAACAGAAATACAGTGATGTTGCTTTAGCAATTATGATCTCAAGGTCAAACAGAAATGAGAAGTGACCACTCTTGTTTCAAGGTGCCCAGGCCTGAGATCTGTAGAAGTCAATTCCAAACACTGATCTTACTTCACTGACAAAGAACCATACCCTTCAGTCTTTCCCAGAATCTTAAAGGCCATCCAGCTCTTCTGTTCTACTTTTCCCACCCTTTTTAATACTAGGTAGATATGTCCAAACATGGGAAAACATGGGACTGGTTCATACTGACTTCATGGTGAAACTCTTCCCCAAAAGTAATCTTTTCACCTGTGCATGTGACTGCCTGTGTACACACACTTTCACACAGCATATGGGGGACATGCAGGAAGAAACAATAATTGTGCCTCACTTGAACTTGTCTTACATAAAAGAAAATGGAATAGGGCATCTATTGCCTCTTACAGAAAAAGGTTTTTTTCTCTCTTTTCACTGAAAAGTAGAGGAGATGTCAAAAGAAATCCCCCTTTGTTTATTTTCACATGCCAAGGGGTGTTGACTCCCTGAAAACAGGCATCTCTCCCCAAGCTCTGTGTCTCCTTCATTTATTAGAAATGACCTTGGCTCATAGCCAGGAGGCTTGCCTCTCCTCAGAAAGGGAGGCTAACTTTCTCTACAGCTCTTAAGTTCCTCTGAAAATTATCCCTGTTTTTTTGTGCAGAAGCACTTATATCTAGGAAGGGCAAGCTACTTGAGAATTCAGAGGAAACTATACTAGTGTCATCAAAAAGGAGGAACTCAGTGACCTTTTTTATTGGGGTAGGAGGAAAACCCCAAAGAATGTTTTCCTCTGAGGCCAGGCTCAGCAGCACACCATGCATGATCCTAGCTCTTGTGTACCACAAATCCTGTCTCTTAAAACCCCAAGCCCTGGCTTCATTTCTTACTTTCAATTTGCTGCCAACCTACAGAAACTTAGGTAGCAACCGTAGTTTGGTTTTTAAGTAATTGTACTAGTAGTTTGCATGAAAAAGATAAGTAATTTAGGAACTTATGGTGAAATTCTGTTGGCAGATGGGAAGGAGTATTATGAGTTGCACAGAGTCCGGGTATAGTAGCTAAGAAGCTGCCTTGCAGGCTTCTAGCCCTTTGGAGAGGGGTCCAGTGTGGGGGGAAGAACAACAGCTTGCTTTAGTGTCAAAGCTAATTCGGCTGACTTCCCCATCCAGCTTCTTCCCTTCTTTTACCCTGTTGCAAGTACCTTTGTTTTACCTTTCCAAGATTCTTGGGGCTCTTCAGAAGTACCCCTTCTATGCCTGGATGCTGTTCAGGGGAACACCATGTGGTCCTGGCTGGAGCTGTGCAGCCCTGTGGCAATAGGGACAGCTGTACCCTGTCCTTCTACCCCTCCCTGTGCAGTGACACCTATGCTTGTGCAAGTGAACTTGTCTTAGTAGTTCCTGCTCCCTAAAATTTGGTCTATCTTAGTTGAAGTTATAGTAAGAAAAAAGCCAGTGAAATAATCTCTCTTTCTGCCTCTTGATTTCCTTGAGGTGAACAAATTAATTTCTTGTGGGTCAGACCTGAAGGTCCTTGAAAAAATTTCTAGGCTGTCTGTCTGACGTGTTTGAAGGAGAGCAAAGGAGCAGGACATGTGATAAAATAATGGTGGTGTGAGAAATCTTATTTACTGGCTTTGTATCAGTGGAATGCTACTCAGCCCAGCCATGCCTACCTGCCCCTGCCTTGCCAGTGCCCCCTTCCCATCTTGACTCTGCTGTGGGACCAGCTATATATACTCACTGCTATAGCACTGGTGGCAGCTTCTATTATTTGCACTTTCCTACTCAGAAAAGGGGTTCAGAACAACTAAAGTCCATTAAAAGTGAAATACAGAAGTGACAGGTACCTGCAGCAACAGGGAAGAGAGGAAGGAGGAAAGGAAGCAGGAGGTGTCTGAAGTACTTTATTTCCTCAAAGCCTCATCTTCACCTACCTCTTTTTGCCCTTCCTCTCTTTTTCACCTCTTTCTCTAATCACTGTTTTTTCCTTGGGCATTGCTCCTTTAGTTGAAGGTAGGTTGTCTGGTTAGGAACACAGGCCTTGATATCAGGCTGTATGGCACCTGCTGCACAGCTGGTGTGCTGGAAGTCACCTATTAGTAGTGTCTACTCCAGAAGAATCCCCAAACACTGTGAATATTATCTCACTCACTGGTTCTGAATGGTGTGCTGTGTCAGGAGCTTTGTGTCTGACTACAAAGGTATGTCTTGCAGGCTATTATTTGGCCACAGTCTTGCAGTAGTGAAGTGTGGTAGTGGTTTGAAGATTTAGAAGAATCTAGAGGCTTATCATGGTTGTTTTACGGGAAAAAAAAAAAACAAACCCAAACCCACAAGTTTTTATTACTTTCTTGAGAAAACAAAACATATATGGGCAGCCAGTGTCTTGGAAAATGTACAGCAAACCTCACAGAGGGAATTTGGTGAAGTCTTTTCTCTGAAAATATCCATGGTGAATCATGTTATGTGTCTATCAAATTTGACACCACTGATTTATAGTAACTGGATGAAGAAATACAATTAACCTAGATTGTAAAATCCAAAATTAGTAGGACCAAAACAACTACTCAAAAAAATTGTGCCAAAAATTACATATAGCAGAACTTAATTTCAAAATGAAGCTATCTGTTTCCATGCAAGTTATCCTGCAATTTTAGAGTATTAAATCCTTGGTGAAAAGCTTGTACTCATCCTTAGGAAAGAAAGACTGGAGACATTTCTAGTTCAGGTTAAGCATTGCTATTTCTTTACATACTGCTAAATGCTGACCATAAATACTGCATATTGCTTCTAATTATTCATGTTTCACATCAGTTCCATAATCAGTGAAACTGTTCTCATGTATAATTAAGGAAGAAAGGCTGTAGTGTCCCAGGAAGGTACCTCACAGAGCTGCTGCCTGCCTTGCCTAGCAAAAGCAGGAAGTAGGCAGCAGCCCCTGACAGACAGGAGCATATCAAGATAGATTACCAAACATTTACAAAATAGATCAAGCAGAACAAGAACTTTGTTTGAGAAATGTTATATTAATGCTTCACTAGAGAAACTTAACTACTGTAGAATATTAATAAATGAGGCATTATTTATTTCATAAATGGTGCATAGGTGTGGATGTGTGTGTCCATATCTATATATTATAGAAGAGCATTTATTTTATACTTTTTTACAGAAGATAAACCCCTTGTGCTTTCTGATCAGCGGGCTCTTTCTAATTAGCCACAGTCACTTGTTACAGAAATACCCAGTCACCCCAAATACTATGAGATGCTTAAGTGAGCTGGTTGTTAACATAGTAATGGATAGGAACAAAACTTGCCAAGTTTTCCAGGTTAAAAAAACCCACCAACAAATCAAAAAACCCAACCCATCTAAAAAATCCACCCAAAACCAGGGAAAAAAATGCCACACCAAACAAAATCTAATTGGTTTGAAGCTAACTTCCAGTGCTGGTAGCAGCCTCTGCTGTTTCCTCTCCATACTGTGGTTTGGGGCATGAAGCAGTCAATTGCCAAATGTTTGCACAGGGCTCTCCAACCCTGTGCCTTCTAGATAGCAAAAACTAGATGCTGGATAACTTCTGTAAGCTTTCCCAAAATGAGTGTGCCTCCAGTGTTTTGGAGGGCTAATGTGTTCAAGGGTTGAAACTGGTGCTGAAATTGGTTTGTCAGCTACATCACGGAGCTGGGCCCAGCAGTGGCTGAGCTGACCTTGTGATGCTGTCCATAGGCATGCACCGTTTCCAAGATTTTCCTTTTGGCAAGGAGGGGAAAGGAGCTGATATCAAAACCTTTTTTACATGTGTCTTTGACATTTCCCAGTGAGTGCATTTGTTCATCAAGTGGATGTGATTTATAGGTGTTGTGCATCAGTGGTGTGCCGGCCTCACTCTGTATGAGGGATTGTCTGAAACGCTGGCAGTAGCAGAGGAAACTGTGGCTAATCCTGGTAATCCCTTCAACTTGTTTATGCTGTACATATTTATCTGTTGAAAAGTATGTTTGATAGGCCAGGAGTTCAGTAAAAGAGAATTTTTTCTAACCTTGTAATACCATAGCTGCTGTCAAAGCAGTTCTCAGGTGCAGAGGTCTCTGCAGCCCAAAACAGTGCTGGGAGTGCTGCTCACCAGCCCTGCCAAAGTTGAAATGAGCCTCCTCCTTGCAGACAACTGTTCTGTACTGAACACAGGGTAAATCTTTTGTGGTTATGCACTGACTGTAAAGCTGAGGAGATTGTGTGCACCTTGATGTTGCATACAGCTTCAGCTCAGCCTGTGTCCTGGGCTGTCAGCAAACTCTGTATTATCTGAGTTGGCTCAGGCCACCTTTATACCTATTACAGAGATTTACAGCAACCCTGTGCTTCACAGAGACAAGCAGGGTTTTATCAGAGACTTTGTGAGTTGCTGTTCACCACAATAAGGGTATAAGTGGTGCCAGCCCCGTAATCACCAGATGAATTACATATTGTTCCCCATTCTGCAGTGTGTGCCTGCAGCTGTGCATGGTCAGGGGTGGCTGGAGGGACCTGAAACCCTCTGTGGGAGGCAGAGAAATGACAGATCTGGGATAGGCTTGAAAACAAACTTCCACTGAATTTTTCACCACTTTTTTTTTTTTGACTTCTCTGGAATCAAAACTAGGCATGTGAATATTCAGAGGCCTGAGGGAGGTCTTCAGATAGAGCACAGGAACTTAGAGCATCCCAGGGATAAGGATGGCACGTTACTAACAGATACCTTTTTGGCAAATAGGTTGGAGTTTAAGTCATGTTCTACTCAGTTGTATGTCCTGACTTTTTTTTTTTTTTCAGAGGGTAAGAACTGGTCTCCATTTAGAATGCTGTCTTGAGCAATACTTTGTTCTCCAACTGATATTTTCTCACAGAAAGTTTCTCCTTCAATAAATCCTCAGATCGAAAGAACAGCAACTTTTTTTTTTTCTCCTTTTTCTTTTTTTTTTTTTTTGGTGGAAAGTGTCTGACCTGCTGTATTTTAGAGGGTGTGCTACTGTGAAGGCTTGGATACCACACAACTAAAGCTTCTGCTATTGCTTCTCAATGGAGATCC
>JAWWLV010000180.1:7163950-7210589 GCA_035041135.1 Platyrinchus mystaceus | reverse complement strand
TTCAGCTTTTTATCTTCTTCTTTCATCTTTCTTCTTGTCTTTTGAGAAGGTGATTCAAAATCAATAGTTCTGTTTAAATATAATCTTTTAAATGTGTCTAGATTTGTTGATACAGTCTTTGATAAAAGATATTTCTGTTGAGGAAGTCAGCGAAAATATTCTTCAGGGTAATGTTTCAGGCACATTTTTCAAGCCTTATATCACACTTTATACTGGACTATAAAGTAATTTTGAATTAAAACCATATTCTGAGTGGAATAAAAGTAATGGGTTTAATTTTTTTTTTTTTTGCTCACCTTTGTTGTTGAACACATTTTGCAAGTTATTCACCACTTAAGTAACTTCATAAAACTGCATTGATCACTTTTCAAGAAGTTTCGTTTGGAGACTGGAAGAACTTTGTCTGCTATCTGGTTTTTAGAAGATCAAACCATAACTTAGCCCTTTGCTGAAGAAGAAGTCCCTGGGAATTTTTATTTTCCTTTTGGTGCTCGTCCTTATTTCTCAGAGTGTTTCACGGACAGCTGTTCCCAGCCATCTGTTGCACAGTCTGGGATGCGGCTTGAGCACATATGAATTAAGATATAGTAGCTGGGATTCAGGAGTTTGAGTGCCAGTCTGGTGCTGAGCTCACGAGAGCTGCCTCCAGCTCAGCCGTAAGGGGATGGCTGGCAGTTCAGAGCCGGGGGTGAAGGATCAATGGATACAGCTTTGGATGCAGCAGGCCTGTGTCTGGTTTCCATAAGCTATCAAAGATAACATGCCTTATCTGGAATAACTCAATGGCCTTTCTAGACTTGAGGCAAACCCTTGACTTCACCGAGATTAGTTTCCACCGCGTGTACGTATATGTGCTCTGTCACAAACAAACCGCCTTGGGGTGGCGTGACCCAGTGGTGCTGGGTGGGTCTGGATTTCCAGGGAGAGATTTGCATTCAGTTTGGAGGAATGAATAAACTGCCCCAGATTTAGAGCAGTGGCAAGCAGAGGCTGGTTGCTTGTCTGAGGAAACATCAGGCAGAGCTGCTGCTTACCATGCCTGTCGCAGCCCCAGGGGCTGGAAAAACCTTTGTGTAGTCTAAAACTGCTGCCCTAGATAGGGAATGTATCATGGGTATTTTCAGTACTTGGTCTCCTTTCAGTCTCCTTTAAGGATGATTTGCATTTCCCTGAGTTGATTATGTTTTGACAAGGAATGCCAAGATCTCTGAAGAAGGACTGTTTCCTAAAACACCACCAATGCCTCGGGCTGACCACAGACTGTGATCACAAGCTGGGTCAGGTTTATCTGACTGATACTGATTCTATTTTCTCCTTAGAACTTTTTTTTTTTGGTTACTTAAATCCTGGTCCCTCAGTAGCTTGCCCTGACAAGCAAAGAGGTGGCTGCCACTGCAGATAGACAGGACTTTCTTGGGTTTTAGAAAAGTTCAGGGAAGTGTTAAAGCTATGAAGAATTATCTTGAAAATCAACAAGTCAGGCAGAATAATTGGCATAAATGCAGTCAGTGTTTACAGCCACATCTATATGCAGAAGTTATTTTGGGTCACTGTGGTATAAATAACAATGTCATATCTAACATTTTAATATTCTCTCTGTGTTCTCCAACTCATTTTCCATCTTGATGCTTACATGTCAGATCAGGGCAAGTAAAACTGCAAGAGAAAAACAGACAAGCATTTGAAGACTGAGAAACACAATGCGAGTGCCTGGTGCCTTCAGCTCTGCTCTGCTGCTTGGGTGCTAGTCCAGTCTTCCTCCCTATCCTAAGAGAGGGGTTGCTTGCACTTCTTTTTTCTGTATTATTGAAGTGACTGGGCTCAGAACCTACAGAGCAGGATGCCATATCAAATATCAATAGGGTTTTGGAGATAATGCCTAATATTTAGAACATTTGGATATTCTTCAGCCATACCATATGGTTCTAGAGAATCCGCTTTTTTCAAGCCTAGTTTGTCGTTGTGTTGGTTTTCGGGGTGTGTGTTTTTGTTTGAGTGTTTTTGTTGCTGTTGGTTTTGTTTGGTTTGGGTTTTTTACATTTGTTGGTGGTGTGCAGTTTAAAAAAAAACTTTTTTGATTTTTTTCCAGATAGTGTAAACATTTTTTTCCACAGTTGTCCAATTCCCTACTGTTCTTCCCTTCCCACCAACAATTTTTTTTACCTCCTGCTTTAACTCTTGCTAAAACCCTGTAACTCAGATAAGTTTCATGCTGCTTTCCTTCCCCATCTCCCAAGGAGTTAAGATGTGAGTACCTAAATCGTAGATGATAAAAGCTTGCTGTGACAGATGCTTGAAAGAATCCTCTTCCCAAGTGTTTCCAGCTTTTGCAGTTCAGCACCGCTGGTGTTCTGTGCTGTTCCCTTGTTGTGCAGTTCCCTGTCATTTCACTTTAACTGGTAATTAAAAAAAAAAAATCCCTAAAGCAGTTAACCAACTTGCTTGAGGGGTGAAGTGAGGCCATCTCAAATGACGTGATGGAGATCAAGAGGCAAAGCTCTGGTTAAGAGATGGCAGGTTGGAAGAAAGACCCCAGGCTTAGAGATCAAGTTTTCAGGAGAGTTTGGGGGAATAGCCATTATGAAAATAATCTAAAATGCTCCATGTGCTCACAGCTTGAATGCTGTGTTGCCCTGGCATATTAATCCCAAACTGCCTCCTGTTGCTAACATGAAGGACAGACATTGAATTTAAATCATGGTCAGCCAAGAATCGTCGGTGTATGACTGCCCAGTAGGTTTCAGTCCATGACAGTATGACACAGAGTACAGCCCCATTAGTTTTTCATAGCAGACTAAATCCTACTGTAAAATGTCCCACCCTCATGTGTACCTGCTGTCCCGTGCTGTGAACTGAACATTTCCCACTCTGTGCTGAGGGAGGATGTCACCACTAGCTCTTTAGTCAGCAGCCCAATTTTTCTAGGGCTTAATTGCCTTGGCTGGCTGGGCAGGCTGTCCAACTGACAGCCTGGGCAGAGGGAGTGCTTTACCGTGGCTTTTATTTATTTAGCTGTTGGATACATCGTGCTCTTCTTTTATTACCTGTCACATCTTGCCCTTTCTTGCTTTATGAGGAGCCTGTTCCGCAGCAGGACCCTGGAATCTCTGGCAGGAAGATGGAGATTTTGCTCCATACAGCAGTCAGGAGAACAGTAGGAGCACGGCACATGTTTGGCATTCCTTTTCTTTACCCCAATGTCTGCATATACTATATCTTGAAAATCCCTGGGCAAGACCACAAGAGCCCAGTTAACATCTCAGAGTTTGAAAGGTAGTAAGACAAAACACAAGTACTGATAGCTTAAGTGAATTCTGTGAATTCTGCCTGTAAACTTCTTGAGAAGGAATTTCACTGGGGACACAGAATTAGCAGTTGCTGAGGAGTGCTGATGTCTACACTGATGCTCTTTGATTTGTTAGTATTTTGGCAGCAGTTACAAATCAATTCAGAAACCATTATAGGCAAACAAAGGGTATTACAGTATTGCAATTGATAATTTAAAAAAAAAAATCACCAGGAAATATCTTTATGTATCTAGCAAGTATGGCAAAATGTGGTCCCCACTGCAGATCCAGCACCAGCAGAAGCCCTGTCATTGACCAATTGCTATTCTTGCTAGAAAGAAAACCACAGACAAATTAACTGCTGACGTGCACTCTGCAGTCACTGACCTGGCAGAGTCTGAATTAATAATGTTATGAAGTTTAAAAGGTCTTTGACTAATTTTAACATGTGTGTAAGAGGATGTGTATGGAACAAACTGGTGGAGAAGTTGGTAGCCAGCAATAGAGTCTGTGGGTTGGATTCATCTCTACCTGCCTGCAAATACTGAAAGGGCAGGTGGAGACCTATGGAGAGAGTCTCTGATGGCATAGGAAAGAAAGCACTTCCAGAGCTCAAATTTTACTTCAAACTAGTCTATTTTGGGTGCTGGTAAAGTTCTTACTTTTCTTTCTTACTGAAGAAAAGAAATGTCAATAACCCATTCAGATGTAGAAACCTATGTTTGTCTATATTTATATTTAATTGCACCCTGTGGGCCCACAGCTCCCTGAAAACAACACCAATTACCAGCTCCTGGGGATTTGAGCTTTTGTCTGATATTTCAGTGAGGAAAAAAAATCACCTGCAAGCATTTAACTCTGAGAAGAATGCTGAACAGCTTTATATATCAAGAAACATCTTTGCTATCACACTTGGTTAACTAAAAGTAGGCTGTTTTGTAAATCTGTAAACCAAAAAAAAAAGTGTGTGTACAGACCCATCCTTCTTTCTCTTCTTCCCCTCTTGTCCCACAGTTGTGGGGTAAATAATAATGGAGCAAGGATACCTTTGACACTCTCCTGTCTCCTCTTCTTGGAATTTGATTTTTTTTTCAAGTACCACCAGAACATTGGGATTTTTCTGATACAGCTAGTTTAACTGTAACATGGCCCTTTTTTTCTTTTGGAATTTCCCTCTCCATTAGAAAACTGTAATAATTAATGTTCAGAATATCCCATATTTGGATTTTTGAGGAACATAAGATTTCTAACTACATGACCATCCAGAATTGTACCTAGAAGTTTCTCACCTTTAGGAAAGGGAAAGCTATGATTTTCCAGCATGAGAGCACTTTCTTCAACTTCTGGTGGGTAGTGAATTCTGAGAAAGTAAAAGGTACAGCAGTAAGTTTGAGAGATGTTTTAAATTTTCTGTACATCTGAGCACAGTACAGCATGGCTTATTTTAATTAAAGTCTGGTTTGCAGTTGCAAGGATAGAAGAAATGGTCCCCATAAAATTTTTTAAGACTCTCTAAAAAGTGTCTTATACAGAGTTTTTCCCTTCCTGTAAAATAAGTTGCATATGTGGAATATACAGCAATCCCATATAAAAAAGATTTTATTGGCACTTGTAGTAATGACTTTCATAACTTATTCATGAGTTCACTGCTCATGAGTAATTTGGTCATCCAAAATACAGGCAAATAAAACTTTTATACCATGCTGTCATGTCTTCTACGCTTGGGGTGGGGAGATAAACAGGCATACCAGAAACATTTTGTAGGTCCTTTAAGGGAAGACTTAAAATAGAAGCTAAGTTCAGCTGTGATTAAAAGAAAATTGATTAGATCAAGGGGAGCTGATAAAAACCACCAAGACCAAAGCAAATGTGTTCTGGTTTTGACCTGATAAAATTGATATCACTTTTTAAAGTATCTGAGTTTATGTGTACTTAATGATCAGAAACTGGCGCTCATCACATTTGCTGCATATTCTTGCAGGTTTCCCCTTGTTCTCCCTTTGGGTTTTGTAGTTTGGGTGTTGCTTTGTTTTGGTTTGTTGGTTGGTTGGTTTGGGCTCTTGGGGTTTTGTTTGTTTGTTTGTTTGTTTTTGGTTTTTTTTAGCCTAGTGTGAGGCAGTGGGACAGTTGTATGAGTTGTATTACACTGGACCTTTTTATGGCATCTGAAGGTGTTCAGGAGGGAGTGCTTTCATGCAGTTGGAGCATAGATTGGATGTAAATGTAAAATCAGGCTGTCTGCACACAGAGCATGTGATCCCTTATAAATCTAGTTTGACACAATTCTCTATTTTTAGCTCTCTGGTGCAGTATCATATGACTAAGTGCCCCGAGGGCATCCGCTGCTCCCACAAAAGAGGAGGACTCCCACCTCCAGAAGGCAGGCTCATATTTGCTGTGCTACTGAAGAAATATAATGAGCTCCTGACTAACCTGACATTTTATAACCAAGAGAACTTTTAAGTACCTGAGCTTGGAAGTAGTGCATGAATTGCCACTTATGCTATTTCTCCACCACTTTAAACCAGTGCCATGAAACTTATCATTTTTAAGCCTGCTTCTCTAGATTTTTTTTTTTTTTTTGTTAAAAGCATATCCTGTGTGTATTCTCCAACTCAGAGCAGGATGGGTGTCTCCCCTGCCTGCCACTCCTTCCCATTTCTTGGGCAGAGGCTATTCCTTTGACGTGGAGACCACAACCATGCACCAGATACGTTTTTAATAAGAATGCTGTTCCTTTAGCAGCTTGGCAAAACAACAGAGTACAGGGAGGGGGGTGTGGTACTGCTGGCTACCATACACAAGGCTGGGAAAGGGTGTGAAGGGGAAGGTCTTGCTTTGGCAGAACTGGTATAAAGAGGACTGGTTGCGTATGGACTTTGGCAAAGTGGAAAGGTCTTCCTTCCTCAGTAAATAAAGGAAACTTTTCAGCCTGGTAAAATGGACAGGATCTTTATTTGATGAGCTGAACATCACTGTGTTTTTATTTGCTATTGAGCAAAACCTGACCTGAAGCCATTCTCTTGGAGTGACTGGTATTTGCCATCCTGGTGGGCTGGATGCAAGGCCAGACTTTAGAGGGAATAAAAAGAAGTGGGATGAGGGTATGGAAATGTATAGCTGTAAGGACCTAATGCAGTGAGACTGGTTCACAGATTTTCTGGTAACGATAACAAGAGAATAGCTGTAGGGTCATCTTAGCCTGACATGACTGAAGTTTTTGACTGAAGACAAACTTTGTGGTGAATATGCCCTCCATTAACAAGAATATTAAGGGTATTTGCCAACTCAAACACTTTAACACTACTTTAGTAATCCAGGAGGGTCACAGAAAATGTCTGACTCAATAAAGCAGGAGCCTAAGCCTTTGTAAGGGTCTCCCAGGCTTCAGATGGGCAGTTCCAGCTTGTAACACAGTGCTGTTCATTGAGCCCCAAGTGCACATCTGATAGTGGGAGAGATTTGTAAGTTTAAGGCTGTTTTCTGGGTATTCTAGTATTGAGAATGCTGTCTTGTATGTACAGTCTTGTCAAAGTGGGCTCATTTTATTCAAACAATTTTTCAGCAAAGGAGACCTTGTCACCCACGGTTCCTTGAATTATTATACAAATATATACACACTATTCTTTTTTTTCCCTCACAGATCTATCATTAACCTTTGTAATTTACAGTGGTTCTAGCAGAAGCTGTGTACAACATGTCCCAATTTTACTGCAATCCGAAGCAGATAAAATTGTGTGCCAGACAGTTTGTGTATGTATACACACCACTACATCCTATGAGTTAAAACACAGAGAGGTATAAGTATTATGTTAACTATTTCTTAAGGTAGTATTTTAAAGGACTGTTTAATTTATGTTATTTACTTTTGATTCTCTCTGCTAAGGAAATGTATATATCCTTCATGCCTCTGTGTAGTTATAGCTGGTGCCACTGCACTTAACAAGGTAGGAGGCCCCATTAATTACATTTTTCAATGCATCCGCATGAACGTGGCAACACTCACAGGCTTTTACACCCCGCTGCTAGCATGGGAGGTTGATTGTCAGTCCTCCAACTGTACAAGTGTCATTTGCAGGTTAAAATGACTGTAAATTAATTATGTCTTTCTGGAAGATGGGGGGAGTGAATAAAAATTCCTAGATCGTATAACTTATGACAGCTCTCTGCTGTGTGCAAGAAGAGTTATTAATTTTCACTTTCTTGCCTTTCCTCCCCACCTCCTCTAAAGGTCAGTAATAAAGGTACTACTTACAGCAGCAAAATGGCTGTCCTGTTCCCTTTGTTGCATATGTGGGGTTTTTTCTTTTCGTCTTCTGAATATTTTAAATTTTTATAAATGGTTGAGGGAAATATCATTTGATGGTCTCGTGATTTGTGGCTCCCTGGGAACTAAGGATGAGGGAGATGTGTTTTCCTGGAATCTCCTGCTGGCAGAGATCATACACTGGTTTACCTCCAAGAACACCTCACACTGCTTTGTCATCCTTGCTGGCAAAAAACCACTTCTTTTAAGTAATATAGATATTAGATTCAGAGGGAGAAGATGTCTTGTCTCTAATGGCTTCCTAGGTGACAGCCTAACATGCAAATGAACCATAATTTGTTCATCTGCATCAAACTCTGGCCTACTTTAAATTGTGTTACTAATCAGGGTTCTCTTAGCAAAACTCCCTTGTTTACAGACAGTATGTCTTCAAAGTATGCCCAGAAAAGCCCTACAGGCTGGGCAGCTGGAGCCTAAGAATTGTCAGGATCCACAAACCCCATGGAAGTCCTTACTTCGCCTTCAGACCCTGCTCTGAGAAATCCCAAACCATGCTTACAGGACCAGATCCTGCATGAAATGATGGGCTTTTGTGCAGTGGCTCACATGAGCCACAGAGTCCTCCTTGAAGCCATGAGAGCCTCCTCCGTGAGAGGCAGTCTGGGCTGCTGCTTCCCTGCCCATGAGTGAATGTCCTACTAGTCAGCTCTGTAAAAATCTGCCTTGAGGCCTGTCCAGATTTGTCTGTTGAAGCTGTTACTTTGTTCGATGGCCGTGGATATTATGTATATTGGGCACCTAGAAGTGTGAACATTACTGCATAGACTAGTACATTTGTGAGTGCATTCAGTGAGTAGTTCATCTGCTGGTGGGATATATAGGGTAGGACATTTCAGCGTCCATAAACAGTGCTCAGTGAAATTCGGTATTAGTAAATTATTAAAAAAAAAAATAGCTTAGTTTGCTGCCTCCTCCTTTCTGAAAAGCAGGCCTAGGTCACTACCTAAGTCAATGCTGAAAAGGAGTACTTGCTTTTAAAACACAACTTCATGAAAAAAATGCACTGAGGCATATTAAGATACTGGAAAAAAATTACTAGATAATTTTTATTTTCACTCTCAGTAAGTTATTAAGCATACTTCAGTATGGTAAGGGGACTATTTATTTCAGTGTTTGATATGAACCATATTTATTTATTATCAATCACATCTGTGAAGAGAACTGTCCCCTTTCCTTACACACATGGCTATGTTTGGCTGTAGTCTGCACACTGTGAATCATGGATATGTAATAAGAAAGTTTATTATCAACAACTCCTTATGGAATTGAAGTTTCTCTTCCAGAAATACTGCAAGTTTGTGCATATTCTTCAAGCTGTTACAAATGCTTCCTGGCTGGTGTTTAAATCATCAATAAAAGTGACTCCTGGAAAATGTGGAACTTTCTGTAAAAACTTCAGCTGAAAATATTTTCTGTTTTCAGCTGCAATTCAAAATCTGACATATTCCAGTAGCAAATGAAAAAAATATTTTAATTCTGAATTACTACTGTGTTTTCTCTTGGGAGATGACTTATATATCTTGTGTTTGTCTCTGCCATTCTTAGGTTCTATCTTTAATAACGCATCATGATTTTTCTCTTGTGATAGGACTTAGTGGAGTGTGGTACTAGATGCCTGAATGTAATTTATAAGCAGATAAAGAAGAGAAAGGGAGAAAAGAAACATTCATTTTCTGTGAAGAACTGATGGTTTTTTCACATTGAGATATTTTGCTATTTGTTATTTTGATAAGAAAGTGAACTATACCAAGGCAAGTAATATCATTAAAGAAATGTTCAGTTAAAAACTCAATATAAAAAAATGTTGACCTACCATAGTACTGAACTGTATAACGGTAACACTGAGCTGTATAACTACTGTCAGTATGCAGAACATGTCTTTCAGCCATAATGCATATGTATGAGAAAATTATCCTGTGAGAGGCATACAGTGAAGAAATCTTGATTGCTTTCTGGTGTTATTTATATATTTAAATTAGAGTTTTAAAATTAGTATATGTAGAAAACAAAGGGATTATTTAGGACATACCAAAATGTTACTTTTATTACCAATGCTTAATTTGCTGCAAATCTGATACAACTTGATAAAAGTCACTTGATTTACACCAATATGAAAAAGTTGAAAAAGAGACAGTCAAAACCAATTTTTAACACTTTTGGTATCATGAAGAGATTGCCTCTTTAAGCTTTATTGGATTGGCTAGAAATACTGTTACAATAGGCTGAAAAAAAGGTTCTTGATCTGCTGTCAGTCGTGTTGAACAGGGAGAGGCCATTCTGTGCTGACTACCTTTGCAATTTATATAGAGAAAACCTATGAGCGTGATGGGGGCTAGAGAGGGATCCAAAATGCGCCCTGTGTCTCCAGGCCAAGAGCCCTTCTCGGAAAAGCAAGTTGTGCAAAAGCAAATATGAATGGAGAAAATGCCTGCTTTGTCAGACTCCCAGCAGGAAATCCTGGATTGCCCTTATCTATTACAGAGCAGTAGCTACAGTGCCACTTTTATTTTTGCCACTTTAACTCTTTCTTATGCTGCACTTTCTCCTCTCACATAGATGGATTTAGTCATCTCAGGAGGGTTTCTTTTGAAATCTTTAATCATAATTAAATGAATTGATTTATACATAACACTTGTAGTCATAGTCAAGTGGATGCAAGAAAGGCTCGGAAAGGGCATTCAAAGTGTCTGTTAATGGCAAGCTATAGACACTGGATGATGACTGTTATGCACTGCTGAATAAATCAGCCTGTGACACTATAAAATCAATTTTGCTTCATGTTGTTCATCAAACAATTAATATAAAGAATCTGATTTCAAAACTACAAAATCAATCTTGGCTTGTGTTGTTTCGTAAGGTGATTAATACAAACGATGTGACTCAAAAATCTGCTGACACATGACCTGCTGCACCATTAGCCTTAAAAATGCCAATAAACCTCTGATGGTTCAAACTGAGTTGCCAGGTGAGGTACAAGAGATGGTGTTTTAGATACTGATGTCTTCACAGGTGAGTGAAAGGTCATAGTCAAAGAGAACTTCATCACTTCTGCTCCACCTGCCCCCACTGAATTGGGGCCGGTCCCCTCCCATGTCTTTCTCTCACTGAGGGCACCCACAGCCCTCTGGCCTTGGAGCTGAAGTTTTACCCAACAGATTCTGCTGTGGGCTCTGTAGCTCGAAGCCCTCATGGGAGATTTAGCTCATAATCTCCTTTTTCTATACAACCTAGGCACTGTTCAAATAATTTCTTGGGGCCGTGTTAGCAGAGGTAATATTTGAGGAAAGATAGTATCCTTGCTTCAGGAGGGTTAAATGGACACAAATCAGGAAAAGGAATTCCGAAGAATTTGTGGGAGCAGAATAGAAACGCTCACATAAGGCTAAGACGGTGGTAAACAAAAAGAATTAAATATTTAATTTCCAGACAGATCTAATTCTGTATTTCTTAGCCATAGTGATGACCCATTAAAAGACACTTTCTGTAGGAGGGTAACATGAAGGCTATTCATCGAACAAACTGTAAAGGGAAAAATCATGGAGATAGAGGGCCGAGTGAAACTTTTTATAAGGAAACTTCTCTGTGAAATATGCAAATTTGACAACAGTAAAATGTTTTGCTAATACTTGCTGACACTAGTAATTCCATTTTTCTATTTCTGAAAGATTCAACATTCTAGTTTCAGCACTTAAAATACTGTATTGACTTATGGGTATATATGACTTTATATTAGAAATATTTTTAGCCGTATTTTAAAATGTGAAATAAAAGAAAAATAGAATAGAAAAAAATTAATATGATATTTTAGTTTTTGCAAGGATAAATTTGGCACAGATATAAAAACCGTTTTTTCCACTGTGGTCTAGTTAGTTTCACATTTGATAGGTGCCTACAGACTCTGCCAAACTGTATTTGTTATTCTAGGAACCAATATAATAGTAATAACAAATCATAAAAATGGAAAAATAAAGTCTCCCTGGAAAATATTGAAAGGAGACAACTTCCACGCCTGAGATTGTGCAGTGCATGTTGATACAACGTCATAAAAATCTCATCAAGAGTAGAAGTTGCCGGTAAGCCGGGTATGTGTCCTGATCGTGGTCCTTAAGTGCTGCAGATGTCACCACTGGTTGTGCTGATCAGCAGAGGAGCAGGGATTGCACAGGATGGCAGGAGCAGTTAGAAAGTGTTTTGGCTTCTGACTTTGCCCAGAGCAGTTTCATTAATGTTGGTTTCCTAAGCATTTTGCATGGTGTCAGTAAGTCTGTGCTCGCTGCCTTGCAGCTGATCGGGGGTACCCAGGAGTCGCCGCCTTTCAACAGATTCTTCATTTCTTTATTTCCCCTGGAGAGAAAAAAAAAAGAAAAAAAAATAGATAGAGCAGATCTGCCACTGAAAGCACAGAGCACGCTCCAAAGGCTTTTTAGGCATGATGACAGATGTGGCAATGTGTTCTCACAGCCCATGGAAAATCCTTGGACGCTGCTGTGGGCTTGCTGAGGCTGCTTTCACTCATTATTAGTGAGGACATGGGGAGCCCACCAGCTGGAAAGCTGGTAAAAAAGAAGGGGAAAATGCTCCCCAAAATAGAGCATACTTTGTAAGGCAGAGCTGACACAATGGGGAGATCGGCACCGCTCCTGCCAATGGACTGGACTTTAAAGCAGAATTTTAGTGAAACTCAAGTTCCTAAAGCTTTTAGGAACCAAAAATGCAGGTGGAGCATGTGCTTTCAGGCCGTATGCAGCAGAGCAGGGAGGAGAGCTGGGTGTAGGGCTGCTGGCACTGGTGGCTGGGGGGTTGGTGGGGAATCCCTGAAAGCTGGGAAGCCTCGTCCTGCACAAAGCCCAGTAGCACTGCCTCACCAGGGAGCTCTGCACAGAGAGCTTCGTGTTCTGGCAATGCGGGTCAGTGCGTTGGCTGATCAAAACCACAGGCAATACAGATTTGCTGCTTTCTTGTATTTAGGAAAATGCACATACTTCTACTTACATTAGCTGATCTACATCTGATTTGGGGATTCATAGCATGATCTCCCATTGACTGATGTTCTGGGCATATTTATAGTACAAATTTCCCAGTAAAATATAAATTAATTATCATTTATATTACAATATTATCCTTGATCCCCTAAGGCTGGTAGTTTTGCACAAATTTATACTGTAAAAAATTCTTTGTTCTCAAAGAGGTTATTATTATTATATGTAATTCTGTAAGACAAAAAATGTCTAAAGAGGTATTATCAACTCTATTATTTTCTCTTGTTACAGATAGGAAACTTGAAATAGACTTATTTTTTTTCATGGGTCTAGAATAATTTTGTACAGGAGACTGGGAATTCAGCCAAAAATGCCGCAGATTTTAGACCGTATCCTTAAACAGTCAGTTATATTAACAGTTCTCATAGGTATTGATACTGAGTGTCTGTAAATATATATATATATATAACAATCAAGCAATGCAGTAACTGATTCTGGAGTAAAGAGATTACAGTGTTTTAATGTGCAAGTGTAGAATATAAAACATGCTTTCTGTCATTTTACAGTTATTAAAGTTCAAGTTAAAAGTTCAAGTTATCTTTCCTGGATGGATATCTATGCTCACGAATATGTGCTACCTGAAGCTAAAACCTGAGCCCTGCAGAAATAGATTACCTTCCTTAATTTAGCAGTGTTTCGAACTCTTGGTCTATATACTGTGCATATATATCAACCTGAGAGCATTTGCAATGATAGCAGGTAACTTTTTTTTCAGATGCTGCTGTCATTTTTACTAATTATCAAATGCATTAGAGATCCTGGCTTCAGGATAGCCTTCTGTCTTGATGAGGGACTGCAGTCCTGCTGCAGGGGAGCGTTTCACCCCATACGGCAGTGAGATGGATTCCAGGGGGATGTCCTCTGCTTCCAGTAGGCTTTGGGCTGTGGCATCCCTGGGGTGTGATGGAAGGACTCTCTGGATGGTTCAGGTCATGGCTGGCTCTTGAAAGCTGCACAAGACAGAGATGGGAAGCTCTGGTTATCTGAGGATTTCATTAAAGATAAATAATACTTTTCCCAGCTCTTTTCAGTAGGCACAGGAAATTTTAAAGCCCTAGGTTACAGTCTAATCAGAGCAACATCTGGAAAGAGTGGGGACAGCCTGTGCCATGGAAAACTTGGATCTCAGTCTGTTTTGTATACCACAAATCAGCTTATAGCTGAGCTGATTAAATGTTACCCATCCATTTTGATAGATCCTCAGTAATAGTTTTGGGGAAATCAGCATGAGTAATATATGCCAGGTATGACTCAGGTACAGATGTGCGTGCTTCTGTGGGCAGAGGCAAGCAAACTTCTGGCTTAATGTTTTCCTTAAAGGGATTTCAAATGTGGACTGTTTGTTTTGTTGGCAGGGCAAGGCTGTTACAAACCTGCTCGAGTTTTCAGTTAATGAATTTCTGATTGAAGGGAATCTTGGCATGATGCAAAATAAGAGATGCAGTAAAGCACTCTGTTACAGTTTCTAGCATCCTGGCAATATTGAATTTCAAATTATACAACTTATTTCATGCTTATGCGGTAGTCATCTTTTTACTTTGGGGTTTTCCCCAAGTAATATATGAAGGAAATTAGTATTCCAATTGAGGTCTCTATTAAAAGAAGTTAGGATTTGAAGGGAAATAAATTATATTAGTCAATTATCACATTCCTGTGGTCTGAAAGAAACCTCTCAGGTCTCTGACACCAGGTAGAAAATAGCTGAGGTCATATATCCTACAGACCTGCTGAACAGAAACATTTGTTTCACCTAATTTCCCCAACTATAGCTCTAAATCTGGAGGGCTTTAACATAATCCATCTGACTAGTGAGGAGTTCTTAACTTTGAAAAATTTTTAATGAGAAAAAAAGGAACCACCAGGAATGCAATTGGTAGTGTTAAAAGTCACACTTACTGAAAACTGAATATCCGAAGCCCTCAGAGCCTTCCTGACTCTGACCTGCCAGTGCTGGGGAACCAGGATAAAGAATGTGCTGAAATTCAAATATAGCTCTCTAAGTGTGCTGGACTTGGAGACAGCCAGCAGCTGCTGGACAGGAGGTCTCTTGAGCTGTCTTCCAGATCTTTACAAAGAGCTCCCATCCTCGGTGTTAGAGACTCGAGGCTAATTTTAGGAGTTTGATGAACCATGATTTTCCTTTCATTTACTTGTAGGGGTTGTAAATTGCTAATGATCTGCAGCAGAAATTAATTATTACTAATTATTCCCTTTCAGCCACAGTTCAAATCTTCTTTTAGCACTGTATGTGGATGCAGGTTAAATGAAGTCCAAATCCCATTCCTTTTGATGTCCTTGAAGTTAAACAGCAGATCCTACTCACTCTTCAAATCCAGATTGGCCCATGCATGAATGCATGGGAGGGATGTTCTTGTTTTCAGAGGCAGAGAGGAGGTGGGTGCTTAAAGCCTAAAATTGGATTAAGGCCTTTCTTTTGTCACAGGTTCACTTTCTTCTCAGTCTTCAAGTAGGACAAGGTGAGATTGATACCTCTTCCAAATACCTATACTGAAGGAGATTCTCTTTATGAGGAGAACAGTGCATCTGACCTCATGTCAGTGACAGTCACGATAATACTCCAAGTATACTATGCAAAGTGGTGTGATTTTTCTATCCAGTCTGCGTGGGAACAATTATGCTGTTATTAAAAATATAACTTGCAAAACTTAAAAGGTGGAAACTAATTATATAGATTGGCTCTAGGACAAATGATGTTGAACTGGCAAGGCAAACTAAATGAAATGTCAACCAGACCATGGTTATCTTGCCTAAATGGACTTGTGGCTTTAATCAGCACAGGGCCATGTATTACCACTGCCTCTCTCAGGTGAGTCTGGAGATGGATGGGAAAACATGAAAACACCTACCAGCAAACTATAGAATTTTCAGGGGACAAACAGCAACCAAAGTATAAGTTTTTTCCCCACCTTGTCACAAAATTATTGCCAATTGGTGTTGTAGTGAACCATCTTCAATGAGGTTGCTGGCAGGGTGATGCTCTCCCTTGTCTCACCTTGGAAACATGTCAGCTCTAAAGGCACATATGAGGTTTGCTGGCAGAAAAGCAAGTGCCTCAATTTCTACATTTCATCACATGCACAATAGCCTGAATATTGAGCTACACAGTCGTATGCAATGACAGAGCCCTCTTGGCAGTGAACGTGGCGCTTTCTGGGGCAGGCCAGGCCAGCACAGCATGCCCTCACAATACAAATCAGCCCTGAGCTGCTCTTCTTGCACTTAATAGTCCAGAGCTTAAAGGACTCCTGGAACTTGCAAAGGAGATTTGAATCTCATCTCATCTCATCCCTGACTCAGAGCTGTGATTTCAGCTAAAATAAGGCAATGATCTTTGAGAAAGGAAGAGTTCAGGTGGTTTTCTTAGTCTGTTAGAAGCAGTATGTGATTCAGTGAGTATCTCCACAGGGGAAACCTGGGGCCACCAAAAGCCCTGATTTTAGGTGTTGTCATTTTGAGACAAAGTCCTCCTGGTGAATGTAGCCTCCTATTGACTCTAAGCCATCAAATGAGAAGCTGCTTCTGCTTCTTTCACCTGTGTCTAGCCTATCCTCACACAACTCATATGATGTCATTAGTTTGCTGGTGGGACTTGTGATAATTTTGTCTGCTATTGAATTCGAATTTGCAGGTTAAAAATAATTTCTCCAGCAAATCTCATCCTTTTGATGCAAACTATATAGCTAGAATATTCATTTACAGAAAAGGGACAGCATTATTGTCTGAACAGTGACAGTGAGTGCTGTTAATTCCCCCATGCTGCTTAATGACACAAATCTGTTCTCAAGAGCGGTTATGTTTCTGTGAAGCCAACTCTTCTTCACCTCACCATGTATCTCTATTATAAAACACACAGAAAATGGAACAGGCACCAGTCCTCAGCATCATCTCTTGTAGTGTGGGAAGTACAGGTACCAACCTTTTTGTCAGAGGTGTTTTTGGGGAGACCAGTGGGCTTTCCACTGCTCCATATCATAGGAGGTATGATCACTTAGGCTGGTTGCAATTAGACATATGCTGGACATCTCCTCTGCTCCTTCCAGCACCTGCCACTCCTCCACAGGGAACCTGAACTCCTCTGAGATGTGCTGAATAGAGACACTGTCCATAACCATTTACCTTGAGAGCTCATCTGCAGACTTTATTACAACAATTACTAGGGATCATTTGACTGTAAATGCTGGCTCTCTCTTGCTATGAATCCATGTCATTAACCTTAACAGTATTGACGTGTTCTTCCTATGCATTTCAAGCAGTTTAATAAACAAGCGAAGAGTTAAGAGCTGTGTGCTGTGATATATTCCTGCCTTACTGGATCTGGATAAACACAGTGACACTTCATTGTACTCTGAGATTTATGAAGGAACTACAGTGTGGGAGAGAAGGGGAAAGAGAGGCTTGTGCTGGTAAAAAAGCAGAGCCTGACAGAGAAACGGGAGCAGCTTGCACACATGTGCTCAGCAGAAGAGCTGGCAGCTGACAATGACCTGATACTTGCTAGGTAAGAATCGCTTCCAATTCCTTCTGCCACGTCACTGGCACTCTCAATGACTTTGAATCATTCTGAGAACAATAGATCTCAGTGTATTGAAGTGAAAGGTGGAAAAGAAGGAAGAAAAAAAAAAAAAGCACATGCAAGAAAGTAGCTCTTTTTGATGTGTCTTTTTAGGTGACCACAGTAGAGTATATGATTGTATATGCTTGTGTCTTGCAAAAGTACAGTTCTGTGTCTTATGAAGTCTTTGACTGTTTTATTACCCTCTTTAATATAAACAACCTCAACCAACCAAAAAACAAACAAACAAACAAAACCCCATGAAAACAACTGAGGTAACAATGGAGTAAAGCAGAAATACAATTTCTGACAGTGTATAAAATGACTTGGTGGTCTACTTTCCTCCCCCCTCCAAAATCTTGAAAATCGTTTGTTTTAATTATTTCTTAGCCTCCAGTCCCCATCCAGTGGTACTGGCCAACATGATCCCTGGGAGGCTCCGAGATATTTTCTGGAACAGTATCCCTGTGAACAGTCCAAGTTGAGGAAATGATGTTATATGTAGAGCTGTCATTGCTCAAGGTTTCTGCTTGCAACAGGAAGGGTTAGAGATCTCTACCTCAGGGCAGCTGGCAGCTGTGGTGAGGCTGACGTGCAGTCCCTGGGAGAAGGGGCAGAACTGGACATTGTGGGTCAGTGCCACTCACCAGCTGACACTCACAGCAATGTCAGGACCTCATCAGGCAGCAGAGTCCTGTAATGTCAGCCAGAAATCTGCAAGGACTGAGAACAGCCTGCTTTTCTTTACCTGGTGAGACCTGGGTAAATAAGAAACAGATGTGACAAGCTCAGCAGATGACACTGGGCCTCCTCCACTCTGCAGCTGGCTGTAGGTGCAGCCAAACTTTCCGGCTCTGATGGGCAGAGAACAGGCAACTGCTTTGTAGCTGGCTAAAACAGGAGGTCTGGAAGACAATGTCCTTCATAGGAAACATGAAGCACTTCACTGAGCCTCCTGTCTAAGTGGTAGGATCAGAGTCTGCAAGTCCCCAGCACCTGGAGCAGCCTTTGTGAACGGACCACCTCCACAGAGTAGCTGCGGAGAAGGGGTGCCCAGATGCCCTCTGGAAAACCTGCGTGTTTTAGGGACTGTGCACGAGCATCCTGGAGCTTGACAAGTCACCAAAGGGCTCAGCAGCTTCATGTTTCCTAATTCCTAACATATGTAGAACTTCAGCTATGACACAATCAATTTAAGCCACTAGAGAGAGTTGGATCCAGGCCTTTGCTGAGCTGAAAGGCCTATATTTTGTGTTTTAGGAATGTAACACATCCCTCTACTTCTGAATGGGGGTTACAAGGGAATAATCTGCTTTTGGGTGTACCTCTTCAGCCAGCTTTAAGCAGACCAGTGGCTGGGGGAGGTACCCCACATTGTCATAACTCTGCACGGGGTCACTCAGGAGTCAGAACTTTGTGACCATGAGCCCTCTGAAAAATTTCAGATAGAGAGGTTTTTCCAAGCAGACTGGTCTGAAACACATTCCTTTGTCTCTTTCATCTTTATTCACCTTTTTAAGTGTGTTATTCAGGCCCCACACAAAGACTTTATGAATGACCTCCTGTTAGCTTCTTTTATGAATATGAATGTTTTTGCACAAAGTTTTGCACATTCAGCGTTGTAAAAACATGGCCTTTAAAATCAGCAACCGTGGGACAGAAACTTTAAACAATCTTGATGTATGAGAAAGAATTTCAGTTCAATTCTAAGTTCTCAAATAATGTTTTATGTTCTAAATTAATAGATATAAAAAAATTTTGAAGTATATCCTCTTGAGCTTTAGATCTTCCAGTTAGTTTTATTTTACTGTCTCAGACCATATAAATATATATATTAGATGTTTTATGGAATAAGTAGCTGTTACATCTGAGTATTTAAATCAAAATTAGTAATTTATACAAATTTTCTACTTTAGACTTCATTAGAAAATCATAATTTTCCTTATCCATTCAGTGTCTTTTATTATGCATATGTAACTATACAGACTAATTTTGAAAAAAAAAAAAAAGAAGAAAACAGAAAAACCTCTCAGTGAGTATCTCAATTTTTAGTCAATCTATATGATTAGTTGTGTTTGGTCAGATGTGTAATATGATATTGTTCTTCTGCTGTGACTGGATGAATGCACAAATAATCATGATATGAATCATTACATTTGCAAAGCAAAATCCATTTTCCACCATAATGCTCCCACGAGCATTTTTTATAGAGATGAATTGCTGAAAGGCACTATTTTTGAATATGTTGGCCATTTTTAAGTGTCTCTCTTGAGCAGCTTCAGAAATTATTTGCACCTGATTTCAATTGGAGTCAAGGAGCTAGGGCTGGGAATAGGTGTTGCTTGTCTGAGTTGGTGGAAATGAAGGTCATTAGGTTGGAGAAGGGGGCAAACCTGCCCCATCGCGTCTCCTCCTGCAGCCTGGGCACTGACCGTCTGCAGAGGGGCTCCCCAAAGTGTGTGGGAAAGGCTGGAGGTGTCACTGAGGCTGGTTCTGTAATGTGCCCCGTGGCTGTGGAGGCTGACACTGCACGTGCCTCAGAGCAACAGGGTCAGGGAAGCCACCGCTTCCTTTTGGCTCCTGAGACACAGCACCTGGAATGGGTCACCCTGGGATGCAACGTGTAGGTGGTGGAGGGCTCATGGCTGCTCTTCTGGTCTGTACTGAAATGCTCATGCTGCCATGGATTTACAAATGCTTATGCTGCTGTAAGTGGAGACACAGTTTAATGAGTGATTTCCTACTGACTTCCTCATGGATGGGGATGCTGGGCGGGACTATTCCTATTTCATCGATGTTTTCTGCCACAATTGTCTTCAACTTAGAGGCCTTTTGCCATGCGTTTTGTGATGTGTTTCCCCCTGTAAGTTCACCTTGGCTAGTGAACAGCCAAGCATACAACATGAGCAAACTAACCTTGAGTAAGTTTGCACATGGATAAGAAGATGCAGGAATGGGAGAGGTAGGTGGACTCGTGGTTACTGCAGCTCACAAAGATCAGGTCCGTTTCAGATGCTGTCTCTAGTTTCTTGTGTTACACCAGGCGTGTTGTGGATAAGAGCTTTCCTCCTCTCAGCCTGTCCAGTGTGTCTGCCAGGGTTGTCAGATGTGCACTGTAATAGGAATTACTTAGGTAGAGCATCAGGTGCAACTGGGACCCAATATCATACTGTGTCATTAGTCACCACAGTTATGCATGAGTGGCAGAAACAAAGCACAGGTTAATGCAGAGACAGAGAGATGTGCATAAAGTTATACTGCTGATAGCCCTGTGTTGGTAAAGATTAATATCTGATAGACCTCCTTGAAAGCAGAGGGAAATTCTAGCCCTTGTGAATTATTTGTAATTACAATAGAACCTTATTGCTGTCTTTTAAAAAAAATTATATTAATTACATGATGTGCAATATAATATATAATAGATGATAACTTTGAGATTTCGTGGTGCCTGGAGGAAAGAGATGTGAAAGTGTCTATGAGTACAGACAGCAGTGAAATTGTCACTTCATGGTACAGCCTGAAGAAGAACTTCAGGAAACCAAGCACTTAATACCACAAAAGAGGGAAAAGGCTTTTGAAGATCTCCAACACAGTTAGATATCTTAAACACCTATGGGTTTAATGCCAAGTGAAGTACTTGCAGGTTTAAAAAAAAAAATATCCTTTTCTGATCAGGGAGCCAGAGAGGGTGCACAGTGAGAGCTCGCAGCACCCCAAGCTCTGCAGAAACCTAATGGTGAGCACAGCGGGAGAGTTTCTCTGGATGGAGAAAGTCCTAGCTGAGAAGAAACCAGCACGAAGGAGTTCGAGGTGCTGATTAGAAGTCTCCTTCTCTGCCTTTCATGAAGAACAGCAAAAGGAAAAAATAATTTAAAAACCTCAAGAACTAGAGGAAGCAAATTAAATTACTGTTCGAAAAGAATAATCGCTAGTAGAAGTGTGAAATGTTGATCTTACGTATTTTTTGCACATTGTAGAAATCCTTAAAGGCTGTCAGCATTTTAATTAAATATGACAGCTTGACAAAAGGATCAGCTAGGTGTGAAATGCATATACTGCTGGAGGGAGGCTTTCTGCGCAACACTGACCTGGAATCGGGAAGTCGCTTACTGTGACCTTCGCTGTGCTTTGAGGAGCAGCCCGAGCTGCAGGCGGGGCTGTCAACTGTGCAGTCCCCAAAACTGACACACCACATTCATTACTGCATGAGTCAGGCATGGTGAGAGCACTGCCACTGCTGCTTGCTGCTGCTCATGCTGGCTGTGCTCAAGCAGAGAAATGAGCTGACCCTTCCCCTCAATGCAAGTTTGGTTTCTTGCTGGTGTAATGGACTAACCTGAAAAAATTACGAGAAATGGCATTCTTCCAACCTTTTTTCTGTTGGTGGGGAAAAAAATAAGCAATCTTAGCTGTAGAATTCTGGCACTTAATCTTATTGTTATTAGAGACTAGCTATGACTGTAGCCTGTAACCAAGGTCTTTCTACCATTACATCGCTTTTCCATTAACTGCTTCCTCTAGTGAAGGGCCTCCTAGCTCAGTAACACCTTGCTGAGCACTCTCAGGCATCTCTATTATTAATAATAGCTATTCACTGTAATAAATCCCATTATAATTGATTTATTTAGCACAATATGGATATTTCACATCTTCTAATTATGCTTCCTTGAGAGCTTCAATGGCAAGTACCCTCTGACATCCTGATGCGGCAGATCCTGACCTGTATTCTATCAGCAGCATCTCACTATAAAAAGACTTGAAACTCACTTTAGAATTTGAAATGAAAAAGCTTAAAATTTTCAGGCCCATTTCAGATTTTGGAAGGCTTGGATATTTCAGAATTTTCAAGATGAAGGCCAAGTCTTGTGAGATTCCACCCGGAATACTGCATCCAGCTCTGGGGTCCCCAGTACAGGAAAGACATGGACTTGTTGGAGCGAGTCCAAAGGATGCAACAGAGAAAGGGGTAGTGATTTTAAACTAAAAGAAGGCAAACTGAGACTAGATACATAGAAGATGTCTTTTATGATGCGGGTTGTGGAACAGTAGAACAGGTTCCAAGAGAGTTGCTGTATGCTCCGTCCCCAGAGGCATTCAAAGTCAGGTTGGACGGGACTCTGAGCAACCTGTTCTAGCTGAAGATGTCCCTGCTGATTGTGGGGGGTTGGACTAGATGAGCTTTAAAGGTCCCTTCCAACCTAAACTATTCTATGATTCTATGATTTTGTGTGACTCTAGGGAAGCTGCAAAAACCACAGCCAGGCAGACCTTGTCAGAACAGAGCATATCTTGCCTCATGAAAGTCCAGTACCATCTGGTGTTCAGATCCTAAGAGCCACTGATGTATTCATCAAATCTAGTTTCACGATATCTTACATTGTAGAAATGTTATCTACCATGTAATTAATGAAGTAAAACTGGTTTTAAATTCAGAAAAAATCTGGACTGCTCAAGAGTAGTAGGTTGTACATCAACTTGCAGCTCAGCTTGGTCACTTCTGTGAAAACTATTTTAGATAAGAACATCTATTCAGAGAGGACTGCAATTTCATTAGCATCCTGAAAAGGAACGAGACAGAAATTTTGTACAGGAAAACTTAATAGTCATTGTACTTAGGCGAATGTAAATTGAGGTCTGTATCCTGATACGTGCCTCAAAGTAGTTGAAGAGTTCAACAAATTCCTCACAACCACTTAATAATTAATCATTTTTTATTATCTCATTAGATTTCTTGTACTCATTCTGCCTTAATTTGTCCCCCTCATATCCTCAAACATAAATGTAAAAAGACTTGAAACAAACATCCTTTGAAAGAAGTGAATTAAACATTATGTATCAGTAACACTGTGATTCAGGAATATATTTTCCGGAGCAATAAGTATAAATATGTTGTTTTATTCCCCTCCATCAACATATAAACAGGGTGATTAATGACAAAATCAAATGTTCTCATTCTATTCATGCACTAATAGTCATACCTACAAGCAGCATAAGGTTTGTTCCTAAAACTCAAAAAAACTGTGCAAGAGACAATCCTTCTGTAGCTGCTGTGGAAATGAACTGGACTGGGATGGGAAATGCCCTGGGAGTTTTGCCAGTTGAGTTCAAGGTGAACTATGCCAGATGTGGAGACCCCAGAGAGGCTGGGCCAGTGCCAGTGAAAACATCGGGACCACTCATCCAGTTCCTGGCAACAGTCGATCTACAGCCCTGTAGCCATTTCAGAAACTCGCACAGAAGTGAATAGCACTGTACAACCCAGCATGGGCAAGATCAAAACAAAATGTATGTTCAGCAGGATGATCAATAAATGTACTGCAAGAGGGCCTGACAGTTTAGCTTTTCATTTTCTGTTATCTTACTGTTGAGAGAATTTTTGGGGTAAAAAAATTCCAAAACTAAAAAACACCCCTCCAAAAATGGAAGTAGATTCAAACTTCTAGTAAAAAAAAATGCACTATTTCAACTATATCAGCTTTCAAACAGCTTCAGGTAATGAATTTATCAGGTTCATTCCATTATTCACCATTTTTGTTACTCATTTTTGTAGACTTATTTCCAGGATGACAGACTTTTCCATGCTCTCTGCTCCTTCCTTGAGATGACCACTTATTGGGGTTTCTCTCATCTATCTGCTTGTACATCTAAAGCAAGAAATCTTTTCTAGTATATGGGTGATTTTCTTGTATACATAACGCTAAAGCATTTGTCTAACGTGGCTGTGTAGCTGAACAGCCAACCGCTATCTCTTAGAGTTAGGATATGTAAAATAAATACTAGTCCTACCCAGCTGTTACCATGGGTACAGGTGTGTGTTGTGAGTTACAACTGTTGTCCTCCTTGGTAAAAGGAGCCCAGAAGTCACAGTTAGCCTGACATGAACTCCAAAAGCAATAAGCTAGGTTTTAGATTGCATCCCCCCACCCCCATTTGTGTTTTACATTGTTTGTGTATCAGGTTAAACACACTTTGCCATGCTATGTGGGATGACTTCCCCTCAGAGCGAGGAGAGGAAAGGTGAGATAGAGAGTTGAGGTTCATTAGACCAGCTTTGGATATAATCATATTTACAAGAGCAGACTGCAGCATCTGGAAAGATGTAATGTATTTAACTATGCTGAAGGACCCAAGGAAGTTCCTGTTATGAGCACATTTCTCTGGAAAAGCTTTCTCTGAATCTGTAAGGGAACGTGGTCGTATGTGTTAAGCAGAATATTGCTAGTGATCTCCTCTATGCACAGACCTAATCCCAGTACTCTGGTTTAGAGGGCAGGGCGCTGTAGTTATGAAGGTCATGAAGATGTTTTTCATTAATTGTGTGTGCCTGGCTGGCTGGTCTGTGGTGTACAGAGGAGGAAACAGCTGCTGTCACAGACAGCTGGGGGCAGCTGCCTATTGTATCTGCAACATGAGAGCGGTGGGATTCCGGTGAGAGGGTCAGGTACTCGAGTTCTACCTCACCCTTCCTCTGGCTGCAGAGGAACATGACTGTGAGGCTGCAGGTGATACACATCTAGTTAGCTGCTGTGTTACTGAACTTGCAGTCTGATCTAATTCTCCTGGAAGAACTGGGTTATGCTTTGAATCCCTTCCTTAAGCACTGGTGGTTTCCTCAGACTGAAACTTGACACGTAACTTTCAACTTCTAAAGGTCATTTCTGTTCATTCCTCTGTGAAAACACAGTTGAGCCTTTTTGGAATATGTTTTTTGTAATAAGACATTGTTATTGGAACAGTAATATTTGAAAATAAACTCTATCCACTTTATCAAAAATCAAAAGAACTTCTCAAAAGGTTGACAGGTACATGTAGGCATCTGAAAATACTATGCTTCTGTCTCCTGCTGTCTTCTTAGATAAACTTAAATGGTGGAAAGGAACACAGTGTGATGTTTATGAAAGGAGAAGAATTATATTTCTTCTGATGTATCCAAAAACTACTATAGTGGCATTTTTTTTACTGTTGCCTCTCATTCAGGACACAACATATAAAAAAAATGGGAGAGCTGCAGCACCTGTCAGTCTTTACTTCAGGTTTTTTTGCAATAAAATATCTATCACCTCCAAAATTTCTCCCTTACAGGATATCATTGAACTAGAAATACTACAAAATATATTTCTAGATGAACACTAGCAGTAAAGGTTACACTGCAAAGAAACCCAATCACTTTTTTTCCCAGTACATAGAGGTGTTTTAAAACAAAGACTGAACCGGAATTTGCACCACTTGCAAACTGTTTCATACTGCTCAAGATGATAGTTTTTCTACCTATTTCTAATTAAATTGTTTTCTGTTAATTAAAACAAACAAACCAAAAACAAAAACCCAAAACATATATTGATTTTCCAAAGTTCAAAGAATGAAAATGTGTTGAATTCACAAAAACTTTGATCAGAAAAGTCTGGTTTTTTCTTTTTTAAGTTCCTATTTCGTTAAAGTAAGCCCCAACTGGCTTGTACCATCTATTCATTGGTCTAATTAATTCTGGGGGTTTTGCTACCTATAGTATATTTGCTTCTTTTCCTATGTTTTCCCGAGCCACAATTTACCTTCCCAAACCACCTCATCTTCCATTACTCTGAAGTTAAATCATTAAATAAAGATCATAATAAGAGTAATTCCCTCATTAACAGTGTCCTCTGGCTTCCCCAAATCATGTGGTGCGTGAAACAAGGAGTGAGGCAGCACTACAGCTATTTCCCCAAGCCCTGTGGAGGCATACAGGGAAGGAAACCCATGTCTAGCATCTCCATACAAGCTGTTTTTTGGACCTTCAGTTTGTAGCTCAGCAGCAAGGATGGACACACATGTAAAAAAAACAGAGCACGTGGTTCGGAGCAGCCCAAGAGCGATGATCGCTGTCCCCTTCACGGTGAGTCCTCAGCAAGCACAGCACCAACTTCTTACTTCTTGTTGCTGCTGCTGCTCTGAGTCCTGGAAATCAGCCAGGAAAACATCATCAGGAAGTGATTTGCAAAGCCTGCTAGAGTGCTACTTAGAGAAAAACTGCTGGCTTCAATCCTGGTTTTGCACGAAGCCTCTGTGCGTACCAGGTTATGAGCAAGATACTTTCAGGAGGCTGAATGGAGACTAATTTTCAAGGCCAAGGAGGGAAAAATAACAGATCTGTCTGCTTTGGATGGGTGCATCCAGCTTTGTGTGAGTTGAATTTGAGTTCTCTCCTGATAAGTCTGGAAGTGTTCTTTTCAAATATCAGCTGGAGATCATATGGAAACTCTCAGGGAATGATGGGTCTCAGGACCCACCTCCATCCTTGGCCCCTGAGCTCTGAGGAGTTGTGCCTGTGTTGCAGCATACCTCCTCCTCCTGACCTTGATCTCCTGATCTTGACTGAAAGCCCTGAACACCCTTCTTTATGGAAATTCCACCTGGGAAGAGCTTCTGATTTGTCCCTTTGTGATAGGCTTCTATGAAAACTGGGGTGATAAACTCATGTGATCCCCCCCAGCTCACCCCTGCAAACTTGTTCCTCAGCCCAGCTTTATTTGCCAGTGAGGGAGGATAGCTGCAGCATCCTCTCCATGCACAGAGGTAAGTTTCAGTATTTATCTGTGTACTTTCTTCATGTCCCACTGTTCTTCCCACCTACAGCAGAATAATTACAACCTCGCATAAAAAAAAGGAACAGACCAGGCTTTTGTCCTTATCTCTTCCTGCCTCCCTGTTGTTTCTCTTCCTATTCAAATGTGTTTGAAACAGTTTCCCCTGAAACATTTCAAAAACTTCCCCACCTGTTCTCTTCTTTTTTTTTTTGTTAAACATGATTTTAAAAGAATCCCTACAAATGGATTTTTTTTTTTCCCCCAGAAAGACAACCAGATTTGAAAGAGAGGTCCATTTTGAAGAAAGGCAAAATGAGAAATGCTCAAGTGTTTGAAATTTCTGTTCAGACCTGCTTTTGGTGCCTGCAGTGCTCTCCTAAGAGTCAGGGCAACATTTACCCGAGGTACCAATTAAAGAGGGAAGCTTTAAGTAGAATTAAGCTTAGTTCCCAGGGAAAGTCTGATTCTCATCTTTGAGTAATTCCCCATATTCTTTGACAAGTGATTTCACCAACACCATTATTCTGGACTGTTTTTCACGGTGGTTGTATGGCTTTTTGCTAAACTCACCACAATGTTTCTCATTCAACATTCATTAGGGCTTTTTTTTCCTCTGTAAGAAATGCTTCTCTCTCACTGTCAAACATCTAGTCATCACAGTGAGCGAGTTGGGGAATTTTTTACTGAGTGCTGTGCAAAGCAATTTGCAAGCCTATCTCCAAGAAGCACCTTTCCAGCAGGTGATCTGGAAACATTTCTGGTATCTCAGCCATTTCATAAACAGAAAAATAAGAGTTCCTTATTGTTGTGGTTTAACCCCAGCTAGCAACTAAGTACGTGTAGCTGTTTGCTCTCCTAAATGTTTCATTAAGTGTTGGGCACTGCACACTTCAGAGCAGAGGCAGCCTGTCCCCAATGTGCATTTTGTTTGGTTCCCAAAGAACCAATGGTATTTGGGATTTAATGTCCACAGATGTCAGAGAGGAGGGGGAAAAAAACGAAAAGAACAAAAAAGAAAGAAAATCCCCATCCCATAGATGGTAAGATCCCAACAAGGACTTTGTGTGATGGCTCTAATTCAGTGCACATGCAGGGGTTGTTGGGAATGTGATGCAGATGTCAGTGTCTGTGCTGTTTCAGTGCTTTGTGCATAGATTCAGGCAGTCCTATTTTCATTTATTTCAGCTGCTATCCAGGCAATGACATAGTTTGTATCACTGATTTCCCCCCCACAGACTTCAAGAAAATTTTCAAACGCTTTTCATAATTTTTTCATCATTTCTGGTCTAGCATTCCCCCTCACCCTTTAATGTATTCCTTCTCTAGGCTTAGGTTAAAATGATGAGGTCAGAGTTTTTATGAAGAACAGTGCAGTTCTGAGTTTTGCTTTTTTTTTTTTTCCTTTTCATCACTGTACTTTAAATTGCTTATGCACTAGATTGAAATATCACCTAGTAGGCTTCAGCAGAGACAAAGCTTTAGTGCACTATATTTGGGCTTGCTTTCAGTTGGGTGAGTTAAATAAAAAGCCATCAGCATTTATAACTGACTTTTGGGGGCTTCAGGGTTGTCTGGGGAAAGCCAAGAGGTGTTCTGTGTTCTCTGGTTCTGCGAACATCTCAATTATCTGAAAGAGAAATCTCAAAAGAGCAAGTCTTTCCTTACAGGAATTCTGACCTGTCTAAAATCAACAGCCCAAGATTCAACTACTGGACAGCTTGTGATACAGTTTGTGTCTGTACATGCAGCTCACTGCTTTCCAGAGAAAAGGAGGCTGGGTGAGCTCGATAATTATCCAGAGTTTTATACGTTTATCTGGAAAGAAGCCTTTGAAATTCATCAGCTGCTATTTGGGATGTGATAGAAACTCCTGCTTTGCAAACTGTGATGCCACACATTCAGACTTAAAAGCTTACTTAAAAATGAAATGCCAGAAACTTAGATACACCATGAGGAAAAAAGGAAACCTGTGTGGGAATATTTTTTACATCTTTAATTGCATGCCCTGCAAGAATCTAATCCCATAATTAAAGGGTGCATGATAATTAGCATGAAGAGGCAAACTACAAGTGAAAAGTCAATGGAGTTGTGTTAAAGAGGCATATAAGTTTCTTTATATTCAGTTGAAAAGTCCTTTTTTGAAGCGTTTATTGCAGAGTTGTAAAAAATAATCCATAAAAGAAAGTAATTTTGCCAGGAAAAATGATGTCTTAAAAGCTGTTTCCCATTTTACAGTGTAATGCTTGTCTTTTGTCATGATAAAAAAGTTCAGCGTGTCTTTATCCCATCCTCCAGTCAGGAAATGTCAATAGTGCTCAGAAGGAGATGGAAATGTCAGTAGTGCCATTCTTAGCAGGGATTACATATTTCAATAAGTAATAATTTTTGCTATTTCATCATAGAGACAAACTGGTATCTGAACCCTTGCAAACAACCTGGGGCAGGTTTTTACAGTCACCAATGCCAAAATTCATGCACCCAAAAACTTCTCAATTTTTGACTACTAATTTTAATTCAAGCCAGTCTTTTCCTTTTGTCCAAACAGATGGGAAAATATCAAAATGTTAAGTAGCTTCATTTTCACCACAGGGCTCTTTCAAAGGCTTTAAACTTTTGGATAGCAGCCAGATTTTCAGCTGGAATTTTCTCCTTGTGTTTAGTCACTACAACTCTGAAGGCACAAGAAAGGAGTTACTTGCAACTCCCTTTAGCATGCCCTGCTTTTTTTGCTCAGTTAGCAAACTTTACCCAAAGTAGGTTAATGTTCTGATGCACAGCAGGCTCCAAACCCAATACTTGATTTTTACTTTTTTTTTTTTCCAAGGCTGTCATCACTCATTCATCCAAGAACCTTTTCTATCTCTCTGTTTACCTACAACAGGACATTTTTAAAACCTAAGT
This sequence comes from Platyrinchus mystaceus, assembly GCA_035041135.1. Lineage (NCBI taxonomy): Eukaryota > Metazoa > Chordata > Aves > Passeriformes > Tyrannidae > Platyrinchus > Platyrinchus mystaceus. Next base: position 7,180,899 of record JAWWLV010000180.1, on the reverse strand, counting down.
CTTGAAGACCCAGGCACTATTTTTAGGATTCAGACGGGTTACTTTAATCAGCCAATCAGCCATTTTGTTTTCCTGCAGTGACAATTGTGATTTATCTTATCTCTAAATAAGGTTTTGCTCGTGAGAATTTGCATGGGGAGTCATCCAAGAAGAACAGGAGGCAGTGGGACTTGCATCAGAAGGCAGGTGTATTTTTGGGTAGTTCTTCTTTAGCATCTCGCCCTCACCATTACACTTGTCTAAACTTTTCAGGCTCTGAAGACTTTGGACTGGGCCCTGGATCAAGCCTGAAGTGATGGTGAAGAAGGTAGGCATGGGGCTTTTTTGGCAATGAGTGAGGGGACATGGTGTGGAGGAGGCAGTCAGTTCCTGAATATAGGATGTATGTGTATATCTATAGATAAGGGTGTACATATATATATGCTCTTTTTATCTTGCCTTTGAAGTCAGAGATATTTCATGCCCCCTTTCCTTTCCCTATATAAAAGTGATTCAATGCAGGAAGGTTCCTTGGCCCCCTGGTGCCAAGGGATGCATTGTCTGTAAATGGAATCATGGAATCGTAGAATGGCTTGGATTGGAAGGGACCTTAAAGATCATCTAGTACCTTCTGTTGCATGTGCTTTCTGTTACTTGCCAAACCCACTTGTGTCCTCAGCAAGTATTTTTGGTGCTTAGTATTCTTCAGGAACTACATGTGGAAACTAATATCTGGATTTTGGGAAGACAGGACTGCATCTCAAACTTATCCTAAAGAGGTGGGCTCGTATGTCAGAAAAAGAGAGGAAATAATCAGTGCAAAGTGCTCCCTACAGTGTGTCAGGAGCTAGAAGTGGAAAGCTATTAATGTAAGTATGTGGCCTGGAGAAATATATATATTATATGGACTCATAAGGATGATTTTAACTTTAATTTTTTACTTGGAAGGGGGAGAAGGGAGTTTATATTGCTTATGTTGCTTCGAGGTATTAGCGTGACAATGATAAAGTCTTTCCATGTCACTGTAATGAAGAATCACGTGAAGTTTCTTCATCTGGGATAGGAAGAGACTTGATGCTTCACATTTTAATATCTCTGCTCTTCTGAAATATGTTACAACTTGGGTGCTTCTCATGAGAAGCCCTAGAAAGCAGCAGAAGAGGTTTCAAAGGCAGGAGGAGAGTTAAAAGTACAGGTGTCAAAATAGCTATCTGTGCAAACTGCTTTACAACTTCAGAGTTATGCAAAGCCATAACCAACCTTGGCCTCCTGCCCCAGATTGCATGTCCATAAAGCACTGCAACCCTGCCTTGACACATTTTATAGTGCACTTCAGCTTGAAGGGAAGTAAACTAGTTGTTAAAATGCTCCTGCACCCAGAGTCTGTCCCATCTGCCTGTGGGCAAGTGAACCAATGAGACTGTCCAGTGTGTGTGTAGATGAGAAATCTTGGGCATCTGTTTTGCTTGATGTTGTTTGTGCTATAAGTGAGGGGCACTTTCTGTTCCCAGTTGTGATGATGTATAGCTCTACAGTAAATTTATTCCCCTCTACCTGTCACATAGTTGCCCAGGTAATTGCACGTAACTTATATTACACAGCTTTATGGAATTGCTGTACTGTCTGGTCTGTGTTCTAATCATGAGTAGCAATAGTTTTATCATAACAGTGGCATCTTCAACTTAGAAGGGGTGTTTGTTTAAAATGAGATCATCAGCTTCTAGGAAGGTAAAAATGGGATCTAAATCGTAATTCGTGTGAATAACAATGAATAACTGACATTCCACATGCCGTGCAGTTTGACTTAATTTTGAGCCTAAATCAGAACTTACTAGGTGGTTATGCTCATTCATAGTTTTGTGCATACAAAAACCGTACAGCAGAATCCAAAGGGGGCAGAACCCTGAAGCTGTGGCAGGAGATTGGCAGCAAACTGTGCCCAGTGTGATCATGTGCAGCCACTTCCCAAAAACCCCCTGGAGACAGGTTGTCCTGCCCCCTGTCCTCAGGGGTCTGCAGGTGGGAACCTCCCACAGCATTTATGCACTTTTACATCTGATCCCAGATGGATCCCACGTTACATGAGGAGGAGGGAAAATGGAAAGCTAATGAGCAGAGGATCTCAAAAGCAAACTGCTTTTTATCTATAAAGGGCTTGATCTGCATTGCACTGACAAGTTTCGTGCAATGCAAAGGAGGAACTGATGTGTGAATTAGAGCAATTTATGCACATTTAAAGAACTTTTTAATTCTGTAATTGGATGGGCATCTCTACAGAAAGTATGTGTCAGCAGCCTAAATAGAAGAGATGAGAAAATTGCTATTATTTTATGTTGTTCTCTCTGTGTCTCTTTTAGATCCAGTGCACTGTCCAGCTAAATATTTCTTTAGATTTTGTCCCTGTAAGAGGTTCTTAATGTAACAGCATCCTATCAAGAAGGCCTTTTTATTATTATTTTGAGGTGTCTGTGTGCACTGGGATAATGCCACTCTATAAATAGAAAGTTTTTTCTTTGTTTTTAAAATAATTTTATTATTTTATCAAAATAGTTTTTAAATAATTCCCTGCTTTCAAAAGAGCAAAATACAGCTGCTACTGGCATCTGATTAACGCTTGTTATTTCATGACAACTGTAATTAAATTCAGCTAATTCTCCACTGCAATATTTATGGAAAACAAGAAACAAAAGCTGTAGTTCAACATTTATACTGCAGAGCATAGGGGCACAGGAACTTTTCAAGCTGTGAAAAGCTGCAGGACAAGGTGGTGGCCCCTGGGGTGCCCTGCAGGGAGCCCAGACTTTCCTTTGCATCCCACTGGGTGATGCGGAGTCACTATGTGCACACTCTTGCTCATAACATCTTCTTGCTTCCATTTCTTTTCTTCTGCTATGAAGGATGTGTCAGCAGAGAGAATCAGTCTTGGGGCTGTGTTACACAAAGGATTGCTTTGAACTGTACCTCAGACTTCACTGTTGTGGAGATGTCCCTCTGTCCGGACAACCATCACGGGGATTTACAGCCACCTTCATCTGCCCTCAGTTTGCGATTTAAGGGAAGAACAGAAGAACATAATTCCCTGGAAACTCCTCTTTGGTGACAGCTTCTGAAACACTCAAGCTCTGACAGATGGATGTGGTGGCAGTTCATGGGTATGTTAGCGGTTACAGCAGTGCCACTGCTCTCAGCTCATCACTGAGACCTGAAGCAATGACAAGAATGTCTTCAAAACTGGTTCTGTTTTTCTTTTTTTTCTCCTTAATGTTTGGATGAGATTTTTTTCCCTACTTAGCTCAGCATGTCCAAACTGATCATAGGAATTGATGGAACAAGCTGTCCAAATCACGACCTAACCCTCCCCACCCTCAGTGGACAACTGCTCTGTTAAAACCAAGTTTTCACTTTATATGCCCCCAAAATGGTGTCATGGTCTTTACAATGGCAGGCAGGTAGTCATCCACAGCTAAAGTGGCCAGAAGAACACAGTGTCGGAGAGGTTCAGTGCAGGCAGATGATCAAAAGTGCTTGTTCTCCACAACTGAGTCACGTTGGGTTTACTGATGTGTTCGTTGGACTGAGCACCAAGTACAGGTAGCAATGCTGACTATCTTGAGCACAAAGTCTGTAGCTCAGAGAACAAATATTGCAACAGATTATTAGGACAGGGAAATAGTGCTTTAACTTCATAAACCACAATGTGTCAATTTAAATAGTGACCTCTCCCCACCCATAAGCTGCTGGTCTTAAACATTACTGACACATTTCCGAAGATCAGAGCTCCAGGGTTTGATTTGCGAGCACTTTGACCAGGTCTCACCCAAAATGCAAGTTTTGCCTGTTGTACGAACCATTATGGACGCTTGGGTTTGAAGAGGGAGAGCACATACTGTTTGAGGCAAATGCCAGAGAGCTACTTACCACACAATCCAGAGCGTGCTCCTAAGTATACAGAGGAACACATCCTTCTGGTTACATATATTAGGTGACAATCTTGTCATGCAACAGGAGAGATGCCAGGGTGTGTGGTGCTTGTGTTTCAGTAAGGGGGGACACAGACACATGGTGTGAAAAGGCTGCTGAAGTGGCCTGCATTGTCACTGTCTTCCAGCTGTCAGTTCTTTCTCAATGGTTAACTGAAGATGGTTCAGTGGTTCAAATGCAACTTTGGGCGTGGGACATCTTGGTTAAATTTTAGCCTTGAAGTAGATTTGTGGGTAGCAGTTGCCCTGGTCAGTGTAATGTGGGGATTAAATACTAAAATTATCTCACTAAGCTATTTCCTCACTGACAAAAAAAAAAAAAATCCTTTCTAGATGAGAAAAAAATAACCACCACCACCAAATATTTTTGATAAACGCAGCAGGACTAGAATAGAATATTTCAATTTTTAGTTTCAGTACAAGATTCTTTTTTTTCAGTGCCCTACTTCTTCAGTCTTTTTTTTCTAATGTTATTTTGTGTGGCTAAGAGAGAAGAGCTTGCTTGTCTTCCTCAAGTTATTTAGAGCTTTTCATTGACTAATGCCTTTTGTCACAAGTGACAGTGAAGGACCTGTTTGGTAAAAGAGATCAATGGAGATGAAGGTGACATTTCAGACCAGTATTTTAAAACTAATGCATTGCTATTTATCTGACCAGGGCACCAAGGAACACTGGCTCTTAGTCTAAGACCATCACAACACTCACTGTAACTTCCTCCTCCTACAAATGCACGTTTCCTTTTTCTGTCACTCTTCTCCAACCCAGTACTTTTCAAATTTCTTCTTGACTCTTCCAGAAAACTCTTTGTCATTCTCTGGTCCTATGAAACTTTTATCAACAGACTTCTCACTGTATTGGCAGGGTTAAGCACCCCTTGGCTGAGATGCGACTTTGTCAGCAACCGGTGGGTAACTTGCTTTCCCTGGGTAACTGCACCCTGTGGTTTTTGCAGGGAGCCTTTAGTGATGGGGAGGTCCAAGTGCATGAAGGGTGTTACTTCCTTTTTATTCTGTACCAAGAAAAGTGTGGTGTTGGCACTAAGCAAGTTAAGGAAGTGTGATTTCATGCTTCAGCTCTCTCTACAATTTCAAATGCACTAAACATACTTGTGAAAAGTGCTAAAGTGATAGACAGTGAAGAACTTAGAGCCCCTTGTCGCTTGGAGAAGAGATACAGTAGAAGCTAAAGGTCATCCTACATTATATACTGAAGGGATCAGCTTTGAGTATACAGTATAGATCAATTCCCAAACACATTTAGGATTTCACGCACATCTTCTTTGCTAAGAAATCCAGGAAGGGTGGCAGCTTGCAAATCTTCAGTGATCTGAGACCACCATATACTCAAATAAGTTTCAAAGCAGTGGCCAAATTAAAGCCCTACTGATGTTGACTGGCTTTGAGTAAATACTACTTTGATTCCAATTACTCCTCTCTCTCTACACATAAGCTTTGCCATCAGTGTCCAGAAGTACTGGCTTTCGTGGTCTGTGTGCTTGACAACCTCCACACTTAATTCCAGTATAAGAAGGTCAATTCAGACAAAGCATAATACAATTACATATAAAACAAAATCCCAGTAGCTTCTGTACATAAATGAAATAAAAACATATTGATAACCCACCATACGTTCTGCCTGGCTGTCTCGCAGTGTGTCATAGCAATGCATTTAGTACAGACCAAGCAAAAGGAAGACAGATTGCTTTCCCAGAATTCATTCAGTTAATGGAGAAAAATTCACCCTGATCTAAGCTGGCTCCAGCAGTTTCTCAGAAATATTAATGTCTAAAGCTCTTATGGCTTTAATATGGTAAAATACAATGTATTTCAATGGAAAACAAATTCCCCATTTCTTCTTTTCTGGCACTTGGTGCAGCTGATAGCTACAGTACCGGTTTCAAGCGGAGCATGCTGAGCTAATTATATTTCCTCTAAACATTGTTGATTTCTTGACTGCTAATGTGGTATTTGAGAGTTGGTGATTCTTAAATGTCAGCTTAAGAATCCATCTTTACCAATCTGAAACCCCTAAATGCAGATCTTGTTTTACCAATATTCCCAGTAAAGAATTATTCTCTCTGCTGCTTGTCTGGCAAGTGAGACAAATAACAATTTCCAAAGGCTGTATTTTTTACTCCACCATGTTTAATTGGTGGGAGCATGGAGACTAGGAAACATTTTCATTAATGCTTTATTATTAATCAGTAAAAGATGGATGCAACATTTGAGGGAAGCACTGAATGGTGAATTCCCTAAACAATTTACTGTAGCTTCTTTGCCCTATTAGTACAAATGTTGCAACAGAACAATGTGATTGAGCTCTCCCTTTAATGTCCTCTTCATGAAAAGGGGGGAAAAAAATCCTCCAGCAGGATAAATCAAAACTGTTTTGTAAACAAATGCAAATGATATTCTTTTTCTTAATTTTTCCAAGGTTCTGTGGGCACCGCATTCATACAGTTTTTGGTTGATGAGTCACATAAATATTACCTCCATATTTCTGGTAAGTTTCCCTATTTCTTTGTTTTGCTTGTATAATATTGTATGTGTTACTTCTTTTTACATGTTTACAATATTGGAACAGAACAGTAATTAAGCCTGGGTTTCAATCTAGATATACACATTGTCTAGATGTCCTGCTGGGAGGGTCTACCACCACAAATGTCCCTTGGAGAAGGAGAGCCTTACTGGCTGCTGTTCAGAAAAACAGTGGCTCTCATTCCTAAATGTGCACTGGGCAGGCAGCTGAGCAGCATGCAAGGTCTCCAGCACAAAAGCAGGGACAGTGAGGTGCAAAGCCATATTTTTGTGGGAAAAGGGGAGGGAATGAAAATGAGTCTGATGGCTGCCATCAAAATACGTGGAAAAGTTTTGAAAAGAAATCTGGATATGCAAATTCTTATCCAGTCCTTGCTATAAATCTTCCTGTTTGTGTGTCTGTAAGGATTGGTCAAGGGAACCGTATGTGGATTCAGTTACTCTTGTAAAGGGAACTCTTGATTTTTAGAAACTTTTCAGAAAATATCTCTATTATACACAGAAAACTTTTCCCTCAATGCTACTACCAGCAGTAATGCAGAGACAAAAGTACCATGGCATCCTTTTTTACAGTCTTTGTTGCACTGACACCTCTAAGCAATAACAGACTGATGGGATGTGGCTGTTGGAGCTGTCATGAAACAGCAAACCATGGGGGTGATGATCCTCAGGGTCCTGATGGATGTCAAATCCCCCTGTTCTTCCCTCAGTGTATCAGTGTGTGTATATATATATATATATATATATCAGTGTAGCTCTGCAGTCTGGAATCAGTCATGGTCTACCAGGGCCAGACAGGTTGAGCTCTGCATTTTTTAGCAGGTCATGGACTGAGTTAGGGTTCTCCCAAAATCACGAGTAGGCGATGACCAAAGCAGCTCTCCAGCATCTGTTGCAGAGGACTGGACACTGAAGATGGAAGAATCTACTCTTCAGTCTCAGTTTAACTCCGCCCAGTTTCCTGTAACCTTCAGCCTGTCTCTTGTCTGAGATAGATCTCCCAAACACCATGTTCCTCTTGATGTGCTTGATGATGCATCTCCTCCTCTTGTGCACCTCTGGTTGAGTGCTGTCCGATTTGTTCTATTTCTTCTCAGCTGGTGCTTGTCAGCTGATTGGTTTTCCTTGAGAACAATTGTTCATACCCAGATATGGCACGGGGGAAGTACCCCATTATCCTATTCCTCAGTCAAGTAATATTCAGGCACCAAATGCAAATATCTGCAGAGTTGTAACTATTTTTACACTTTGGATGAAAATATTTGGGAGCAGAGAAACTGAGGAATATAATTAAATTGAAGATACAGAACAGCATATTCTCATCCAACAAGGAATAATATTAACTGAATGAAAATAAAATAGCACACCTTTTTGCCTAGTTTTCTCTCCCATAGGATTTCTTTCTCAGCCACGCTAATCAAATCAGATACATCCATGAGACTATTTACTGCTTTCAACTCAAATTGGAAGGGCAGCAGGAACAAATGGGTATATTTATTTTCTGTTTAACTCTCAGGAGCAGCAAGTCACAAACCTGGGACCTATCATGATTGACAAAGCAAGTCATTAGATAATTACACGGAAATCCCTTTTATTGAAACATCTGTGTTAAAATGTGCATGCTAAACAGAATTCTAACAGGCTTCAAGTCTAACTCCATGAGCTGTAATTTGGTAGCAGAGAAACGACACGTTTTCAGGATTATTTCAAAAATAGTTTAAACAGATCCCATTATAGGGCAGGAGTTTTTGGAGAGAAACAATATTTTGCTTTGGCATCAAAGGAAATGTTTGATAGAATGTTTATTATGACATAAAACATAAGCACAGTTTCTAGCTACAATGTCTGAGTTCTATTTTGTTACAGCCTTCCCCTTCAGTTCTGTCTTCACCTTTCTGCCAGGTCACCAGCTCTTTCCTTTCACTCCAGTTCCTCTACTATATTTTATTCTTTTCCACTGGTTGAAGAGGGATCAAGTCTCTGTGTTATTATTTTGATGTTTAACCAGACATTACCCTACTAGGCTTCTTAGAAAAATTCCAGACTGCATACCTTGGGTATCCTCCCATTCCTGTGTCCCAAGAAGTCCTGGACTCTGGGACTATGGTGATGTTAGCAAATGAATACAGCCCGAAGGAGCAGACCTGAAGAGGATAGGGGTTGGCATGCAGCTGGTGACTGAAATCCACCCTGCACATTTCAGGAAATTTTGCTTTGGGCAAGTTCTAGGCATGGTCCTGTGGGGACCAACTGGAGCACATCTCTCAGTTTAACTTCACCTGAAAGGGGCCCAGTTTGCATGTCCTGAGACTGGCTGCTGACAGAAACCAAAGCACAGGGATTTGCCGAGGCAAAAGGGCAGTATGAACTCAAATGCTAACACAGGTTGCACCTCCCTCTTTCCTAGCTTTGCATTTCCCTCTCTCTATTTCCCATTATCCCTTTGTCTGGTCAAGGGGAATCTTTTATATTTCCCAAAACCCATTTGCACTTAATGAGTGTCTCTCTTCCTGACATGAACTTTCCTGGCTTGCCCTTCCTTCTTGCTGCTCCAATTCCAGCAGGAAGAAAAGAAGATGCTCTTCTGGCTTGACACTAGCCAGGAAAGTCCCATAGACCCAACTCTGGAGCACCCCACAGCATATAGACAATATTTCCATGAGGAAGTCTAGGCCCAGAACTGTATTTCTATTCCTTCTTCAAAATCATGAAGTATTTCAAATCTCTTGATAAAGTAGTTATTAAAAAATCTAGTTGTAAGAAATAAAATTCTTATTCTTATATTTAGCCTGATTTTTTTTTTCAGAATATTTTTCTTCAATTTAGCCAAAATAAGGAAAAGTTAATCTTGATCTCTAGGAGTTCAGCCATGGTATGAGCCTTGAATGTACAATCCTATGATAGGAAATAGCAGATGTCCCTACATTTAGGTATCATCACTCTTTTTCTTGCGATATTGCACCCTAGGAATTCTCCACATGGCATATCTCTAGAACTGTAGTTGATCATATTTTTATTAATATTTATGCAGCAACATAAATATGTGGGTTTGGTTTTTTTTCCCAGCAAGTCAACACACACAACCTTCTCTCTGTTGTAAATCTATCAAAATCCCCAGGAGACCTAGACTCACAAGGCTCCAAATCTAAGGTGCTTCTAGTAAAAGTTTCTTCAAGAATAATATTTGAGGGACTAACTCTATTGATGTCTGTGAAATTACTTGTACAAAAGAGGATATTGGAATGTTTTCACACATTGATAATCGTTGAAGGTGTCTATGAAGCATCTTTATCTATTAACTTCCCTTTCTTGTTTTGTTTTTCTTTCTTTTTCCCACACTCTAAAAAAACACATGAAGTTTTCGAAGGCTATAAATCTAGGATTTTTTTCTCCTCTCTCTTTGAGAAAAATGCATGATGAAATGTTGCCTCTCCTGGTATTTGCTAGTGTGTACTTAGTGTTACCTACTAGAGTAAGATTCCTATGAGGGCATTCTTCCAGCCAGGATCCAAATAGATTTTTTACATGTAAAAAAATCTCAAGTACTTCCAATATCAATTTTTTTTTCCATTTTATACGTAAACAGGAAGAGGAGTGTAATGACCACATGAAAACAAGGGAAAAGGTATAAAACACATGTGGCAAGAAGAATCAAGGATCTCTGAAAATTGCATCTTATTTGAAAGTTAAAGCATCATCATTCTTTGTGGATGATAATCATATTCAGTTATTTTGCTTTTTAAACAACTGTTGACATATTTTGATGTATTCCATGTAACAATTTTGTTTATATTTCTTTTACTTTAGTTTCCTGGTCACCTACCATACACCTATGAAAAAAAGCTCTCAAAGCCTGAAGAGAAATTTCATTTTCTTTTGATTCTGCTTGTGGGAATAGAAAATTTGTATGCATTGAACACTGTCTGAAATGGCAATTGTATAAAATTCATAAAGTGGCATCACAATGTAAAAACTGTAGGTATTCTACTTAGTGGCCTTGCCAATATCTAAAGACAATGGAGGGACAAATAATAAGCAAAAACTTTTAGATGGAGTCTACATCTACAAATAATAACTTTGTCATGAAGAAGAATTTTTGGAATCATCACTTTCAGACAGAGATGCCACCATGAGACAGTGGTGCAAACCCACAAGTGAAATGGCCTCTGGCTCTCTGTGTAAACCAGAAACCAATTAGAATTATTTCAATTACAATTACAAGCCTGTATTTGTCGTGAGGCAATGACAATCCAGATAGTTATAGCCAGGAAAAATCAAACATGTTGTCTTATTAATAAGATTATCTGCCACTTTCCCCCTCTTTTTATGGCCCCCAGGCTGAGTTACCTTTCCCAGTGTCCCCTCCCCTGCTCTGACGTTGCTGATTTCAGCATCTCACACACCAAACCATCTGTGGAAAGAAAGTGCCAAGTCCGGTCCACTGCTTGTGCACTGGCTGTGGAAATATTTCAGTTTCTCTTATCTGGTGGTAGGAGCCAGGCTCATCTGAAACCAAAATCTTTCAGTTACCTAATACCTCAGTGCTGCTTCTTTGTTCAAAAAAGCCTTGAAAACACCTAAAAACAGCTATGTATTGCTCTATATGTTTTTCCATTATAAATGCTGTCCCATAGCAATTCACAACAAAATTTCTGCCTCTATGCTTTACTCTGGTGAAGCTTTTATCAAAAACTATTAGGAATTTGTGAAATGAGTATGAAAAGATGCAGTGGTCTAAGCTGCTCGTTCCCTTGATATCCCTGTTGGGCCCAGGCTGTCTGCCTTTCCGCAGATGTTTTCCTCTGCACACTTAAACAGTATAAAATCAAACAGGACTTGGGTCTAAAGCACCTTTATTAGTGTTAAATTGGATCACTTAAACAGTTTTCCTAACGTACTTAATTTGCATGAGTTTAGTTTAATTTGTTTCATTTCATCCTGTACGCAGCTGTCTGTGATTTTACTATCAATTTCTATACTTTTATGGTGACTAAGATAAATATTACTAAATTACTGAGATTTTATAAAAGCCAAACAGGTAATGCCATTAACCTCAGCCAGTCAAAAATAATCCTATTAAACTTCCAGTCAAATTGCCTCATGATGAATGTGCAAACTCACAAAAATTAACCATTTCACTTCAGGTTAGTAAATCATGTAGTGAACATTTTTCTTCATCTATTGAGATAACAGCATGTTACCACAGAGCTGTCCACAACCAGTGGATAGTGGTACAAATATCTTCTGGTCTGAGGTCCACCTTGAGGACACTGGTGGTTTTTGACATCAGAACCTGTGTAAATACACAGTCACATTTGCACCTCTTATCTCTGGCCACAGAAATCGCTTCTTGAATGGCAATTAAATACTATTTTTTTCTGCTGTTTTATTAACCTCAGTGGGCAAATGTTTTCCTACACTTTGCATCTTTTCCATTCTGAAAAATCCAAGGCTTCGACTGGTCAAGCTGTACCTGCTCTTCTCAAGACTCTAGTAAAGCTATTGGATTAGGAAATTGAAACAGGATGAAGAATTTCCATATGGAGACTTCTATTAACAGCTTTACATATTTATTAAATCAGGATAACTCTTAAAGCCTCAGAGATATTGATGAACTGAGGCTGAAAGAGAAGCTGGTTGGCAGTTTTTGCTTTGTAAGGGTTTTCTAGGGGCTGAGCTCTGTTTGAGTAGTCCTGGAGCATGGCAGCTGCACTGTATGATGTGATGGCTGGTTCCAAGTGGCGCCTGTCAGAGACCCTGAATGGTACAATCCCCTACAAATTTGGCAAATTTTGTTTCTTTAGGTCTCTCTTAGAGCTTAACATTTCTTACCATAACTGGGAAGAATCACAGCTGATATTCATAATGGAGCAATTGTCATTCCAAGCCCCAAAGCCCCTGGATGATAGCTCAGTGCATTGTGACCTTCATCTCTGGATTAAAAACGGGAAATAATTAGCCTGAACAGCAGGATGTCTGAAAAATATTCCAAATGCTCCAGATTCCCAAATTGGGCAACTATTGCCTCTTTTTACCAGCAGGCCCAAGAAACTCCAAAACAAACAAACAAAACCCCCAAAAACCTCAAACAAAACCAAAGCAAACAAACAAAAAAGAAACAAAAACCGAAACCAAACACACAAACAAACAGAAAAAAACCCAAACCAAAACAAAAAAAAAACCAAACCAAAACAAAAACCAAAAAAAAAGAGAAATGGAAGCACATATGGATAAGAGCCACCATGGAATTTTTTACTACACTACTAAGGAGTTCAGCAGAGAAATAAACGTGGGAAATACTGACTCAGGACTCTCTCCTCCCTTAAGCTGTTTATGACATGGATAATCAATGCCCAGATTGTTTCTTGCAATCTTTTCTTGCAAATACATTTTTCTTTTGTCTGAATTATACCTCTATCTTATATGTCTTCTACTGTTTTTACTCTTCTGGTAAGTACTAAAGACACTGTTACGCTTTCCCTGAGTTTTATTTTTGTCTTCCTCTGATTCCTCCTCAATATGCCAAAGTGTAGTTGCTCTTTCTGGTGAAGAAATGTGGCATTTGGTTAACTGGTGGAAGTAAAACTGCAAAATCTGGTTGACAGTTGTGCATGCAGAATGAACACACAAGGCTTCTAAAACACCTCTCTAGGATGGGAGCTACAAGGAAGAGAGCACAGTTTCAATCTATTTAAGTAGATGAGGTACAACGCTATCCATCTGATGTGTACCAACCAGCCTGTTAAACAAATCCTTCTCTTTTAGTACATACAGATAAATACACAAAACTCTGCAAAACTTCTCTTTTCACAACTTATAAATCATGTGCAATATCTCTGCATTATATAGTTTCCATCAGGACCACAATGTTATTGGAGCACATCCTGTGAGTAATCATTATCCAGCATCCACCTGACCTTTCACCATGCTGGAAAAAAAACACAAATTCAGAATTTATTTTATCCATGGAGAAATGAGTTGCTCCACGAATCATCACCATTCCCAACAGTTCTTCATGTGTTTAACCTACATGGTTCTTCCTCATTTTCAGGGGGATATAATACTTATTTTCCTTATAGCAGATATGAGTCAAAAATAAATCAGATATGTTTTGTCGTTTCACTTGGGAAAACCCCTGGCACTCAGAGTAGGCTACCTGTACTCCCTGAGGTCACCTTTTGTCTCCGTCCTTTGCTGATTCATTTTGGAGCCCACACTCTCGTGTGCAGGGTGGGTGTCCCTGGCTGCCAAGGCACAGGCTCTTCTGGGCTGCCCAGCAGCAAGACCTGTCGAGAGCATCCCTTCAGTGCACTTCCCTGAAGGTTTGTGCTCAGCCTGTATGCCCCTGGGCACCTGACCTTATGTTAATCCACATTCTATTTGACAATGTGGTCCAATGTTGTCTGTCTTTCATTATCTCCCTGTTGCCCTAATTTCCAAAAAGCTGACTTCACTCTCTATTTCTGCATGGTGTCCCTAAACTGAGTTTCCATTTTTCTTTCCTCTATTCTTAGAGGCCATGCTATCTTTCCAAAATCTCTATTTGTTTAGGGGGCATATATTTCCACTTGGGATTACTTATATTTTGCTGTTTTTCTCGATATATGTATGGCATATGGCAAACAAAGTATGAATTAAATCTGTTACTATCTTATCCAGACTCTAGAGATATATATTCTGTTGAATCCTTGCCAAAAATTACAAGGTATATAAGTGTGACTGAATAAAAAACTGATGGACCTCTGCAACTGAGAAACAGACTTGTTCATAACATGAAAAGATGATGGGGAGGAGACAAAAAAAGTTCTTAAGGTGCTAAAAGCTTTCAGCAACAAAAATCACCCCAATTTCATGGCCATCTGATTTTCATAAAAGTACAGAATCTTACCTTTGGGTTTATTCAAGAATGATTTAAGCATTTTGGTTTACATATTTTTCTATTGCAGTTAATTTAACTTTAACAAACTTTTTTGCCATTGCAAGTTCCTCATTTTATACACAGAATATGGTTACTTACTCATCACAGATTTATGTGTACTTTGAAACTCACATATTTAAACAAGAGAATAAAATCTCTATGTTATCTGCCTAATGCCATAGGAACTGTCAGTGTCTTAATTAAATCTCTGTCATCCTGCTATGACTGTGGAAAAGCATAAGGGCCTGATTTCTTGTAGGAGCTCTCAGTAGATGAAAGCTGGCTCAGGGGAAGTGCTCCGCACCAGAAAGAGATAGCATAACACTGTCTCACTGGAGCTGGGACTGAGCTCGTTTATTGCTGGCTTTATGTGCTGTTGGTTTTGCTTTCACTATAGCTTTCAGTGTCCCTGTCTGACTTCAGGCCTCCCCTTGCTCCAAGCCTCAAGGAAACCTCCAGGCATACGTGCCTAATCTAAAGAGACAAGGCTGGGAAGAATTGCTAATACATACGAGTTGGAAATACCAGGCAAGGGAAAGTAAATCTGCTGTTTAAGGTATTATTTGATTCTTACTTTTACCTGAGGTGATATATGAAGTCTAGGGCAGAGAAGGGAGATGAACCTTAACCTTCCATTTGAGTGCATTTAACCATAAAACTGTCATCTGTCACAGCATGCATGATGAATGCACAAATACAACTGCTTTCCACATTACCCCTCCTGGAGGATTTTACAGTCATGACACTGTACAGGAATCAACTGGCTTGATTTAGTTTCCTACATCTGCTGTACAGTCCCCCAACACCTCCGGGAGGAACTGGCCCTCAAGGCTGACATACCTCTTCTGAGACATCGTAAAAATGCACATATTTGTGTTTGGAAAGCTTTGTGGTGGGAGGATGCCAGGGCCAGTGAGATAGATAAAGATCTTTAAATAGCTTTCTGAAAGCTGCTTCTGTAAAGTCTTTCTTTGCAGTATTGAAAAGCTCTCTTAAAAAGCTACACAGTCAACAGTGACTGAAATTAAGAATCTAAATTAAAGCATATGCAATACTGAAAAAGAAAAACCCCAAAACAAAACAGATGCCTAAAAAGGGACCTGTGTCATTAAGATTTGTGTGTTTCAGATAGACTGGATACAACATACACCAAATGTCTCAAAATACTTGGAGCCTCAAGGGATCAGTAACTATGCCATACTATTCCTGTAACCTATATCCTTCTTGCCTTTATCCCAGTACTAATGTGACACTCTGAGCTTCCTGGAGACAAAATTTTTTCACTCACTTCACTGGGCTGGTAGCTGAGTTTCTGATGCATATCCTCACTTGTCTTAGATATCTACTGTTTAGATGGAGAAAGCTCCACAGTGGGTTCCTTCCAGGATCCCTCCTGGCCACCCTGTGCAACCAAGTCCTTGTACCATCCCTCCTTGTTGCTGATTGCACTTGATCTGAAATGAGACACATCACCATCCTGTGCTTAGGCCATCTGGTGGCTGAGGAGCATGGCCAGGAGAGAGCAGCTGGAGATGAGTCAGATATTGTGTTAGTAGCTCTATAATGGTTTGCTTGCCTTTTTTTTTTTTTTTTTTTTTTTTTTTTTTACCCCAAGAGGGAAATAGGAACCAGGAGCATGGAGTTAAAATGTGAAAACTTCCCAAGATATCATAATTACAGGAGAAAACATCAGTCCGCTGTTCCCTTCAGAGTGGTAACACATGGGCATTTTGGACTTAATTCTGCTGGTTCATTTTTTTTCTAGTGCCCTATCGCTTTTATATTCAACACTATTTTCTTTCAGATGCTACTGTTTAAAACCTTACTGCTTCACATCATGTGGTATTCAAAGCTTTTTACATTATCTTATTGTAACTTCAAAAAAGGCAAATTATTCAGTGTGTCAAAGGAAATAGCTTCCATCCACTGCATTCTTGGGCTGAAAGCAAAGGTTTGTAATCTGTCCTCTCAACTTTATTAAAAAACATAAGGCATCAGCCTTCATGTAGCTCAAATACATTTCCTTACGTGGTGACACACCATGTCTGATACCGTAGAATGAACTTGATATGAATTTCTATTCAGTGCACTCAGCACACTGAATACTACTTAATTCTCCGGTACTGTGTGATTGAACACACTGATCATGGAAACAGAATGCTTGCTCAGCCTTGCACTGCTTTGCCTTGCTCTATCCTGGGGTTTTTTTGTGGTGATGTTTTTCTCTTCCCATGTCTGGGGATTCAACACTGCCTTCCCACGACCAAGAAGAATTTAACTCTCGGGCCCTGCCCTTTGTCCCAGGATTGCACAGCCCCACCTTGGCAATAGTTCAGCAAATGTCTTATCCTGTGCAGCAGCCACCCCATGCTCTGTTTACACACATGGTTACACACATAGATATTTTTAGGTAAGAAGATAGTTATAGATATGTATAGATAAAGGTAAAAAGGTAATAGCCAGTCTTCGTGAACGAAGATCTGGGAAAGGTGTTCCCACCTTTCAAGCCTGCGCAATGGATTTTTTAGGTGAGAC